>OX415254.1:33476931-34102700 GCA_948329865.1 Linaria vulgaris
ATTTGCGTTGATTTTGAAATTGTTTCGTATTAATACTCACGAATCAGTAGAAAACATAATGTGAAATTGTTGGATCGAGACTTGATATGATGTTAAGCGACGTTACAATATAATAAAACAGGTTAACAAATGTTATTGTAAAACTGATCACATAACATATAGCCGCGAATAAAACGAACACACGCTTGAATTTTAAGAAGAACATATAAATATATTCTTTCGAGCCTTAGGCGAAATAATCACTTTAAGAAATAATGATCTTACAATTTTTTTCTCAACTCTCAAGCTCCTCACTCTCGAATTGTTCGAACTCAACCAAGCAACAAAGTAAAGCTCCTTAACTCTAACATAATTAACTTGCTAAACTAAAACCTTCGCCAAAGCAAGACAAACACCTAAACAACAATCAATCTAATCTCTCGGATTAGTTAGCTCTCTTGTCTTGTTGTTTGTCTTGTTGTACTTCACACCTTTATATAGATGTCTTGAACTGAGTCTTCAAGGTATATTGTACACGGTTTGTACATCTTTCTCCTTCCTTATCCAACTCTACTTCCTTCAGTCTCGATCTCCTAATCGTGCTTAATCCAATCATGTTCTAATATAGAAAGACACATTCTTCAATGTGGAGTTCATCCTTGGAACGTTTCCTCGTAGCATCAGTCGTCAAACTATCCTTCCTTCCATAATCACGCATGCGGCTATATGCGAAAAAATTCGAATATGGAAATTTTATGATTTAACCTATTTTAATTATAAACCTCGAACATCCAAAAAAACAACTAAAATTGTATAACTAGATTAATAAGTAAACAAAAGCAAAACACAAATAATATAAAAAGTTACACCAAGATTGTTCAGTGTTACAGCGCACAATGTTATCGTAACATTTCACCAGCTCAATGTTAATATTTAATAGTGGAAAAAGGTAAATAATTATTTGATTGGTTATAAACTTATAGCTTGTTTCCACTTAAGTGTTGGAAATTGATTAAATGAAATGGGTTTGTACAGCTGACTTCGGGTCAGATTTTCAGCGGGTTCCACTTATCATAGTGACGACTTCAAGATGGGAACGTTTTCTCCTATGTGAGAGCTTCGAAACGATATATTGCACGCTCAAAATGGTACACGGGTGAATGAGAATTTGATGCTCAAAGATAGCTACACAAAGCTGAAAATATTGAAGTAAAGGAGGAAAAAATATTGTACGCGCCGAATGTCGGTCCGTTTAGCCTGTCGGGCTCCCGCTCGCGTGGGCCTTGTTTTGCACCTTCAGTATTAATTTTTCTGTTTTACGTAACATAATTAATTTATATTCGGATAATATTTCTCTATTAAATCCGAAGCATCAAAACGCGTCCAGATTCATCCGAAGATATGGTCTTATTTTAATTACGATTTGATATTATCGCAATTAGAGATTTGCATATATCTAAAAGATCTTGTTCCTTGTTAATCAAGTCAGCCGACTCTCTCCCTAATTAGTATAAATAGGGGTCGCTCCCCATAGGGTTCATATCAAGCAAAAATACATTTTTGCATACACGAAAAGAAACAAACGTTTTAATCATTGTGTGGTGGTGGTAGTCTAGTACTGTTCGAGTTCGCCGAGATTGCTCTGCGAGTGCTAGCAGCCAATTCAAAAGGTCGTTTTATCCTGGGAAAAGTTAGTCCAACGATCTCAGAACGTGGAGAGGACTAAACTACTTTAAGGAAACCGAGAAGGACTCGACCACTTACTATAGTTATTTTCAATTTCTGCGTTACTATTTATTTTGTTTATTTGCATGTCAATTTAAATACTGTTCGTTATCTCCATTGTTTCTAACAATCTTAAAGTAGTTTATGTCTTGAGACGAACATGTTAAACCATTGGCGTAAGATTTTTATTTCAGAAAATTATTTTCAAAACTCGGTTTAGTAACCGTAGTATATTTGTTTCGGTTACAAAAAATTATACATATAGGTTTTATATATAAACAAAATTATAGTTTTTATTCGTGAAGGATTATCTGAATCCTCACCTACTACAAAAGAATTGTTTTTGTATCTCAAAATAATTTGAAGAATTTTCGTAATTCTTCCGTGTTCTAATAAAACTTTTAAAACGTTTCAGATGCATGATACCAACGAAAACATGGACATGAGCATTACTGATGCCAGTCTTAAGACGCCCCAAACGTCAAAATCGCAGGCTCCTGGCACTGCTCTGAAAACTATGCCTCTGCGTATGGCAAGTTTGGAAAATCCGGTTGTTTCCACGGTTCCTATGAGCCATAATGAGAAACCGGAGAAATTCGATGGAGAGAATTTCAAAACTTGGCAGCAAAAGATGTTGTTTTATCTCACCATGCCGAATCTTGCGAGATTCTTGAAAGAAGATCCTCCTTCTGTTAGAGAGGATGAAATGGATGCACAATCGCAGACGGCAATTGATGCATGGAAGCACTCTGAGTTCCTTTGTCGAAATCTGATTCTGAATGGTTTGGTAGACACGTTGTACCAAGTGTATAGCGTGAAGAAAACGACAAAAGAATTGTCGGAATCCTTGGACCATAAGTATAAAACCAAAGATGCTGGTGCCAAGAAATTCCTCGTGGGTCAATTCTTGGACTACAAGATGAAAGACTCGAAGACTGTAATAAGTCAAGTGCAAGAGTTTCAATTGATTCTCCATGGGATTCATGCTAAGGGGATGATCTTGAGTGAATCTTCCAAGTAGCCTTGTATCATCGAAAAGCTACCACCTGGTTGGAAAGATTTCAAGAATTATCTAAAGCATAAACGAAAGGAGATGAGTATTGAAGATTTGATTGTCAGGCTTCGTATAGAAGAAGACAACAAGGGTGGAGATAAAAAGGCTTCCAATGTTGTTGTTAACACCAACGCTGCTAGGGCAAACGTGGTGGAGCATGACAAAGGCTTGAAGAACAATAAGCCTAAACCTGGGCCAAAGATTGGACTGAAGGGTGGAATTTCTAAACCAAAGAAATTCGTGGGCAAGTGCTACAACTGCAACAAAGCGGGGCACAAGTCATCTGACTGCCGACTTCCTAAGAAGAAAGGCAAGGAGACTAATGAGGCCAATCTGATGGAGACTGCGTCCGAACTTGACCTCTGTGCTGTGATCTCTGAAATGAATCTTATGGATGCTAATCCGAAGGAATGGTACCTCGACACTGGAGCTACTCGTCACGTCTGTAGTGACAAAAATGCTTTCTCCGAGCTGACTCTTGCTGATAACGGGGATATGATCTACATGGGCAACTCTGCTACCTCTGAGATCAAAGGGAAAGGGACGGTGCGCCTCAAGATGACTTCTGGAAGGAAGTTACGCTGATGAATGTGTTGTATGTGCCGGACATTCGTAGGAATCTGATTTCTGGGTACTTGATGGACACTCATGGCTTCAAGATGGTGTTCGAATCTCAGAAAATTGTGCTTTCCAAATGTGGTGTTCACATTGGAAGAGGTTATGTGAAAGAAGGGATGTGGAAAATGAATGTAATGGCTGGTAAGCCCACCTCTTTTGATTCTAGCAATAAAACTTCTACTTCTGTTTACTTGCTTGAGTCGTCTAATCTATGGCATGGTAGATTAGGACATGTTAATTATGAGTCATTACGTAAATGAATTAACATGAATCACATACCAACGTTTGAAATTGATTCCAACATAAGTGTGAAACTTGTGTAGAGGCAAAACAAACAAGAACACCGTTTACAACCATTCAAAGAAATACGAAACCTCTAGATTTAATTCACACTGATGTATGTGATTTAAAATTTGCACAAACGAGAGGTGGAAACAAGTATTTTATAACTTTCATTGATGATAGTACAAAATACTGTTATGTATATTTACTAAAAGTAAAGATGAAGCTATAGACAAATTGTTCTATACAAGCAAGAAGTCGAAAACCAACTTAATAAGAAAATTAAGATGGTTAGAAGTGATCGTGGTGGTGAATATGTTGAACCATTTGGTGAATTTTGTTCACAACATGGAATTATTCACGAGGTCAGTGCGTCATACTCTCCCCAATCGAATGGGATGGCAGAAAGGAAAATCGAACTTTAAAAGACATGATAAATGCCATGTTATTAAGTTCTGAATTACACAGAACATGTGGGGGGGAAGCCATCTTGTCGGCTAATTATCTTTTAAATAAGATACCCAAAAAGAAAGAAGAAAAGACTCCCTATGAATTGTGAAAGGTCGAGAACCTTGCTACAAATTCTTAAAAGTGTGGGGGTGTCTTGCTAAGCTGTCGTCACCTTTGCCTAATAAAATGAAAATAGGTCCAAAGATGGTGGATTGTATTTTCATTGGCTATGCGCACAATATCACTGCTTATCGTTTTCTTGTGCATGAATCTAAAAACCCTGAGATTCATAAGAACAGGATAATAGAGTCAAGGAATGCAACGTTCTTTGAACATACATTTCCTTGTAAATCCAATGTGGCTGGACCAAGTTCTTCAAAACGAACTTTCGAAGAGATTGACAATAGTCAAGATCTAGAAGAAAATGAAGAAATAGACGAGGTCCAAGAAGAGCCAAGAAGAAGTAAAAGGGTAAGGACAGAAAACTCCTTTGGACCAGAGTTTCTAACTTATATGATAGAGGTAGAGGATGAGCCTAAAACATATAAAGAAGCTGTAAGGTCAGTGGAAGGCCCTTTATGGAAAGAAGCCATACAAAGTGAGATTGATTCCATCTTACAGAATCACACTTGGGAACTGGTAGACCTTCCTCCGAGATGTAAACCATTAGGTTACAAATGGGTTTTCAAAAGGAAAATGAAAACAGACGGAACAATTGAAAAGTATAAGGCTAGGCTTGTGTCCAAAGGATACAACCAACGAGAAGGCCTTGATTACATTGATACGTATTCTGCTGTAACGAGAATAAATTTGATAAGGATGATTTTGGCGATTGCATCTATCTGAAATCTTGCAGTACATCAAATGGATGTAAAGACTGCTTTTCTTAATGGAGATCTCGATGAATAAATTTACATGGAACAACCCGAGGGTTTTGTAGCTCCTGGAAAAGAAAAGAAAGTCTGTAAATTGGTGAAGTCTCTCTATGGACTTAAAAAAGCACCAAAGAAATGGCACGAGAAATTTGACAACGTCATGTTGACAAATGGCTTTAGAATCAATGAGTGCGACAAGTGTGTCTATGTCAAAACTACAGAAGCAGGATATTTGATTCTCTGTTTGTATGTTGACGACATACTCATTGTGGGAAGCAACGACCGAATGATAAATTCCATTAAAAGTTTGCTGAACTCAAGGTTTGATATGAAGGACATGGGGTTGGTCGATGTAATCTTATGAATTAAGATTAGAAGATCGCCAGAGGGTCTCATATTAACTCAGTCACACTATGTGGACAAGATTCTTGAAAAATTCAGCAAGGGTGATTCTGGTGCAGCCAGAACTCCAATTGACACGAGTTAACACTTGTCTAAAAATAAGGGAGAAAGTGTTGATCAAGTGGAGTACGCTAGATTGATAGGAAGTCTGATGTACTTAATGAGTTGTATACGACCAGACCTTGCCTATACAATTAGCGCATTGAGTAGATTGACGAGTAACCCAAGGCATGAGCACTGGAAAGCAATCGTGAGAGTACTTAGGTACTTACGTTATACTCGTGACTACGGGTTGCACTATACTAGAGATCCTGATGTACTTGAAGGTTACACCGATGCAAGTTGGATCTCGGATATACAAGACTCCAAGGTAACAAGTGGATACGTATTCACTGTGGGAGGTGCAACCGTGTCATGGAAATCTTCAAGACAAACTATCATAACTAGATCCACGATGGAAGCTGAGTTTGTGGCATTGGATAAATGCAGTGAAGAAGCCGAATGGCTTCGCAACTTCTTGGAAGATGTTCCTCAGTGGCCGAAACCGGTGCCAACAATTTGCATAAATTGCGATAACCAAGTTACGATATATAGAGCAAAGAATGCTCTATATAACGGTAAGTCTATACATATACGTTGGCGACGTAACACCGTTAGACAACTGATCTTGACAGGGGTTATCACTCTTAACTACGTAAAGTCAAAAGATAACATTGCGGATCCGCTAACCAAAGGGTTAAATAGAGATCAAGTTGAAAAGACATCGAAGAGAATGGGACTTAAGCCTATTGGAAACTAAAAGTCTTATGAAGGAAAACCCAACCATGTTTGACTGGAGATCCAAAGATCTTGGTTCAATGGGACAACCTAATTGTAAGAACTTTGCACGGTCACTGTGGGGGTCAACCCTTGTCCATTCCTAGATGAAACAGTGACACCCGTAATGGAAAAGGTTAAGCATCGTGCTTTTAATGATTCTTACGCGTCAGAAATCCGAGCGGAGTAATGCGGGTTACTCTTAGATAAGAATTCACCTATGTGAGAGAGAGGAGGGGCCGCCTCTGAGGAAAATTGTGGGGGTTTAAGTTTTTGGAAAACTCTTGCAGAACCAGGCGTATGTCCAGGGCCAAAATGGACATAAACCATGAGCACCGCAACGGTAAAAGAAATTATACCTGTGTGAGATTTATGGAACGTTTGCACAAACGACAGATTGTTCAATGACGTCAAGTCACACTATTGGCTAGCAAATAAAGTATTTCTCATGAGGGAAGGTTCAAGGGCGTGTCCTACCTATCCTATGCAGGCATAGTCCGTAGTACTCCACCACCACATGATGTATGCATGATCATTCAAATTTCATTCATGTGGGGGATTGTTGGAAATTGATTAAATGAAATGGGTTTGTACAGCTAACTTCGGGTCAGATTTTGAGCGGGTTCCCCTTGTCGTAGTGACGACTTCAAGATGAGAACGTTTTCTCCTATTTGAGAGCTTTGAAACGATGTATTGCACGTTCAAAATGGTACACGGGTGAATGAGAGTTTGATGCTCAAAGATAGCTACACAAAGCTGAAAATATTGAAGTAGAGTAAAAAAAACCATAAAGTGAAGAATGTATTCTTAGCATGATAAGAGTGTGTTGGCTAGAATCTCCTCCCTCTCCTACGTGCGCGCAGGGGGGTGCAAATGCGAGCCAAAAATTAATGCGACTAATGCGATTCGGACTTGCGCACACGACATACGCGCCGAATGTCGGTCCGTTTAGCCTGTCAGACTCCCGCTCGCGTGGGCCTTGTTTTGCACCTTCAATATTAATTTTTCTGTTTTAGGTAACAGAATTAATTTATATTCGGATAATATTTCTCTATTAAATCCGAAGCATCAAAACGCGTTCGGATTCATCCGAAGATATGGTCTTATCTTAATTATGATTTGGTATTATCGTAATTAGAGATTTGCATATATCTAAAAGATCGCGTTCCTTGTTAATCAAGTCAGTCGACTCTCTCCCTAATTAGTATAAATAGGGGTCGCTCCCCATAGGGTTCATATCAAGCAAAAATACACTTTTGCATACACGAAAAGAAACAAACGTTTTAATCATTGTGTGGTGGTGGTAGTCTAGTACTGTTCGAGTTCGTCGGGATTGCTTTGTGAGTGCTAGCAGCCAATTCGAAAGGTCGTTTTATCCTGGGAAAAGTTAGTCCAACGATCTCAGCACGTGGAGAGGACTAAACTACTTTAAGGAAACCGAGAAGGACTCGACCACTTACTACAGTTATTTTCAGTTTCTGCGTTACTATTTTTTTGTTTATTTGCATGTCAATTTAAATAATGTTCGTTATCTCCATTGTTTCTAACATTAAGAAATTTAGTTTGCATGTACACAAAGATATGAGATGGAACTGAGACATTGTCACTTATTGTCTCATTGCCGTTGCTGTGGCGCTATCTTCTTCCACCCCTTATATTTATGTATCTTAATCATAAGGTGTATAACGTCGATTTTATTATTACTTTAAAAAAAAAAAAGGAAAACTCAAAGAAACTCGTATCGCTTAATAAGGTATAATTTTTTCTAAATCTTTATTCTTCTTAAGTTTTAACATTTGGAAACTGGCTAAAATGATACAGCTTGAAATGCTGAAGGATTTTCATGATTAAACTGGTAAACAAATATTTTGTTGTTGACCCTCGTGGTAAGAAACAAAACTGTCAATTTTTAAATTTAATGTATCGTTGCAAATTTAAGGAATAAATTTTGGTAAGTCTTTATTCTTCTTCAGTTTCAACATTTTACATGGAAATGAAGCAGGGGACTCTGGATGTTTCACGGAGAATCAGAAAAGGAGCATATATAAAAGTGAGATACACTGTGTTGGAAAAAGTCCATCTCACAATTTGATTATATAAAAATAGAAGATGTAAACTTTAGCATGTAATCTGGTTATACTATAGAATAATTAGGAGAATGAAATTATTATTTTTGGCTGAGAACACTTGAGTCTCCTGCTTAATACCAGAAACAAACAAAACACAATTTCTTCACTAAACAAGAAAAACAAGAAAGAATGTCATTAGCAGTTCAAACAACAGGCCAAGTCTTGATATTATAAATGCTTACATAAAAAATAAAAAGGTGGTCCAGACATTAACATGCAATTATTTGCAGATAAAGCAAACCAAACCACAAGTTGTTTGGTTTACTTTTGTGCCAATAACTCAAGAAAGGTTCAGTTGATGTATTATAAATTCACTACAACTCATCCTGATATTGGAAAACAAAGAAAAATAATATCCAAAAATGGGAGTTCAAATGTTTTCATGTGCTTTTTTGTTGATACTTCTATTCTTCTCAAATGCCACATTTTGCATTTATCTTCCTTTTGTTTCAGGCCAACATTGTGTCCAAAATCAGAAACAGTTGCTGCTTGAGTTGAAAAACAATCTCACATTTAATTCATCACTATCAACTAGGCTGGTGCAGTGGAATGAATCAATTGATTGCTGTCAATGGGGTGGCGTAAAATGCGACTCACGAGGTCGTGTTACGGGCCTCGATCTCAGCTTTGAATCTATATCCAGAGGGATCGATGACAATGCCACCAGTCTTTTCAAGCTTGAATTTCTTCAGAGTTTGAATTTGGCTTACAACGACTTGGATGGCATTCAGTTGCCGTCGGGGTTTGGTTAGCTTCAAGGTTTGAGTTATCTGGATCTGAGTTATTCCAATTTTTCTGGTCAAATTCCAGCCATTTTTTCAAATTTGACAAAGTTGTTCTTAAACTTTCGTTTTCTTATTCTAGAACCTCGCTACTCAGACTCGAAAGCCCTGATTTGAAAACGTTGATTCACAACTTAACAGAGTTGAGAGAACTTTATCTTGATATAGTGAATATTTCTGCAAATGCAAACCAATGGTGCAACGCGGTATCGTCTTCTCTGCCAAACCTGAGAGTCTTGAGCTTATTTGCTACATCCATTACAGGACCCTTTGATCAAATCTCTTACTCCACTTGGGAAGGCCTTGAGAATCTGGTAGTTCTTGACTTGAGTCAAAAATCTCTAGAAGGGGAAATTCCATCATCCATGTTTGCTTTGCCATCACTAAAAACTTTATACCTAAAAAATAATCAATTCAGTGGTTCCTTAGACTTAACTGAATTCAGAAAACTTACAAATCTTACACGTCTTGATCTTTCCTACAATAATTTATCTGTAACGATAAACCAAAATGTATTTGTGTCCTCGTTTCTCCCCCAATTAAGAGTTCTACGACTAGCATCTTGCAATCTCAACAAATTCCCACCTTTGCAGAATATTTCAACATTGGAGGAGTTAGATCTTTCCAACAACAAATTATATGGTGAAATTCCTAATTGGATTTGGGATCTTGGAAATGGATCTTTTACTTATCTGGATCTTCCCCATAATCAATTGACTAATATGCAAAAACCTTATGACATAAGCAGCACAATACAGATTATTGATCTGCATTTAAATATGCTTAGTGGGAGAATCCCAGTTCTACCATCCTTAATTTATTATGTGGATTTCTCTAAGAATAATTTTTCTTCCTTTCTCCCTGAAGATATGGGCAACTCATCGCAATCATTGTATTTCTTCTCAATAGCAAATAATAATATCGACGGGACAATTCCACTTTCATTATGCTACGCCAGTCAAATTGAACTTATGGACTTGTCAAACAATAACTTTCATGGCAGAATACCCTCATGTTTAATAAAACTAGAACGAACTCTAATGCTAAATCTAAGTAGCAACAATCTAAGTGGTGACATACCAGATACATTTCCATTTGATTGTGGTTTGGAAACTCTGGATTTGAGTTGAAATGATTTACAAGGGCAGGTTTCTAGGTCTTTGTCAAGATGCTCGAAGTTCAAACTTTTAAACCTAGGCCACATTTCCCTGCTCCTTTAAGAACTTGTCCGGATTGCACATCCTTGAGCTATGCTCTAACAAGTTTCATGGGAACATTAGCTGCATGCAGGAAGACAACTATACCTGTCCAAATCTTCAGATAATCGACCTAGCTTCTAACGACTTCCATGGTGTTTTACCTGGCAATTTGTTTCAAAACATGAAGGCACTAACGGTTGGCGTCAATGCCACACAATCCCGTCTTGAATACTTGGGTTCTTTTACTTCTTGGGCACGCGAGGGTGTCTATCAGGACTCGATTTCTGTAACCACCAAGGACCAGGATCGTCATCTGGACAAGATCCGTAACACTTTTACTTCAATCGATTTCTCAAATAACCATTTCGAAGGTGTTATCCCTGAGGCAATCAGTGAACTGAAGTCCCTTTATTCTCTCAGCTTCTCATCCAATGCTCTCTCTGGTCATATCCCGTCATCTTTAGAAAACATGCGCGCGCTTGAATCCTTAGACCTCTCCTCTAACCATCTGGACGAGGAAATACCACAACAGATTGCAAGACTAACATTCCTCTCGTTCTTGATGTTAGCATATTATTATTTGTACATTAATTGTCTTAAGGGTAGTTTAGTCTTTTAGTTGTCTTGTATATATATATATATGTCTAATTGTAAACCCTAGTGATTATTCATTCATCATATTGTAAGATCCCATCTTGTCTTTATAAGATTATGACTATATTCTTGAATGTTATCATGGCATCAGAGCCAAATCTCTGACCCAACCGATAGGCAAACAAGACACCACGCCGATCGAACTCACTCGATTTCTATTATCATGACGGGAAGGGATGATTCGTTGCAGTCGATTAGTGTTCGTTTTGATGGGAAAAACTATGGGTATTGGAGTTATGTTATGAAAAACTTTCTAAAAGGGAAGAAGATGTGGAATTATATTTTTGGTGCTTTGGTTGCTCCTAGATTATATGATGCTAATTTTGTTGAGTTATTGGATGTGTGGGATACCAATAATTCTAAAATTATTACTTGGATTAACAATTCTGTTGAGCATAAGATTGGTGTTCAGTTAGCTAAGTTTGATACTGCGAAAGAAGTTTGGGACCATTTGGAGAGGTTGTATGTGAGTCTAACTTTGCTGTTCAATATCAACTTGAAGGAGAAATTCGTGCTCTTACACAGGGCGATCGAAGTGTTCAAGAGTTTTATTCTGAGATTACAAACTTTTGGGATCAGTTGGCTATGACAGAATGCGCTGGACTGAAAGCATTCTGGACTGAAAGCATTCGGTCCGTATATTGAAAGGCGAGAACAACAACGTTTGGTTCAACTGTTGTACAATCTCCGCTCTTAGTATTAAGGCATCCGTGGATCAATTTTGCACCGTACTCCTTTGCCTTCAGTTGATTTAGTTGTGCATGAATTGTTGGCTGAAGAAACCCGCCTCAAGACTCAAATTGAGAAGTCCACTCATGTTGGTTCTGTTTTGGTTACTCAACCTAGTCATACCAGATCTAAACAAAAGAGTTATGATAAAGATGAGTGTCGCTATTGTCATGAAAAGGGTCATTGGAAGAATCAGTGTCCTTTATTGAACCAGAAAGGCAAACCACAACATGAATATGGAAAGAGGCCAAGTGACAAACCTTCATATTCACAGAATCTTCGTTTTGGAGGACAACCTAATACAGCTGATGTCATGCCTACATTGGAT
This sequence comes from Linaria vulgaris, assembly GCA_948329865.1. Classification (NCBI taxonomy): domain Eukaryota; kingdom Viridiplantae; phylum Streptophyta; class Magnoliopsida; order Lamiales; family Plantaginaceae; genus Linaria; species Linaria vulgaris. The sequence continues at coordinate 33,488,954 of OX415254.1, forward strand.
CCAGCTTCTGTCGATTCATCTTTGTCAGACAACGCATCTTTGGTTAATTTATTGCAGAACCTTCTTCAGGCAAACAAAAACCAGTCTCCACCATATGCTATGTCTGCTCCATCCACATCAGGTAGAAACTCGTCCTTATGGGTGTTGGATTCTGGAGCATCTCATCACATGTCTCCTGATCGTAACTCATTTGTATCCATGTCTCATTCGTTACCACCTACATCTGTTATGACTGCTGATAGCACTCCTATGCCAGTAGTAGGTGTTGGTATAATTCAAACAGAAAATCTCTCACTACCTGATGTTTATTGTTTTCCTAAATTGGCTATGAATCTTATTTCTGTTGGTCAATTGTGTGATCGTGGTCTTGATGTTCACTTTTCCTCTACTTCTTGTCATGTGCAGGATCCGAAATCAAAGAGAATACTTGGGACTGGAAGTAGAGAGGGGGGACTTTATGTCTTGGATGGCATGAAGGTTGATGGTCAGTTTGCAGCTACGAGTATTGATCTATCTATCTTTCATTTGAATTCTTCTTCTTCGAAGTTTTACGTATGGCACTCTAGACTAGGTCATGTATCTGGATCTTGTCTGCGGTTTTTATGTAATAGTGGTGTTTTGGGAGACTTGCAGTCTCAAGATATTTCTGATTGTAGTGGATGTAAACTTGGGAAGTTTTCTGCAAAACCTTTTAATCACAGTACATCCACTTCTTTTGCACCATTTGATTTGATTCATTCTGATGTTTGGGGACCTGCCCCTATTCCTACAAAGGGGGGGGTCACGATATTATGTTGCTTTCATTGATGACTATACTCGTTATTGTTGGGTTTACTTGATGAAAAATCGTTCTGAATTCATTGATGTTTATGCTCACTTTGCTGCATATGTGAAAACACAACACTCTAAAGTCATAAAATGTTTTAGATCTGATTTGGGTGGGGAATATACGAGTAATGCACTCTCTGACACTCTTCTTAGTGATGGTACTGTGCACCAATCCTCTTGTACAGACACACCTCAGCAAAATGGTGTGGCTGAAAGAAAACATAGGCATATTGTTGAAACGACACGTTCTATGCTTTTGTCTGCTAGTGTACCTAGTGAGTATTGAGGAGAAGCAGTTCTCACTGCTGTTTATTTCATAAATAGAGTTCCGACTCCTAAGAACGCAGGTATCTCTCCATATGCTAAGTTATTTGGTCAAACTCCTGATTATTCTCATTTGCGGGTTTTTGGGTCCACATGTTTTGTTCTTCGTCCACATGTTGAGCGAACTAAGTTGTCTTCACGTGTTGCAATATGTGTCTTTTTGGGATATGGAAATGGTCAGAAGGGTTATCGGTGTTATGATCCAGTTGCTAGAAAATGTTATGTTTCTCCTCATGTTCACTTTATTGAGCATATTCCATATTTTTCCATTCCGAGAAGCTCACATAATGTGACACGGTCTGATATTATTCACATTGACCCATTTACTCTTGATGTTTCTGATATTGGAACTAATGATCCAACTGGTGAGAATATTAGTATTGGTGATGTTGTTGGGGATGACAATATTGGTGTTGGTGATGGAGATGACTTGGGTGCTGCTGAAGAGTTACCCCCTCATGTCCCTTCTCTTACGATTTTGGATCCAGCTCAGGAGCGGTATCCCAGGCGTACTCGTAAGTCTACTCAACTGCCTGATTTCATTTACTCTTGTTATTCTCATCCTTTTGTTTCCTTTTTGGCATCTGTTTGGCCTCTTTGTGAGCCTACCTCTTATTCTGAGGAGGCACAAGATATTGTTTGGCGAGAGGCTATGGCTGAGGAACTATCAGCTTTGAACAAAAATCACACTTGGGACTTGGTTCCTCTTCCAGTAGGGAAAAAGTCAATTGGTTCTCGATGGGTCTATAAAATTAAAACCAAAGCTGATGGTTCAGTTGAGCGATATAAGGCTCGTCTAGTGGCAAAAGGATTTGCTCAACAATATGGCATGGATTATGAGGAGACCTTTGCTCCTGTTGCTAAGATGACATCTGTCAGATTTCTTATTGCAGTTGCATCAGTACGACAATGGTATATTTCACAGATGGATGTGAAAAATGCATTCTTGAATGGTGATTTACATGAGGAAGTGTACATGACACCTCCTCCGGGTGTTCCTCATGATAAAGGGCATGTGTGTAGACTTAAGAAAGCATTATATGGGCTTAAGCAAGCTCCAAGAGCTTGGTTTGAGAAGTTTTCTATAGCTGTTTGTTCTCTTCGCTTCTCCTCTAGTCCTAATGATTCAGCCTTATTTGTTAAATGCAGTTCTGCTGGTCGCATAATGCTTTTACTGTATGTTGATGATTTGATTATTACAGGTGACGATGTTGAGGGTATTAAGGTGTTGAAACACACCTTATCTCGTTTGTTTGATATGAAGGATTTGGGTCCTCTTCGTTACTTTTTAGGTATTGAAGTCGCCTCATCTCCAAAGGGCTATCTTTTGTCTCAGTCGAAGTATACTTCAGATATTTTGGAGCGAGCTCGCCTTACAGACACTCGTGTTGCTCCTACTCCTTTAGAGGTAAATGTTCGTTATACTCCCACTGGCGGTACACTTCTTCTGGATCCCACTTTGTACACGTCTATCGTTGGTAGTTTGGTATACTTGACTATTACCCGATCGGATATTGCTTATGCAGTCCATGTTGTTAGCCAGTTTATTGTTGCACCTACCTCTGATCATTGGGCTGCTGTTACTCGCATTCTTCGTTATCTTCGTGGTACTATTTATCAGAGTCTATTGTTTCCTTCGAGTTCTTCATTAGAACTTCGAGCATATACGGATGCAGACTGGCTAGTGATCCATCCGATCGAAAATCTACCACTGGATACTATATTTTTCTAGGTGATTCTCTCATTTCTTGGAAAAGCAAGAAACAAGATGTTGTTTCTCGTTCTTCTACCGAGGCAGAGTATCGTGCTATGGCTTCCACCACAACTGAACTTGTTTGGTTACGACGGTTGTTAGGTGATATGGGGGTGTTGTTGTCATCCCCCACACCCATGTATTGTGATAACAAAAGTGTTGTTCAGATTGCTCATAACTCTGTTTTTCATGAGCGTACCAAACATATTGAGATCGATTGTCATGTGACTCGACATCATTTTCAGCATGGTGTTATCTCTCTACCGTTCATCTCGTCTTCGATGCAGTTGGCTGACTTCTTTACGAAGGCACATACAATTCAGCGACACAACTTCTTTGTTGGCAAACTCTCGTTACTTATTGCAGTACCTTCTCGAGTTTGAGGGGGGTGTTAGCATATTATTATTTGTACATTAATTGTCTTAAGGGTAGTTTATTCTTTTAGTTGTCTTGTATATATATATATATATATATATATATATATATATGTCTTATTGTAAACCCTAGTGATTATTCATTCATCATATTGTAAGATCCCATCTTGTCTTTGTAAGATTATGACTATATTCTTGAATGTTATCACTTGAATTTGTCGTACAACAAACTAGTTGGAAGAATCCCACAAGGCAGCTAAATAAAAACATTTGCAGCCAGTTCGTTTCAAGGAAACGAGGGAGTCTGCGGTTTTCCTGTAAGCACAAGTTGCACGAGTCCTTAAGCTCGACTGTTTGAATCAGGTGAAGAGCATGATAGCTCAGACAATAGAGGTATATACATAAGTGCTGAATTGGGATTTATTGTGGGTTTAGGTGTCCTTTATGTGCCGCTACTGTTTTCCAGAAGATGGAGAAGATTCTTTGACAAGCACCTCCATAAGGTTGCTTTGTTTATTCTGCGTCGCCTGTAGGACAGGCAACGGGAAGAAGAGGATTTGAACTGAAGTTGATTAGTCATGAACTGCTCTAGCTTTGGAATAATTATTCATGAGATAAGATGCACGGGAATAAGATTACATTAGCAGCAAGGTATTTTGTTTTTATTGTGTACAATAACTCATGTTTCAAGTCCACTGTGGTATATATATGTAATACCAAAAATTAATGATTCTTCCAGTTTTGTTGTTTCACTTGATCATTATATTGACACAAGCCGTACATTAAAATTTCTTATAGATGTAATGGCTGCTTTTTAGCTTGACAAATTAAAGCACAAGCAATGCAAAATAAAGTATTAACAACAGAAATAATACTGGGAGTATTTTTACTTATACACATTTCATCAAACGGAGAGTTTACGATTTGACGTAAAACGTCTTTAAAATGAGTAGGAGGGTATGTGTCAACTCTTTGAACCCATATTTACAATTTGGTTACAAGACAGCGAAGATAGCAAAGTCTAACCAACTGCAGGAGAAAGATATCGAGGAGTTTGCTAACGAGTGGGACATGTTGGAGAAAACCTTCGATGAACGAAGGTTGGAAATGGACAGCATGCACTTTGAGGAGGAGTCCAATATGAAGCGCAGGCACTTTGAGGAGAAGTCAGATCTTAAGAAGCAGTATGATGCTGTACTTAATCTGTTGTTGGAGAAGTACAAGACCAGTTCGGACGAATCCAAGCAAGTGGATGAGTAAGTAGTTGAGATGTTTTGAAACTGAAATAAAGTGTAACATGGGGAAATTAAGTAGTTGATTTTCCTCTTTTAGGTTCTAATACGGAAACAGAGTTGATATATATCCATGGGCCAGTTTGCATCATTATTTCAAAGGAATCACCAGATTATTGTGTTAATCCAATGTGATATATGTGATATTAAAGATTTGATGATTCTTCAAGTTTTGTTGTTTAACTTCCGTTTCACTTGATCATTATATTCACACATGCAAGTCATACACTAAAACTTCTTATTGTTGTAATGGCTACTTTGTAGCATCATAAGTACAGCACAAAAATGAAATCAGCACAAGCAATGCAAAATAAGGTATTTAAAACTTCTTATTGGTGTTCACTCCCCTGTTTGCCTCCACCTGTGTCGGCACGCTTGAGTTTCGATCGGTCGCCGAGCCAATTTGGAGGATTCAGCCCGCCATTCCAGGGAGCCTGGTTCTTATTTCTTCCTTGCTAATTGCAATGGCGTCGATTTTCAAAAGAGAGAGATTTGGTTGTTATTTTGGTCAACTGGAATCTGGTTTTAAAATTTACTTTGTTAGATGAATCTTACACGTGTATAGATTCTCCATCATTTTGAGTTAATTCACTTTAATGATGCAGAATTGTGCTATCAAAATGTGGCAATAGTCTGTTTTTTATGCGATTATTAAATTGTGGATAGAACTGATCTTCAGCATAAGTTGCACGAGTCCTGAAGATCAGGTGAAGAGTTGAAAGTTCAGAATTGGGATTTATTGTGGGTTTAGGTGTCCTTTATGCGCCGCTACTGTTTTCCAGAAGATGAAGAAGATTCTTTATCAAGCACCTCAACAAGGTCGCGTTGTTTATTCTGCGTCGCCGGTAGGACAGTCGACTGGAAAAAAATGGATTTGAACTGGAAGTTGATTTAGTTCAAGGCCTCTAGCGTTGGAAGAATCATTCATGAGATAATGCTGTAACTTGTAAGTGTTGAATGATAGAATCATTCACTTTAATGATTGTAATAGTAGAAATGTAATTTGTGTTTTTGTGTACAATAACTGGCTTCAAATCCAGTGTAACTTATTTTTGTATTAAAGATTTGATGATTCTTCCAAGGACGAATTATTAAAAATGCCCGCTAACTTTCACAAAAAAGTTAAAATGCCCGTTTTTTTCGGGCCTGTCAAAAATGCCCGGTATCTTTCATATAATCTTGCAAAAATGCCCGATGGCCTTATTCGGGCTAAATGTATTCAAACAAACCCTTCTAATTCTAAATATTGTATTTGCACCCCAAAATAAATTGCACTTTGCACCCTAATATATATATAACATATATATATATATATAACCATTTATAAAAATAAAACACATATATATAAAAACAATAACAAACAAATATATATATATAACTATTTTTAAAAATAAAAAAATATATAAAAATTTTAAAAATACATAATATATCCATAATATATATATATATATCCATAATATATATAAAAAATACCTTTATGTATTAAAAAACATTTTATATATATAAATATATAAAAAAGGGAAAATTAATAAAAATTAATAAAAAATAATAAAAAATAAGAAAAAACAAAAAAAAAAACCCCCCTTCCCCGTCGCCCCCCCCCCCCCCCCCACCCCCCACCCCCCACCCCACCCCGCCGATTTGCAGCCATTACCGCTGCAAATCGCGGTGATGACCGCGATTTGCAGCCGGGGTGGGGTGGGGGTGGGGGTGGGGGGGGGGGGGGGGGGGGGGGGCGACGGGGAAGGAGGGGGGGGGGGGGTTATTTTTTAATTTTTTTTATTTTTAATTATTATTATATATATATTTATTATTTATACAAAATAGTTATATATATGTTTATATCTTTATTATTATTAACATGTATATACATTTTATTATTACTATTATTATTATTAATATATATATATATTATTACTATTTTTACAAAATAGTTACATATATGTTTATATATATATGACTCTTTTTTAATTATATTTATATATATGTTTATTATTCTTATTGTTATATTTATATATATGTTCAGTATTATTATTTATATATATATATTTATTATTTTTATAAAATAGTTATATATATGTTTATTATTTATATATATATTGGGGTGCAAAGTGCAATTGGTATATGAAAGATACCGGGCATTTTTGACAGGCACTGTACCGCCACGTAGGCACATTTAGCCCGAATAGGGTGAACGGGCATTTTTGCAAGATTTTATGAAACATACCGGACATTTTTGACAGGCCCGAAAAAAACGGGCATTTTAACTTTTTTGCGAAAGTTAGCGGGCATTTTTAATAATTCGTCCTTCTTCCAATATTGTTGTTTACCTTGAATATGTCTTGATCATTCTCCAATAAGATGTATGTATACTTCATGATCTTACGCCCAGTGAAATATCTTATAGTTGTAATAGCTACTTTTTAGCATGAAAATTAATCCATTAAAAGACTAACTTAAGCTTAAATTAGTGCAAAATGTGGCATTGACGAGCATACAAGGCCAAGAGTACCTGTTATGATTATAATGACATTTACGATGATAATAAATTTGATTATATAAAAACATAAGTGATACGATAAAGGATAGAGATATTGGACTCGTTAGATATATTGATCTAATAACCCAATATATAAATAAGCAGCGGTCTTCCCAGATCGAGAATCCGGTTTGATCTTACTTAGAGCTTGATAAACCTTGACCTGTTGGCTATAGATTTAGCCAAGAACCGCGGTATAGCTGAACGCCACAACATCGTCCTCAAGATCTTGATAAGTTCTTGAATATTTTAATTCCTCACAAAGAAAGAGTCAAAATATTAAAAAGGAATATTAATTTTCGGAATATTGTCAAAGCTGATTTTTACAACTCTTGTGAGATCTATTTATAGGCTAGAAAGTGAGTCTAAAGTGTCCTACATTTATATCTAAGAGATAGGAGTACTAAAAAGTATTTGAGCACTCTTAATGACTCTTGAAACACTAAACACGAATTCTTGACTTCTTGGACATACAAAATATTTATTTGACTCAAAACTTATCCTCTTTATTTAGTCTTGAAGTTAACCACGAAATTGAGGGCCCATGGTCTTGAAAAGTGTCTTCTAATTCAATTTAGCGCCAGCAATCACTTGAATTGAGTCTCAACTCAATAACATTCACTATCGGGCCTTCTAAGTACTTTCTTGCACATTCTCTTGTATTTCAATAACAAGGTTCAACATGGCCTCTCTAATTTGTTTTTCTTGGGCTCTAGTTATTGGACCATCATGAATTTTGAGTAGATCCCTCTTTTCTTGATTTGACAGCGTTAGCTTGTCTCCATCATTCCCTCCCTATTCGAAAAGATTCATCCTCGAATCTGAATCTGCATCAAAAGGGGAAAGATCAGTAACATTAAATGTTGCACTTACATTATACTCACCTGGAATGTCAACTTTGTAAGCATTTTCATTGATTCTTGCTATCACTTGGAATGGACCATCTCCTCTTGGTTGCAACTTGGACTTGCGCTTTGCTGGGAACCTCTCTTTTTGCAAGTGTAGCCATACCCAATCATCGGGCTCAAAGATGACTCTTTTGCGTCCTTTATTAGCTTGATTGGTGTATTGCTCTGTTTTCTTCTCAATGTTGAGTTTTACTTTCTCATGCAACTTTTTGATCATCTCCGCTTTTGCTTTTACATCAAGACTGATACGTTCTTCAAGGGGAATTAGAATAAGATCAAGTAGTCTCAATGGATGGAAGCCATAGACAACTTCAAAAGGAGAGTGATTAGTAGTAGAATGAACATTCATATTATATACAAATTCAGCAAATGATAAACAATCTTCCCAATTTTTCAAGTTCTTTTGAATCAAAACTCTAAGCAACTAAGACAAAGCTCTATTCACATCTTTAGTTTTTCTATCGGTTTGTGGGTGACAAGTAGTAGAAAATAGAAGTTTAGTTCCCAATTTTCTCCACAAAACACGCAAAAAATAACTCAAAAACTTCACATCTCTATCACTTACAATGGTTCTTGGTATCTCGTGCAAGTGAACAATTTCCTTAAAGAACAAATCAACAATATTAGTTGCATCATTAGTCTTATTACAAGGAATAAAGTGTGCCATTTTGGAAAACCCATCAACCACCACAAACACAGAATCCTTTCCTTTCTTTGAACGTGGCAAACCAAGAACAAAGTCCATGGATATATCCAAGGTTCACTTGGTATAGATAACGGTGTATACAATCCATGTAGTTGGACTTTGGATTTAGCTTGCTTGCAAGTTATGCACCCTTCGCAAGTTCTTTTAACATCAACACGCATTTTAGGCCAATAGAAATGTTCACTTAAAGTACTCAAGGTTTTATGTATCCCAAAGTGTCCCATAAGCCCTCCCTTATGGGCTTTCCTAACAAGTAATTCACGCATAGAACACTTAGGAGTGCATAGTTTATTTTCACGAAACAAATATCCTTCAAACCGGTAAAACTTCTCAAATGCAGCATGTTCACAAGCCAAATAAATTGAAGACAAATCATAATCAGTAGCATATATTTCCTTAATGGACTAAAAACCCAAAAGTTTAGAACTCAAAGTAGTGATCAATGTGTACCTCCTAGATAATGCATCAACCACAATGTTTTCTTTCCCTTTTTTGTACTTGATGACATATGGAAATGATTCAATAAATTCTAACCACTTAGCATGTCTTTTACTAAGTTTACCTTGCCCTTTGAGGTATTTGAGAGATTCATGATAAGTATGAATAACGAACTCCTTAGACCACAAGTAATGCTACCAAGTCTCCAATGCTCTTACCAAAGAGTACCACTCCTTGTCGTATGTCGGATTGTTCAGTTGAGCTCTCTTGAACTTTTCACTAAAGTAAGCAATCGGTTTTCCATCCTGCATCAAAATAGCCCCTACACCTCCTCGAGTTACATCACATTCAAGCTCAAAACTTTTGTTAAAGTTATGCAATGCAAGAATTGGTGCAGTAGTGAGCTTTTCTTTCAAAAGTTTAAATGCATGCTCATGTTTTTCTCCCCAGTGAAAACCAACCTTTTTTTTACAATTTCATTTAAGGTGCAACAATAGTGCTAAAATCTTTTACAAACATACAGTAGAAACTTGCAAGACCATGAAAACTCCTCACTTCAGAAATATTCTTAGGGGTTGGCCAATCTAAAATAGGATTAACCTTGTCCCTTTCCACTTCAATTTTATTAGCACTTGCAACAAAACCAAGAAAAACCACTTTATCCATGCAAAAAGAAAACTTTTTAAAATTAGCATACAAATATTCTTTTCTCAATGTGTCCACACAACAGGCACATGCCCAAGATGTTCTTCCATGCTTTTGCTATAGACAAGAATATCATCAATACATAACAACAATTTTTCCAATGAAATCACGCAAAACATGGTTCATTAATATCATGTAAGTACTTGGCACATTAGTTAAGCCAAACGGGATGACCAACCACTCATATAAACCGTATTTTGTTTTGAAAGCAGTTTTCCATTCATCACCCTCTTTTATTCTTATTTGGTGATAATCACTCTTTAAATCAATCTTAGAGAATAGCACAACCCCATATAATTCATCAAGAATATCACTTAACTGAGGAATGAGATAGCGATACTTCACCGTGATTTTGTGGATGGCGCGACAATTAGTGCATATTCTCCATGTTTCATCCTTCTTTGGTACTACAATCACCGGTACCGCGTATGGGCTCACACTTTCTCGAACCTTGCCTTTACTCATCAACTCCTCCACTTGCCTTTGAATTTCTTTTGTTTTCTTTGGATTGGCCCCATGGGCTGGTCGATTTGGAAGTGTTGCATCCAGAATAAAGCCAATTTGATGCTCGATGCCTCTTAATAGTGGTAACCCATTCAGCTCCTCTTAGAAGAAAACGTCATCGTATTCAAGAGAGATATAAAAGAAATAGGCAAAGAAGATGTTAGTTTGTTAGTACTTAGATAGCACTCCTTGTACATCAACACCATCACACTCGTTTTTGGAACAATCGCTCTCTCTAGGTCACTTCCTCTTGCAGAGAAATTTAATCTCTTTTTATCCTCACTTTTCTCCAATTTCTTTTCTCCCTCATAAACACTCAAATGAGCCCTCTTATATTTCTCTTCGCTCTTTTTTTCTCTCAAAGTGTTTCCCTCATTCCCATTGATTTGTTTCGCACCGCTCTTTTTTTCTCTCAAAGTGTTTCCCTCATTCCCATTGATTTTTTTCTCACCCTCTTTAGCTTTCCTCGTATGGGACATTTTGATTTGATGTTCCAAAACCTGTTGTGGACTGAAAGATACAAGCATGATGGTCTTATTTTGATGCTTCAATGTGAAATGGTTGAGATACCCATCATATACAACTCGCCGATCAAATTGCCACGGCCTTCTCAAAAGAATGTGACTTGCATGCATTGGTACCACATCACATAGAACTTCATCCTCATATTTCCCTATCAAGAATGTCACCAAAAATTGCTTAGTGACTCGAACTTCTCCACTTTCATTAAGCCACTGAAGCTTATATGGATTAGGATGTTTCGAGGTGGGCAAACTCAATTTCTCCACCATTTCCATACTAGCCACGTTTGTACAACTTCCCACACCAATAATCAACATACATACCTTTCCATAAACCAAGCATCACGTATGAAAGATATTTTCTCTTTGTTGCTCCACTTCTCCCATCTTTATTTACATGTTTAAAGCTCTTCTTACCACCAAAAGTTCACCCGATTCAACGGTGACTTGTTCCACTTGATCTTTATTATCTTCTTCACTCTTTCCTTCCGACTCAATCTCACCATTGTCCTTAAGGATCATCACTTTCTTGTTTGAATAATTAGATGCAATATGCCCACGTCCATGACAACGAAAACATATAATATCACGACTACGAGAGGGTGTAGCGATAATACCTTTTCCTTTGTCAGCCTCACTAGACTTGGCTCTCGTTGCCTCATGTTGTGAATTTGATGTACTCCCAAAAGTCGACTTGGACACCCCTTCATTCATCTTACTTGAAGAATGAAAATTTTGTGGATAACTCATTTGCATAAAGTTTCTCTCCTCTTTAGTTGTCTTTCCACCATCATGGCTGTATGTACCATGTCTTTAGGTTCCGAATAGTGTTGAAGCTCTACAATATTAGCAATCTGTTTTTTCGGCCCACTTAAAAAACGAGCCATAGTGGCCTCCTGGTCCTCTTCAACATTTGCTCTAATCATAGAAATGTCCATCTCATTGTAGTATTGATCAACACTTTTATTACCTTGAGTCATAGATTGGAGTTTTTGGTACAACTCACGAAAGTAATGAGACAACACGAATCTCTTTCGCATGATTGACTTCATCTCGGCCCATGTAGTAATTGGCCTCTCTCCATATTGCCGTTGATTTGTAAGGAGTTGATCCCACCAAACTATAGCATAGTCGGTGAATTCAATTGTCGCAGGCCTTACTTTCTTTTCCTCGGAGTAATTGTGACAATCAAAAATCAGATCTACATTTTCCTCCAACTCCAAATATGCTGCTGGATCGCTTCTTCCATGGAAAGCAGGGATATTTATTTTAATACTTCCCAAATCTCGATTCACCCCGTCTTTTGCCTTTTTCGATTCCCACGTCATCGGTTGGGATGAACAACCCCCACATCATCATCTTCTTCCTCCGATTGCCACTCTTCATATCTTCGTTGATTTGCATTTGGGTTTCTACGATCGTTTGGTGTAGGTTGTTCCAATTTGTCTAACCGTTCTGTGATGCCTTCGAGAACGATATTCCACCTTGAGAATTGTTGATGCATGGCTTGAAGTGTGAAAGCTTCTTGTTATTTATTGGATGTACTTTTTATGGTAGATAATATCCTCACAAGTCTCTCGTGTATCACTGGAAATTGTCCTCACAATCCACTCATGTATCACTCAAAAAGTGTCCTCACAATCCACTCATGTATCAATCTTTGGGTTTTACCTCGCCTCTAATAATCTCACCACTCAATTCCTTTTCCCACTGAATATTCAAAAACAAAACAAGATGAACAATCTCAAGCAACGTTCAATAATCCCTTAGTCCTATTGTGAAGAACAAGGAGTTATTGAAACAAAGCTAAAATAACTGACTTTTTTTTTCTTCTTCTCTTTCTTTCTTTCTTTCTTTCTTTCTTTCTTTCTTTCTTTCTTTTTGTTTTTTGGTACCTTTTCTTTTCTTTTCTTTTGGACGTTTCTTTTTACTCTTCTTTTTGTAGAACTGAACTAAAAAAATAAGATCAACACCAGATTGCTCTGATGCCAAATGATACGGTAAAGGATAGAGACATTGGACCTGTTAGATATATGGATCTAAGAACCCAATGTATAAATAAGAAGCGGTCTCCCCAGATTGAGAATCTGGTTTGATCTTACTTAGAGCTTGATAAACATTGACCCGTTGGCTATAGATTCAGCCAAGAACCGCATTATAGTTGAAAGCCACAAGATCGTGCTCAAGATCTTGATAAGTTCTTGAATATTTTAATTTCTCACAAAGAAAGAGTCAAAATATTACAAAGAAATATTAATTTTCGAAATATTGTCAAAGTTGATTTTTATAACTCTTGTGAGACTTATTTATAGGCTAAAAAGTGACTCTAAAGTGTCACTCATTTGTATCTAAGACATAGGAGTACTAAAAAGCATTTGACCACTCTTAATGACTCTTGAAACACTAAACAAGACTCTTAAAATAGTAAACAATAATTATTGACTTCTTGAACATACAAAATCGAGGGCCCATGAAGTATCTTCTTGACTCAAAACTTATCTTCTTTATTTAGTATTGAAGTTAACCACGAAATTGAGGGCCCACGGTCTTGAAAAAAGTGTCTTCCAATTTAATTTAGCACCATCAAATCATTTGAATTGAGTTTCAACCCAATAACATTCAATATTGAGCCTTTTAAGTACTTCTTTTACACATTCTCTTGTATTTCAGCAACAAGGTTCAACATGGTCTCTCTAATTTGTTTTGCTCGGGCTCTAGTTATTGGACCATCATGAATTTTGAGTAGATCCCTCTTTCTTTGATTTGGCAACGTTAGTTCGTCTCCATCAATAAGATATAAACTAAACATAAAAATCTGATTTATAGTACAAAATAATTAAACTCATATTGATTCGTTAGATGTGTGAAATGAACATCGTCATTTAATGGAGATATGTTGCACAAATAGACCTGATACAATGATTGAATTGACTAGGCGAAGAAGTACTACGATATTTAAGTGGCAGACAGAATAAAAAGTAGGACGGTAGGAAACAGGGAATATTTCTACCAATGGAAAACAAAACAAGTTTCTTACATTTGCAGTTGAAACAACTGACTCCACACGCAATAAGTGAAGAAAGATCAATAAATATGGGATGTGAAAGCATGATAGAGTTTCTATGCACACCAATGGAAAGTTTTGGTCTTTTGTATAGAAGGTAGTGTTGTTTTTTCTGCATCGTCGGTAGGACAGACGACTGGCTTTGGAAGAAATATTCATGAGATTATATATTTTTGTAAGTGCTGAATGACAGAATCATGGAGGTAAGATTATATTAACAGCGTTGTAATTTGTGTTTTTTGTGTACAATAACTGGTTCAATCCAATTTGGTTATGTGTAATATTAAAGATTTGACGATTCTTCCAGTTTTGTTGTTTTAAGTTTCTCTTGATCATTCTCCAAAAGGATGTATGCTTCATGTTCATCACCAGATGTTTTTTCTTTTGTTTGACACATTTTGCATTGACACAAGTCATACATGCATTAAAATTTCTTATAGTTGTAATGGCTACTTTATAACATGAAATTTTATTAAACTGACAGGGCCGCATTATGAAATGAAATTCTCCCATTGTCCAAAAAAAAGACTATGTGCAAAATATTGGCTCATTTGAGACTTAACTCATGAAAGAAAAGAGTAGAGGAATTTCCACATAACAGACTCGATAGAGACCGCCAATTAACACAAAATTTCCAAGAAGATTAATGTTTTATAAATATTTTTTCAAAAGCGACGAAAAGTATATATTTCTATCGAAAAAGAGTCCCATGTGCTAAAGTCTCGTTTTCGGATTATACATGGCCGGATGCATTATAAGGAAGGAAAGAAGTTGAAGACCGAATGGTACAAGGAAACTTTTCGAGGATGATATCCATATTGAATAATGTGACTTTTTTAATTAAAACACGATCTAATTAAGGGAACATTATTCAAGAAGGTGTCAGAGACCAAAGAAAGTAGAGTTATACAAGGAATATAGAAGATATTACCATATTGTGTACAACATACCTTGAAGACTAAGTTCAAGACATCTATATAAATGTGAAGTACATCAATACAAACAACAAGACAAGAGAGCTAAAGAATCCATAGAGGTTAGATCTATTGTTGTTGAGTTTTTGTCTTTCTTTTCCCAGGTTCGACATTAACGAGTTTATTAGACTAGATATTTATTGTAAATAAATATATTTCCATATTAGACTAAGTGTCTTACCTTGAATAGATTTTCCTTGTAAGTTGTATATAAACTACACTTCATTAATTAAATACACAAGGTTTATTTCCTACATGGTATCATTAGCCAAAACCCTATCTTAGCCGCCCATCCCCCTCCATATTTCTCTAGAGCTCCACTGTAGCCAATCTCTCATGGCTGACAGAAAATCTCGCCCGATCCTTGTTCTCTTTAATGTCCACAACTTTATTTCCATCACCCTCGAAATGGAAAAGGACCAATGTTCCTCTTGGCCAGAGCTATTCAAGATCCATTATCTTGCTTACCAAGTAATCGACCACACAATCTCATCTCCTAAACTACCTGCTCCAGCTGCTGAGAAATCGACCGAGAATACTTCGATCGATTGAACAGACAAGGATGCGCCCCCCACAGCCGCGCCCCCCGCATCCTCCGTTTCTGCATCATCCACGACCTCTTTTGATGATGCTCTTTGGCAGCGCCTTGATGCCATTGTTCTTCAATGGATCTACGATACGATCTCCAATGATCTTCTCCATACTATTCTCAAGACGGACTCAACTGTGAAACAAGTATGGACACATCTTCAACAAATTTTCCACGACGACAAATATTCACGAGCCGCGTACCTTGAGAATCTGTTAACTCGCGGCATCCACTCAGTCGGACGCAGTCAATCCCAGTCGTGGCTACACCTCCTTCCGGGGTTCATCTCGGTGTTTACGCGAACGTACGAGCGGCCGCGTGCGTATAAATTGGGGTCGCGGTTGGTCCAACTCTATCCCAACAGCTAACCCTTATTCTCCTTGACCATCCACACCGCCGCCCGCCCCGTGGCCGTATTATCAGCAGTGATCTACTTAGTAATGGTCTGTACCACCATGCCCATATTCGACTACATCTTGGCCCCGTCCACCGGCCTCCAATCAGTCTTGTCTTCTTCGTAGCCGTCTGCAGCAAGCCTACTCGGCTCATAGCTCACCGGCCTTGGGTTATACTCCTATTGATCTTGATGCAGCCATGCACCCTATGTCCCTTATGCCTCCAAATCCAAATTAGTATATGGACACTGGCACCACATCTCACATGACGATGTCACAAGGTACTCTTAAGTTCTATTCTAATAAAAGCATGCATAATAATATTCTTGTTAGTAGTGATCATGTTATTCCAATTCACGGTCACGGCCAAGCATTGCTTCCCTCCCTTCTTCCTTCTCTACGACTATCTAATGTCCTTCATGCTCCTAAATTAGTCAATCTCCGTCTAGGGCCTCACCATCAATAATCATATTTCTTTTGAGTTTGATTTGTTTGGTTTTCTGAGCAGGATCTGCAAACGGGGACAAATATCATGAGATGCAATAGCATTAGAGATCTCTACCCCCTCACATAAAATTAGTCTATTTCCTCACGTGTCTCACCTCCTTCCGCCATTACCACCCTCACCCAGCCCTTTTGGCACAACCGTTTGGGATATCCGGGACCATTTATTTTTTCTTTTCTTAGCAAGAACAATTTAATTTCATGTCGTAGTTCTTTTGATAATTCTCGTTGTAGTTCGTGAGTTTTGGGGAAACATGTTAAACTCCTTTTTTCTTTGTCTACTTCTCATACTTTATTTCCTTTTGATATTATTTATAATGACTTGTGGACATCTACTATACCGAGCTCTACCGGCCATAAATATTACTTAAATTTCTTGGATGATTACACTAATTTTTTATGGTCTTTTCCTATTGGCAAGAAATCCAATGTCTATAATTTCTTTGATCTTTTAGTCATATTAAAACTCAATTTGGCATGCCAATTAAAAATCTTCAATGTCATAATGGTGGGGGATTTGACAATGCTAACCTACGCACATTTTGCCAAACAAAGGGTACTTCTCTTAGATTCTCTTGTCCTTACACCTCATCTCAAAACGGCAAACTTGAACGTAAACTTCACACAACCAATAATCTCATTCGCACTCTTCTTACTCACTCCACCGCACCCACCATTTGATGACATCACGCCCTAAATATGGCCACATATCTCCTCAATATAATGCCATCCAAGCTCCATCGACTCGCCTCTCCCACGCAACTCTTATATTGCTTCCTTCACACATATACTATTCTCCAAGTCTTTGGTTTTCTTTGCTTTCCCCTACATTCGGCCACCACTATACACAAACTCCTATCTTGCTCTACCCCTTTTTGTATTTGGGGTATCCTTCTGACCATCGTGGCTACAAGTGTTTTGATCTCACTTCTCATAAAATAATAATCTCTTGCCACGTTGTCTTTGATGAAACCAAGTTTCTTTTTTCCTCTATATCTCCCTCCGCCTCACGCACATACACATTCTTAGATGATACTATTCAACATTTTCTCCTCTCTTATGCGGTCTCCTTCTCGCCCACGGCCACCCCATCTCTTGCGACCTCACATGCGGAACAGCATGTGCCGCTTGTTGTCCCGCATGCAGCAACGCATGCACCATCAGCTCCCTCCCCACCTCCTCCCCATCATGGTCCATTACTACTCGCAGCATGCATGGGATAATAACACCCAAATGCTAGTTCAACCTCTCATCTTCCACCATACATTCTACTCTACCAAATAACCCCAAAGCTTGCTTTGTCTGATCCGAATTGGATACTAGCCATGCTAGACGAATATAATGCTTTAATCATGAATAATACTTGAGAGTTAGTGCCCCGTCTGTCTAATGTGAATTTTATCCATTTTATGTGGATTTTTCGTCATAAGTATCATTATGATGGTTCTTTTGAGCGCTAAAAGGCTCGCCTTATTGGTGATGGCAGGTCTCAACATTGGCGTGGATTGTCTTTACACTTTCAGCACGGTTGTCAAACTGGCCACTACACAGATTAACACTGCTCTCTCCAAGTCTTGGTCTATTCTTCAGTTGGATGTCAAGAATTCTTTCCTGCACGGCCACCTTTATGAGACAGCCTACATGTATTAGCCGCTTGGTTTTCAAGATCATACACGGTCGGAGCGCGTTTGCCTACTCAAACGGTCACTTTATGGTGTCATGGAAGCTCCACATGCTTGGTACCAACATTTCGCCGACTATGTTGCCTCCATCAGTTTTCTCACAGTAAGACTGATCCCTCATTATTCATCTATAAAAAGGGTTTGTCTATTGTCTATCTTCTTTTGTATGTGGATGATATAGTCCTCACTGCATCTTCTGAGTCTATGTGGTGCACCATTATCTCTCTTTTGGCCTTTTAGTTTGCTATGAAAGATCTTGGTCCTTTGAGCTATTTCATAGGTATTGTGGTCACCTGCACAGATGATGGGTTGTTCTTATCTCAAAGCAAGTATGCTTTAGAAATCATTGAGTGCGTGGGCATGGCATCTTGCAAGCCCTCGGGCACCTCGGTCGACACGAAGGACAAATCTGGCGCTGGTTTGGGTTCTGATTTTCCTGACCCGACTCATTACCATAGCTTGGCTGGTGCGCTTCAGTATCTTACCTTCACTTGAACGAATTTGTCATATGCAGTCCAGCAAGTTTGTTTACACATGCACATATTGAAGAATGATCATATGGCAGCTCTCAAGCACATCATCACATACGTGCAAGGTACTTTAAACTTTGGACTTCATTTATCTCAGTCTTCTTTAGACAGTCTTTGCTCTTATACTGATACTGACTGGGGAGGATGTTCAAATACATGTCGGCCCACTTCGGGGTATTGCGTCTTTTTTGAGTTATAATTTGATCTCATGGTCGTCAAAATGTCAACCCACCTTATCCCGCTCGAGCATCGAGGCCGAATACAGAGGCGACGCCAACGTGGTCTTCCATTTGTGTTAGTTGCGCAACCTTTTATTGGAGCTTAATATCCCAATCGCTAAGGCCACCGTTGTTCATTGTGATAACACTAGTCCTATATATCTCTCGGCTAATCCGGTTTAACATCAACGCACGAAGCACATTGAGCTTGATATCTATTTTGTATGGGAAAAGGTAGGTCGGGGTCAAGCTGTAGTTCTTCACGTCCTTTCCCGCTTCAGATTGCAGATATCTTCACGTAGGGGTTACCTCGGGTTTTGTTTGAAGATTTTTTGTCTAGTCTTAGCGTCCGAAAATCTTCTGCTTCGACTGCGGGGATGTATTAGACTAGATATTTATTGTAAATAAATATATTTCCTTATTAGACTAAGTGTCTTACCTTGATTATGGTTTCCTTGTAAGTTGTATATAAACTACAATTCATTAATGAAATACACAAGGTTTATTTCCTACAGAGTTAAGTCTAAGTTTAAGTTTAACGAGTTGATCGTTGTTTGCACGGTTGAAGTTCAAACAACTTGAGAGTGAGGAGCTTGAGAGTTGAGGGAACGAATTTGCTAAAAGTATTATTTTTAATAGTGATTATTTCGCCTAAGGCTCGGAAGATTATATTTATATAATCTTCTTCAAATTTATTTCTTGTGTTATTTTTCTTTCCACTGCAATTTACAATTTGTGATTAGTGTTAAGACAACATTGTTTATCGAGTGTTGGCTTAACATCGTGCTTAAATCGTATCAATTCCTAGACGACAATTTCAATTTCCTTTTATGTGAAGCCATTATTCGAAAGTAATGTACTAAACTTAGCATGTGAAATTGCTTAACATGTAACATTGAATGATTAGTATATGACATAAATTTTTTCAGTGAAATATATCATCAAAACCTGATACATGGAATGAGATCAACTGAGCCACTTGATGATTTGATCAAAGAAAATGAATCAAGTTGCAAAAAAGATAGAAGCAAACAAGGAAATTTCCACTAGACCAGCAAGACTTCATAGTCTTTTTGCTTGATTCAAAGTCACATACAAGTCGATATATGCTTTCAAAAAGTTAAAGGAGGGCTAGACATTAACATGCAATTATTTGCAGATAAAGAAAAACCAAACCACAAGTTTTTTGGTTTACTTTTGAGTCAGTAAGTTAAGAAATGCTCAGTTGATAATTCACTACCTCTTCCCCTAATGATGAGGAACAAAGTAAATTAATATCCAAAAAATGGTAGTTCAAATGTTTTCATGTGCTTTTTTGTTGATACTTCTATTCTTCCCAAAGGCCATGTTTTGCATTAGTCTTTCTTATGCTTCTGCCCAACATTGTGTCCAAATTTAGAAAGACTTGCTTCTTGAGTTGAAAAACAATCTCACGTTTAATTTCTCACTTTCGACTAAGCTTGATTGTTGTGCATGGGGCAGCGTAAAATGCGGCTCTCGAGGTCTTGTCACGTGTCTCGATCTCAACAGTGAATCTATCTCTGGCGGAATTGATGATAATAACACCAGTCTTTTCAAGCTTCAATTTATTTAGAATTTAAATTTAGCTAACAACTACTTCAATTTAGTTCAATTTCCATCCAAGTTTGGCATGATGGCAAGTTTGAGTTATCTGAATCTGAGTCATGCCGAGTTTTCCTGTCAAATTCTAGCTGAAGTTTTACATTTAACAAGGTTAATTGTTCTTGAGCTTTCTTCTTCCTTTTTGAACTTCACAACCCTGATTTAAAAACAATATTGATTCACAACTTCACAGAGTTGAGAGAAGATATGGCAAAGGGAAAAAATCACATACACCCCCATCCTATTGCCCCAAAATCACTTACCCCCCTATCCTATTTTTTTTATCATTTACCCCCTATCCTATTTTAATCTCATTACATTGCCCCCAAGACGAAATTAACCCATTAATCTCTTCAAATTGCGCACGTGCGGCTCGTGTACCACACTAATAAGGGGCAATTTCGTCCATTCAAACACCCCAATACATTATGACTCTCACATATTTTTTAAAAATCCAAAATTCAATGTAGGGGTTCATAAAATCGACGAAATTGATGAATTCTAACTCCCACATTTGTCGTTGCGAGCGTCGGATAGCTCAAAAAACATCATGGGCTAATCTTAACCCCGTAAGAAGGTTTATTACATGATCCAACAATTGTGTAAAGCCTCAATTTCAATTTCTCTCTTTTTCGTGTAATTTTATTTTAAATTACTCCAATTAAGTTTGTAATGTTTGTTTTCACAACAAAATGGGTCGTGTGAGTATTGGGTGTGGATTGACCCACCCATGTGCAAGAGACGGGTTATTGAATTTTAGGATTTACGGTTTTCCGAATTTGGGGAAAAACATAGTAAGTGTTGATTTGAGTGAATTGGAAGTCATTCTCGATTGTATTGTGTTGGAGTATTTGAATTGACAAAATTGCCCCTTATTAATGTGGCACACGAGTCGCACGTGCGCAATTTGGAGAGATTAATGGGTTAATTTTGTCTTGGGAGGCAATGTAATGAGATTAGAATAGGATAGGGGGTAAGTGATAAAAAAATAGGATAGTGGGGTAAGTGATTTTGGGGCAATATGATGGGGGTGTATGTGATTTTTTCCCTATGGCAAATATTTCGGCAAATGCACATAGTTGAGAGAAGATATAGCAAATATTTCTGCAAATGCAAATCAATGGTGCAACGTCGTATCGGCTTCTCTCCCAGACCTGAGAGTCTTCAACTTAGTTGCTACATCCATTACAGGGTTATTTGTCTCCATCAAAACACTTTCTCTTCTAATTTTTTGGAGGTTTTTGCGGATTTTCCCAGCTTGAGGGTTTTAAATTTATTCTTCTGTAACTAATCTGGAGTGATTCCTAGGAAGTTATTCCAAATAAGTATAGTATGCGGGCGATTGACTTTACTTTTAACGAATATCTTGAGGGTTCTCTACCTGAGTTTCCTTTCAACAGTCCCCTTCAAAATCTAATTTTTATCAGGCACAAATTGAGGAAGTTCCCCCGAGCCTATAGGTAATCTTAAAATGTTAAAATATGTTAGCTTTTGCCAGTTTTCAGGCTCAATACCAAACTCATTGAAATATCTTACTCAGCCTACAGGCAGAACTGTGTCTTTCTCATAATAGCTTCACATGTCAAATTTATGACTCCACTTGGGAAGGCCTTGAGAATCTGGTTTCTCTTTACATGAGAGAAAACTCTCTAGAAGGGGAAATTCCATCATTCATATTTTCTTTGTCATCACTAAAGGTCTTAATCTTCAGCAAAAATCGATTTAATGTTCCTTGACTTTACAAAATTTAGAAAACTTCTAAATCTTAGATATCTTGATCTTTCCATCATAATATATATGTATCTATGTCAACATTTTCCCCTTAATTAAGATATTTGTACCTGGCATCTCGCAATCTCCATAATTTCCACCTTTGCAGAAGTTTTCATCATTACAGGAACTAGATCTTTCCAACAACAAACCACTTGGTCAAATTCCTAATTGGATATGGGAACATATAAATGGATCTTTCTATTGTTTGGATCTTTCTCATAATCAAGTCACTAGTATGCAAGAACTTTATGACATGATCAACTCCATGTTTTACCTTCATTTTCATTCAAATATGCTTAGTGGGAGAATCTTAGTTCTACCATCCTCGGTTCATTATGCAAACTTCTCGAACAGTAATTTCTTTTCCACTCTCCTTCAAGATATTGGTAACTCTATACAATTCATGACGCTCTTCTCAATAGCAAAAAATAATATTGACGGGACAATTCCACCTTCAAATTTAAATTCTAGACTTATCAAACAATAACTTCCATGGCAGACTACCCTCCTACTTAGTAGAACTAGAGCCGATTCTAGTGCTAAATCTAAGTAGCAATATATCTGATACGTATCCAATTGATTGTGGTTTGGAAACTCTAGATCTGAGATGGAACAATTTAAAAGGGTGGGTTCCTCGATCTTTGTTAAGATGCACAAAAGATTAAGCTCCTAAACTTAGGTCACTATACCTTGAATGATACATTTCCCTGCTCTTTCAAGAACTTGTCTGCATTGTGCATTATTGAATGATGCTCCAATAAGTTTCACGGGAACATAAAGTTGCATGTAGGAAGACAACTATACTACGCCAAATCTTCAGATAATCGATCTACCTTCCAACAACTTCAACGGTGGTTTACCAGGTAATTTGTTTCATAACATGAAGGCACTAAGGGTTGATGTCAATGCAACACAATCTAAATACTTGGCTCTTCTTCTCATTGGGGGCCATTTGGAGCTCTCTATGAGGACTCGATTTATGTAACCACCAAGGGTCATGATCGTCATCTAGACAAGATCCGTAACACTTTTACTTCAATCAATTTCTGCAATAACCATTTCGAAGGTGTTATCCCTGAGATAATAGGTGAACTAATGTCACTTTATTCTCTTAGCTTCTCACACAATGCCCTCTCTAGTCATATCTCTCCATGAGTAGAAAACATGCGCGTCCTTGAATCCTTAGACCTCTCGTCTAACCATCTGGACGGGGGAATCCCACAACAGCTTGCAAGTCTAACTTTCCTCTCATTCTTGAATTTGTCGTACAACAAACTAATAGGAAGAATCCCACAAGGCAGCCAGGTTAAAACATTTTCAGCAAGTTCGTTTCAAAGAAACAAGGGATTATGTGGTTTCCCTTTAAGCATAAGTTGCACGAGGCCTGAAGTTCTGCAGGCAAGATCAAGTGAAGAGCATGAAAGTTTACACAATAGAGGTATATATATAAGTGTTGAACTGGAATTTATTGTTGGTTTAGGTATCCTTTATGTGCCGCTACTATTTCAAGTAGATGGAGAAGATTCTTCACAAAGAACCTCGATAAGGTCGCACTATTTATTCCACATCGTCGGTAATTCCTTTGACTGAAAAAATGGATTTGAACTGGAAATTGTCAAGTTGATCCGTTCAATGGCTGTAGCTTTGGAAGAATCATTCATGAGATAATTATACTATCTATTTGTGAGTGCTCAATGACAGAATCATGGAGGTAAGATTATATTACCAACGCTTTAATTTTTGTTTATTGTGTACAATAATTGGTGCAAATCGAATGTGATATATATAAAATTAAAGAGTTGATGCTTCTTCCAGTTTTGTTAGTTTTGTTAACTTCAGTTTCCCTTTATCATTCTTCAACAAGATGTATGTTTAACTATGATCCGTCATCACCAGATGTTTTTCTTAGAGTTGTAATGGCTAATGCACTAAAATATCAACTCAAGTAAAACAATTAAGGTAGTTACTAGTAAGTACATTTACTTACTCATTTCATCAAACGTATTTGCATAAACATTTGCAGGCACTACCTAAATATTGTTTAACTTAATGATACTTAATGTGGATATGTATGACATAGAATTGAGAAGATGTTCACAATTTGATTATTTAAAGGGATAGAAAAACATATTAATTGTCTGGTGTATATCTAGTACAAAATAAGATAAGGAATATTTTTTTTAACTGATATATAGGTATGAAGTTCATGAATAACATTCACAGCGGTGATGAAGAACAGAGGACAAAAGTAAGGAAATATTGAAGAAAATCTTTATTGAATGATTGTTGGTGAAAATCTGTTACGGGAGAGAGAATTGAATGAATGAAATGTGAGGAGCGTGAGCGCTTTATATACATGTGACCAGGATCAGATTAACCAGTTGTTAATCTTGCTAATTACACTTAACAACTAATTAAACCTCCAACGGTCGAGTTGCCAAAAATAGAAATAGGTACAAAAATAGAAAATAACTTAAAATAGATATTTGTGAGCTAATTGTGATCTAATACTCCCCCTCCCCCCTCAAGAGAGGCGTAGATATTTGTAACACCCATCTTGGATGACATATGCTGGAATGGTCCAAGAGACAAAGGCTTGGTGAGGATGTCAGCTACTTGGTGGACATTAAAAATGTGAGAAATCTTCATCATTCCTTGATTGACTTTCTCCCTAACAAAATGACAATCTATCTGGAGGTGCTTAGTGCATTCATGGTGAACTGGGTTGTCAGTGAAGAGGAGATGGATATTGGACTGCTTGACATTAGGATCACAAAGCAGCTGATGCAACTAGACCAGTTCACAAGTGGTAGTTGCAACTGCCATGTATTCAGCTTCTGTAGATGACCTACTGTAGATGACCTATTGAATGTAGGCTGCTTCTTTCCCTTCCATGAGATTAGAGAGTCACCTAAGTACACTACATAGCCAGTGATACTTCTTCTGGTGTCAAGATCAGATGCCCAATCACTATCACAAAATGCTTTGAGTTTGATAGTTGAGTGAGTAGGATAGAAAATGTCGTTGCCTGGAGATGACTTGATGAACCTTAATACTTTATGAGCAGCAGCCAGGTGAGATGAAGTTGGAGATGCCATAAACTGAGTTAAGCATTGGATGATATTGTTTAAATCAGGTATGGTAATGGTTAAGTACAACAACTAGCCCACCGGTCTTCTATAAACTGTTGGATCTTGTAGCGGAGCATAATCTTTGCTCTTGACTTTTGTTGAAGGGCCCATTGGAACTGAGTTGAGCTTGCAGCCTAGATAGCCTGAGTCAGTGAGGATGTCCAGTGCATATTTCCTCTGGCACAAGCTAATCCTAGCTTTACTTCTAACTACCTCAATTCTAGTACGTACTTGAGTGTACCCGTGTCTTTGATGGTGAATGTGTGGTCAAGATGTTTCTTTATAGCTTTTATTTCTCTCAAGTCATTACCTGCTAAGATCACATCATCTACGTAGACACAGAGAACTAGAAAGGTACCATTAGTTTTCTTCACAAAGAGTGAACAATCGGACACAGTTTGTGTGAAGACATAAGACAATAAACATGTAGTTTATTTATGAAATCACTGCCTAGATGTTTGTTTAAGACCATATATGCTCTTCTTTAGAAGGCAGACTCTTTTGTCTCCTGGTGAGAGATAACCAGGAGGTGGGTTCATGTAAATCTGTTTATTTAAATCCCCATGTAAAAAAGTATTATTAACATCTAATTGGTCGGGAAACCAATTCTATGAAGCAGCCAGAGCAAGAAGACTTCTCACAGTTGTAAGTTTAGCTACATGAGACAAGGAATCAAAGTAACCCATACCTTCTTCTTGTGTGTAGCCTTTGGCTACAAGCCTAGATTTATGTCTTTCCACTGATCCATCAAAGTTATATTTAATTTTATAAACTCATTTTCAACCTATTAGGTTGTGATTAGCAGACATAGTAGTGAGTTGCCTTGTGTTAGTCTTTTCTAGTCATCAAACTCCTTCTGCATAGAAATTTTCCATTCATAAAGTTTATGTGCTTGAGTGAATGATTTAGGTTCAGTAAGCTGAGATATTGAAGCAGTGAAAGCTACAGTGGAGGGGTAGTTTGATATAGGGTATTGTTTACCCAGATCAGTAGTAATATGATTAGCTTTGTGTGATGGCTTTGGTAGTGAGCAATCATACATAGACAAGTAGGAAGGTGGGACTATAGTTCTACTAGATTTCCTAGTAGGAGGATTAGACATACATGTATCATTACATGGATCACTATCAGGAAGTGAATGAGTGGAATGATCAAGTGTTTCTGAGAGTGAGTTTGGTGGAGGAGGATGGTTAGTGTTCTAGTTTGCTCGTATAGGTGGAATAGCTTGAATATGTTGTTGTTGATGAGGTGGGGATGTTGCAGGAGAATGAACAACTTCTTGATCCTGAGGTAAATCTATCAAGTCATTGTTATTGATGTATTGCCCTGCATTGTCTGCATTGTTAGTGTTGGTATGATGTGATAGTGAGTCACCATTACTAGCGTTGACGAAGTTATCATTGCAGATTATAGGACTATTAGAAACTTCTTGAAGTATTGAAGCATCTTTTAAAGGTTACATGTTTTCATAGAAAATCATATTTCTGGAGGTGAACACTTTCTTGTGTTGATATCCAAGAGTATGTATCCTTTTGTCCCTCTTGGATAGCTCAGAAAGATACACTTAATGGCTCTTGCATCAAACTTTTTCTCGTGAGCAGTGATGGTAGAGGCATAGGCCAAGCATCCAAATGCTTTGAGAATGCTGTAATCTGGAGGTTTGTTCATCAACACTTCATAAGGACATTTTTTGCCTAGAAGCTTGGATGGCCATCTATTGATGAGAAACGCTGCTGTGGAATTGGCTCCAGAACCTTAGTGGTACATTTGATTGAAATCTTAAGGCCCTAGCCACCTGGAAGAGATGTTGATGTTTCCTTTCTACTACAGCATTCTGTTATGGTGTTTCCACTCAACTAGTTTGGTGTTCAATACCATTGGATGCATAAAAGTCTTTGAGTAAAAACTCAGTACCATTATCCGATTTAAGGCATTTTATTTTGACAGAAAACTGAGTGTATACAAGTTTGAAGAAATTTTGTAAGTGACTGGAAACATCAGACTTGTGTTTAAGTAAGAAAATCCATGTGCATCTGCTGTAATCATCCACCACAGTTAGAAAAAATTTGAAACTGTCATGAGAAATAACAATGAATGGTCCCCAAACATCACAATGTGTTATTTCAAAGATAGAAGAAGTTTGCTTACAGGAAATTGCAACTTCTTTTGCTTTGAAAAATGACAAGCATCACAGGGGTTGAGTTTATTACAATCAGATGCAGATATAGAAACAATACTAGATAATTTATTTTTAGAGATATGACCTAATCTAGCATGCAAAGAGAAGGTTGAGCAGCAGGGATAGAGATAGAGTTGTTAACAACTGAGTTGCATAGAGAGTAAGGTTGTACTGGTGTATGAAGCACATAGAGATTATTAGCCAAGTTAGAAGAACCAATCATCTTGGTCATGGCTTTGTCCTGCAAGATACACTTATCAGCTAGAAATAACACTGCAAGATTATAAGCATTAACCAACTGAGAAATAGATAGCAAATTGTGTTTAAAGTTAGGAACAAATAGGACATTTCTAAGAATGATTCCTAGGAATAACACAATGCTACCATAATGAGTTGCTTTAGCGATGTGGTTATTAGGTAAGTATATGGCAATATTGCATGGAGAAGGAGTGTCACTAAATAGACTCATATTAGAGATTACATGAGCAGTGGTTCCTATGTCTAGGTTCCGAGAAATACAATTAACATTGAAAGTGTAAAATGTTCTAGAATTAATATTGGATGGATGGTGTGCCAACATCCAGAGGACAACATTGAAACCCGAAACATTCTTAGCCTGAAACATGGTTCTGAACAGGAGTAAAGTGTTCTGGGGTTAAATGTTGGATGAATGTTGAGCCAACATCCACAGGACAACATTGAAACCAGAAACTATTATGTCAATCTGTCTTTAACTACTTTATTTTAGTTTTGCCTTTATTCACATATTAATCAAGTTCCACGATTTTAGTTGTCTTTGTTTATGTCCAGAAACATCTTTTAATCATAAGGAAGAACATTACAAGATTCCTAAGTTGAAGTTTCTATAATTCAAGATGAGGATATCGGTCAAGTCAACACGGTTTAAAGATGGAAAGTTTTGGAGTTCAAGTGCAACTAGGAATCTTTCCAAGATCAACTCTGAATTGAAGAAGGAGTATTTCCTTGTTAGAACTCAATCTAATAAAGGGAACTATTATTCGAAAAGGAGATCAAGTTCAAGAAGGAAAGAAGAGTTCAACAAGGAAACAACATAAGTTTCCAAATTTGTATACAACACACCTTGCAGAACAAGTTTGAAGAAACCCATATATAGGGTATGAAGTACATCAAGAAACAAGAAAAACGATAGAGCTTATTAATCCGTAGAGATTATATCTTAAGCATTGTTGCTATGTTTCTTGTTTTGCAAAGTTTGTGAGTTTTCGAGTTAAGTCTAGGATTATATTTAAGGAGAAAATTCTCTTCTGCTTTGTTGAGTCCGGTCTACAAAAGAGCGAGAGTGATTTTGTGGTGAGGAACGTCTTTGTTAAAACCTGCATGGTTATTTTGCCGTAAGGCTAGATGGTTGATTATTTACATTAAACCATTGAAAATTTATCTTCTTGTGTTCTTTAATTCCGCTGCACATTATACTCTATCAAGAAGATTGTTTAAGATCAAGTTAAGGCAACGCCAGCTTAACTTGAGCTTTGAACTTTGGAAAAGTTGTATCAATCCCGATCCAACAATTTCAATTGGCGTCAGATCTAAGCACCGATTCCAGTGGTGTTTGGAGGTGATACAACGCGATGGACAACATCAATCATAATTCTGGCAGACTCCCAGTCTTGGTAGGATCCATCAATTATGCTTACTGGAAGACCAGGCTCAGAGTTCACATCAAATCCATTGACATGAAAGCATAGGATGCAGTCCTTGATGGATATTCTGTCCCAAAGATTGAAAACGACAGAGATGCAGATATTGTACCAAAATCGAAGTCACAATGGACAACAAACGAGCTAACACTCTACAACTACAATGAGAAAGCTCTTAATTTTATTTTTAGTTATGTTACCAATCAGATGTTTAAGTTAATTCAGAACTGCACCACAGTTAAATTTGCGTGGAATATCCTTGAACTTCATTGTGAAGGAGATATTGCAGTTAGAAACTCTAAACATAGACAATTACTTAAAGATTTTGAAAAACTTGAGATGGGTGATGATGAGAGTATTGATAGTTATTTTGAGAAAATCCTTGACATTATAAATCAATGCGAAAATCTCGGATTTCCTGTTTCAAATCAAACTATGGTTTATAAAGCTTTTAGATCTTTGTCACCTAGATTTGCTCTCAAGAGAATTACCATGGGAGAGATAAGAGATATTGCCAGCATGGAATTTCAATCCTTGTTAAACACTTTAGAGAATTTGAGCAAGAATTCCCTGTTAGAACTACCAAACAACAAACTATTGCTTTCTTAGGCACAAATTATCTAAATCATGAGAGTGAGGATGAGGATGAAATTATTTCCTCTAACTATGGAAATATTAGCAAGAAACTCAGTAGGTTGAACTTTAAAGATAAATCTAAAGAGAAACAACCTAGTAATACTTCCACTGGTTATACAAAATTGCCTACCAAATTTGTTAAATATATGGCAGCAAAATCTAGTCCTGAAGAAATTGAAAAGTTGAAAACTACTCAATGTTATGAATGTAAAGGTTATGGTCATATTGCTGTTGAATGTGCTAACACCCTCCGCAAGAAGGAAAAGTCTCATTGGGTGTGTGTAGATGACTTTAATGAAGAAGATTAAAACTCTGGATCAAGTGCTGAGACAGAAGAAAGCTTTGAAGAGATTCATACAGCTGCGCTATTCACTCAAGTCAACTGGACAAAAGATCTCCATAACTGCCACGGGTTCCAATGTTGCTCCAACATCCAGGACTCAACATCAGAACAGGAGACTTTCTTTGGGAATTGGACTGAATATGATACCAATATTGATCTCAGTTCTTTGTCTGATAATGATGAATCTAACTTTGAATGTTTTCATGGCTCAGCTGATCTAGATGAAGAGTATTACTTTGAAGGTGAAATGTCCTAGGAGGAAATCATTGAAGACTTGAAGACTACTTTTCATAATCTTCTGAAAGAAAATCAGAAACTCACAAGAAGAATGAAGCTCAGAGACTGGAGATTGATGGACTAAAGAAACTGGTGAGGATGTATGAAAGAGACCTTGACAAGACAGAAGTTGAACTTAAAGGGTAAAAGGAAAGCTTGAATAAGATAGACAGATCATTGCTACGTGGAACTCATGTACATCTAACCTTGATGATGTACTGAGCATGGGTAATCAAGGAACAAATGCTATTGGATATGTTGAGAAACCTACCTCTAAAGTTGTTAATTCTGTTTTCATTAAAGAAGTTTTTGTTAAGGAATCAAAAGACTTGAGTTGTGCTAATCCCAACAAAAGTAAACCTACTTATGATGTCAATTTTGTTTTCAACCAGGTCACATAAAACCTTATTGCAAGAAATATTTGAAAGAAAATGTGAAGAAAACAGAAACTGTCTCTAATGTTGAGTATGTCACTGGTACAGATGTTATCCCAACATTAGGAACAGGACAGAAAAGTAGAACTTGGATTGAAAAGATGAAGACTCCTAATATGAAACTTGTTTGCAATGTTGTTTTTTCTGTTGTGTACTCCAACCATGCAGGTAAGTGGTACTTTGACAGTGGATGTTCTAGACACATGACAGGAGACAAGGAAAATCTTAAACGATTGATCCCTCTCAATGTTGGAACTGTCACCTATGGAGGAGGCACCAAGGGAAGAATCATTGGAAAATGAGTGCTAGATGTTGAAGGATTTTCACCCCTCAAAGGTGTTCTGCTAGTTGAAGGATTGAAAGCAAATCTAATAAGCATTGGTCAACTTTGTGATGATGAACTGCTTGTTACATTTGATAAAACTTCTTGTGATGTATTTAATAGCGATAATGTCCTTGTTATGATAGGTACTAGATCTAAAGATAATTGCTACCTTGCTCAGGAAGAAGCAGATTGCTTTCATGCTAAAGTTGATGATGTTGTTCTCTGGCATATGAATCTAGGACATATTCATTATAGGAACCTTGAGAAGTTACAAAAGGTTGATGCAGTAAGAGGCTTACCAAAGATATACAGCCCATGTAAGGTTGTATGTGGGGACTGCCTGAAGGGTAAGCAAACTAAAGCTACTCGTACACCCCTACAGGTACAAAGTACAATTCCCAGGACTGGTAAGTGTTTTAAATTATTACACATAGATCTCATGGGTCCTATTGAGGTGAGCAGCCTAAGTGGTAAGAGATATGCCTTTGTTATTGTAGATGGTTTTTTAGATATACATGGGTTAAGTTTCTTAAAGAAAAATCTGATGCATTCAACACATCTATGATCTTACATGCTAGCATCAAAAATCTGTATGGTTCCTCTGTTTGTAAGATTAAGTCTCATCATATGAAAGAATTTGAAAATGCAAGTTTCAGTGATTTCTGTGATAAGAATGGGATATTCCATAAATTTTCAGCACCTAAGACACCTAAGCAAAATGGGATAGCTGAGAGGAAAAATAGAACACTTCAAGAGATGGCCAGAGTTATGCTTAATGCTAGAAACTTAACTAAAAGACTTTGGGCTGAAGCTTTTAATACTTCATGTCATATAAGCAATAGGGCTTACCTTAGACCTGGTACAAATATGACACCATATGAAATCTTGAAGTGTTTGAAACCAAATATTGCTCATTTTCATGAATTTGGATGTGATTGTTACTTGTTGAATGATAGTGACTATCTAAGTAAGTTTGATCCAAAAAGTGAAAAGTGCATATTTGTTGGTTATTCTATGAATAGTTCTGCTTTCAGGGTTTATAATCCAAGATTCAAGATTGTTCAAGAACCAGTAAATATAGTGTTTAATGATTCCACCTTTGATACAGGTACTAATGAAGTTACTATCTCTGATGTTGCGCCAACATTGGAAACAAAGACTGTCCCAACATCAGGAGCAGAAGCTGGAGAAACTGAAATTGAGACTGGTTCTAATGTTGAACTGACACCCGCTGCAGTTAGGCCAACATCCCCACAGTCCAATTCATAGGATGACATTGTTGATGAACCTAGGAGAGATCCTCCTACTAGGACTCAAAAGGATCATCTAGTTTCACAAGTGATAGATGAAATCACTTGATGCATGAAGACTCGCAACAAAGACAGGGTAAACTATAAAAAACATGGTAAGGTTGTGTGTCTGTATGGCTTCCACTTGCACTATGAATAATACTTCCTGTTTTGTTTCTAATATTGAACCTAAGAATGTGACTGAAGCTCTTAACAATAGTAAATGGATAAATGCTATGCCAGATGAACTGTTGCAATTCACCAAAAATCATGTTTGGAATCTAGTGCCTAGACCTTCTAATGTGAATGTGATAGGAACTAAGCGGATTTTCAAGAACAAAACTAATGAAGATGTTGTAATTGTAAGAAACAAAGCTAGACTTGTTGCACAATGTTATACTCGAGTAGAAGGGATTGACTTTGATGAGACATTTGATCCAGTAGCTAGGATAGAATCTATTAGATTACTTCTTGCTATTGCATGTTGTCTTAAGATTAAGCTCTACCAGATGAATGTGAAAGGTGCTTTCCTTAATGGTTTGATAGACAAAGAGGTATATGTTGAACAACCTAAAAGTTTTGCTTATCCTAAATATCCTAATTATGTGTATAAACTTGATGTATGGTTTAAAACAGACACCAAGAGCTTGGTATGAAAGACTAACTGAATTTTTGTTAAGTCTTGGGTTCAATAGAGGAGATGGAGACATAACCTTTTTTTATTCTAAGAAAGAGTTCTGATGTTTGTATTTCTCAGATCTACGTGGATGATGTTGTATTTGGTTCTACTGACAAGTCTACTCTAGACAAGTTTGTTAACTCAATGATAGGGACATTTGAGATGAGCATGATCGGAGAGCTGAACCACTTTCTAGGATTGCAAGTGAAGCAACTGGAGAATGGTATATTCTTAAACCAGGAGAAGTATGTAAGGAATCTGGTAAAGAGATTTGAGCTACATGAGTCAAAACCTTGTAAAACTCCCATGTCTTCTTCTTCTATGAAGATTACTAAGCATGGCACTGGAGACAATGTTGACCTAACATTGTACAGATCTATGATTGGTAGTCTTCTATATCTCTCTGCCTCTAGACCAGATATTATGTTTTCTGTTTATGTTTGTACTAGGTACCAAGCTGATCCAAAGCAATCTCACTTGATTGCTGTGAAGAGAATATTAAGATATATATCTGGAACTTCATCTTTGGGCATTTGGTATTCTTTTGATACAAATACAAATCTTGTTGGTTTTAGTGATTCTGATTGGGCAGATGATATAGATAACAGAAAATCCACAAGTGGGGGTTGTTTCTATTTGGGAAACAATCTTGTTTCATGGTATAGCAGGAAACATAATTGTGTGACATTATCTACAGTTGAATCTGAATATATAGTTCCTGACAGTTGTGTTACCCAGCTTGTATGGCTTAAACATATGTTGCTGGACTATGGGTTAATTAATGATACTCTCCTCATGTTCTGTGATAATCTTAGTGCCATTAGTATCTCAAGGAATCCTGTTCAGCATTCTAGGACTAAGCATATAGATATAAGACATCATTACTTGAGAGACATGGTTGAGGATAAAGTGATTAACATTGAGCATATTGAGACAAATAATCAGCTTGCTTATATGTTTACTAAACCTTTAGATAGTGTGAGATTCTTCAGTTTGAGGAAATCTCTTGGCATATGCAATATGTGAGAATGTTAGGATCCCAGTGTTGACATAACACCACTGTCTAGCACCGGTTAATGGTTGTGGTGTAGTATGTAACTTTTTGTTTTTTGTTTATTTCTTTTCCTTTCTTTTTGAGTCACGTTGTATTTTGGCATATTTGATTGTGTGGTTTATTATTGTGATTTTCTAATCTTTCTAGCTTGCAGATTCACATCTAAAGTTTTGAAAAGTATAAATCTCTAGAGTGTGTCTGAGGTTGTGTTAGCCTAACATATGGAGAAGCTGGGGTACAAAAAGCTCACTACTTTGATGTCTATTCAGTTGTGTCTTATTCATATGAAAAGGTTTTACAAAACATGTAGAGAAGCTCGGGTTCATGATGTTTACAGCTTCAATGATATTCAGTTGTGCTTATTTCCATGTCTCTGTTTGTTTTTGGCAAAGGGGTACATAAAAGTGGTTCTTTCTTCTAGGGTGTTTGGGGTTTCGATTGCCTTCACTTGGTAGCACTTATAACTTAGTGCTCTCTTGTATGTAGTTTGGTAAACATGTATGCATAAGGAATTGGGGTATTGGGGTGCATGATAAATGTGTCGCCAGTATTCAAGACCTTTGTACTTGCCTAACTTGCTGCTGATAATGTTGTTACTAGGGTGTGTGGAGTCTAATGCTACCATCATTCAGTAATGACATAATCCTTTTTTAATCAACCCTCAGTTTTTGTTCTAAAGAGACAATGAAAATAGTGAAGATTTGATGTGATGTGAACTATTGCTGGTTTGAAAAGTGATTCATTGTGTATACCATCTATCAATATTGTCATAGCATTGTTGCATTCATACTAGAACTGCGTTGTGATTCTTCTTTGATTAGTGTGCTTGACTAGGTTTGGGCTTAGGGGGAGTATATAGTCCCTTTCATGTGTTGAGGCATACTCTTTGGATGACATAATGCTCTAATTCATAACTGTTTATATCTATGTGTTTTCTGTTTGATATGTTGCTTATTCATGATAATGATCTAAATCTTATGCCTATGATACTCACTTGCTACTTTGGTGATGTTTCAGTTATAAGTTTGGATATATCTCACGCTCTGAGATGAAATTTCCTTGAACAAGCCCATAACCTCAATAATTTTGGTTTAAAAACCTTCTGGTTTGAATGTTGCTCTACTCTCTGATCTGAATATTATCCCAACATTGCCACAGTGTCTGCCCAACATTGAAAATAGTAACTCAAAAGTTTGCTTAAAATTTTAAAAATTGAGTTTTTATTATTTTATTTTGAACTACTCTGGTTACATGTTGCTCTTATTTGACACGTAGTGGGTGTTTAAACGCGGGAATAGAGTAGTGGGTAGAATTAATTGATCAGATTTCACAATCCCACTAACATTCATCCCTTCTCTCTCCACTCTGCACAACTTAAATGAACAATTTGCCCTAATTTCTTTTTCACTTGTGCAATTTGTTTTCTCTCTGCAAATAAATATCTCTCATATTTTTCTTTCAATTCTCAAACTAACAAAATGGCAAGCAAGTCTACATTGGAAACTCTTGTAGATATGGCCTTGAATGATGAGTAAACATCAACACGCACCAGGACTGCTGCGTGTGAGGATGAAGAACAGCCTGCTACTCAAGTTGTTGCTAGACGATCAACAATTCCCTATCAACAAAGGTCGAAGAGAGCTAAAAATGTGGAATCTGAGTCGAATGTTGGTGCAACATCAGAAGCCCATACTCCTCAAACCAAGGAAACTAAATCTAAGGTAAATGTGGCTAACCCTAAACCCCAAGTGAATATTCTTAATGATGTGATTGAGGGGAAGGGATCTGATTCTGGCAAAGGGAGAACAACAATTATGAATAGGCCTATGTCTAAAATTGTTTTACAAAGAACTGAGGCTAGAAGAGCTCAAAGAGAAAGACTTTAGAAGAAAAAGGTTAATGCAAAGGCTAAGGCTGGGGCTGAGAGAGTGAGGAAAGGAAAACAGGTTGTGGATGAGGAAGTTGAGGTAGTTGATGTTGAGGAAGAGGAGGAGAAAGAAGAAGAAGAGGAGGAAGAAGAAGAGGAAACTTCTGCTGCTGAGGAAGTTGAAGCTGATGATGAAGATGATGAAGAAGAAGAGTACTATGACACTATTGTGTTATCCTATCATAGTAGAGTTGCTAGGTCTAGATACTATCTTAATAAGGAGATAGAGGACAGGGCCTATGAGTTTAGAAGGTGGGATTTTCACAAAGAGAGGGTCATGGACATGGACAGCTTTAAAAGAAACAGAGTGTTTGAGTTGTTGAAAGCAAGAGGGGTTCAGAATTCAATGAAGAAGCATGGTGATTATGCTCCTGAGCTTGTACAATAATTCTACCTGAATCTCTCAAAGTATTTCACTTGTGAGATGTCTCCCAAATATGGTAAAGCATGGGTAAGAGGACAAGTGTTTGACATTAGTCCTAAGAAGATAAATGAGATTTGGGGACTACCACATGTTACGGAATATGAAGATCCAAAGCCAGATGAGGTGATTGAGGATATCACAGGTGGTCTTGTGAGAACATGGGTTGAACAATTACCAATAACAAAGCTTACTGCCCTAAGTGTTGTTTTCCACAAATGTGCATCTTATAATTGGCTGCCTTTTAAACATTCTACTATTTTGACTAAGGAGTTCGCTTACTTGGTCTACAAACTGAAGAATGGGCTTGCTGTGAATATTGAGGAGAGAGTTTTGCGGGTTATGGAAGATGTTCCTGGAAGGAAGCAAAGGATTCTACCATTTCCTTCTTTGATCACAACTCTACTGCTAAATAGAAGATGAACAAGAAAGAGTTTGGAGGAATGTCAGAGAACAAGGCTAGCACAAGAGTGGAGGACTTGCCTTGGAATCCTGAAGATGGAGTTGCACCTGGAGAGGAAAAGGAGGCTCAACAGTTTGTTGGAGCTTCAGTGCCTCAATCTGAGGGGGAAGAAACCAGGGTAACAACAAAATCCTTTGTGGATCAGCAACTAACTTGGTATAGAAGTGCTTATGCCAATCTTTAGAGGGAAATTTCTTTCAAGGAAAGACAAATGCAGTAGCTAGATGTCTTGATTAAGAACATGGAAGAGATTTCTTCACAAAAAGTGGGAGAGTGATCCATTTTTTAATTTTTGATTTCTAGTTTTTATGTTTTTGTTTCGATATGTTTTGAACTGTTTCTATTTTGCTGCTAGTTCTTTATCTTTGATTTGGTTTATAATGAGTATGCTACTTAGCTTTAACTGCTCTTAATGATTTTGCTTATGAGGATAGTTTATATCTGTTGGTTCTGATGTTAAACTTATCTGTTGAGACAACATTGATGATCTAAAGTCTGAACAACTATTTGCTGAATTATGGTGATGACTTGAATGAATAATCTCGGTAATGCCAAGTTAATTCTTGATAGTTTTGCATTAAGGGGAAGTAGTTTAGTAGGTTTAAATTATGATGCTTAATTGATATTTGGACATATTATCTGTTATGGGAATAAGTTGATTGGTTTTGTGAAGAAAGGCAAAAAGAGGGAGATTGAAAGTGTAAGATGATCTGGAATCAATGTTGGATGGATGTTGTGCCAACATCCATAGGACAACATTGAAACCTGAAACGTTCTTAGGCTGAAACATGGTTCTGAACATGAGTAAAGTGTTCTGGGTTAAATGTTGGATAGAGTAACATGGTTCTGAACATGAGTAACATCCACAGGACAACATTAAGTGTTCTGTCAATCTGTCTTTAACTGCTTTATTTTAGTTTTGCCTTTATTCACCTATTAATCAAGTTCCATAATTTTAGTTGTCTTTGTTTATGTCCAGAAACATCTTTTAATCATAAGGAAGAACACTGCAAGTTTCCTAAGTTAAAGTTTCCATAAGTCAAGAGAAGGAGATCGGTCAAGTCAACACGATTTCAAAGATGGAAAGTTTTGGAGTTCAAGTGAGTATTTCCTTATTAGAACTCAATCTAATAGAGGAAACTATTATTCAAGAAGGAGATCGAGTTCAAGAAGGAAAGAAGAGTTCAACAAGAAAACAATATAAGTTACCAAATATGTATACAACACACCTTGGAGATTAAGTTTGAAGAAACCTATATACAGGGTGTGAAGTACATCAAGAAACAAGAGAAACAATAGAGCTTATTAATCCGTATAGATTATATCTTAAGCATGTTGTTGTATTTCTTATTTTGCAAAGTTTGTGAGTTTTCGAGTTAAGTCTAGGATTAGATTTAAGGAGAAAATTCTTATCTGCTTTGTTGAGTCCGATCTACAAAAGAACGAGAGTGATTTTAGGGTGAGGAATGTCTTTGTTAAAATCTGCGTGGTTATTTTTTCGTAAGGTTAGATGGTTTATTATTTATAATAAACCATTGAAAATTTATCTTCTTGTGTTCTTTAATTCCGCTGCACATCATACTTTATCAAGAAGATTGTTTAAGATCAAGTTAAGGCAACGCCAGCTTAACTTGAGCTTTGAACTTTGGAAAAGTTGTATCAATCCCGATCCAACAATTTAAAACATTATTGACCATAGAATAAGCACTAAATGAAAAATGCCTAATGAAAGGATTGATTTTAGAAGTTGTTATTGTAGCAGCGTATTGTGGAGCACCAGAGGAGTTTGAGGGAGAAGCTCTCTGGTTTTGTCATTGTTGAAATGCCATGAATTGCTCAAATAACTGCTGCTGAGCTGAAGCACTATTAGAGGAAGTGCTAGTAGAGGTTGAAACAGGAGCACTCTCAATGTTAGAACTCATGTTAGCAGCTTTTGATGGATTTACTCTCCTTCCTCTTGGTCCTTCCCTCCCAGGAGGATAACCATACAGCTGGTAGCATTTATCAACAGTGTGTCCATTGTACCCACAGTGAGTACATCTAACCCTTTTCTTATCCTTCTTTTGAGAAGGTTTATCTGACTGTTGTCTAGAGTTTTGACCATGATTCATGTGGCCTTGAGGAGTATAACCAGAATTCGGATTTTGATAACCTCTTCTATTCTAATTATCAGCATGTGGCTTATATCTTGTAAACATGGCCATGGCATTAGGATTCTCATTCACAGAATGCAATTTCCTTTGATTCTCCTCTTGAAGCAACATAGGAAACACTTTTGAGAGGCTAGGCAAATGATCAAGCAAGAGGATTTAGCTTCTTAAAGCAGAGTAAGTGTCATTTAATCCAACCAAGAATTTGATAACACAATCATATTGTTGTAAATCATACATTATCCTATTCATATTGCAAGTACAATTACCACAAGTGCAAGCTATGATAGGTCTTTAACTGCAAAATTCATCCCATGGCACTCTCAAAGAACTATAGTAATCAGTGAGTGGATTATATCCCTGAGATATAGTAGATAATGAGTTTTCAAGCTGAAACACCCTAGATCTATCATAAGTAGTCTTCAATTCATTCCACAAATCAAGCGCAACATTATTAAACACTAAAGATTTCTTGATTTCAGGAGTAATAGAGTTAACAAGCCAAGAAGTTACGACACTATTGGCGCGGATCCAGCACAAGCGGTTAGTGACGTCAATTTTTGGCGGAATTGAAAGAGGTCCGTCGATGAAGCGAGTTTTGTTTTTGACCATTAGCGCCATTCGAATGCTATGGATGCGCAGGAGACATAATTCGTGCCGTTAAACTTTTACTACGATTGAAGCAC
Source organism: Linaria vulgaris (assembly GCA_948329865.1). NCBI lineage: Eukaryota > Viridiplantae > Streptophyta > Magnoliopsida > Lamiales > Plantaginaceae > Linaria > Linaria vulgaris. The sequence continues at coordinate 33,528,870 of OX415254.1, forward strand.
CAGTGGACTCGTTAGATCCCAAGAAATATACCGACAATGAATCTTCGCTAGGATTTTTCGTCGGAGCAACAATAGAATCGGACGTTGGAGTCGTCATTGTCAAAAATCGGAGTAGATTTCAGAGGAACGTACGGCATCGTGAGAGAGAACGAAACAAAGAAGAAATAAAGACGAGTCGCGATTGGAGATCATAATGTACGCCGGAGAAAAAGAAGAATACGTGCGGAACCTACCATATATAGTTCATGAATCACATTCACAGTGGTGAGGAAGAACAGTGAACAAAAGTAAGGAAACGTTGAAGAAAATCTTTACTGAATGATTGTTGGTGAAAATTTGTTATAGGAGAGAGAATTAAATGAATGAAATGTGAGGAGCGTATGTGCTTTATATACATGTGATCAGGATCAGATTAACTAGGTGTTAATCACTTAATCTTGCTAATTACACTTAACAACTAATTAAACCTCCAACAGTCGAGTTGCCAAAAATAGAAATAAGTACAAAAATAGAAAATTACTTAAAATATAAATTGTGAGTTAATTTTGATCCATTAATAGGACGTAGCAGTGTGAAATGGAATTCTCCCGTGGCAAAAAGAAAAAAAGAAAGACTAATGTAGTGAATGTGAAATATTGACTCATTGGAAGACTACCAGAAAAGAGTAGAAAAAGGTAGAGAAATTTCCACAACAAGACATCAGACGATCGAAAGGGACTGCCAATAAACACAAAATTTTCAACAAAGATTAATCAACGTATATAAAAAAAAGAGTATCTATTTCCAACGTTAAATATAGTCCATGTATTAAAATTTTGTTTTCGCGTATATATTCTGTGCTTGCTAAATATCAGACACGTTTTGTGTTTTTATAATAGCCTTTTGACATGTTTTTGAATAATATACATGCATTATTATAGCTTTTCTGTTCCATCCCATAAAGTCGAAAATGAAAAAAAACACTTGAAATTAAGACTTTGATTCATTAAAGTCTTTTGCATGGTCGTTGCAATAATACTTTTTAGATGTGTTTCGAAACATTACTAAAAGTTTATGTTTTTTGATAAATCAAAATCTCTAAATTTAAATTTTGATCCATGAATTACTAATATTTTGTTTCGTGAAAGATGGAGTCACGGTAGATGATCGTGATTCAAATAAAATTAAAATAAAAAAAACATCCAAATATCCGAAGTCAAGAGACTCAGCAAAATATAAAATTCTTCTTATTAGTCGACATTAACTAAGTCTAGAATAAAAGATGGCCAAGAGGACCACGAATGTTTCCCAACATGTCGAGCACCATAGCTAGCCAAAGCATCAGCCACTCTATTACTTTCCATATACTTGTGTGAAAGCTGGAAATTGATGGAGCTAATGAAATTTAAACAAACCAACCAACCACTACAAGATTCAGGGGTCAATAAGGACGAAATTTAAACAAACCAATCAACCACTACAAGATTCAGGGGTCAATAGGGACCGCAAAACGGTCACTATTGACCCCCTGGCGGTCCCTGATGGTCAATAGGGACCGCCAGTGGGTCGCTATTGCGCGGTCCCTATTGACCACAGTCGCTTGTCAATAGGGACCGCAATCCGGTCGCTATTGAGGGTCAACAGGGACTGAAAAATCAGCAACCGCTTTCCGATCTTTGATGACTTAATATCAATAGGGACCGCAATGCGGTCCCTATTGCCTTAAAAATTAGGGACCGCAACGCGGTCCCTATTGTTTTTCATGAAGTAGCGACCGATTTTAAGTCGCTACTTCTTGAAGAAGAATAGGGACCACGAAGCGGTCCCTATTGATTGAATATTAGGGACCTAATTGCGGTCCCTAATATTTATAAGGGTTTTTGGCAGAAAGCCCCCCTGTGTTGTTCGAAACAGGCAAGAAACCCCCTGGTGAAATAAAAAGAAGCAAAAAACCCCATGTGTATTGAAATACGTAGCAAATAACCCCCTTTTGTACGAGAGTGTAATACACTTGCCAAGAAGTGAGAGTAGGAATTAATATTCTCTTATAAAATAACTTGGGTTTTTGGCAGAAAGCCCCCATGTGTTATTTGAAACGGGCAAAAAACCCCCATGTGAAATGAAAAGAAGCAACAAAACAATCCCTCATATTATGATAATAGACAAATAATGCCAATAATTTAGAAAACTATCTGAATAACCTCTAAAAATTAAAAACTTCAAATAAGTCCATATAATTTCGACATAATTGCAAATTATCCATCTTCAAAAAACTTATGCAATTTTGCCTACATTTTTTGCTGTAATTTTTTGGTATTGTTAAAAAATTGTCGGTAAAACTCTTATTTTGAAATGTATCTCTTCTAAAATATTTTGAAATGTAAATTTTCTTTTGGACTTGTACGTACAATTAAAGTAGTACAAATTTAGAAAACTCATAGAAGTTCATCACATGAAATATAACAAAATTTTACATAAAATTATTTTTGGTGTAAAAAAAGGAGAAAATTATTATTTATGCCCAATAATTTTGCCAAAAATTATTTCTGGGGAAGATGATACTTTTCACTTTTTTTTGGATTTCATTAATTAAAAAATAAATTTTCATTTAATTATATTAATTTATTAAAGTACTTATATATTTTAATAAATATTACGAAAATATAAGTTCATTTAAATATTAGAATAAGTTAATTTTAAAATTTACAGTAACATAATTAGATGCGTTCAAGAATCCAATATATTTTTTTAAAATAATTAAGCATAAATATAAAATGGGAAAATGGTGGGAGAAGAAATGACTATTTTTTAATTTGGGGGTAAATGAGTCATTTCTGGTGAAAATACGTATAAATAAAGAAAATACGTATAAAGAAAGAGAAGGGGGGCAGTGTGCTATGATTTGTTTAACACAGGAGGTGTTTTTGCCTATTTTGTTTTCATAGGGGGGTTTCTTGCCTCTTTTCCATAACACAGGGAGGTTTCTTGCTAGTGGCCCTATTTATAATAGGGACCGAATTGCGGTCCCTAATAACAAAATCAGGGACCGCAATTCGGTCCCTACTAATATTCATAGAGTATTTATGAATATTAGTAGGGACCGAATTGTGGTCCCTATTGACCCCCCAGAAAAAATAAAAAAATAATAATAATATTCCGGATTAAATCCAAAATATTATTGTTTTTTTTTTTTGTAAAATTATGATTTTAACAAGATCAAAACAATAAAATAATGAAGAAAAAATTAATATAATGACATTAAAATATTAATGAATGTAAAAAGATGAATAAAATGACTAATAATAGAAAATAAAATATGAATGAAAAAAAATGAATTAATAAAACAACAAGTGATACACGAAAAATAAGAAAAGAAAGTGGTAAAATAAAGAAAGTGAAAGAAAAGAAACAAAAGAAAGATTGTGTTGGTGATTTGTTTTTTAGATTTGTGTTGGTAAAAAGAAGAAAAGTTTTTGTGTTGGGTGATTTATGGAAAAAAGAAGATAATGTGTTTGTGTTGGTAAAAAGAAGAAAAGTTTTTGTGTTGGGTGATTTATGGAGAAAAGAAGATAATGTGTTTGTGTTGGAAAATAAGATAGTGTTTTTGTGTTGGGTGTTTTTTGGATATAATGAAATAAAATGTGTAAGAGTGGTGAGTATATATAGAGGGGAGGTGAAATTTCAATCTTTTGGAAAATTCAAATTTCCCACCTAAAATTTTTGCCAAAATTTCAATTTTTTTAATTAAGTGACCGCATTTAGGTCACTAATAAAAATTATCGACCGAATTTAGGTCACTAAATTGTTGTAGTGACTGCTATGCGGTCCCTATTGACTCAACAGGGACCAAAGTGCGGTCCCTAATAATATTCATCTATTTTAAAGTATGAATATTAGTAGGGACCGCAATGCGGTCTCTGTTGTATCAATAGGGACCGTAATTTGGTCCCTATTGAGTTATTAGGGACCGCTAAACGGTCCATATTGACTCAATAGGGACCAAATTACGGTCCCTACTAGTTTTCATACTTTAAATCGATTTTTTTTAATTGATGTTGCTGTGTTTGTGATTCTTAGCAACCAAAATCATTGTAACATGTGAATTGAAGTAATAAATGATTGCCAAATCAACCTCATAGTAGTTTAGTGTGAATTAATAGATTGATTGACATTGAACGAGTTATTAACGTTCAAGATATATTTCATGTTCTCAACTAATCACTACTAGTTAGTTGTAGTTGTTATTCGTTTTTATGCTTTACTTCACTAATGTTAGAATAGATATGATTATAAGGTATTATAATTAGATCAAGTAATCATTATACTTACATATGTATATAGAATTAGTTTGTTATTATGACATTCGTTATACAAAATAGTAAGAGAATCTTCAAAGCGATCCGTTCTCCTCACATAATATTTGGATTTACAATGCGTCGTTGTAATTATTGTTATTTGAACTATTACAATGGTTATTATTAACTAAACAAACAACGCGGCACCTCGAACCATCTTAAAATATCAATTTTAAAGTATGAATATTAATAGAGACCGCAATTAGGTCACAAATATGGACAATAGGGACTGCAATGCGGTCCCAATTGACAAAGCTAATGTCAATAGGGACCGCAATGCGGTCCCTATTGACTAAATAGGGACCAAAGTGCGGTTCCTAATAATATTCATCGATTTTAAAGTATGAATGTTAGTAGGGACTGCAATGTGGTCCCTGTTGAGTCAATAGGGACCGCAATTTGGTCCCAGATGACAGAATAAGGACCGCTAAGCGGTCCCTATTGACTCAATAGGGACCAAATTACGGTCCCTACTAGTTTTCATACTTTAAAATCGATTTTTTTTAATTGATGTTGGTGTGTTTGTGATTCTTAGCAACCAAGATCATTGTAACATGCGAATTGAAGTAATAAATGATTGCCAAACCAACCTCATAGTAGTTTAGTGTGAATTAATAGATTGATTGACATTGAGCGAGTTATTAACATTCAAGATATATTTCATGTTCTACAACTAATCGCTACTAGTTAGTTGTAGATATTATTCGTTTTTATGCTTTACTTCACTAATGTTAGAATAGATATGATTATGAGGTATAATCATTAGATCAAGTAATCATTATACTTACATATGTATATAGAATTAGTTTGTCATTATCACATTCGTCGTACAAAATAGTAAGAGAATCTTCAAAGCAGACCGTTCTCCTCACATAATATTTGGATTTACAATGCGTCGTTGTAATTATTGTTATTTGAACTATTACAATGGTTATTATGAACTAAACAAACAACGCGGCACCTCAAACCATCTTAAAATATCGATTTTAAAGTATGAATATTAGTAGGGATCGGAATTAGGTCACAACGCTAATGTCAATAGGGACCGCATTGCGGTCCCTATTGGGAATGTGTCAATAGGGACCGCAATGCGGTCCCTATTGACAACGCTAATGTCAATAGGGACCGCATTGCGGTCCCTATTGGCAACGAGTCAATAGGGACTGCAATGCGGTCGTTGTTGTCTTCAGCAGTCGCTGAAGATCAGCGACCGCAATGCAGTCCCTACTGGGCGGTCCCTATTGACCGCCCAGTCTTGTAGTGAACGACTCCTCAGTTTCCATGGAACCCTACTAGATATAGTATTTAGCAAATCGACAACATAAGTTGAGTCACTCTCTAACCACAAATATCTCTAATTATGCTCTTGTGCTTAAAAATAGCATAAATGATCGCCTATAACTTTGGCTCAAAGGCAAAAATCGAACCCAAATGTATAGAAATTGCTCCTTGCGGAAAACCTCGAGCATTGCGAAAAATAACACCAACACCCCCTAAGCCTGGAGCTCCTAATGCAAATATATTTATGTTGCATTTAATCCATGTCACTAATGGCGGATGCCAGACCACAAGAATAATTTTGGCCGCTCTTCGTGGGCATATCGACATACCGAAGATTTCCAAAATTCTAAAGTCTTCGACAGATGTGGCTGAACCAACCTTGAAAAATTCCAGTTCTTTAATACTCCTCCATATTTGCCTCAAGAACTTATTAATCTCTGGTGAAATGTCTTTAATACACTTTTACTTAATTATAAACTACGTTTCTTTTGTTATGCAACTATTAGTTGATTTCAGTCCTACTTCTTTCTCATCTTATTGATCATTTAAATTAATCAGTTACTATTAGATTTCATTGGCCGTGAACTAACCATATTAAATAATTACTCCTGTCTTTTTCGAGGTTGTTTACCAAAATTTAGAAGTTATTCTAACAGAGAACTAAAACTACTATAGTACTCATTACTTACATTTTATCTTACGTCTAATAAAAAAATGCTTTAAAGATAACTAGATTAAACATAGGGATTATTCCAACAACCCGCGAACTACACTTTCTTTATGTATTCACGGTAAAAACTTTTTTTAGCACCGGTGCAGCACAAACTATTGGTTTTTGTGCGATTTGCCAATTTTTTATATTTCGGCGATTTTCGACCAAAAAATGCCGAAACAATTATTTGAAATTTAACCAAAGTCTTTCCCTCGTCGAGACGATTCCGATGGTGGTGAGAGTGTCGCAAAATTCAAAGTCATTACACGAAAATTTTTAATTTAAGTTTATTGAATTTAAATTTAAATTTCCGTGTAATGACTTTGAATTTTGCGACACCGCCACCACTATCAGAACCGTCTCAACAAGAGGAAGATTCTATGCAAATTTTTACTAACTTTTTTGCCGGTTTTTGGTCGAAAAGCCGTCAAAAATTGAAAAATGGGGCAAACTGCACAAACGATCAAAGTTCAAGCCTCACTGAAGCAAAAAAAAAAGTTCAGACCATGACTCCATAAAGTAGGTATAACTCCTAAGTTTGGTGGAATAATCCCTAAACTTTAGATGTTTTTAATTATCTCAACCGGCCAACTGGTATATAATTTATTCAACGTAATATTATTTCCTAATAAATTGCATGAGATTAAGTTTGGACTTTTCCAAATGGTTACATTAGAGAGTGACACAGATTTCTCTTGAATTTGCTCTTAAATCATAATTAAATTATCACCAACTTTCTCTGGATAGGTAAGCTCATTAAATTTTCAACGAAAAAGAGGAACACGTAAGCCCCAGAAAACAACTCTTTCAGCTGTCATATATTTTTTTTATTTGAATTTATGTTCAATTAAGACTCTTAGCTAATCTGTACATTTACTAGCTTAGTTCTTGAGAAATTCCTAAACAGAAGTGTGAAGTTCGATGATTATCGCAATTTAAGCAACAAAATATTAATTCTGGCCTTATATATATATATATATATATTTTATATAACTTTTGACGATCATACTTTTAGTAAACAAATAACTCGAATCCTAAAATTCAAACAAGACTGCAAGTGTGAAAGTGAAATTCGTATGTTTCTTTTTAAATCCTCGCATGAGAGAGAATATGAGGAGGGAAACCAACCCCAGTAACTAATACCATCTTCTTTTTTTCTTTCTTTCCTTTTTCTGAATAGTAATGTCTTATCAATTCAAACTAGGGAAGACAAAATTTGAGAATGAATAAACATAAACCTACTCAAGTTGACGAGTTTGTCTCTTACTCAAGTGTAAAAGTACGATGCTAATTCTAGCATACCAGTTAAGAGACGGGTTCAATTTTATCCCACATCATTTAAAATGAAATTGAAACGATTATATGATTATCTCATAGGCGCCTTTCTTAATAAGTTCTCCAAATCACCGCCACAATACACTTACTAAAATTATCACTAATCAATAATAAATAAAAATAAAATTACATGTGTAGTTTTTAGCAATTATGTTATATATAGATCAAATGGGTATTTAGTTCATAAGCTTGAGTTTTAAGACATGACCACAAGAACCTTAGGAATTCTAATTTTGAATATAACAAGGCCTTTAGTTTGGTTCTATGTCAAGTTTAAGAGTTAGGTTCCTAAGTCAATTCATGCATGTTAGAAAAATATATAAAAGAAAGGGCCCGACATTAAAACGCGTGGAATGATATTATTTACTTGCATATGATAAAACAAGACAAATTCCAACTCTTTTACTTGAGACAACTCCATTTGTTGACCAATCCATGTTTAATTTTAGTTTATTTTCTCCCTCACACTTCAAATTTTCTAACACACCAGAATCTCCAAGTCTCCTCCAAACCGAACCAAAAATATTTCTTTTTGTATAATTAATTTGATGGATTATAATTCCATAAACTCTTCACCTGTCAAGCTTATGGGATTTCCAGACAAGTCATTCCAATGAGAATCCTAGTCCTTTCATGGCTTCTTTTGATATTTCCCCTGTGCGAAATCTTGTCTGTTTCATTGGTTTATGGTCAATGTCTGAATGATCAACAATTCTTGCTGCTGCAGTTGAAGAGCACCTTCATCTTCGATCCCGCAGTTTCGACAAAGCTCGTGCACTGGAACCGGAACCAGACTGTCGACTGCTGCCGTTGGGAAGGCGTGGCTTGCGATGGTTCAGGACACGTGATCGGTTTGGAGCTCGACTACGAGTCGATTACGGGAGGGATTCAGAATTCGACGAGCCTGTTCGGTTTTCGGAATCTTGAAAAGCTGAATTTGGCTCACAACAGCTTTGGGAATGGTCTTATTCCAAAGGGGCTCGGGAATCTTACCCGTTTGACTCATCTGAATCTGTCGAATGCTGGCTTTGGAGGACAGGTTCCGGTTCAACTTTCTGAAATGAAAAGTTTGATTAGTCTCGATCTCTCCAGCCAATTCCAGGGCGTTGTACCGCTGAAACTCGAGAACCCGAATTTGCAGATGCTTGTTTCGAAACTTACAGGTTTGAGAGAACTTTATCTTGATGGTGTGAATATGTCATCTCAAGGGAGTGAATGGTGGCAAGATTTATCTTCGTCTTTGCCCGAATTACGAAATTTGAGTTTGCGCAATTGTGGATTATCCGGAGCGCTGAATCCTTCCCTTTCGCAACTTCGATCTCTTACGGTTCTTCGCCTCGACAGGAACAACTTATCTGCAACCAATCCGGATTTCTTTGCGAATTTCGGAAACCTGACAATCTTGAGCCTCAGCTTCTGTTCTTTGCAAGGTTACTTCCCTGAGAATGTTTTTCGGTTACCGACTCTACAGTATCTGGAGTTATCCAACAATGGATTACTCCACGGTACCATACCCGAATTCTCTGTAAGTGGATCTTTTAGGACTATACTGCTTAGCTACACTAACTTCTCAGGTTCATTACCAGCCTCCATTGGCAACCTTCAAATGTTGTCTAAAATAGACCTGTCTAACTGCAATTTCACTGGATTGATCCCATCCACAATAGGCAACTTAACGGAACTGGTTCATCTGGATTTTTCAGTAAATTTCTTCTCGGGTTCAATCCCAGTGTTTCCAAAGTCGAGCAAACTTACATACATAGACCTTAGTCGTAACGGTCTCAATGGTTCGCTTTCGTCTACACATTTTGATGGCCTCTCCACTCTTTCATATTTAAACCTCGGTAACAATTCATTGAGTGGGAGCATTCCTCCGTCTCTCTTCAGTCTCCCTGCATTGCAGAGACTTCTGCTCTCTAACAATAGGTTTAGCGGTCAAGTGAATGGATTTTTATCTCTTAACGCCTCTAGCTTGGATACACTAGATTTGAGCAGTAATCAGCTTGAGGGTGCTATTCCAGAGTCCTTCTTCAAACTTGAAAGGCTTAATGTGCTCTCACTTTCTTCAAACTTCTTCAATGGCACCATACAACTGGAAAAGATCCAAGGCCTGCAAAATCTTACCCGACTGGATCTTGGTTACAACAAGTTGTCAGTTGTCGTGAGCAACCACAATTCAGAGATTTTCCAGTTTCCCCAGCTCAGAAGGCTAACTCTAGCTTCATGCAACCTGTCTACGTTTCCGAATTTGAGAAACCAAACCAAAATGACGTTTTTAGACCTCTCAAACAACAACTTGACAGGGGATACACCTAGTTGGATATGGGATATTGGAAGGGGAACATTGTCTTTTTTGAATCTATCGTGCAATTCCCTGGTAGGTCTGCAAGAGCCTTATAATATTCCCAGTAACCTTAGTGTCTTAGACTTGCACTCGAACAAGCTTACTGGAAAGTTTCCCGTGCCCCCAGCATTAGCTATCTATGTGGATTACTCGAGTAATAACTTTCAAGAACCTATTCCAACAGATATCGGCAACATCACTTCCTTTGCTTTGTTCATTTCTCTTGCAAATAATAGGATCACAGGAGCGATCCCCACGTCCATTTGCAGTGCTACTTATTTACAAGTTCTCGACTTGTCTGGCAACTCCTTAAGTGGTGGCATACCGTCTTGTCTACTGCAAAATGTCGAGCCTCTTGGTGTATTGAATCTCGGCAGAAACAACATAAGTGGCGAAATCCCTGATACTTTTTCAGTCAATTGTGGCTTGAAAACTCTAGACGTTAGCTCAAACAATCTAGAAGGGAAGATTCCGGCATCACTGGCCAACTGTACAATGCTAGAAGTAATGAATGTCGGAAACAATAAAATCGACGATAGGTTTCCATGCATGCTGAAAAATTCATCAAGCTTGCGAGTTCTTGTTCTGCGCTCCAACAGTTTCCACGGCAACATCATGTGTCCTGGGGCCAATCAGAGCTGGCCAAATCTTCAAATCATCGACCTAGCTTCCAATAGATTCAGTGGTATTCTTCAACCGAGATGCATCTCAAGTTGGAGAGGAATGGCGCTAAACAACAACGGGCAAATAACTCGAAGCCACCTGCACTTCACTTTTCTCAGGCTAAACAACTTGTACTACCAGGATACAGTGACTGTCACCATCAAAGGGCTCGAGCTGGAGCTTCGGAAGGTCTTGACACTCTTCAGTTCCATTGATTTCTCCAACAATAGTTTCGAAGGCGTGATACCCGATACAATAGGAGAGCTGAGGTCACTTTATCTAATGAATCTGTCGCACAATTCTTTCCGTGGGTCGATTCCGAGATCAGTCAGAAATTTGACTCAGCTTGAATCATTGGACTTCTCGGTCAACGAGCTAACAGGGGAGATCCCACAAGTGCTCACAAGTCTGACGTTCCTCTCGTTCTTGAATCTGTCCTACAACAATCTAGTCGGAAGGATCCCACAAGGTTCCCAATTCCAAACGTTTTCTCCAGAAAGCTATCTAGGAAACACGGGACTATGCGGGTTTCCCATGAACACAACCTGTGGTTCCGACCAGCCGGATCGAAAATCAGCACCAACATCAATTAAAACTGACCTCGACTGGCAATTCATATTCACAGGTCTTGGATTTGGAGCAGGGGCAGCATTGATGATGACACCACTAGTCTTTTGCATGAAATGGCGGGAGCATTGCGACGAGCGCATGGATCAGTTCATTAAGCTGATTTATCCCGGATATGGATTCAGCTACATCATTTACGACGGAAAAGCTGAGGCCAACGAGAATTTGGAATACGACACAACTGATGAAGATGATGAGGATTACGATGAATACGATGATCACGGTGTAGGACATGGAGTATCTCATGGTAGGTACTGCGTGTTCTGCACGAAAGTCGACGTACAAATGAAGAAAGCTGTGCATAATGCAAAATGCACCTGCCATTACTCACCACCTCCATTCTCGTATTCGCCTGTATCGTCGTCATCGTCTTCTGTACTTGTGGTATATCATCAACAGTTGTGAATTTTTTTTCTTCTTTTTTGTCTCAATCTGTATAGATACAGGGATAGCTACATGTTCATTGGCCCCTCATAAGGGGGTTGATAAAAATGCGGATTTTTTGAGATGTTAGTGTAAGAAAAATCAAAGAATTTGGTTAAGTAATTTTGTCAAACAGGTAATAGGCTAATAGATTATTTATGAATGTACAATTGTCGAGCCATAGGGTACAACCACGTAATTGGAGTGAAAAGTGTTGTCTGGGTTGGGTTGGGCTTTTGGATTATATAAGTAATCTAAAACATATTATCATGTTATTTAAAGTTATTGTCATGAAATGTAGACAACTAAAATACACAAGCACTACTAAAGAAATTCTCTAAATAAATATAAGTGGATATTATTTTATTATTGTTAGGACTCGTTTGCTTTTAAAATTAATAGTCGCATGACTATTAATTTTTCCTTACTAATATACTTGGGTATTATTATTAGGTTGCTTGGTTTGTCAAATATGTATCATAAATTAAGCCCAACTAAAATAATAAATACTATGTTTGCTTAGACTGATTGACCAAATATTTTTAATCTTGTCACTTATTTGTGCTAAATGACATTCTTACCCTTGTTCTATTTTTTAACAAACACACCCATTTCTCATAAGATATTCCACCAAATATTATCAACAACGCCAACTCCTACTCACCATTTTTGTTGTTTTTCGTTTCCACCAAAATAATATAAACTCGGAACACTTCCTTGATTGTTTTGAAACATCTACTTGACAATTGTGTGAACACGTCATCTTTTTTTTTCATTATTCACATATGCCAAGAGAAGCCGTAAAGATTTTAAAAAAAAAATCAAAGGGAATCAAACAAAAGTTGCGGATTTTATGCTCACCAAAACGAATGAATTCTCATTTTCAAATTAATAATTTTCCACATAATTAATGATTTCCATTGGTTTCCATTAATAATTCTATGTATTGGGTTAAGATGAGATTGAGACGAATTCGCATAATTAAACATCATATTGTAGTAAATAAAATTATTGGTGAAAATATTCCACCGAAATATTAGTCATGGCACGTAGCTTCGACCACAAAAATACAGAGTGCGATCTTTTGTTACATGAGATACGCGTTAGACACGAGATATATAATAGAAGATTTGATGCTTTTATTATTGATTTAATTTTTTTATTGAATCTTCTACCAAACCTAAGGTCTTAAAAGTCTTGCTAGTAAATGTGAAATTCGAAACTTTTTTCTGCAAATTTCCAAGTCTTCTGCCCCTTAATTGTTTCCATGAAATAAGTCATGATCAAGTGAGTCAATCGTGCTCATTCACTTTTTCCCATACCATATATTATAACGTGACTTTGCTTAACCAATTCCACATTTGGTGACTTTTTAACACATTGGTGCTCAATCGCTTATCTTTATTTTACAGATTTTAAATTATACTATATGATCGTGACTTAACTGGCAAAAGATAGGTCGCCACTTGCTATTAATTAATTGATTGATAACTTGACGTCTCTCTCCTTGTAGTGTTCATTTACAAATATCTTCATGTAAAAATTTTTTTATTTTAACAAGAAAGCAAATAATATCCGGACATTTTTGTTACATTTGATTGTACTGTAGCCACATATTTCATTTACTGAGTGAGCCTACTACATATATAATAAATTTATTATATTTTTTAATTAACGACATGAAAACATTCAAAGCTTTTAGAGATCAGCTATTTTAAGTATTTTTTGGTATACAAAAACCTTTGATTCAAACAATGTTAAGCTCTCAAACATGAACTATTATGTTACATCACAACACATCTTATACATTATCAATCCAAACTGAACTAATTTGTGCTACAAAAACCAGGAAGAATCATCAAGTCATTATTACAATCACTAAAAAATAAAATCTGAAAATCAACACAAAAACTTAAAGAAAACCGCTACATGTTTTGTTCAAAGGAACTCCACATAATCCCTTATTCCCTTCGAACGAATTTGCTGCGAATGTCTTTATTTGTTCGCCTTGCGGAATCCTCCCCACTAGTTCGTTGTACGACAAATCCAAGAAGGAGAGGACGGTGAGATTCCCAAACACCACCCAAACGATTAAATGAGAAATCCAAGGAGTTGAGTGCACTCTATCTTCCAATAGACGATGGAATGTGCCCTGATAGAGCAATACGCGACAGGTTGAGAACATTAAGGGATATCAGCTCACCTATTTTCTATGGTATCACACCGTTGAAACTGTTTCTTGACAAGTCCATGTAGGCAATCGAGCGTGGTGGAATAGGGAATTTCAACGAGCACTTTCGAATGCAGGTCGAAGAATTACAGGTTGGGGAAATGGAAAGGCTCTTGCAAAGTCACGAATTGGTTATGCGAAAGGTTGAGATAACGGAAGAAACCGTTACCAACCTCCCACAACCAGTTTGGAATATCACCTTTTAGTTTGTTTTTTGAAAGATCCAGCATCATCAACGACGATTGGTTCTTCAAAAGAGGCACATTCTCAAGATAACAAGAAGCTAGAGAAATAGTATCTAATCGTGGAAGCAACGATGAAAGGGATACATTCTCGTCTACGCGTACAGACATATTATTGTAGGAAAGATCGAGGCTGACGAGATTTGGAAGTTTCAAAAATCATTGAAGTCAACATAACCATTAAATCTGTTACTAGAGAGCGAGAGGCTCGAAAGATTATGAAGTTCGAAGAAAAATCGAGGCACGAGACCTTGTAGATTGTTACCATTCAAACTAAGAACTTCCAACGAATACGAACTACTCGCCAAGTCTATAACACTGCCAGAAAATCGATTGTTGCTAAGATGCACGACCTTAAGCGATGGCAAAACAAACAGGGAAATTGGGATTGTCCCTTCTAATGAATTGTAACTCAAGTTGGGAAAGTCGAGGATTTTGAGGCCTTCGAAATGGGAACGAGGGATTTGGCCTATTAAGTAATTTAGATAAAAGTTTATCACTTCAAGATTCTTGAGAAAGGCAAATGATGGAACAGGGCCAGTAAACTAATTAATAGAGAGATCCAAGTAAGTGAGGTGAGTGAGGCTTTTAAAAGAATTTGGCAACGAGCCTGAAAAATTACAACCTCGAAGATCGACACGTGACAACATTTTAAGATTGGATATCGAATCAGGCACATTACCTGAAAAAATTGTTCCACCAAGCAACAGATTCTGAAGGGATATGTTAACCGAAAACTCTGGCAACGAGCCATCGAGGAATGTGTTTCCAGTCAAGTTGACCGTTTGTAGAGACGCTACTTGGGATATTTTTGTAGGCGTCACTCCAGTTAAGTTGCAAAAAGTTAAAGATAAGACCTTTAAACTTGTGAAACTTGAAAAGAACTCGGGTATGGGTGAAGAAAACATGTTTTCATCTAGGCGGATAATAGAGATGAATCGAAGTTTTGATAAAGAGGAATCAAATGGACCGGTAATGTAGGTGTTGATTAAGCCCAGGACGCGTAAATTTGGAACAAATGACGATAATGCATTGCACCATTGTTGTCCAATCGCGGAAATATTCACCCAATCGAGATAAAGTTCTCGTAGATTAGTGAAGTTGTGGATCAATGTTTTCAAGTCACGGCTCTCGAGTTTAAGTGAAGTGTACGCAATAGAAAGATCGAGAACAACTAACCTCTGTAGTCTCGAAAGTTCGATTGGAATCTACCCCGAGAAGTCGGAGTTGCTCAAATTTAAGTACCTCAAATTTGTCAAAAGACCCAATTTTGATGGTAATTGAACTCCATTGAAGGTGTTTGAGCTAAGTTTAAACCATGTAGAAACTCGAGCTTGAACAGTGTAGTGGCGATATCGTTAATTTCACTGGAGATAGATTCATTTCTGAGATTGAGAGCGATGACACAACCTTTAAAGTCGCATCTTACGCCACTCCATCGACAGTAATCCACGGATTCGTTCCAATGTACTAGCTTAGTTGAGAGTGAAGGATCATATGTGAGGTTGTTTTTTTAGCTCTAGTAAAGTTTTCTGATTTTGGCCACAATGTTGAGATGAGACAAATAAGTCATTGGAGAAGAATAATATAATTAAGAAAGCAAGTGATGAAAAGACTTTGAAGTCCCATTTTTTGGGACAACCTTTAAAGTCGCATCTTACTCCACTCCATCGACGGCAATCCACGGATTCGTTCCAATGTACTAGCTTAGTTGAAAGTGAAAGATCATATGTGAGGTTGATTTTTAGCTCTAGTAAAGTTTTCTGATTATGGACACAATATTGAGTTAAGACAAATAAGGCATTGGAGAAGAATAATATAATTAAGAAAGCAATGATGGAAATACTTGAAGTCCCACTTTTTGGGTGTGGATTTTGAAGATGATGAGATGTGCTTGAGGAAACTAAGAATGTTATTATATAGTTAAGATTAAGGTGAAATTAGATGCTACTCCCGAGAGCACAACTCCTTCTCTACTTTCTTACTTTTATACCCTTTTCTCCCTTTTCCCCTCAAGACTTATGATATTTCATTTATACCCCATACATTAAAGATCTTTATTTTTGGTACCTTGAAAATGGTATCAAAGCATATAAAAAGTCCCGAGCCTCTATCGCGTGACCTGACGCGAAGCGCGACTCTCCGTAGGGAATGACCCATCACCTAAGGCTGAACCGTGGTGCTCTGGGTTTGCAAACTGATAGGTATCGTTTTTGGCGTCACCCTGCAAATCGCCATTGTGGCTCCCATCCCCTGAGGCGAACTCATGGGGCTCTGGGTTGGGGTTCGGGCAAAAAATGGTATCAGAGCATGCTTTATTTATTTTATGTGGGTATTTATTTATTTATTATGTTAACACTTAATCACCTTATGAGAGGAGTATTTTACTAAACATGAGTAATCCAGTTATGGATTAAATTTGGGACATCCCTATCAAGATCCCTATGTGGGGAAATGCATGTACAAGGATTAAGAAGCGAATTACCGCTTTAACAAGATTCCGTGATTTCCAGAAAATGGAAATTAGAAACCACGATTTTCTTTGTTGTGACTTAGAACAACTTGGAAAGACTTGTCCTATTAAGAAAAATAGGATAGAGGTGGTCAAGCTTTTAGATATCAGCATCGAAAAGGCCAATAAACAAAGTTCAATATTAAGGTTGTAATATGCCTGGTATGACACTAGAACAAGAGCTCCAACTCTTGTTGGATAAGTTAGTTAATCTAGCTAATCATAGACCAGATAATCTCCCTGGCATTAGAGCTAAGTTCATAGCTATTAATGGCCTCTCGACAGATATTACACGAATAAAGAGATTAATCACTGAAAGAAATAACCGTTCTTCATGAGTGATCTAGTCTTGCCAGATTTTCACGAGCTCCAGACAGACGGCTCCAAGCTATCACAGGACCTCAGAGAAGTCCATAAGACAGTCCAGGCCTATGGCAATCATGAGTTCCATATGCCCGAACGCCTACAAGAAATAAGAGACAAGCTTGAAGCCATGTCTCGACGACAGAAGGAGATCTTGGAAAATCTACAAGATATCCAACAAAGGGTCAAAGACTTAGAATCCATACCAAGGACATCCGAAAGACGAAGAGGAGGATGGTTACCACCATCTTTCGGGAAGGAGCCCTTATTGCATCAAAAGGGCAAAGCAGTCCAGGTCAAAAGGGAGATGACCACTAACGAGAAGCTGGAAGACCGGATACAGGGAGAACCCAGCACAAAGTGAGATCATGTCCACATTCAGGATTGACGATTTCAACTTCGAGGCATTGCAAGACCTTTCCGATCTTGCGGAATCATTTTCAGGTCTTAACCTGGAACATGTGCAAACATATGAAAGTGCACTTGTGCCAAGTCAGAACCCTCCCCAGGGACAATCTACGGTTACGGAGGGCGTCGGATCTTCCATCCCAAATCTGGAACCAATTCGGGAAGAGCCAAGTCGAGAGGAACCCATGCCACACCAGCATGATTTCGTAGCGGGATCCATGTACAACCGGATTCCAACCAGGGCGAGGGCAAGAAGGCTAGATGTTCATGGAACACCATACGGGAGATCTCAACTCGATCCAATACACCCGTATGGGCTTATGCTCAATCTTGATACTCTGGATTTCAAGAATCGCGAAGCCCTGATCGATGAATGGGCGTCGGCAATTAGAATTGCAGCAGCGACGCTTGAACTTGACAAAGAGGGATTCATCATGATGTTGCAAATGAGTCTCGAAGGATCAGTCAAGATCGGTTGGGAATACGGGACTCCAGAAGTTAGAAGCGGGGTGCTTTCCGGTGATTCTCTCAAAAACATTGTTGACAGAATGGCAAGGCTTTTCAAAATCTACTTCATCGGAGAAGGATACTTTGTTGATCCCCAAACCGGAGGAGGTGACCAGGAGAAAGTCAGGAGATACGAACAAGCGATGTATAGCTTGGAACTACATGACATATGTAGTGTTGATCTATACATTAAGATGTTCACCGAGTACAGATGGAAGAGCCGAATCGCCGAAGACACGGTGATTCCCCTTTTCTTCGCCAAAATACCAAGTCCATGGCGAGAGATGTTACTGCGAGAATATACACCTATTGGAGTCGACACGGTGGCCCAAAGGATGTCCTTTCTCAAGGTCAAACTAAGCGAATGGTGCCAGAAGGCAGCAATTCAAAAGAATTTCAAGAGGCAGCAATTCAAAAGAATTTCATAATGCATCCACTGAGGTTCTGCCAGAGGCATCGGGAGTTGAACAACCTCCCCCTAGCACCGTAGTACCTGAAAGTATTACTAAGGAATGCCTTGAAAGTGTTCCTGCCACCGTTGGGTCCTTTAGCCACGACATCCTTGATGTGGTGGGAGGCCTGCATGGTGCGGTCAATCTCTTGGAGGTGTTGACCTCAAAACAGGAGGGTGTGATTCCTCCGCCTGAAGGGACTGTGTTGACTGAGAGACCAGATGCTAGGTCTCCTTCTGGTGAGTACGTAGCTCCACGTTCTGAGTCGATGGCCAACATTCCTTTGATCGAGAACGTTGGTGGTTCGGGATCGAATGCCAATGTCGACTTGGGTGATTCAGTGGATGTGCCCTTTACCGTGGGGTCGGGCTATTCGAGCCCTAACCCTATTGGTGGCAAGGGAAAGGCGAATGTTTCAGGTGCGACCGACAAGGGTAAAGGGCCACTGCAGAAGCCCTCGATATTGGGGGGGCTTCGCCCCTATCTTTCCTGGAATTCCGATTACGAAGCCTGTCGTTGACCCGGCTAAGGGTATCGGGAAATAAAAGGTCTCGTGACGCGACTGCCAACAGTGGCCACTCGTCTTCGAGTTCGGGCCCCAAGAAAGTGGGTGCAGTCAAATCCTCCAAGCGAGTAGAATTCCCTGAAGCAGATGTTGTGCGGGGAATGATGCAGGCTTTTCCTCCTCCAGCAAATGTGCGGGTGTTTACAGAATTCGAGCGGGCCCAGAATATACGCCACAACATTCACATGTTTCAGAGTGTACGTCTCTTAGCATGACTTCGATTGATTATATTTGACTGTTTAACATAACATTACTGATTGTATTGTGCAGACGGCAAAGCTGGCGGTCTCGTGTCTGAAGACAATTCGCGAGTCCAAGGGTGACCCTGATGCTGTCGCTGCCGAGCTCGAGGCTGATATCTTGAGGACGGGGGAGTTCAACCCCATGGTGCTAGAGAAGTTGGAGGCTTATAAAGAGGATGCCCTGAAGACATGTTGTAAGCTCCGGGAGGAGTATGATTTGTTGAAGGCCAACTTCAAAACATTGGTGACTGAGATTGACCAAGGAGAGGCGCGTGAGCTTGCGGCCAACAAGGAGCTGGAGAAACTGAAGGCTGAGGTGGTGGCGGTGAAGGCCGCTAACGAACGTCTCTCGTTGGAGCTCTCCACTGCCAAATTAGCTCCCTTGGACTTGGTATATATCTTGTTTACGATATCTGCTTCTATTTTTTCCTCCTATATTTAATAGAGTTCAATTTATAGGAACGTCGTCCTGATCTCCTCTGGGTTGGAGCGGAGAAGTTTATGGAAAGCCTGAGCTTCCGAGACTTAATTTTGAAGGTTCGGGAGGCAGCATTCCATGCTTGCGTAGGGCAAGTATTGAAAAATGACGGTTTCAAGGACTCCCTCGAACTGAGTGGGTTGAACCCAAGGCTTGATTATATCGACCTGCCGGTTGGTGGACTAGATGAGGTGGAGGAGAGTCCGGCCGAACCTGACGTGTTTTCTGAGGTTGTTGAGAAGAAGACCAAAGGGTCCTCGTAGGAGTAGCTGTTTGCTGCCTTTATTGTAACTTGAATTTATCCCTTTCCGAACTATTTCCAATTCGTGGTTCTGTAACTGAATATTTATTTCTCTGTTATCTTCATAATCTGTGACTCTGCGTGGCCTTGTTGTTTGATAACTTGTTGATTTTTTATTGTCATGATGATAGAGTATGCAGTATTTCGATATTTGACCCTGCATTCCTTTCGTTCTCGTATTGATGAGATTTCTTTAATCTGCTTGTTGTCAACAATAGATGATTTGAATTTCTGCGGTGTTGGTAGAAACATGGGTAATCTGCCACCGCTCATTGGTAGGAGCTTGTCTTTGGATATAGGTGACCCGTTACCACTCATGGGTAGGACCCCGCCCATTATCACAGGGGACCCGTTACCGCTCATGGGTAAGAGCATTTTCTTTGTAGGTGACCCGTTACCACTCATGGGTAGGAGTCCACCCGTTATCACAGGGGGACCCGTTACCGCTCATGGGTAGGAGCATTTTCTTTGTAGGTGACCCGTTACCACTCATGGGTAGGAGCCCGTCCGTTATCACAGGGGAACCCGTTACCGCTCATGGGTAGGAGCCTTTTCTTTGTAGGTGACCCGTTACCACTCATGGGTAGGAGCCCGCCCGTTATCACAGGGGAACCCGTTACCGCTCATGGGTATGAGCCTTTTCTTTGTAGGTGACCCGTTACCACTCATGGGTAGGAGCCCGTCCGTTATCACAGGGGGACCCATTACCGCTCATAGGTATGAGTCTTTTCTTTGTAGGTGACCCGTTACCACTCATGGGTAGGAGCCCGCCCGTTATCACAGGGGGACCCGTTACCGCTTATGGGTATGAGCCTTTTCTTTTGTCTTTCTGTCTATATCCCTTGGTGACTCTGTCGTCGTGGAGTCTATGGGTCGCCAGGCCCTGTAAAACATCACAGACAATAAAGGTTTTTCGATGTAAAAACTCATGTGAAAGCACGAAATGATGCGCATGTGTTATCTGCGGAATGTTCCCTCAATCAGGGAATTTCATTTTCATGAAACAAAAGGTGTTTCATTGTGTTCCAATATGCCTGTTGTACCTGTTTGTACCTGTTACACCTGTTTAGATGGACAATATTGAATAATCTGGGGCGATGTCCCCTGAATCCCTTCTTTTGAAAAGCGAGGGTTTAATATTCCCTATGTCCTTTTTGGATATAGTAATGTGTGATCCTTCGGGTTATGTACCTGTAAGAGGGCGATGTGTTAAACATATATCTATGGGAATACTCCCCAAATTCTTCGTGCAATTCTCTGCACTTCCGTAATATCCGATTAGGACATATCCCTGCATGAAATATGAGATTCCATAAAGCAATTATATTATAGGGAAAATAAAAAAGTAGTGACGGATAATGGTCGAAGGCTAGGTAAACCTAACCCGCCTACGTATCCCGTTGAATGGGGAATCAGACCGGCGTAGTTCCCCCTGTTTTAGTTACACGCCGACCCACGAAGGGGCAAAATAAAAGATAATGGTTGAAGGCTAGGCAATCCTAACCCGCCTACGTATCCCGTTGAGTGGGGA
The DNA here is from genome assembly GCA_948329865.1 of Linaria vulgaris. Taxonomy (NCBI): domain Eukaryota; kingdom Viridiplantae; phylum Streptophyta; class Magnoliopsida; order Lamiales; family Plantaginaceae; genus Linaria; species Linaria vulgaris. The sequence goes on from OX415254.1 coordinate 33,550,420, forward strand.
ATCAGACCGGCGTAGTTCCCCATGTTTTAGGTTTATAAACTAACCCACGATGGGGCATTGTTTCAATTGTTCAAGCATAATTTAAAAACCACTGAAATTTAAAATATTGTTCTGTTTGTTCCTCACGGTGATCACGGAGTGATCACTCCGTACGCGTAATGTATTCTTGGTGTGGGACTTGTATTTCTTGTCTTCTTCTAATTTTAGGGTGCTTCAGCGAGTCCACATAGCACATCCATCCTTGTACCTGGTCACCTAGAATTTCGCCGACTCCCTGAGGTGTCGGGAATTTGATCTTCTGGTAATAAGTAGAGACCACTGCCCTGATCTGGTTGAGTGCCGGTCGGCCAATGATGGCGTGGTAGGGAAACGGGATGTTGACTATTGTGTATTTTATCGGCGCCACCCGGGTGCGTGGGTTTCTCCCAAACACTGTGGGCAATATAACTTGTCCGAGTGGAACTACCTCTGCTCCGCCGAATCCGGTCAATGGGGTGGATATCGTCTTTAGCCGACCTGGGTCTATCATCATGTGCTCGTAGGCTTTTGAGAATATCAGGTTTGCGGAGCTTCCGCTATCCACCAGAACTTTATGCACCTGATATTCATCCACATTAATAGTAATAACTAAAGGGAAATCTAGTTTACCTGCGGTCAGGGCCAATGGACTAAGTTGCTCCAAGTCTCTCCTGGTGAAAGAGATCTCCTGCTCCAAGTACGCTTACGGTATGATTGCATTTGTGTACCCAATGTAGGCTCCACCCTGGACTCTTCGTGTTATAGTTTCTCGGTCGCGAGCAGTGTCGGCTCCCAAGGCTCCTCCATTGATCATGTTTATGATGCCTCTGCTCGGGGCATTCACTATGGTTCTACCATGCTCCTCGGGTGTCTCGATCATCTTCTGCTTTCCTCTTCTGGGTGAGTAATCTCTTCTAGGGGATGAAGAATTGTCTGTCCCCTAGCATCTTCCTTGGCATTTCTGACAAACTCAACCAACTTTCCTTCTTTAATCAATCTTTCAATTTCATTCCTCAGGTGCGTACAATCCTCCGTCCTGTGTCCGGGCTGTCGGTGGTACGCGCAGTATTTGCCCGACGACTTCATCCCGGGAGTCTCATTCAATGGCCTGGGTTCTGTCAACCATATGTTCCTCTTTGCCACAACCATCACTTCCAGAATGCCTCTATTCAACGGTGTGTACGTCCTTGGGGACCTTTCTCTGTTGCGATCTCTGTCTGCATTCCTGTTGGGAAATGAACCTTGACGCGTGGCCATCATCTCGTCCTCGTAAACCATTTGACTCGCGAGCATGTTGATCTGTGCTCTGGTGGGTTCAGTCAATTTGATTAGCTCGTCGGCGAACCTGTGGTGGTTCGTACCCTTGAACAACATCATCATAACTTGCCCCCCATGTGGCTCATCCACTTTCAACAATTCATCATTGAACCTCTTCATATATTCCCGGAGGTTCTCCCTTTCCCTCTGCTGCACCGCGCCGAGGTGCAACATGTTGGTCTTCATTCTCTTTTGGCTAGAGAACTAGTTCTCAACTTTTCCCTTAGTTGCTCATAGTCCGTTATGGATCTGACCTCCAGCCTAGTGAACCAATCAAGTGGTGGATAAGATCTTTGCCTTTATGTTTTTTGAGTAGTTGTGCAGATTCAAAATGATATCGACCTGATGGAGATGATCTGTAGGATCACTTCTTCCGTCGTATGGCTTAATCACTGGGATCTTGTCCCTTCTTTGCAATACCTCAGCCTCAATCTCATCCAAAAACGGGGTCCTGTTGCGACCCTTCCAATGGCTCTGAGTCACCTTCCTCGTCAACTCCGCCCTCTCGCGGTCTAGTTGCTCCATCCTCCTCGATATTACCTGCAGTACTTCTGCATCTTCATTCTTTGAATATGCAACCTCAGTGCGGTCGCGACCGCGTTCCATTCTCCTGATTACTTCCGCTCTCTCACGATCGAGTCGTTCCATCCTTCTTGCTATCTCTCGATCCAGGGTACTAGGATCCCATTTCTCTGACCTGTCGTAAGCAGCGGGCGATATCTCTCTGAATGAGTCTCTCGTATCCTCATGTTCATCATATCCTTGCCTTGCCCTTCTCTCACTCGCTCTGGATTCATGGGGCCTTGCCCGAACGTCCCTTGTCCTTTGTTCCGCCAGTCGTGGAAGCAAAGTCTCCAGTGTAGCGTCAAGCGCCGCTTTTACAGAAGCGTTGATATTTACTAGCATCTCCGGGGTTATGGCGGCAGGTGGAACGACGCTCTGTCCCGCAGCCATCGTCTCCTCTGAGCCGGGAAGATCTGCGTTTGGCACCTCGGTCATTGGGACATCCGTCGTCGGGTTTTCAGTGGTCGGGCCCTCAGTAGCGGGTTCCACCGTATTTGGTGCGACAGTGGTTGGACCTGTATTCGTGGCTCGCAATGGCCTCCCGGGCCTGCGCCTACGTCGCGGTTCATTCTGTGCTGGAGGAAGCTCCATCTCAGCTTGGGTCATTGTTTGTTCTTGGTCAGTCAGCTGTTGAGGGAGTGGTGTGTCCTCAATCCTCGTGTTTCTAGTCACAACTCTGTTAAATTAGGACCGGGTCCTCCTTCCTTGCATCTTGACGTCCTTGTCCGGGAACTGGTGTTCCCACAGACGGCGCCACTAGTTTGACAATAGATCATTTATATAAGTATGGGTCGGTTACAATGGAATACAAGGGAAATACAACGCATATATCTTAACAAACTAAGCCTAATCTAGGTGTCTCGATTAGGCTTGGTCCGGAACACCTCGAACTAACGCCTTGATGCTTGGACGGCGGGGGTATACCGTTAATTAGGTCGGATGTATATCGGTAATCATCTTCGATGTGATATCGGGGACCACTCTCGATATGATATCGGTAGTGTGGGGGTATGACGTGTCAGTGGAGTACGTGGATTATCTCGATATCGAATACGATATCGAGAGTGAGATCGGTGATTTCCTTCGATGTGATGCGTGGTAGCTGCGGGATGATAATTGCTTACTTTGGGATCCGGGCATCGCGTATTTATAGATCTAGAGATTCGGGGACCACAGTATCATATCGGTGATTATCACCGATATGATGTCGAAAGTGGTCCCCGATATGGTTAAATATGGGTCTGGTTTGGGCCAGGCCCAATATGCGGGAAACGCCCCTATCATATTGCATGAAAAATCATGGATCAATCTTATGCCATTAATAACAACCCCCATAAGTACTTTCATTTAAATAAATATGTAAATCAAACTCAACACCATAAATTAGTATTCTATGATCACATAACAATCTGCCATAAAGTTTTCGTTAAGCATACTTTAATTCGCGTTGAATTATACATATGGAAATGAAAGCCACAAATGTGCTAGAACATTAGAAATTTCGAATTTCATTCAAATGAGTTAGTGGAACTTCACCTAGAAAAAAAAGGTTATTAAAAAAACTCGTATATTACAGCAAAAGTGTTAGATTATTTCAAATAATTAATCTATTTAATAGACAAATAATTTGAGACGATTATATTTAAGCTAATAAATATATTGGGTTAATTAAGTGGTCTAAATTGAGGAGCCCAATAAGCATCTAATAAAATATGAGTTTTGTAATGTGTAATACGCAATAGTAGTCTAATTAGAGTTTATGGGGTTTTAATTAGATTACTATATAAGGCTCGGGTTTTGGTCGCCAAGACAATTTTGAAACAATCTTCTCTTCTTTTCCCATCAATTGAGCGAAATCCCATCGAGAGCTAGAATTTATCTGTGGAAGACCAAAGCCTCACCGTTCTCGCGTAAAAGCTTATCTGTATGGATCAAGGTACGCTTCTCGATTTATTGCTTATAAATTTCTTTATGGTTTAACATGTGTCGGTCTTGGATTGATGAATTAATATTCATCGTAAAGTATTTAATCCAACAAGTGGTATAAGAGCCAGCATGTTAAATCATATTGGAATTCTTGATGATACTTCTTTTCCGGATCTATGATTTTAGCTTATATGGTGCTGAATAGTTATTTCTTTGAATAATTGTTCATGACTAGGTGTTTCTTGTTTATCAATAAAATTCATTATGTTAAGGGTGATTAATTTTATATGCATAGATAATGATAATGGATTTTGATATGAGACTTTTGGTATGTGATCTGTGAAAAGGGCTGAGAATTCCTTGTTCTTGATTCTTGAATCCTGATTAAAGTTTTGATAAGACTTCCGTGCTTCATTGCTTGCGGTGTTCATGTATGAGATTCAGATTTCAATTTTCCACTTATTTGTTTCTAATAGTGAATCGAAATCAATTTCGAAAAGAATGTGGAATACTTGGATCTAATAGTATATTTTGGCAACAAAGTTTATTTTTATGCAACCTCTCTCCGTCAAGTAACCATTACTAAAAACCTGTACTTGTGTTGATAAATTTTGTTTTATCTATTTACAATACTAGAAAAGGGACCATGCGGATGCAATTCATACCAAAAAAAAAAAACAAAAAGGAAAAAGAAGAAGAAGAGGAAGTTTCTTTCTTTTATTTTGGATTTTGAAGGCTATTAGGTAATTAGCCAATTTCAGTTAGCCAAGCCGTCGATCAGCAATCCTCTCCGCCGCCGCCATCAAGTTTCGGTGATTGAAATTCGGTGCACAGGCGAGGTTCACTACTTGTAAAAGCAGAAGTGAACGCCGGCGGCGACGACATAAAGCTCCGTCATTGCCGCTAAGTGAGGTAAGGACGAGACGTTGGTCGTGGCGTGGTGGACCGAAGCGAAGCCGATTGGCCACCGGCGTACGATGACGCTCGAGTTTGAAGGTGGTTTATTATATGGCTGTTGAAGTCACGAAGAAGATGAAGCTGAATTGGGCCAACCTTTGGTTTTTTTATTGGACCTAAAATTTTGTTATTTCTTTTGGTATGGGTTGAGTTCTTCTGGCCCAACTAATTTAATTAATATCTAAGGTAGGCCCAATATATATTCAAGAATCCTTTATTTTCGATTAATCCGTTTTTTGCCCAGTTTAAAGGACTTTCAGCCCAACTCATTTTAGTTTGAGTTTAATCTTCTTGTGACCCATCTCAGCATTCTTATATGATAACAATTCAGTTTCAAGCAGGGTTTATTCTTTGATTAAATTATGTGATTTAAGTTTAATGTCTAAAATCTATGCGAAAATTAATTGGCCTAAAGACAATAGACATTCGTTCATAAATATTTGATGAGTTAGGGTTTATCCGTGCATGTAATATTTCGACCTAAAGGTAGATATATTACTGGCAGGATTTTGTTGTCAAATAATTATTAGCCACAAATAATAAATATGTGATATTTGAGGTTTTTCATGCATATAGTATATCGGCCCAAAGGAAAGTGTATTATTGGCAGAAAATTGTTATCAATATTTATTATTCTTGTTTGAGAGTACCAATTACAACTGTTATTTTTGTCTAAGGACTAAATTTCAGTGTTATGATCGGTATCTCATAAGGATTCACCTAACTTCAGTTCTTCACATAATTCAAATCATTGACGTTATCATATTGAGGTTGCATGAAAATAAAATTAATTTATATTCTCTTGTATGAAGTGCCCTTTCATGTGTATAATAAAAGCATGTTGCTTGTTTTATGTTTTTAATTATTGTACTTTCTGTATCTACCATTTGAGATATGATGCATGTCCTTGTTAATTATGCGTAACGGTATTTTATGTAATATAGTGTATGGTAATGATACAGTTCATGACTATATTTTTATAGTCATAATTTGGTATTTTGGATTGGGCACTTTTTAAAACTCTATGTCCTACATTTTGAGATAAGTGAATTTAAGTAATATGTTGCCAAAGTAACCTCTTACGCTTGAATTTATTTATGTTGGGATAATAGGATGCGTGTATTTCTTATTTATGTGATTGATGATCGGCCCAAAGGAAGGTCATTGGTTGGCCGAATAAGGAATGCACATGTGGAAATGGTGTGTGATGATTATAAAATTTCTATGTGAACAACATGCCGGCCCAAAGGAAGGTTGTTGTTTGACATGATATATTATCAACATTTGATTTTTGCGTGAGAGTAACACTTACAAGTTGATGTTTATGTCCAAAGACTAAACTTCGATGTTGTGCTAGGTATCTTGTTCAAATAGGCCCACCACACTTCCGTTGATTGAAATTTATGTCTTACGTAATTATTTTAGTAAACTTTGCATGTCATGATATGAATTTATATTAAGTGAGCTTATGTAATCTATTTGTCTTTTATTAGTTATAATTATGCTGTCAATATTATTGCCGACATAATCTAAATTATGTTGCTTAACAACACAACTTAAGAGCTGGAAAGAGAGCATTCTGTTAGTTCTCTGTTGCATGAATTTAGACTTAGTGTTAAGGATAGAACAACCTACTTCTTTTACAGAGACAAGTTCCATTCAAGTCAAAGTGAACTTTGAGAAGTGGGAAGGTTCTAATCACTTCAGTCTGTATATACTAAAGCGCGACGCTCTAGAAGTATTTAGGCTCGGTATGTCATATGTGGTATTTGTGAATTTTTTTCTTCAAGAAAATAAAACATTTTGTAAAGAACGAAAGGGTTGTGACAAGCATGCTTTTAGCTAAACTTGTCCACAGAAAGTATAAGGATGGAGGAAACATTAGGGAGCGCACTCCGGAGATGTCTAACACTGCTTCAAATTAAGGCACTAGCTTGATCTTCTTGATCACTTGCTTGTGCATTTGCTACTTATATTCTTTCCTGCACACATTGGTCAGTTTATAGTTTAACTATAATACTAATAAGGGTAAATGGACTCTTAATGGTTCATTTATATTCTCTGCAAGAAGAGGATAAATTAAAGCATAAAAAGACTAAAGGTGCTCGAGTTGCAATTACCTCCAAGAGCCTTAAGCAAAAGAGGACTGAAAATAAAGTTACTACAGTGGGAACTTCACAAGCCAAGACTCAAGATAAATAACTTGTTTTTTTCTTTTGCGAGACACTTGGACATGTGAAGAAGGATTGTTCCAAATATGCCAAATACGTCTTATGGCGTGCAAAGAAAGGGTTGCATTCAGAGTCAATCGTCAAGTGACGATGAAAGAAGGGAGAATTATTATTTCTGCCCAATAACTTTGTCAAAAATTACTTTTTGCCCTTTTTTTCCTGAGCCGACTTTTTCTGCCCCTTTAGTTTTAAAAATCCTATTAAAAATGGCTAATTTTACTAAATCGGGCTGAAATGTTAATGTGGCTGCCCAGTCAAGAAAGTGTTACGCCTAGTCAATAAGTTGTCGCGCCACGTCATATTTTTTAGCCTAAATAACGTTTTTTGGACTAACCCTTGTAATATTAAAAATTGCACTTGAACCCCATAATAAATTGCACTTTACACCCCTATTATACATATATATATTCATTTTTTTATATCTTAAAAATAGTTTAAAAATAATAAATAATTTAATAATTTCTAAAATTTGTAAAAAAAAAAAATTTAAAACAAAATACATTAATTAAAAAAATAAAAATGTCATCATCTTCGCTCAACCCACCCGAACCCCCCCTCACCCACTCTCCAACCTTGCAACCGTCGCCATCATCACCACCCCAATTTCATCACCACCCCCGCCGCCATCATCACTAACCAGTCGCCGCCGCTGTTCACTGCACTGTTCACGGCAACCCCCCCGTCACCACCACCCCCCCGTCACCACCACCGTTGCCCCGCCTCCACCACCATCAACCCAATCACTCATAACACAAAGATACCAACTACTAAAGCTCGTCAATGTCGAAATCCGATTTGCCGCATCCCGCCGGAATTTTCGATTCTTCTCGGAATCGTGTCCGATTTAACGTTATCGGCCAATTTCTCCACCGTCGTTCAACAGCGCCGCCGCGAGCAGAGCTGAATCCAGTTAAATATGCGGTTTTAACTTTGTTGTGTGCTGGATTGATGAGTGATTGGGTTGATGGTGATGGAGGCGGGGCAACGGTGGTGGTGATGGGGGGGGGGGGGGGGTGACGCCGGGGTGATGATGATGATGATGACTTTTTTTAATTTAATTTTTTTTCAATTTTTTATTTTTATATATTGTTAAAACATTTATTATTTATAAATAGTTATATATATGTTTATTATTATTATCTATATATATATAGCTTTATTATTATTATTTATATATATGTTTATTATTATTATCTATATATAACTTTATTATTATTATTTTTATATATATATATTATTTTTACCAAATAGTTATATATAAGTTTTTATATATATAATATTTTATTATTTATAAATATATATATTTTGGGGGACAAAGTGCAATTTATTTTGGGGTACAAGTGCAATTTTTAATATTTCAAGGATTAGTCCAAAACACGTTTTTTGGGCTGAAAATTATGACGTGGCGTGACAACTTATTGACTAGGCGTAGCACTTTCTTGACTGGGCTGCCACACCAGCAATTTAGCCTGAATAAGAGAAATTGGGCATTTTTGATAGAAAAATAAAAACTAGCAGGGCAGAAAAAGTCGGCTCGAGAAAAAAGGGCAAAAAGTAATTTTGGGAAAAGTTATTGGGCAAAAATAATAATTCGCCCATGAAAGAATCATCTATATGGGGCGATGACAAAACAGTTTTTAGTTGAAGAAATTGGCATTCTTAGAATATCTTTTGAGACTAGTCATTTAGTTGAATTAAGAAAGATTTATGTAGTTCTGTCATTTAGATGGGTATTGTTTTATTTATTTTGGACAAATTTGGTAATTCTTGTTCATTTAAAAATAATAAATTTAGTCTTTTACTTAATTCTGTTTTGGTTGCGACTAGTACCTTGATTGATAAACTATGTATGCTAAAACAATTGCTTCAACTAATAAAACCCTACAAATAAAATCAAGATGCACTAAAAGTCTGTAGTATAAGTACTCTGTGATTTAAAATCTGAGTCCTTCTTTAAGATAGAAAATATGAGATATCTTGAGGATGTTGTATTTGAGGGGGGAGATAGTTTTGTCTTTGCAAAACACCAATGAGGACTCATCTATGAAAATCCCTGCCCAATATTAAGAGCTTGCTTCAAAAGAGCAAACACAACAACCTCAAGAGGAAGTGTCACATATGTGATACAAATAAGTATTCATGTTAGTGGTATCACAAGTATCATCAAGTCATTGCCTTGTGCAATTTTAAGCTTAATACACTTGATATTTGTGTATATCATTATTTCAGCGGGAGTAATTTATACTCCTAATGCTCGGTGTTAATGACATACTTTTCTAAATAAATGAGATGCAAAAGATTCATTTTGCTTTAAAAATTGAAACTTTTGTATGCTCAAGCTTGTATGCATCTAGATCTAGCATACATAATTGATATGTTGGGCAATTACTTAAGTGAACCCGTATGAATCGTGGGATTGCAGCAAATGGGTTATAAGGTACTTAATAGGATAAAAAATTACATGCTCATCAATTGTAAGTCAGAAAATTAGGAGATCATTTGGTATCTGGGAAAGTGTTCAACAGACAATCATAGGTTCTTCCAGGATAGCATTATAGTTCATAACTTGTTATGAGGTAAGCAATTTTGTGTTATGATTGTGAAATTTGTCACTGGGCTACGACTTGTGGGTAAGTTTGCAAGACCACTCAAGAATATTGGTGACAACATATTACAGTTATATATTTGAACAATAGGAGTTCTTCAAAGTCTAGCCACATAGACATCGAAGTATCCAATTGTTATCAAATTCAGAGTCAGTTAGTGATTTATAAGCATAAATAAACAAACGTTATGCTAGCAGGGCAACTTATAAAGGTTTGACTCTCAAGGTCTTTCATGAGCATATTGTTTACACGAGTGTTGTGTTATTTTATGATATGCAGTTTTAGTGGGAGTTTGTTTCATGTGTTTGGCTCATTTATTGACACGATACATTGGTTTATGTATGTTCAGTTTTCTACAGAAAAAGTTGATGGTTTTCTTATTATAGCTCAGAATATTTTATTTGTTTTATCTTTTATTATGGTTTGACATAGGGATTGAAAGACTAAGGCTGATCTCGCTAAAGATTTAGGACCGATTGGAAATAGGCATGATTCAGATCACATTGTATGTAATTTTCAGTTACACATCCATGCTTGATCTATGTCATTGAATATATTTGGCATGCGTGATCATTGAAGGCCGAGTTACGATTAATGTAACAAAGGTCGTTTTGGTTCCATGTTGGTATAGGAAAATTGACCAGATTGATTAAAGAAGATGCTTCAGTATTAGCAAATTTGGTGCGCACCTATGGTTATTAATGTAATTGTCATTTGGATTCAATTATAGTCCTAGTGGGAGATTGTTAGATTATTTCTAATAATCTATTTAGTAGACAAATAAATTGAGACAATTATATTTAAGTTAATAAATAATTGGGCTAATTAAGTGGTCTAAATTGAGGAGCCCAATAAGCATCTAATAAAGTATGGGCTTTGTAATGTGTAATACCCAATATGAGTCTAATTAGGGTTTATGGGGTTCTAATTAGATTACTATATAAGGCTCGAGTTTTGGTCCCCAAGACAATTCTTGAAACATTCTCCTCCTCTTTTTCCATCAATTCAGCGAGATCCCATCGAGAGCTAAAATTTGTTTGTGGAAGACCAAAGCCTCACCGTTCTCGCGTAAAAGCTTATCTGTATGGATTAAGGTATGCTTCTCGATTTATTGCTTATGAATTTCTTTATGGTTTAACATGTGTCGGTCTTTGGTTGATGAATTAATATTCATCGTAAAGTATTTAATCCAACAAAAAGTACAAAAAATAATGAAGGAAAAAATTGATAATAATGTAAAAGAAACTTAATTATTACAGTCATTTGTGCATCATTAACAATGATTATATTAGTGCATTTCCCACTGAATATATATTATTCATCCTTAAGTTATTGGGAAATATTGCCAAGCTGTTCGGGGGTCTTCCCTCCCAGATGATTAAACGAGAGGTCTAACGATCTGATCATCTCCAATTCTTCCATTGTCAATGTCAAGTAACCGGGCATAACATTAAGTTATTAACTGCATTTTGACCAAATACAATAATAGCAGGGTATTACACATGTTAACAAAATAACTAACAATGTGCCATTTATCTCAAGTTTCAACAAATTCATAAAATACGCCGCACCTAATAGTTCTTGAAAATGTGTGGACTGAGATTGGCACTCTTTTGAATTCACGCTTTGTGTTAATTCGAATGTTGTGCCAACACCTAGTGCATATAATGTTGTCTCAACATTCACGAAAGAATAATTGCAGCGGAACAGTAACAACACAGTGTATGTATTTTTAAGCTGAATATAATATGTCGAGCCTACGACGAAATAATCACTAATCATTTAATGGTTTTACAAAATTCAACTAAGAACATTTAAGGAAACCAATCCAATCAACCTAACCCACTCGAGCTATAGAGATTATAACTTTCACTCTCTAGACAAAGTCTCATTAAAATAAGACTAAAATACTCGAGTCTAATGATTTTCTTCGCTTTGAGTACTATTCTCTACTCTTGTATTTCATCTTAATGTCAACCACTATACTTATAGAAATTACAAACTCGGTTCCAAAGATGTGATAGACACATGTGATTGTTTTTCGATTCTTTGGATAGTCTCGATATCTTCCTTGAGAATATCTTCAGTTTGGAAGCTCTCTTGTCAGATCTTTGCAGCGCCTTATCTTCAGAGATCATCCATCCTTATCCTAATCTTCTTCAGGTCGATCTTCTTTCTTTGTGCTCAATCTTCTCGAAATGTAGATCTTCTGATATCCTGAAATACACCAAAGATAAACACAACTTGTGGAACTAGATGCATCCATGAATAAAGGTAAAACTTAATTATAAAATATAAATCGAGTTAGTGCAGTGTGTCAGATTGCATGTTGGGTTCACATTTCTTGCTAGAATGTTGGACTAACACTTCATAAAACCAATCAATACCTAATTTTAAGTACCTTTATTCCAGTACATCAACTAACTCTACTTGTTCTAATTTGCTCCCCCTTAATTCAAGAATGTCAAACTACGATGTTAAGCTAACACAGTGAAACACAGTGTTGGCCCAACATTTGGAATAACACCTGCAAATTAGATAAATAGCAGTAAACCAAAGCAAATTAGAATAATAGATACATGATAAGTTATTATCCTAATACAACCCAAATAATAAATACAGAGAACATCATCTCTCAATCAAAAACAAATTACTCTAACATAACTATACTATTCAAACTTCCGAAATATTAAAAAGGTATAAAGAAACACTAAAAATTGGTACTACTCTCTCTTTTTTTTTGTGAGGAAAGCACAACTAGTAGGTGCCTCTTGATGGAGTCCAGTTCCATTAGCTCCTCTTACCTATCTTCAATCTCTTTTTTTTCCAGTCTGAGATCATCCTATCACATCAATCGACCTTCCCTTGTATGAATGCAGAGCTGATGGACACGATTGGGACAGTGTCATCTTCAGATGTTGAAGCGACGTTGAAGGTCTTTGCTTTCTTCTTTTGCTGAACTCCACTTCCCTCGGGTGCATTTGGATCCTTCCAAGGCAGATCATTTATCTTGGTTCCTCCAAAGTAGTTCTTTGTCATGCTAAACTCTCTTGCCTTGCCCGCGAAGACCTCATTGTCACTTTTCTTAAAACCTTGGTCACTGAGAATATTTTACACCAGAGATGTGAATGGTAGAATAACATCCTTCATATGAGCAACATCAGCAATAGACATGAAAATCCTCTCCCCCAAATTCACTTGATGTCCTCTCTTCGACTTGAACACCAGCACTACCAACTAATGTGTTAAGACTGTGTTGTTGAATGAATGCATCCAGTTAGGAAGTGGAATGAATGCATCCAGTTGGGAAGCAATTTTGAATATAATTACAGTCAAAGAAGTTAGCTCAGTTAATTGCAATTTTTGCCTCCAAACTTTCACAAGCCACTAGTCGGCTTCATTTTCTTTTCGTTATCATTGATTGGCACTTCTGTCTCCCTTCTGTTAGACATATTTCAGGCCTTGTTCATGATTGAGGAGTTGATTTTGTAATATTTATCCCTTAAAAAAGCTCTCCCATACTTGGGTGATCCAGGGGCATCAACAAACTTAGACATATTACAGTAAAATTCTCTAATCACCTCAGGGATATAAGGTACAATCTCAGTAAGGGATCTAATTAAATTCCTAGAAGCCAGAAACTCCAAAACTCTATGTTTCTTAAAGCCATTTAGAACAAGAGTTTTCTCAGCCAAAATTTTCCTCACAAGCACCACATCATAATATTTGTTAGTAGTTTCAGGCAAGAAACATCTATTATATGTCTTAGTAAGGAAATCGAGTTCAAAAGTATCAGGTACCTCTTCCCCAGTTTCCTCAGCGGCATCTGATGTTAGAGCAACATCATAGTCAATCAATGTTGGCTCAACATCCCGTTGGTCAGAACTAGCAGTTTCTACAACAGCTTCAGTATCATCATCTTCATCGTCACCCTCTTCTTCGTCATCCTCCTCTTTTTCATCTCCATTATTAGAATCCTTCTCCTTTGAGGATTCCTCGTCATTCTCAGCAGCATCTTTGTCACCTTGACCTTTCTCTCTTCAACCTCTTCAATATCCTCCTCCCTCACCCCCCCCAAGTTCAGCAGGTGGGGAAGAAGGTTGAGGTTGTTGAGGTGCTTTGTTGGCGGCACTCACAAGTTCCTCAATTCGAGGAACTTCCTCTGCTGCAGTGTCAGATTCATGTGTGATGCTGACATCCTCAGGATCTGGTGCGGGAGCAACATCCTCAGATGCATGTGTTGGATCAACACTGGTGGATGCAGCCTTTTCGGATTTGATTTTCCTTCTTGAATAGACATGTGCCTTTCTTTTGGGTGGTTCATGTGCAACCAAAACAGTGAGTGTGCATGTGCTTATGCAAGGTTGAACTCACATGCATCATATTCCATGTAAGCAATGTTTGCAAGGTCAGCGACTATGGATTTCTTCACCATTATGGAATATGCAGAGGTAAATAGAGAAAATTGCAAATTCGGGTTTAATCAATTTTGCAGAGTTAGTGCATTAATATAATGAGATAAAAAGAGGAAGTTGATGTGAATTAGGAGTAGTGGGCGGGTAATTGATGTGAACGTGTGTCTTTTCCACCTTGTTAAGTCAACACGTGCATACCTGTTGGTGTGACATGTGACCAGAGTAGTTCACGGAATAACTTATAAGTCACAATGTTGAGTTTAATGTTGAGGAAACATCGGTCGGACCAATGTTGGCACAACATCCTTTCAATACTAAAGCGTGTATCTATGTGGTATGAGTCTTACGAAGGTCCTCTTTAATTAAAGGCATAAGCAGAATCTGAGCAAACTATTTGGAACTCAAGATTTAAATGGATTCATTAAAATCCAGTATAGCATAGATCTATGGAAACATGAGAAGTTAGATAACAGGAAACAAAACAAAAGCAAGGTAAAAAGTTAAAATCCAGAGATAATAGAGCTTCTATGGAAAGTGAGAAACAATTTTGTGTGTTACTGACAGCTAACATACCCGAGAAATATGCCTTTGATATGAAAATATGATGATCAGATAACTCTCCTTTAAGACCAAACCACTCAGATCAGAAGAAAAACTAAAGAACAGAAGATGAATGTTGTGTCAACATAGATGAGTCGAGTGTTGTCCCAGCATAGTCTGTTGTCAGTGACAAATAATTTCTAGGTACTTAGCCATTTAGGAGCCAACAATTAACATATACTCTCAAGCAATACTCTTTGAGGCAAAGAAATGATTATGTTTCATTGAATGTAGGCAATACCAGGACCACTGACACCCTAGTTTCAACATAATCAATGCAGATGCACATGCAAGTACATACGGTTGGATGAAGGCAGTACAAAACCCCAACACCCCAATTTCATAACATGTACTTGTTTACTGAGAAAACATAAAGAAGGTTTTAGCACCAAGTGAATAATCATACTGAATACAAAGGCGACACGTGACCCCAAACACCCCATAGTTAGCATTCACTATCTTATGCCCCTTCTGCAAGCAAAACAATACAAATAAATCACAACCGAATACAACATAGTTTTTAACTCTATGTACCCCATTTTCTTCATATTGTTTTGTGTAACTTAGAACTGAATAAGACACGTCTGAATATAGCATACTAAGGGATTCTTTTTACCCCATCTTCTCCATTTTAAGTTACTACCTCAAAGTAAAGAGAGTTAGATTAAGCTTTCAAGAAACATTTGTAAAGAGATAAGAATCCATCATGCAATGAAAAACTAGTAGGACTAACAACAACTCAAATATGAGGAGACACACACATGTATGGATAAGAAGAACACAAGACCAACAAAAGAAACAAGAACAATCTACTGACTTTACAATTAGTCACAAACGTTAGCTTGTGATGTTAAGGCAACATCTATATGCACAATATGCTCACAACACGCTCATATCGAGAGACATTTTCAAGCTGAAGAATCTCTCATTGTCTAATGGTTTTGTGAACATATCAGTTAGTTTGTTGTTTGTCTCAATGTGCTATATCGTGATAGTCTTATCCTCAACCAGATCTCTCAGAAAATGTGTCCAATATCAATATGATTAGTTCTGGAGTGTTGTACATGATCTTTTGATATGCTTATGGCTCTGAAGTTGTCACAAAATATCAAAAGTGTATCACTAGTTATCCCATAATTGTTTAACATATGCTTTAACCATATTAATTGGGTAACACATCTGTCAGCTGCAACATACTCAGATTCAGCAGTTGGAAGAGATACACAATTATGTATCTTAGTATACCAAGAAACTAAAATATTGCCTAGATAGAAACAACCCCCACTTGTAGATATCATATCATCTTGATCCCTAGCCCAGTCAGAGTCCCTAAAGCCTACTAGATTAGAATTAGTATAACGAGAATACCATATTTCTAAATTTGTAGTTCCAGATATGTATTTCAGAATTCTTTTTACTACATTTAAGTGAGAGACCTTAGGGGCTGACTGATACCTGGCACACACACATAATGAGTACATGATGTCAGGCCTGGTGGTTGATAGGTACAACAAGTTGCCTATCATCGATCTATACAGTGTTGAGTCAACATCTTCTCCAATTTCATCTCTCTCTATCTTCATTGTATTGGACATTGGTGTCTTGCTAGGCTTTGAATCTAGCCAACCGAATCTCTTCACCAAATTTATAGCATATTTCTCCTGAGACATGAACATTCCACTCTCCTTTTGCTTTACTTGCAACCCTAGAAAGAAGTTGAGCTCTCCAACATGCTCATCTCAAATGTGCTTGTCATAGATTTAACAAAGTTGTGCAATGTGGACTGGTTAGTTGACCCAAAAACAATATCATCTACATAAATATGAGCAATACACACATCTCTACTATTTTCATAATAAATAATGTTTCCCCATTCACCCCTAGAAAAGCTAAAACATAACAGAAACTCTGTCAGCCTCTCATACCAAGCCCTTGGAGCTTGTTTTCAATCAATATAGTATTTTCTCTAATTTGTAAACATGGCCAGGATGGTAAGGATCAACAAACCCTTTAGTTTTCTTCATAAGCCTCTTTATCAATGTGTCTATTTAGAAAAAGCTCTTTTAACATCCATTTGAATTAGTTTAATTTTTAGAAAGCATGCAATGGCAATGAGTGATCTAATAGACTCAATTCTGGCTACAGTGGCAAACGTCTTATCAAAATCTATTCCTTCTACCTGTGTGTAACCTTGAGCTACTAATCTAGCCTTATTCATGACAATTACTCCATTCTCATCACTTTTATTCTTAAAGATCCACTTAAATCCTATTACATTACCATGAGCAGGTCTGTGAACTAATTTCCACACATTGTTTTTAGTGAATTGCATGAGCTCTTCTTGCATAACATTAAGCCAGTGGGTATCTTTTAAGGCTTCATTCATATTTTTTGGTTCAATTGCAGAGAAAAACAAAAAACATGAAGATTGTCACAAACAGTACACATGTAAATAATAATTTTAATCATATCTCTATAGTTAACTTTATCTTTATTTCTGGTTCTAACTTCTTCTGTGATTTCACCTATAACCTGTGACGAAGGATGATTCTTCTGAATTCGAGTAGGTGTTTCTCTTCTCACATTTTCTCCAACAAAGTCATCAGAGTCAGTCTCTGTGTGATATGGTGTTGCGACAATATTTATGGAGGAAGTTGTTGGCTCAACATCAGCTGTCACTTATGAATCTTGATTAACATCCTGTGTTGAATCCGCATTGTCAGTGGATGATGGGAACTCAACATTCTCTTCAAAAGTCAGGACAAATTGATTATCATTAGTGTTTGTACCAATAAATTCATCATCAAAAATAATATTGACAGATTCTTGAATAGTGTTCAATCCTGGATTAAACACTTTTTATGCTCTACTTTTCACAGAATATCCAACAAATGTGCATTTTTCACTCTTGGCATCAAACTTTCCTAAAGATTCTCTATCCTTCAAGATGTAGCATACACACCCAAATTCATGGAAATGACTCAGATTAGGTTTTCTTTTCTTGATAATTTCATATGGAGTCATAGTTGTGCTTGGTCTAAGGTAAACTTTGTTACAAATATAACAAGCCGAGCTCAATGCTTCAGCCCATAGTCTTTTTACTATTTTTCTGGTTTAACATTACCATAGCCATTTCTTGTAATGCCCTGTTTTTCTTTTCTGCCACACTGTTATGTTGTGGGGTTATAAGGGCATGATATTCATGATATATGCCTATAGAATCACATTGATCATCAAATTTTTTGTTCTCAAATTCCCTACTATGGTCAAATCTGATTATAAAAACACATGCATTGTAAAGATTTTTAATACTAGCAACTAGTATTTTAAAAGTCTCTACAACCTCAGGTCTCTCTCTCAAGAACTTCACCTAAGTGTACCTAGAAAAATAATCCACAATGACATAGACATACTTCTTCCCTACAAGACTACAAACCTCAAAAGAACCCATAAGACTCATGTGTAAAAGCTCAAAGCATTTAGAAGTTCTAGATATTCGCATATGATGGAGTATGTGAGGCTTTGATTTGCTTACCTTGTAGACAGTCAGAACAAACAAGTTTACCTGGACTAATCAGTTTTTTTGGTATTCCTCTTACAGCTTCAAGTTTAATGATCTTTCCTAGATTCATGTAGTGGACATGACCAAGTCTCATGTACCATACAACTAACTCATCCACCTTAGCATGCAAAAATTGTGCCTCTTCATCCCCTAGATATCAGTTGTCTTTTGATGTTTTTCCTGTCATAACGCAAGCACCATTCTCATCAAATACATCACATGAATATGTATCAAATTTAACTAGTAGATTTTCATAACATAGTTGATTAATGGTAATAAGGTTAGCACGCAGTCCTTCTACCAAAAGTACATCCTTCAAATGTGGAAAACCATCAACATTCAGAACCCCATTTCCAATGATCTTCCCTTTAGTGCCTCCACCATATGTGACTGTACTAGTGGACAATGGTATAAACATCATGAAATTGGTTTTCGTACTTGTCATATGTCTGGAACATGTCAAAGTACCAATCACTAGTAAGAGTGTGAGTAGCAGAGAAGACAACATTACAAATAATCTTGGTTTTAGGAGACCAAATTTTATTTCTTCTAAACCCGTTTTTCAGTTCAACTGTCTCATTTTCGGGTGTTGAGTCAACATCAGATTCTTGTGTTGTTGACCTAACATTAGAACTAATATCGTTGTTTCCACTTTTATTCTTTTCACAAACCTTTATGTACTTAAAACAATAAGGTTTCTAATGACCAAGCTAATAACAAAACTGCTAGATGTAGGTCATTTTCTTAGTTTTATAAGAAGTATCATTAGCTTTGACAAAACCTGGTATAACAGTTTCATAATTATTAGAAAACTTTTGAAAATCCAAACCAGTTGCACCTTCATTACCAACATCCAATATCTCATCCGGTTTGCTTGTACCTAAATTTCATTTGGAAATAGTTTGTTCGTCTTCATCAAGTTTTATTAGTACATTTTCCAGTTGAGCTTCCTATCTGGTGAGATTTGTTTCCAGTTTAGTCACAGTTTCAATCAGAAACTCATTTTCCTTGAGGAGGTCTTTTTTTCCTTTTGATTATCTTGTTTGTCTCAGCTAGCAATTCTCTATAGACCACCTTCATTTTATCAATGATTTCTTCTTGATCCATTTCTCCTTCAAAGAAATATTCTTCATTTAAATCTACAGAACCACCAAAACAAACGAGTTTAGTAGCTCTTCATACTCAATTATATCAGTAATTAAGCATTAAGTATCAAAAATTGTGGTATTATCCTCCCAGCTGTCATAGTACACTTTTTGATATTCTGCTCCTCTCTGAATGTTTGGGCGCACATTGAACAGTGATGATGTTGTCCTGACATTCGGCCAAGTTTACCTGGGCAGATAGCGATGCAGTATAAATTTCTTAAGAGTCAATTTCATGTTCATCTGTTATCTCATTCATACATGTCTCATCATCATTGTCATCTATAATCACCCAATTAGAATTGTATTTGATTCTCAGTGTATTTGCACATTCATAGGCCTAGTGGCCAAAGCCCTTGCACTCAAAGCATTGAATTTCTTTCATTTGTTTAGTATTGCTTTCAGAAGGCTTTTCGAAAGTATATTTCACCATTTTACCAGGAAGATTCTTTCTTAGATTCTCAGGTATGTTTTTCTCTTTTCTGACTCTATCACTAAGAGCAAGTTTATTAAACTTCTTCATAACTGTACCAAGATAGGCACTAATCTCAGACTCGTCACTTATGTTTTCTTATGTGGCTTTTAAAGAAAGACTTCTTTGTTTACTACTAGGTTTTTGATTCATTTCAAATTCTTTTAATACGTTATGAAGAGTATTAAAATCAAGAGTGGCCATGTGTCTAGCTTCTGGCAGTGCAATCTTTTTAACTTTAAACCTTTTTGCATGAGTTCGCATTGCTTTGTAGACAAGTTTCTTGTTAGATAAGGGATCACCTAGACTTTGACATTCATTTGCAAGGTCCATTAATTTTTCAAAGTATGCTGAAATGCTCTCATCTCACCCATCCTCAAGTTTTCAAATTTATTTAAAGAAATTTCAAGTCTAGTTTCTTTAACACTTACATCACCTTCACAATGGGTTTGCAAAAAATACCAAGCTTGCTTAGTAGTGGAACATTTATGAATTAACCTGAACATGTGTGCATCCACCCAACTGAAGATGGTGTTGAATGCTTTCTCATTGAAGGTTGCATTGTTGAATTTTGCTGGAGTCCAGTCAGCTTCAGGTTTCAAATGAACATCATGATCATTGTTCGGGCCTATCATTGGTGAAGTATATCCATTAATGATTGAATTCCATGCATGCAGGTCTATAGACTTGATGTGTGATTTTAACCTGATCTTCTAGTAGGCATAGTTGGTTCCATTTCCTAGAACCAAATCCAAACACCAATGTTGTCGGTACTTGGCTCCGACTCCAATTGAAAATGTGTAGACCGGGATTGGTACTCTTTCGAATTCACACGTTGTGTTAATCAAAGTGTTGTGCCAACACCGAATGTATATGATGTTGCCTCAATATTCACGATATAGTAAATTGCAGCGGAACAGTAACAATACAATGTATGAATTTTTAAGCAGGTTATATGATTATAACCTACCGAGACTTACGGAGAAATAATCACCAATCACTTAATAATATTACAAAATTCAACTAAGAACGTTTAAGGAACGAATCATATCAACCTAACTCATCCAAGCTATAAAGATTATAGCTTTCACTCGTTAGACAAAGTCTCAGTAAAACAAGACTGAAATACTCGATTCTAATGATTTTAATCGCTCAGAATACTATGCTCTAGTCTTGTATTTCATCTTGATGTCTACCAATCTACTTATAGATATTACAAACTTGATCACGAAGATGTGATAGACACAAGTGATCGTTCTTTGATTCTTTGGATAGTCGCGATATCTTCCTTGAGATTATCTTCAGTTTGGAAGCTATATTATCATATCTTTGCATCGCCTTATCTTCAGAGATCTTTCATCCTTATCCTAATCTTCTTCAAGCCGATCTTTTATCCTTATGCTCAATCTTCTCGAAACCTAGATCCTTCGATATCCTGAAATACACAAAAGATAAACACAATTTGTGGAACTAGAGAAGTCCATGAATAAAGACAAAACTTAATTATATAATATAAATTGGGTCAGTGTAGTGTGTCAGATTGCATGTTGGGTTCACATTTCTTACTAGAATATTGGACTAACATTTCACTTCAACAGTCACTTTCAGTTCTGAAGAAACTACGTAGGAGCATTGATAGTAAACAATATATTCTACGTACAAGCACTTAGGAGATCGAAAGGAGTTAAGTTGTTTTCATAGAACTCTAGGTTTTCCTCAAAATGCTACGTATTAGGTGTTTTTGTGTATGTTTGGCCCAATCCTATGTTTGTATTATTGCCCAGCCTTAAAAACATTTATAGTAATCAACCGATTTGATGTATTTGCCTTTGGCCATGCACGTGAGAGTATCAAAAATTCGACGATTCCGGTCAATTTTTGCCAAAAAGTCAACACGGTG
The DNA here is from genome assembly GCA_948329865.1 of Linaria vulgaris. Classification (NCBI taxonomy): domain Eukaryota; kingdom Viridiplantae; phylum Streptophyta; class Magnoliopsida; order Lamiales; family Plantaginaceae; genus Linaria; species Linaria vulgaris. The sequence goes on from OX415254.1 coordinate 33,572,133, forward strand.
TAAACGGTACCAATTCTATAGTTGAGGGGGCATCTCCTCAAAAACAAAAGTTTTGAGGGGTATTTGGCTAATCGACATATAGTATATGGGGTATGGTGTAATTATTCCTTCAAATATTGAAAATTTTGTAAAATGAGTCTATAGGTTATGTATATTTAGAAAACATTCTTAACTATTATTTTATTTAGCAAATACCTTTTGATGATATGAATTTAGCAAAACAATCTAGTTGATATGAAGAAATTAGCAAAGTCTCTTTTGATGTTAAAGAATAGCAAACACATCTTTTAGGTGTTAAGAAATTAGCAAAAAAATAAAAATTAGCAGATCTTTTTTTTTTTTTTTAGTTTCTTTCTTTTCTTAATTCTCTTTTTCTTTTTTGCTTGTTGTTCTTTCAAAATAGAAAATGGCTCCCCACTTCCCCAATCCCCATACACAAATCTTAAATATGCCACCGACGACGAACATGTAAAACACTTTTATACCTCGTTTTACAAATAAAAAAAATGAATAAAAAAAAAAGGCAAGCGTTGTTGAAGCTTTGATCGATCAATGATATATTTTAGCTCCATTTTCTAGTACTAAAAATGAATGAAGAGCAAAGAAAAGACGTAGCAACAATTTTTTATCTTGCGACTATATTATTCTTAATGGGGCCGGTACAACATAACATATACATCTTACAATAACTAATTAGTTGAATTAACCCTTGTAACTAGCTGGCTAATTAGTTAAATTAAACCTTCTAACTAGCTAGCTACAAACTTACAATTAATAACTATTAAACTATAAGTACGTAGTATAACAAATAGGATACTCCCTAGCTCGATAGAAGACGAACCCATGAAGGAAAAATAGAGATAATCAAATTATGAATTAGCATACTACTAGACTACCAGCTCGCGCGCACCAAATAAAAGGCACGTTTTCTTCATCTTAACACCAATACTTAGCACTCACATCAACATTCTCTTGCTGATCATAATTAAATGGTAACACCGAACAAACATTTTGTGGAAATAAAATGTTGTGATGCTCATTGTAATTAATTCCCACGTAGCCGATCATGACCTGATAAAGCCATATTTGTGCTTTAAGACACTTCACGTACTGTATGGCTTCTTCTAACATGGTTACGGTGTCCATTTTCGAACCACCTGGAACCAAACTTCGTAGAATCTTGAACCGTTCACTTATACGGTGGCGGCGCTGCCTTGCCGCCACGCTTTGGGGGTCCGTCGAGAGCTTCACGGCGGCGAGCACACCCTTCTTTTTATTTTTCTTCGAATTCTCCTTGCCATTAGGAATTGGTGGTAAATTCATTAGTGAATTTGCTACCTTACTTTCTAATACCAAATTATATTCAAAACGATAATGCAAGGTAGAGAAATCTGATTGAACGTAACGTGGGTTGTGTTGCATGTATGTGGGGTACGTTATATAGTGTGAGAATATTGTTGAGTTAGGTGGGTGGTAATAAATGATATATACGTAAATAATAAATATTGTACATATTTAAAATTGTGATTTTTGATCAGTCAGTCAATCTAGCAAGACGGGGCCTCAAATAAGGTCTACATATAGGCAAGAAAACTAGGTTGTACCCTAAGGCTGTCGTTTTGTTTTTTTTTTTTTTTTTTGCTAGGAAAGAAGAAAAAAAGGTCATTAGACCATATCCGCTAGATACAAACTAGAAATAAAAGCCGGTGGTGTATCCCACAAAATTTCTATACTACTTGAACTAATATTAAATTTTCCAAGCTTGTCCGCCATTTTGTTTTTCTCTCTCGGTATCCAAGCAACTCGAACTTCCCATGGGAGCCGCAAAAGCGCGCGACATTCATTGATTAGATTAGTGAGTGATGTATCAACAGCCCTCCCCTCCGTTAGTACTTTGAAAGCCACCAAGGAATCCGTTTCCAACACTACGCGTTGATAACGCCTCTCTCAAGCGAGTTCAAGTCATTTCTTAATTGCTTCAAATTCCGCTTCATCAATAGTTGGTGAAGTAAGCACAATTTTAAATCCCCACTCCCAATGGTCGTCGGACTTTCGCAGTACACCCGCACCATACCCTCGGTTTTCATCCATAACCACGCCCCCATCCGTATTGAGTTTCACCCAACCATCTTCGGGTTTCTCCCACCTCCGCTTTGCCACACTCATGCGTCCTCTCCTTCGTCCCCCCAATAGCTCGTCGCTTAGGAGTTTAATTTGAAAAAGACACTCTTTTATTGTATCCATGCTATGCTTGAATACCTTTTTATTTCTATTCTTCCAAATCACCCAAAGCCCCGCCACAAAAACAAGCCACCACTCCTCCTTGTTCGTAACAATATTCTCTAAGGTTTTGTTTTTTAATCGCATTATTAATGTAGGATGTTGAATTGTAATATTTATCGCGTGAATATGTTCCTTTGCCTTCTATATTGTTATCTCTTAAAATATATATATCTAATCTTGAAACTAAAATTAATATATTAAAAAAATATTGTGTATGCAGGCAAAGCACATGAGATTCCGGTTTTCTCGTGGGGGTGGGTAGAACACTAATTATGGTTACTTGTTCAACTCAAAATTTTACCAGCTTTTAGTGACGTCTCACATCCATCATCAACCCACACTCTCATGTACTATATTTTTTATTTTATTTTTCTTTCTGATAGATTATAGATAACTCTCATGTACGTGAATACTCGATGATGATTACACATACATGATACGATATTACAAACAGACGCACCAAAACAATGTATCATGTGCTGCAGTGCTGGTGTTGATAGAGTGCGTGTGTGTACTTTTGGCTTCATTAATTTTTGGAGTAGACTGTTTAACTAAGCCCACAACATTACATGACAAGTAAACAGTAGAATGACAGACTAGAAACTAGATTTTTTGCATTGGTTCTGGTATTTCTCTTAGATTATTGTATTGGGATATTACAGTTACACCCCCTAAAGTTTGGGGTAATTACAAAGACCTCCCCTGATGTTTGAATAATTACAATAACATCCCATCTAACTTATGTCATAGTGGTAGAAATTATTAATTATAATTTTATATTACAAAATACTTCTTTAACAAAATATATATTTTTTAAATGTACTTATCTCCACTTTTAAATGATTGTAAGAAAAGTCTTTCAACCTATATATCTAATACCCATGAAAGAAGTGCAAAATGTTGATTTGGGGCAAGTTGCGAATTTCTCCAAACGATAGGGGGTTGACCGCTGCAAAACAAACTTAAGGAGGTGGACTTAAAATGGCCCCATGACGATGGGGGTTTAGTGTAATTTCTATTTAATAATATATTTATAAAATAAATTATTTTGTAATACAAAATTAAAACTAATACTTTCTAGCACAATGACATAAGGGTTTATCTTTTATTCTCTCACCAACAGGTTTTTTTCGTCAAAAATAATGAGTAGTAAATTTAATATATGTGAGAATGAATAAAATTAATTTAGTGTATTCTTTAGTACTTTTCTATCCAGTAATTAATTATCTAATATTACATATAAACTCTTGAAATTAAATAAAATATCAAGTACTTTCAACAAAGCATTTAAATTCATTTAAACAATAAAATTGATCAAGGGCAAAGCTGGAAATGCATTTACAATTACTAGTTAGAGGGGAGGTCATTGTAATTATTCAAACCTGATAGGAGATCTTTGTAATTACACCAACCTTAGGGGTGTAATTGTAATGACTCCTTATAATTACAAGTTAGAGGTGAGGTCGTTATAATTATTCAAACCTCAGAGAAGGTCTGTGTAATTACCCCAAACCACAAGGGGTGTAACTGTAATTATCCCTATTGTATTTTACACGATTGCTTTAGATTAGTTTCGCCGTACACATCTACTTTTAGGGATATTATTGTAGAAATATTTTCCTTGAATAATTCCAATAGCTTTACATCAATATACATAATACAAGACGAGTCCTATCTAAGGTAAGACACCTAATCAAAGTACGAGAGGTATACCAATAATTAACCATGTGTTATTAGTACGTAAAAGTAATTCTTGAAAGAAAAACAACAATGGCAACCGTGAACGAGAACAACCATTAGACACCAGTGAAACCTTTTTCGCCGTGTCCAACTCCACTCAACCCCAATATGGGGACAACAATCAATTTGGAGGCAACAAATGGAAAAGAACTAGGGATTGGGATGACTGAAGATCTGGGGACACAAAAGAGGTCTTACATTAAATATGATTATGAGCCACATTGCCTGTCATTTTGAGGGAAACTACGAACGCTATTTGTAGGGAGAATCAGAGAGGATTGAATATGAACATCGATCACATGTCCTATGCCTGTAAGTTCGACCGAAAGACGTGCGAATAGATGAAAATATGACAGATAAGGAATGCACAAAAATTAGGGTTCGTCCATCGTCAAAAGAGTATCCTTCATGGATATCGAATTCTCCAACGAGCTCGAGAATCCCATGAATAATCAATGGAAGGACTCTATGCTCATCAAAACCCTAGGCAGTTTGTGGTATTATCCCACATTGGTTAACAAACTTTCGACGATGTGGAAACTGACGGAGGAGTGTGAATTCATTGATCTCAGATTCATAAGTTATTGTCTCAAAGGAATTAACCCCATGCAACGTGAACTAGTCCTCACCCAAGGCACGTGGCAACTAGCGGGGAACTTCTTGTCAATTCTGATGAGAATCATGGCATAGCTTCAAAAAGCATATTTGAGCGTCTAATTTGGAAGGTCCAAATGAAGAATTACAAGGAAATACTCAATGGGCTTAATCAAGAAGATTGGGCTAAAGGTAATTTGTGGTGGACTATTGAGCATAATCTATTAAGTCCACAAAGATGCATGAATATGGCAAAGTTCAAGAAGAACAAGACTCCTAGTTATGATAGGAGTATTGGAGTTACTTGAAGATCAAGCATAGGACTCTTACTTATATTAGGAATATTTAGTTTCCTTATTTAATAATTTTTCATATTCATTAGTTTTCTTATTTCTTAGTATCCTTGTTTAATAAGCTTCCTTATTAAATAAGTTACCTAGTTTAGTTAGTTTCCTTTATGAGTCTTAGTTTCTTATTTAACTAGTTTCCTAGTTTATTTAAGTTTCCTTTTTCAAGAAGGACTATGTCTTCTTTCCTATTAGAATTCATGTAATATCAGCCTATATATAGGGCTTTATTTAATGGAAAAAAACAAGTCTTATTGCTAAATATTTGTGAGATTAATTCTCTTGGTTCTCAAAGGAACTTTTCGAACTTATTGGAATTTTTCGTGGTGTTCATTATCAACTTATCAAACGGATTTCTATCCCCGTATGTGGTGTCTTAACATACCACGGTTCTTATTTTCATTGAGGGCTGAGGTTGAGGTTCTTATACCAAGGTTCTTGTCTTTTCGTGAAATGGGGGTTGAGGTTTCCATACATCTATTCTTTTCTTATATCGATCTTGGGCATACAAATAATTCAATTATGTCATTCGTGACAATATTCATATCAAATTTGGAAGTGGACCCCATATTTTCGATCCAATAATGACAAAATTGAGCATGTTATCACATGGGTCCGCGTTCTAAACTTACCAGTTGAGACGCTTTGCAAGTCGGTCATCAAATCAGTTGCAAGGGGCGTATGAGATCCCATCAAGATAGATGGAAATACGTACAAAGCAACGCGCAAAACATACGCGAGGTTTTGCGTCAAATTGCCAATGAATAAACCTCTTGAAAGAGGTGTACGAATTGCAGGGCGAGTGTATCAGATAATGTATGAAAACCTTTGGTGGCAATTTCTTTTGTAGAATGGCACTGCGCTCCTCAGTTAGGCATACAGTTTCATGTTCTTCCAGCTTTTTCTTATTTGATAAAATTTCTTTCATGAATTTGACATAACTGGGCATCTGTTCAATAACATCTGCAAAAGGAATGTTAATGTGCAATTTTCTAAAGATATCAAGAAATTTAGAAAATTGCTTATCCATTTTAGTTTTTTTCAATCTTTGTGGAAATGGAATTTCTTGCACATGCGGTGGTCGTGCGTCAGTAGAAGTGTGCTTCAGCTCAGACTCACGTCCCTGTTCATGTGTATGAAACTTCTCTGCTTGTGAGGCAATAAGTTCTGGTAACACTTTTCCACTTTTGAGTGTAATTGCTTGCACATGTTCACGAGGGTTGGTTTCTGTGCTGCTCGGTAATTCTCTTTGTGCTCTTTCAGCTAGAGTGATGGCAAGTTAACCCATTTGTACTTATAATTTTCTGATGGATGCACCCTGGTTTTGGAAATATTGCTTTGTTTCATTGATAAATTGGCCAGTTCTTGGTGCTAATTGGTTTGTGGTAGTGGCTAACTAAGTGATAATGTCCTCCAGGGAAGGTTTCTTTTCTTGGTGTAGTGGAAATCCAGGAGGAGGCCTGATATGGTTCTGGTTGTTGCTCCAAGAGAGGTTAGGGTGGTTCCTCCATCCAGGGTTATAGGTGTTGGAATATGGATTATTCTGTGGCCTGTTAAAATTTGACACAAAATTTGCTTCTTCATTCTGAGCAGAATTTTCAAAATTGCTTACCAAATGACAGTTGGCAGTTGAATGTGAGTTTCCATAAAAATCACATGTTGCTGATGTGGACTGAATGGCATTTACCCTCATTGTTCCCAGTTGTTTGGTGAGAGTGGCGACTTGTGCTGTTAATACTGTGATAGCATCTATCTCGTGCACACCAACCGGTCTTTTGTGTCGTTCAGAAGGCCACTGGTAATTGTTCGACGCCATTTCCTCCAATAGTTGATAGGCATCTTCTGTAGTTTTCGCCATTAAAGCTCCTCATGCAGCCGCATCTACTAAGGTTCTAGTGTTTGCACTCAACCTATTGTAGAATGTTTGAACTTGCAACCATTTGGGAAGTCCATGGTGACGACACTTCCTAAGAATTTCCTTGTATATTTCCCATGCTTCGTACAGATTCTCCATGTCGTGTTGCACAAACTGAGTGATTTCGTTCCTCATTTTTGCTGTTTTAGCTGGGGGAAAGAACTTAGCTAGAAGTCTTTGTGCTAATTCTTCCCAGAAAGTGATACTACCTTGAGGAAGTGAATTGAGCCAATTCTTCGCCTTGTCCCATAATGAGAATGGGAATAGTCTCAACTTGATAGCATCTTTTGAAACTCCATTGTGTTTAAAAGTATCACATATTTCTAAATATTTAGCTATATGTGCATTAGGGTCTTCACTCGGGAGTCAACAAAATTGAACCGATGTTTGGATCATCTAAATAATTGCTTGTTTAATTTCAAAATTATTTGCAGGAATTGATGGCTTTTGGATGCTTGTGTTAGCACCTAAGATTGTTGGGACAACGTAGTCCCGCAAGGCTTTTGAGTCATTTTCTATAAGTCCACTCATTTTGCTTTTACCCTTTTCTATCCTACGCAGTATTTGTAAAGTTTTTTCAATTTCAGGATCAAAAGGTAAAAGTGTTGAGTTCTTACTCCTTATAACTCTTTTTTATTTTTTATGTTTCTCAATTTTGAAAGTAATCAGAAAAGAAAAAACAACAGTAAAAAAAATACCACAGTAAAAAAAATAATTATTTACCGTCACAAAAAATAAAAACCTTGCGAGCAACCAAACGTTTTTTTTACCAAGGTGATTTTTTTTACTACTGTAAAATATTAACACATATAAGACATAATCTCAAATTAACAATAGGGTTAACTGGTATTGATATTAATTAATTTTATTCCCCGACAACGGCGCCAAAAACTTGTTGTGATTAAATTCGCAAGTGCACGAAATCGTAACAAGTAATAAAGTGAAAGATAGGGTTGTCGATCCCACGAGGAATAAATAATTAATTACCAAAAAATTTTAACTCTAATTTTATTTGAGAAATCGGATTTCAGATTGTTCAAGCAAAAAGATTAACAATTTACTAACTACAGTAAAAACTTTTAACAAAGTATGGCGTTAAGACAATAGAATAACAAGGGTATTTCAATAAATAAGTGTAGACAATAAGAGAAGAGCTGGGAATCATGATTTCACCGTTATTAATCTGGTCTAACTTTTAATTAAGCATATTATTATGAGTTTTACGTTCAAAATTGTTGTTAGTTATCACCATTTATACTTTATGTACTCTTTCTCAAGTTATACATAAATTCTACAGCTTTACAACTAGAAAATGAGTCTAATTACGAAGATGTGCACATGTATGTTCGGTGGTGATTTTATCAACCACGTGAAAACCATAGATATATTTCTATTCTATTGAGAATTCACGGTATTTACTTCAAAGCTATTTCACGAAAATCTCCTCTCGGTTTCAATTCGATCCTTAGTTCATCCAAAAGTTGGCCAGAATTTTAGAAGCATTATATTCACAAATAAATACACCAACTATTTTGACATCGTAACAATACGTTTTAATTAAAGGTTAGACCATCGTAATTAGGCTACGTCACTATCCCAGCAAAGTAAATTTAGCACATAATGGAATATAGAACAAGACTATAAGATAAACATAACATCATAAAGTAAAGAGAGAAAAGTAAAGAGAGTTTAGAGATCGTTACAGATTTTTACTTCGGTAAAGCCTCCGGTGGACTCCCCGTACAAACTCCAAATTACTCCTCCAAAATTACAAACTACTAGTGAATACTACTACTATAGAAAGACTATTAAGCGAAGAGAGAATGAAGAAGATTGGTGTGTTGAAATATGGAAAATGTGAGATCTATTTATAGTTGAAGCAAAAGCATAAGACGACATCTCGACCGTTCATCTCGTTTTGATCCAATGGTCCAAACTTGTCATATAATTGATGAATTATTGATCATAAAAGTCATGATACTCTAGAGTCTTCCATTTGGAAGCTTGCAAGACTGAATATAGACCATTGATTAGCCATTTTGATCCGACGGTCATCGAGCGCGCGAGTTGCGTATGTACATTTCAGCTTTGCACAACTTCACCGTTTTGGTCGTAACTTTCTCTCCAGATGTCGGAATCACAAACCGCTTGTTGCGTTGGAAACTAGACATATGGCTTTCCATTGATATAAAGAACCAAACATAATTCACTCTACACAGGTGTCGGTGAATTTTTAAAGTTTCGGTTCTTGATTGACAAATCATATTTCAACCTACTAGACATGAAAACAAACATAAAAATACCACAAAACTATCAAGAATAATCAATTAAACAAGTGTAAAAGTATGATAATGATGAGTATTTCCCAAGCTCATCAATGGGGACCGCTGGGCGGTCCCTATTGACAACGGCTAGTATCAACAGGGATCGCTTGGCAGTTCCTATTGACAACGCTAGTATCAACAGGGATCGTTTGGTGGTCCCTGTTGATACTAGCGTTGTCATATGGACCACCAAGCAGTCCCTATTACTGTTAATAGTGAAAATATCCGCCAATGGGTCGAGTGACCGAAGGTAGGTTGCTGAAAGTCTTCAGTGACTTTCAGCGACCTAAGTTAGGTCGTTGTTGCCTTCAGCGGTCAGTGAAGGCCAGCGACCTAACTTAGTTAGGTCACTACTGGGCGGTTCCTAAAGACCGTCCAGTCTTGTAATGTAATAAGACGTCGTGAGCAAATTTATGGATTCTAGTTGCATTCTAAGTCAACTAACTAAGTACTTTCTAGACATCATTTCCAGATTCTCTATGTAAAACATATAGTAGCATTAGATATACTTAAATGAATAGTATTTCTTATTTTAATTCTATTATCCTAACCGCATATACTTTTGATATGCACATCCAAAACATGTTGATTTGTCTATTAACTTTTAATAGTAGGCAAACTGTAGATTAAGTACTTGATCGATAAATAGATACAATTACATAGTTAAACTCATTTGACCAGACTTATGTGATTGTGATTATTAAATTGTACGTTGTAACTCCATATATTGATCTTAGCTAGTGCGTAAACATCTGCTGGTCACCGCCACATTAGAGATTAATTTTAAATATTTATATGAACTTTCCACTTAGAATCCCAAAATAAACACATAATCACATAGTAATCTTTTACAAAGGTTTATTCAGATTTTATAGATCTTTAAAACATGGACGAATTATCAAAAATGTCCGATAACTTTGGCCTTTAATCTTAAATGCCCGATTTTCCTAACCTGCTGAAAATGCCCGTTACATTTTAAATTTTCTATCAAAAATGCCCGATTTGAAAAACTCGGACATTTTATCCGACGTGGCATCCGAATCAAAGAGGCGCGTTGCTGAATCAAAAAAACGCGCCCGACACGTAATTTTTTGTCCGAAAAATAACGCTTCTTATTCTAACCAAACCATTCAACGGCTCTTTTATTAGCTAACGGTAATCTTATTTAAAAAAACCCCCCAATTTCAATATTTATAAATCCTAACAACTGAAAATCGATCAATTCACTTCCAATTCGCAAAACTACTAACATGTCGGAATCAATTGACAGCTCTGGTCTGATGTACGACTGCGGTAGACCCGCCGTCGTGAGGGTTGCTACCTCCAATGCAAACACGGGTCGTAGATTCCATGGGTGTTGGAAGGGGAAATGCGGTTGTCAATTTTTCGATTGGAAAGATCCTCCTGTCTGCGAGAGACTGCGGATTATAGTACCATTACTTCGTTCGAAAATCGAAAAGGCAGAGGCGAAAGTTAAGCAAGTCAAAGAAGAAATGGAGTTGATGGATCACCCGAGTTTGGTTATGATTCGAAGAGTGTTTGAAAAACGAATAAGGAGTTGGAGGAGAAGGTGAAGAAGCTGGAAGCCGAGAACAAGAAATTGAGGGGAAGAAATAGGTTTTGTTTAATTACTGTGATTGCACTTTTTTTAATCGTTTTGAAATTGTATTGAAATGGGAAGAATCTGGAACGGTTTGTTTATTTATGTTTGCGTTGTTTTGTGTGGTAGTGTTTAGTGTGACCGAATGTAACGTTTAATGATGGTTTAGTGGCATTGGTAAAAGGTGGCTTTACGCATTGGTAGTCCAACAGGCGGTTTTTGGACTGATAAGTCATGTCCGTCCATATGAAAAGTCACATTTCATCTTATAAATACCCTCAACTCCTTGTGTAAACGCCCCAAAAGTTTCGTTTCTGCTTCTCATTTTTCATTCAAAAATCTTACTTGTGAAAAAATGGAGATCCCGAACAACAATGATGTGGCGTGTTTGTTTCACGATGAGGAGTTCAACCTACACTATGAGACATAATTGTGTAGGTTGCTTTGTGAGTATGGCAGGAGGCATCGTTTGATGGATACGCCGGCTTTGAAGAGGGGCTTGGATCTGCTGAAACCAGAGTTGGACGCCATGCGCTGGGGTGGTGGTGAGTTCGAGATGAAGACGATCTACAAGAAGCTCAACTCCTTGTTCAACAGGTTCTGGTGGTTCTTCGAGTTTTGTGCTCTGCCTGGCGTTCACTGCGCTCCCCCTGAGTGGACAGTGAGCGTTGATGAGGAGTATCATGCAATCCGCGGCCAGGTAAGAAATCGATTCATCCCATTGAGTATGCGCGTTATTTCCAGAAAAGTTAATTAATGGTTTTATTTGCTTTTTGTGTGATGTAGGAAACCGACCGAGAGAAGTACTTTCGGTTGTATGGTTGTGCGAATGTTGGTTATCTGCATGAGCTCTTCACAGTGCATCACATTGCAGATCTGCCGGAGGAAGAATGAAGAATTTTTATGTTTTAAGTCTTTATGAACAATTATGTTTTATGAATTTTTGAACAATTTTTATGTTTTAATGTTGGTTATGTATGATCTTTTAACAATTGGTAAGGTGTGAGTGATTATTATGTTATGTTATGATCTTTGAACAATTGGTTATGGTTATGGTTATGTTATGGTTATGGTTATGATCTTTGAACAATTGAACAATTGGTTATGGTTATGTTATGATCTTTGAACAATTGGTAATGTTGTTTATGTGTACTATGTTTGTGTAATTGTGAGGTTTTACAATTTTATGGTGTTTGAACTGTTATAATTATGTTGTATTAGTACTATGATTGCTGGAAGTGTCAATACCAAAACGAGGTCACAAAATACAATCACCTTATCCATCGAAACATTGCTGGTCGTGTCAATAACAAAACGAGGTCACAAAATACAATCACCTTATCTGTCAAAACATTGATGGAAGTGTCAATACCAAAATGAGCTCACAACATACAATTACCTAATCCATCAAACCATTGCTGGTAGTGACATTGGGAGCAATCAAGTTAAAAGTGGCAAATAATATTCAAGTGAAAACCAAAAAATAAGCTAACCTCATTCACTTGATATTCATTTGCAATACAAATAACACAAAATGAACTTGATTCAAAACGAGGTCTTCTTCACAGTACTGTGTCCTCCTCCCCAAACCTTCTTCTATTTTCCCTTGCCCTTTACTTTGTTCTGACCCTTCTGGTTGCCCAATTCCATAGCAAGGCCTGACAACTTCACATACTTTCTGGATACACCTTGTTTGGGATCCGGAGTCCTTCCCAGTGGGGTTCCCAAGGCTTTTTGATTCTCCCTGAGTTGAGTTGTCACCTTTGTAGTAGGCTTGGTTTGCATTCTTTTAATCCTTCTACTTACCCAACCGCCCTCTGTACTCGGACCAGCACCACCATCAGTCTCCTCTCTACCAATTGCTGCTTGAGCAGCTAGTGATTCTTTCCTTGTTCTCTTCCTGTTAATATGCACAGGACCAATTTCGGCTGGCATTGGTGGAGCACATGGATTTGGGGCTGGGGATGTCATAACACCAGTTGTAGGATCAGCAAACAATACCTACAAAGGACTATTGTAAATACAAACATATTTGAAGTTCAACATTTAACTATAAGGATTAATAAGGCTTAATCACCCTAACCCTTCTATTCTCTGATCTCTTATTCTTTCTGATTGACCTTGAGGTTTATCCAAGCCTCATGGGAATCTCTTCTCCAGTAGTTGGTATCAAATCTACACCATCACTAACATTTCTGGTCTCTTGAATGAAAATGTTTGACATTGAAATTAAGTATTACAGTTCAACTAAATCAATGGAAATTATATGACATTTTATAAGAACAATACCTTTTTGCTCATAGCCTTCTTCTTATTCCTCATTGCTCTGGACTTAGTGAATATGTTGTCAATGGCAACCAAACCAGCATCAGCATTAGATGCATCTTCAATCTCCTCCTCTTGATTTTGTTGTAAACCTGATACATTCTGTCTTGTTATCCTCTCCCCTCTATCATACCCCCTCATGATCATCCTTTCTTCTCTCTGAGTTTGTGAAAAATTGTCATAATGCTCTTCTGGGACCTCATCCTCAGGAGCCACATATGGTGATCTATTTTCAGGCAAAGTGATATCATCCTCAGGAGCTACATGTGTGGTAGATTGCATTGTAACTGGAGGTGCATGAGAGTCATTAAGAGTTGTTGTCCCATGAAGGGGAGTTGGAGCAGGAGTATCAGTTGGAGTAGAAGTGTTAGGTGCAGGAGTATCAGTTGGAGCAGAAGTGTTAGGTGCAGGAGTATCAGTTGGAGCAGGAGTGTCATTAGGTTGCTCTGGTTGAGGCCCCTGTGTAAAAACAATCATATAAGGTTTCTAAACTCTCATAATTCAAGAAACAGTGGATCACACAATGACTTACTTGAGCATTCTGATTATTGTTTCCCCTCATGTCACATCTTCTCTTATTGTGCCCTATCTGCTTACACTTTCCCCATTTCACAGATTTATGCCTCCTCCCAGCATATGTGGGTTCAGCAGGTGGTGGAGCAGATTGTTGTTTCCTTGTTCTAACTGGAGGAGGTTCATTGGCTCCCATTTGCCTTGCTTTCTTAGGTCTTCCGGGCAACCTGCCAAAATTTGGGGGTAATGGGGAAATATAATCCTCATGTTTCCACAATGCAATACCAGGCACAGGGTAGATTGCATATTGGTACACCTTGTTATAAGTTTCTAAAGTGTACCAATGAGCAACATAGTCTGCTATCTGTTCTCCTCCCTGAAGGATAGGACCTGCTGCATGTTTGCATGGTATTCCTGTAAGTTGCCAAGACCTACAAGTGCAAGTCCTCTCTCCCAGATCAACACAATGCTGGGAACCATCATAACATCTCACTTGATATCTATTGAGTGCGGCCTTCACTAGCATGCAGGTATCAACCAAGTTGGTGACCCTCTTTACGCTTTCCTGGATGTTTGGAGGCAAGAATACATTCTGCTTAGCAGGCTTTTGTTTTGGTCAATTCTTGACTGCTTGCTCTCTATTCTTTGTAAATCTTATCATGCAGTACTCTCTCATCCATTCAAGCATGGTAAGTATAGGCTTCTCTCTAGCTGGAAACAGTATCCCATTGAATGTTTCACAGTGGTTGTTCAAAATTAAATATGTGCTTGCATTACAGTCGAAGCCAGATTTGCTCCAGTCTGCTGGATCTTTGTCTCATCATTTCCCATTTCCCAAGTGATTCTGTCTCATCATTGCTGCTTCATACTCACTTTCTATTGTCTAGTTAGCTGCATCCCAAATTGCATCACTATATTCCTCCCCACTAAAGCCAGCTCTCCCAGCATTTCCAATCATATGCCTGACACAGAACCTATGTGAAGCACCTGGAAAAATCTGAGCAAATGCCTCAATTAACCCTTTCTGCTTGTCAGACATAAAGGTCATTTTAGTAGGATCATTCAACTCCAAATCAACTTGCAGAAGTGATAGGAACCACATCCAATTATCATTATTTTCAACAGCAACAACAGCCCAGGCAATGGGGAATATGTTGTTTGCTGGATCCAGTCCCACAACTGTAAGAAGTACTCCACCATTAGGTCCAGTAAGATGTGCACCATCAACACGTATGAATGGTCTGCATCCTGCCTTATACCCATCCTTCATGGCTTGGAAACAAATGTACATGCATTTGAATCTATTTTCTCCTTCAATATCTTATGTGCAAATGGCAATAGTGCTACCAGGATTTGTCTTCCTCAGCTCAGCTTGGTAGTCAAACAGTTTAGAGTATTGAAATGCAGGAGTCCCCTCTAGCTTCTTTTTAACTAAACCCTTTGTCTTGTATGCTTGATTGAAGGTGACATTGCACTTGATGTTGGCAATGGTATCTAATTTGAAATCATTAATGTCTCTCTTAGGATCTGTGACAAATGCATCTGCAAACCTCTCAGCAAGCCAGGAAGTCTTAGCATTGGTGACATAGAATGACTCAGCACAAGAATGCTCATCAATGAACTTTCTAATTTGATAGCTCTCCTGGCCTTGGATTTTCAAAGCATGCAGCCTCCATGGACAATCTTCACATACACATTTGTAGTGAACCCTTCCTTTGTCACTCTTCCCCACCTTTACACTTCTTCTTCTCTTGATAGCATGGGACTTTACAGCATTGGCCAGTTGTTTTTTGTTTATGAACAACATTTTCAATTTGAAAATGGGATCAAATTTGTTTGCCTGATTGAAACAAACCACCTCAGGGTCAGGATCTCCATGATGATCAACAAAATGCCAATGATCCCTCTCTTCAATTAGTGTCACATCTGGATCATCTTCTTCTTGCTCTGCATTTGCATCAGTGGCTTTTTTCTTCTTCCTCCTACTGTAACCAGCATTTTGTGCCTCAGCAGCTCCATTTTGTGCCTCAGTAGCACCATCTTCATCCTCAACAGCATTTTGTTGATCCTCAGCAGCATCATCTTGATTATCAACAACATCATCTTGTTTATCAGCAGCACCATCTTGATTATCAGCAACACCATCTTGATTATCAGCAGCTCCATATTGATCCTCATCAGCACCACCTTGGTATGGCACAATTTCAAACCTTGCACCCAACTCTGGCACACCATCTTCATCTCCCAACTCTCTATCAGGGTCAATGTCCAGTTCATGAAATTCATCAATATATTTGAATAACTCATCATCAGTTTCTTCTCCTGATGCTATGTAATCTTCATCATCACTGTCATCATCTTCAACAACAACACCCTTACCCTTATCCAACCTTGAAGGATTACCATCACCTTCCTGATTGTAACCACCAAGTACATTATCACCCCCAACACCCTTTTCCTCGAATACATCTATGTTTTCAGCTTGAACACTAGCTTCCTGTCTTGAACATCCAACCTCATTATGAACAGGAACCTTTGCATCCTCTCTTTCATCATGAATACTCTCGAACAACACAACCCTGTGGTTTTCATCAGTAATGTACAAATGGCACTCCCTTTGCTCTCTATGAGCTATCTTACCCAAATCATGTAACAGTGGATCATTTGACGCCACATGGTTTACAGTGTGGCGCCTGGTACCAATATTTCTTTCTCCCTCTTATACCAATCTCATCTGACAACCTATTCAATAGAGAGATTTTAAGCTCTTTGTAACTCACAAAATCATAAACGCATCTCGTGTCTGATCCTTCAAATGCATAATCTCCACCTTGGTAAACGCTACCTGTGAAATACCCTCCAAAATGTAATACAAGGGTAAATCCTTTGCTTTCTGGTGCTGCAATAATGAAGAGAACAAAAGCTTAAACATGTCTAGCTCTCAAAATACAAAAACCCACAACATGCAATAGCCCACAAAAAGATGACAATACACGTCCGAGGGGAATCTCTACTTTCGGACAAAACCCTAACCCCCGCTAAAATATTACATTTACCATAACATTTAACAAGATTTAACATTTAACAGTTAACCCAAATGAAAGAGAAGACTTACAATATTCGGGTGGAGGCAAATCCAACTCGTTATGAGGTCGCAACTTGAACACCATTTTACACTAACTCAAGATTAGGCAACAAACCACTGCGAATATCCGATTTTGGGTGAGAAATTGAGGGTTCGGTGTTTAGGGATTAGGGTTTTTGATTTTGCCGCGTTATTGTGTAAATGAAGACAACAAAAAAATCTAAGTGTCGGATTTTGGCTTTATATGATTTGGTTAGAATAAGAAGCGTTGTTTTTCGGACAAAAAATTACGTGTCGGGCGCGTTTTTTTGATTCAGCAACGCGCCTCTTTGATTCGGATGCCACGTCGAATAAAATGTCCGAGTTTTTCAAATCGGACATTTTTGATACAAAATTTAAAATGTGACGGACATTTTCAGCAGGTTAGGAAAAATCGGGCATTTAGCATTTTTGATAATTCGTCCTTAAAACATAAACTACAATCAACAACTAAGTGTAGTGATTAGGGACAACTGTAGAAACTATATCATATCATATGCCTCACATATCTTAATCCTTAAATATATATAACTGAAATACAACTTATAAACATTTGGACCTATATTACCGAAGTCTACAAAATTAGACTTAACTTTCAGTAATCAAAGAAGGTTTATCGTACCAATTACCATTAAGAGCTGGCTGTATAGTTTCTCTTGCATGCTAGTTCAAGGAAATTAGCTTCATTGGACCACTAGAAACTTAAATATATTTCGCAAAGTCCTTTCCATTATCTTATACTAATCCAGGATCAGATTAAGCAAGGCAATATACATGACTAGAAATGTTATTTTCTTTTAATGGTTAAATAACAAATAGGAGCGATATATTATCTATGAATAAGTGATTGCTAAGATAATTATAGTTAAGAGATTAAAAGAAATCCTCAATAATAATAGTCTCATGAAAGGAACCGAACTAAATTTGCTGCTTTCTTTCACCCTTTACGGCTAAACCAAACTTGAAATCTAAACTTGCGCTCTTAATCAAGTTCACTTTATGTTAGTTATCACTACAAGATTCAGGGGTCTTTAGGGACCGCCTGGGCGGTCCCTAAAGACCTTTAGGGACCGCCCGGCAGTCGCCAAAATGCGTTCGCTGATACCCTTGGTCCCCGACCTTGCGGTCGCCAGCCCCACCATCTGCGACCGCTAATTTAGGGACCACCTAATTCCCGGGACGTTTTAGGGACCGCTTAGCGGTCCCCAATACCCCTGGACGTTTTAGGGACCGCCTAGCGGTCCCCAAAAACTGCAGAAGCTTTAGGGACCGCTAAGCGGTTGCCTCACATTTTAGGGACCGTTCGGCGGTCCCCAATAATATTCATCCATTTAGGGACCGCCAAGCGTTCCCCAATAATATTCCGATCTTTAGGGACCGCCGAGCGGTCCATGACGCTTTGAATATTATTGGGGACCGCTCGGCGGTCCCTAAAAGTCTGCAGCGGATTTAAAAAAAAACCCAATAATATTCCGGAAATTTACCGTAATATTATTGGGTTTTTTGTATGAATTACGTGTAAATATGTGCAACAAACATTTACAAGAACAAAAACAAAGAAAATAATGACAAAAGAGTAAAATGAAATGAAAGTTAATAAAATAAAACAAAGAAAAAAATGAAATTAAAGTAAAAAAAATAAATGATAGTTTAAAATAAACAAAAAATAATGAAAAAATGAAGAACATAATGTTGGGTGTTTCTTGGCATTTGTTAAGAAAAAAATAAAGAAAGGAGAAGAGTGTTTTTTTAAAAGAAAGATGAAGAAAGGTTGTGTTTTAGATTTGAAGAAATAAAAAAAGGAGAAGAAGAGTGTTTCTTCAAAAGAAAGAAGAAATGAAATTTTTGGTTGGATGATTTTTATTTTGGTGATTTAGGAAGAGAAAAATGATATGAGAAATTTTGGAGTTGGGTGTTTTTGAAGAGTGTTGAAAAACTGGATATGAGAGTGGTGGTATATATAGAATTAAGGGTGAAAATTTTGAATTTTCGGAAATTTCAAATTCCCCCCCCCCAATCCCGCCTATTTCAGTGACTTTATGGACCGTCGGGCGGTCCCTAAAGCTTATTGGTGATCGTCTGGCGGTCACTAAATATATTTGGTGACCGCCAGGCGGTCCCTAATAATATTCATACATATGTTTTTTGATTTTACGGAACTATATCCTTGTGTTTTTTATTTTTAGCAAATAACCTCATTATAACAAGTCAATTGAAGTAACAAATGATTATATAACTACTAATTTAGTTGTTTAATAGTAGATTTAATGAGATTGAATGAGTTTTTAACGGTGAACCTATTATACTTTATACGTACAATTAATCATCACATGTTGTTTCAATTTGCACGAAACCTTGTAATTTTATTCTCTTAACCATTATTAGGATATCTATCAACATAACAAACAACGCGGCACCATAAATGTTACATAAAATCAAAAGAAGAGGTATGAATATTATTAGGGACCGCCTGGCGGTCCCTAATAATATTCATACCTCGTTTTTTTGATTTTACGCAACGATCTCCATGTGTTTTTGATTTTTAGCAACTAACCTCATTATAACATGTCAATTGATGTAACAAATGATTATATAACTACTAATTTAGTTCTTTAATAGTAGATTGAATGAGATTGAGAGAATTTTTAACGTTGAATCTATTACACGTTAAACGTACACTTAATCATCACATGTTGTTTCAATTTGCATGAAACTTTGTAATTTTGTTCTCTTAACTATTTTTAGGATATCTATCAACTTTACAAACAACGCGGCACCATAAATATTCCATAAAATCAAAAGAAGATGAATGAATATTATTAGGGACCGCCTGGCGGTCCCTAAAAGTTGATATAGGGACCGCTCGGCGGTCCCTAAAAATAGCGACTGGTGACTCTAGGGACCGTCGAGCGGTCCCTAAAGCTAACGGCTACTAGCTTTAGGGACCGCTAAGCGGTCCCTAAAGCCAAGGGGTAGTGGCTTTAGGGACCGCCAGGCGGTCCCTATTTCTTGTTTTTTGCCTATAAATATACACCTTCTTTTCCTTTAAGATTCATTCATTTCTTCACTAATTCTAAAGGTATCCTTAGTGTTTTTCTCTTACTTAATTATTTTCAATTGCCGAATTTGGTATTTATTTTTAACTTAAGTGTATTTATTTGTTGATAGATTATGTCGTCTTACACACACCAAGCGTAATCGTGGTGGAAACAACATCCTCGTGGATCGTTATTTCACGCATCAAGAGGTACGTTAATCAATCTATAAGTCTTTAACTTGGTTGTGCATGTTATGATTATATAGTTCTTATGTTTGTTAATTATGTTTTGTACATTTTGATAATTGATTGTAGTATAAATTGTAATTATTTGCTTTATATTGTACAACTTAGATAAATAATGGATTATCAAGCCGATAGATCTTGGATGTATGATAGATTCGATAGCGATGTTTATTTGCGAGATAGTTTTGTGGTTGGGGTTCGGACGTTTATTGAATATGCGAGGCAAGCAACCGGATATTTAGATCTACAACACCGAATTAGGTGTCCTTGCACGAAATGCAAAAATTTGCAATTTTTCGGTAAATACGTCGTACGTGATCATCTTCTTAAGTCGAGATTTGTGACTGGATATTTAGATTGGGCTTTCTACGGGGAAATGTCAAGAGAGACTACACCAGTGTATGTGCCCGATTCCCCCAGCTCATCAAACACCAATATTCCCGACGACCCAGTATATGTTGATGTGCCGTTTATAGACATGGTCGTGGATGCACGTGGAGGTGTATATGTTGAGGACGAGGCCAGTAATGAGTATCCCAATCGGGAAGCGGCCTCATTCTACAGTTTGATGCACCTAGAAAAGATGAAGATATATCTGGATCAAAATATAAATATTCTTCAGTGGTTGGCAGTACCTCGACTACGACCCTCTTTCGAAGGAGGGCCTCTACTCGACAATGGTGGTCTACGCGGAGGATCGCTAGACATGACGAAAAGATGTCCTGCCAAAATAAGAAAAATTATCTAAATTAGAACATCGATAGATTGTTGATTTACCTAATAAATTTAAACTTCAAATAACAATTTCACATTCAAATAATAATAAACTAATTAATCTAACGCAATAACATCTAAGCTAATTAAAATCTAGCACCAATTAGAACCCCATTCACAATTCAACAACGAAATGCTACATCATAGTCGAAAATCATATTGCACCCGACCCTCAAACAAGAGTGACACATCATGCACAAGTTTGGATTGCAGGAAATAGCTAAAACGTTGCCTTCATCATGCACAAGTAAAATGGATCCGGCTTTGGTAAAAAAGCTCTATCAATTAAAACTATGGTATATTTGACTTATATTAGTTAATTAATTAATTAAAAACTATATCCTATAATTTACAGTGTTTCTTCCCCGAGAATTTGGCTGCGAATATTCAGACACCACTCTTTCTACTAAATTCTCCATTTGACTCGTGGCAGGTAAACTCACTTAGCTTCTAATTCTATCAACAAAATACTATGCAATTTTGTGCCACAAAATATTGTACTTATTTAAATTAGACTAGCTAAAAAGTTACTCTTTTGAATTAATGCTGTATATTTCAGATCCGAACCAATTTAGAACCACCGGCTGCAGATGAACTAGGTTGGCAAAATTCACACTAGAAATTTAAGTAAAAAAGACTTACAATGGCGGGAACGTCGTGGAAGAGGGACCGTGTGGCGGTCACGGACGGTGTCGGAGGGGAGGGAGACTGTGCGGCGGTCGCGGACGGCGGTCGAGAGGAGAGGGCGACTGTGTGGCAATCGCTTGTCGAGTGTTGAGGAGGGGAGATCGCCGTCGTCGAGTGTTGAGGAGAGGTGGGGGCGGGTGTGAGGGGGTGTGTGTGTGTATTGTGTGTGAGAGGAAGAAGAAAGGGGAAAAAAGGCTGCCAAGGGTTTAAACACCCTTGTGCGGTCGCCACAAATTAAAAAAAACGGGCCCTATTTTTAGGGTCCAGTTTTGTGGCCCAAAAGAGCCTATTTTTTGGGCCCAATGGCGGGATTATTCCTGCCATTGGGTTGGGGACCGCTCAGCGGTCCCATTTGTGGAATGGGGACTGCGCAGCGGTCCCTATTTTGTCCTGGGAACCACCCGGCGGTCCTCGTAGCTAATGGCGGTCGCTAAAAACATGGGGACCGCCGGGCGGTCACCAGGGGGGTCGCGAAAACCCCCCAAATCTTGTAGTGTATGAACTGAATTTAGCGTCTGTCTACTAATCTTATTTACGAACACATACATGCATTATATATTCATTAACAAATGTGTTTTTAGTGTGAAATTGGTGACCACAAGTGTAAGGAAACTATGAAGGTGGCATCAAACTTGTTAGTCTCCATGCAGCTTGAACTTATCGGTTAGGATATTTGTTAAGTTATATGGCTAGGTTGACAATTAAAGAAATATTTAAGTGGAGCTTGTCAGGAAATTTTGAATGGGTTAGTTTTATTATGTTATTTAAATGATAAGTCCTCCTTGTATTAAAAGGGCATATGTATGCACTGATCATATGTTTCCAAAAAATATTCGTTAAGTGGGTAATAATTGTACAAAGTAGCATTAGCATCAATTCAGGGAGATTTTATATTTTTCTAGAAGTCATGGATATGGAGTTAAGCAATCACTACAAGTCTGGGCGGTCAATAGGGACCGCCCAGTAGTGACCTAAATTAGGTCACTCGTCTTCAGCGGTCCCTGAAGGTAACAACGACCTAATTTAGGTCGCTGATAGTCCTAACATGTTTCAGCGACCTAAATTAGGTCGCTGAAAATGAAGGAGACCTTCAGCGACCTAATTTAGGTCACTGAAAATGAAGGAGACCTTCAGCGGCCTAATTTAGGTCGCGGAAAGTCCCTTCTGATTATCAGCGACCTAAATTAGGTCACTGATTTCCTGCTATAAATAAAGAGATTTTTTTTTAATCAGCGACCTAAATTAGGTCACTAATTTTAGAGGAGAAGTCAATAGGGACCGCACTTAGGTCCCTATTGGCAACGGTAAGTATCAATATGGACCGCACTTAGGTCCCTATTGATACTAATCGTTGTTAATAGGGACCTAAGGGCGGTCCCTATTAACACTAGTCATTGTCAATAGGGACCTAAACGCGGTCCCTATTGCATAGCTGTTGTTAATAACGACCTAGATGCGGTCCCTATTGACATTAGCCGTTGTCAATAAGGATCGCAATTAGGTCCCTGATGTGTCAATAGTGACCGCAATTAGGTCCCTAATGACTCCACAGGGACCAAATTGCGGTCTTTATTAATAATTAGGGACCGCAGTTAGGTCACTAATTTTAAATAGGGACCGCAGTGCGATCCTTGTTGTCTTATTAGGGACCTAAGTGCGGTCCCTACTAATATTCATCCTTGAAATTTGATTTTTTTTTTATTGATGTTGGTGTGTTTGTAATATTCCGGAATAGTTTAATTTATTGTTTAATATCTATAATAACATTAGTGAAGTAAAGCATAAAAATGAATAACAACTACAACTAACTAGTGATGATTAGTTGTAGAACATTAAATATATGTTGAACGTTAATAACTCGCTCAATCTCATTCAATCTATTATTTCACAACTAAACTACAATGAGGTTGGTTTTGCAATCAATTATTACTTCAATTCACATGTTGCAATCAACCAAACTCATTGCAACATGTGAATTGAAGTAATAATTGATTGCAAAACCAACCTCATTGTAGTTTAGTTGTGAAATAATAGATTGAATGAGATTGAGCGAGTTATTAACGTTCAACATATATTTAATGTTCTACAACTAATCATCACTAGTTAGTTGTAGTTGTTATTCATTTTTATGCTTTACTTCACTAATGTTATTATAGATATTAAACAATAAATTAAACTATTCCGGAATATTACAAACACACCAACATCAATAAAAAAAAATCAAATTTCAAGGATGAATATTAGTAGGGACCGCACTTAGGTCCCTAATAAGACAACAAGGACCGCACTGCGGTTCCTATTTAAAATTAGTGACCTAACTACGGTCCCTAATTATTAATAGGGACCACAATTTGGTCCCTGTTGAGTCATTAGGGACCTAATTGCGGTCACTATTGACACATCAGGGACCTAATTGCGATCCCTATTAACAACGGCTAATGTCAATAGGGACCGCATCTAGGTCGCTATTAATAACAGCTATGCAATAGGGACCGCGTTTAGGTCCCTATTGACAACGGCTAGTGTTAATAGGGACCGCCCTTAGGTCCCTATTAACAACGATTAGTATCAATAGGGACCTAAGTGCGGTCCCTATTGATACTTACCGTTGCCAATAGGGACCTAAGTGCGGTCCTTATTGACTTCTCCTCTAAAATTAGTGACCTAATTTAGGTCGCTGATTAAAAAAAAATATTTTAGTTCATGCGTTCTGGCGAAAAGGGTAAGTGTTTATTTTTTTGTGTGTTGACTTTGTTAAATTTTCACTTTTTTAAGCAATTAGTTATATTTGGTTTTTGGGCTAATTATTTAATGAATGTTGTTGTTCGGCTGAGTTTTCGATCTTATAACTGCTGTGAGGTTTAGGCCCAAGTTTACTAGGAGTGAAAACCTTCTATAGAAGGTAAGGTTTCAATATATTTATATTATATATGTATGTAAATTTTTTTTTTTTTTAATGTTGGGGGTGCAGGTGCACCCACATACATCCCCTCTCCCTTCGTCCCTGATCGCGAGCCATTTTATCTCGCACGAAGGGAATGTCAAGTTCAATATGCTTCGTGCATTGATGTTGGACGGGATTATTCGAGAGATATATGGCGCTAATATTGTTGCAATAAACCAATGTTGCCTTAGAAATTGGCATGTGCAATTCAAGAAGTAGATTGCGTAACCAATAGGATTTCGAGATAACGTTGGCAAACCCACGATATTCCGTCTCGGCACTTGAACGAGAAATCGTGGCTTGCCGCTTAGAAGACCAAGAGATAAGGTTATCCTTAGAAAACATACAATATTTGGCTGTAGAGTCGGGTATCGGGGCAACTCGCCCAATCAGTGTTAGTATAAGAGGAAAGGCAATCGATGCTGGAACGATTAGATGGAGACCGAAGTGGAGAGTTCGTTGAACATAACGTAAAATGCATTTGAGGGCTGCAGTATGATCGAATTTGGGGTTTGCATGTGCAAGAAAACTTGTTGGACAACATAGGAGCTACTATAAAGAATGTCGATATCATGAAGAGAGCCCTTGACAAGTTTTGTAATGCTTCTGGTTTGAAACTGAACCCTCAGAAGTCAAAATCTTTTTCTCAAAGACTCATGGTGCCAGTATTAAGAGGCAGATTAGTGATCTACTTGGATTTGGACAGACCTGTAACCTAGGTAAATATCTAGGAGTGAAACTGGTCCATGGAAGAATCACTAGAGAAACCTACATGGATATTATAGACAGAGTTATAGGAAGTTTTGGCACTTGGAAAAGTAAACTGTTATTTTTGGCAGGTAGGGAAACCTTGATTAGTTCAGTCTCATCTTCTATGCCAGTCTACACCATGCAATCAGCTTGGCTCCTTGAAAATGTTTGTGAAAGACTTGATAGACTCAACAAAGACTTCATCTGGTCTAATGATGTTACTAAGAAGAAAAGACACCTGGTAAAGTGGAATCAAGTTACAAAGCCAAAGAAAGATGGAGGTCTTGGCATCAGAATTTCAAGAACTAGTAATGAAATTTTACTTGCCAAACTTGCTTGGAAGATTTTGACTAGAGAAGATAATATCTGGAATGGTTTGACTAAGGCCAAATATTTGAAAAATCAAACTTTTCCTACTTACAATATGAAGTTAACTGACAGTCCTGCATGGAAAGGAATATTGAAGTGCATGAAGTTGATGGTGCTTTTATTGAGATGGAAGATAGGGAAGGGAACTAAGATTTACTTGTGGTATGATAAATGGAGTGGTTTTGGTATGGTGATATTGATATTCATCAGGATGACAAAGGCCTTACCTTAAAGGACGTGATTGATGAAGCTGGAGGAGACTTGAGAACATTCATATTGTCCTCTCACAGAAGATCCTCAATGATATTACTGAGAGACAAAATACTTTGTCTGATGAAGAGGATATAGTTCTTTGGAATGAATCATCTAATGGAGTTTTCACCTGTAGTTTAGCATACAAATGTTTTCAGAGAAGACGTGCTACAGTTCAGCAATAATCAGTGGGTTAGAAGGTGGATTCTAGCTACAAACTTCAGCATTTCATGTGGCTGTTAGTTCAAGAGCACTTAGCTACTAATCTGAAGAGATACATAAGACGGTTTTCTTTGACTGTTAAGTGTTCTCTCTGTGATGACCCTCAAAATCTGGGCTATATTTGTTGAGATATTGCAAAGCAGCAAGAGAGATTTGGGTGAGGGTCATTGAACCTGTGGATTTACACAAATTTGATGCAATCTCTGATGATGAATGGTTAAAAGTAAATCTGGAGAAGTTGGAGATCAGGAATGTGATCAGACCAAGTGGCAACTGGAAATGGATGTTCTTAGCTACTATGTGGATTTGTTGGAAGCACACAAATGCAAGAGTCTTTTATAGGCAGGAGGATTCAGTTCAAGGCAAAATTTTTAATATTAAGCAATTGTCTTATGATCTATTCCAGGGAAGGAGGAAAAATAGATTTGTCTCACAGTCTATACAATGGAAGAAACCAACGCAGGGTTGGTATAAGCTTAATGTAGATGGTGGGATCAATCTTAGGATGAATACAGGTTCAGCTGCAGGTCTTATGAGGGCTGGTGATGGCTCATGGGATTCAACATGCATCTTAGTTCACCTACTATTGACAAAGTGGAACTAGCAGCTATTCGAAAGGGTTTGGAGTTAGCTTGGGAACAACAAACCAATAACATTGAAGTTGAAACAAATTTTTAGGTTGTTTTTAAACTTGTAAATGGGGAGCGTGAACCATTACAAGTTTTGAAACCTTTGGTGGATGATTGTGTTAGATTGCTTCATATGCCATGGAACTCTAATTTCAAATGGATTCCAAGAACAACAAATATAGTTGTTGATGCTTTAGCTTGTTTTAGTAAAGTTAGTAATGAAGGGGATATCCTTTGGGATAAGCGCCCATCTAATTGTATTTCTAGCTTAATTGCTAAAGACATGTAGGTTTTCTACTTGTAACTAGGGGTGGGTAATCAAACGCGAAATTCGGGTACCCTACCCTATCCGATCGGGTATTACCCGAATTTTGGGTTTTACTACCTGAACCGTACCCAAAAATTCGGGTACCCTATCCGATTAGGGTAATTCGGGTACGAATTCGGGTAGGACTTTTAAAATAATTCGGATACCCAGTACCCGAATTGAATATTATATTATTATTTTTTTATTATTATTTTTCCTTTCTTTTCCTTTTTTTCCTTTTCTCTTTTCCTTTATTTTTCCTTTCTTTCACACGCTCTGTTGTCTCTGCTCACTGTCTCTCTCATCTCAAACACACACACACTCAAAACACACACACTCAAACACACGCACTCAAACACACACACACACCCGACGAGCGGCGACCATCTCCAGCAACAAACACACCGTACACACGCACTCAAACACACGCACTTCGGCGACCATCTCTCTATTTCTTTCACACGCACTCAAACACACACGCACACACACACACACACACACACACATACACACACACACCCGACGACAAACGTGCCACACACACACCGGCGACCATCTCCGAATTCAGCGACTCAAGCAACGCACGTCTCGAGTGAAGGACATTTCTTTCAAGAGCAACTCACAACCCACTGATTTCATCCTGCTTTCCCCCTCGCACAAAATACTGTTAACTTTTTCTTGCGCATGATTTGGGGTACCCGACCCGGTCGGCCATTGCCATTTCTTGGCCACTGGATCAACTTCGGGTACCCCAAACCCGATGTTTGGGGTACCCGAATGTTAGGGTACCCAACTCAAATCGGGTATCCCAAACTTTGATAGGGTATCGGGTAGGGTTTTTACCCTACCCGAGTATTAGGGTACCCTACCCGAACCTACCCGAACCCACCCCTACTTGTAACTCTTTGATATCCGAAAAAAAACGAGAATTTTATCGTCCGCAAACTTAAGGTGCGTAACCTCCAACTCATTATCACCAATGAATAAACCTTTTAATAAATTTTCTCTAACCGTCGCTTTGATCAAGAAATTGATCCCTTCCGCTGCAATGTTGCACAAGAGGGATGATAAAGGATTTCCTTGGCTCAAACCACGAGAAGAAGTGAATTGCTCCATAAGATTTCCATTGACTAAAACGAAAATTGATGCCGAATACACTCCCATTGTCCGACTTTGCCAATGGGAAAAGCCCAAAAGCGTGCCCAGTATATTCAAATAAATTGGCCGTATAGAATTACATTAGGAGAGGCCCAAACTATCTCCTTGGCAAAATATAAGTATCTTTTTTTTTTTTGAACAGCAAAATATAAGTATCTTCTTTTTCATTAAACAAATTTAAGTATATTTTCAACAAAAAAAAAATGAGTAGTATCTTGTAAGGAGTTTCACGACTTAAATCAGTTGGTATTTTATTTATATCTTGGGAAATAATCAGTTGGTATTTAGTATAAGATTGTAATTTGTATATTTTAGACTTGCAAAACCTCTATATAAGGAATGTAGTTCACTTGGGAAATTTACCAGAAAACTTGTATTTATAGTAATTCATACTCTATATTATGAATAAAATGATTAAAAACAAATCTTAAAATCATTGTTTTTTATGTTCTTTTATATTTCTGTTATAGATAACCAAAAGAATAGCGATATACTCAAACAAAACATAAGTATACTATGATTTGTCACAAATAGCTAGCTAAGTAAACACACACAGAACACATAGCAGTATGCTACTTTTCAAATTTACAAAAAATAAAAAATAAAATGTAATCTTCTTATTTTGCAAAAATTAAATGAGATTATATAACAAAGCTCTTACTTTTGATTTGGACTTTTCTAGCCGACAAACACGTAGCGTTGATTTTTTATTAATATTATTTCCTATTTCCTTTTTCCGGCTCTCCCATTTAGAACTCTGTTCTATGCCTTACACGTAACTCTACGTGTCACAACAACAACGTTTCATACCTCGAACCTTCATCCCACAAACCACGTCACCTGCCGACATAATAACAACCTTATAATATCCTCAAAATCTCCAATAAATACGCCACTAAATTAAAACACCAAACTCTATCTTAATAGTCACTTTCTAATTTTGAGGTAAATCCAAATTAACCCGAGTAGTAGTAAAAAGAAATTGTTCTGAAAAAATGGCAAATGCTAGCGATGAATTCCGATTAGCATCCTCCCACATCAGCCACGAGGGTAGGCTGCCACGTCACTATACCGACGAGGGCCAAGGCGCCAAGCGCAACATTTCGCCACATTTGGAATGGTACAACTTGCCCGAAGGTACAAAGAGTTTGGCCCTAGTTGTACAAGACATTGATGCACCGGACCCGTCGGGCCCGATCGTTCCGTGGACGCTTTGGGTGGTTGTGAATATTCCTCCGACGGTGAAAGGGCTGCCAGAGGGATTTTCTGGCAAGGAACAAGAGGCGGGAGGTGAGTACGCGGCGATTAAGGAAGGGAATAACGACATGAAGCTGCCGGGGTGGCACGTGCCGAAGTTGCCTAGTCATGGGCATAGGTTGGAGTTTAAGTTGTATGCTTTGGATGATACTTTGCATCTTGGAAATAAGGTGAGAAATATTGAATCTTTTAAAGATGGTGTATAATTCATTTATTCTAGATTTTTGAAGTTTCGTTATGATATTGAATTGTTGTCTCATCTGTCAGATGGCTAACTATGAAGCATGTTAGTAGTTATTTTTTTATTAAGCATGCATGTTAGTAGTTATTTGTTCTAGGTATGAGATATTATATATATATATATATATATATATATATTCAACACATATTATATATTTTGATGGGGCCTGATTTGGATTATGAATTTATTTCTTTTGGCATGCGTTAGATTTAATTTCGTATTGATTTATGGTATGTTATTTCTTGTACGTTAAGTTATGTTCATCCGTGATTTTGCGCAAATATTGACAACTAGTTTATAATCGCTTTTTGGGTTGATCGCTAATTCTATGCTCGTTTTGTCATGTTTACTGATTCATGTATGATTTTTCATTTCTATATTGGAGTTTATTAATTTATATATGTACTAGCAAATGGATTGAACCTGTTCCCGCGAGCATAGGTGGGTTAAAGAAGAAAATTTATCTAGATAACATGTGCCATAAATTTATAGTTTAACAATGGAAGAAAAATATATTGAGAAAGTAAATCATTAATTACAATGAATAGTGTAATTAATTAGTTTAACTTAATTTGTAAGGTTATTTTGGGGATTTAATAGTATATTTTTACAATATAGCTAAAACTCAAAGATTAAAATTGAAAATCAAAAGATTGGTGTCACAATGGGTTTCTTTATATCTATATACTATTATATAAAGAAATCCATTGTGACACCAATCTTTTGATTTCCAATTTTAACTTTTGAGTTTTAGCTATATTTTAAAAGTATACTATTAAATCCCCAAAATAACCTTACAAATTAAGTTAGACTAATTAATTACACTATTCATTGTAATTAATGATTTACTTTCCCTATAATATATTTTTCTTCCATTGTTATACTCTAAATTTATGGCACATGCTATCTAAATAAATTTTTTTCTTTAACCCACATAGAATGACATTGAAAAAAAAATTATGCTCGCGGGAACCGCGTGCTCCATTTGCTAGTACTTTATATAATAGTATATAGATATATAATTTGATGCTTCATAATTTTTGGTCGATTCATTTTTGTGCAGGTGACAAAGGAGAAGGTGGTAGAATCGATTGAAGGTCATGTACTCGGCGAGGCTGTGCTTATGGCCAAGTTCTAATTTTGTTCGTTCACAAGCAGAGTTCTTTTCCTTTCCCTTTCCTTTTCCTTTTCCTTTTCCTTTTTACCATTCTCCTTCTGCAATGTTGATTGTAATAATGAACAGAACAGAGATCACTAATGTATTAATTGCTTATGAATGCGTGTGGCGTGGGTTTATATATTGATACTTGTTGGCTTGTTTAAGTTATTTTCTACATTGAGAATGCTGTGAAGTTGTATGTCATGATTTTGCATCGATGACGTTGGTATTTTCATTAAAATGAGACATTTTAAAGAAAATCGAGAAAGATGAGAAGTTAGAAGAATGGATATGAGAAATTAGATTTTTAAGTCATCCATTACTTTCGTTTTTTTTAAAAAGAATACATCCTCTTACTTATATAGTGCAAGAATAGGAAAATAAACCTAGCGACCTGTACAAGCTAGATTGCGCCACTTACGAAATACTAAACACAGCTGTAACTTTTAATTGAAAACTCAAATCCTACAAAATAAAATATTTTAAATAAATAACTTTTAATTGAAAACTCAAACGAAATACTAAACACAGCTGTAACTTTTAATTGAAAACTCAAATCCTACAAAATAAAATATTTTAAATAAATAACTTTTAATTGAAAACTCAAATCCTACAAAATAAAATATTTTATATAAAGGACAATAGGAAATTAATGACACAAGACAAAGCACCAAATATCCAACGACTGAAACTATTCAACGATTATCTGTCTTGCATTTCTCTAGCACGTAACGGTTTATCCACGTTGATTTGCATCTTCCGAGCAAATATCCCTCTGGGATGCATACATGGTGTAGTCGTTCCACTAAGGAAATTCCTTCAATGCTCCAAAGCATTGAAGTTGTTCCACTAAGAAAATCTCTTCAATGCTCCAAAGCGATGTCGTGCCAAGCGGATTTTAACGGATACTTAAAATCAGACTTTACTTGATAGCTTGTTCTCGCAAGTTCGAGTTTGTATATTCACAAAATTTCCTATACATAAATTGACAATCATGACATTGTATTAGTTCATCCCATATT
This sequence comes from Linaria vulgaris, assembly GCA_948329865.1. Classification (NCBI taxonomy): domain Eukaryota; kingdom Viridiplantae; phylum Streptophyta; class Magnoliopsida; order Lamiales; family Plantaginaceae; genus Linaria; species Linaria vulgaris. Next base: position 33,603,952 of record OX415254.1, read on the forward strand.
GTTATTGATTGAATGTGAGTATGGGGTGGTAATTATAGCAAATTTATACAATGCGAGAAGCTATGATCTTTTATTTTTGTCAATTTTTGATATAATAAACTCGAGGATAATCAGCCACTTGTACACTGTAATATAGTTATTGATCAACACGGCAAAGCGCGGCATATTATTTTCAAATAGGGATGTTAGGGAAATAGTTAATACTTGATAGTCACAAATTAGGTGTTTGCAAGAGCTTATGAAAATAACTTCTTATAACTTTTACTTAAGGGGTGTTTGCAAGAGCTTATAAAAGCTCATTCTTCATAGCTTCCACTTAAAGTTACTTAAAGTTGTGTTTGACTTATAGTTATGAGTGTTTGCAAATCTTTCTTTAAAAGTAACTAAAAGCAGATAAAGTTAGTTTTGTGGTGTTTGCAATAACTAGATAGAAACAACTTTTGAACCTTAATTAAAATACAATAATATTTATTTATTCTTATTTAAATTATAGATATAGAAATATTAATCCTTCACTCACATTTGCATAATCATGAGGTGGATAGTTATATATTAAAAATTAAAATAATTTATATTTTAATATTGTGTAATCAATATATATGTTTATTACATTACAATATACAAGTTATTTGGTATATTTACATGGTGCATATATCTTCTAGAAAAAATAACTATATCTAAAAGATATTAATATAACAACGTCATATATGTTGTTGTTAAGTAAATCATTTTTAAGATTTTTTTTCTTTTTTTATAATTATTTTTTTACTTTAAAAATATAAAATTATGGAAAAGAAGATTGCGTTAATAAAAAAAGAGAAAAATCATGGGATTTATTTGAGAATACAATTGGATATTTAGAGATATATAAGGGATTAATAAGTCTAAATAAGATATTCACCAAGATTTTGGGAGAAGCTCCTTATAGAAGCACCTCATGACATGCTTATGGGCTTCTCTCTTTTTTTCTTTTGGCTTTTTTTCAGAGAAGGAGAAGCAAAAGCAGCAACTACAAACACTCTTTAAATGCTTTTCAGTGACTTAAAGCCCATAAGGATGTTTTAAAAGATCTTTCAAACACCCCCTTAAAGTTACTTAAAGTTGCGTTTGGCTTAAAGCAGTTAGTGTTTGCAAACGTGTATTTAAAAGGTACTTTAAGGAGTTAAAATAGTTTCGTGGTGTTTGTAATAGCTAGTGAAAAACAGCTTTTGAATAAATGCAATAAAATTTCATCACCTTATTTAAAGTATACATAATATTAATGTTTCACTCTCACTTACACAATGATGGTCATATTTAAAAATAAATTAATTTAAATTTAAAATAATTGAATTAATATATGCGTTAATTACATGACATTGCACAATTTATTTTGTGTAAGTATTTATGTTTAGAGAGTATAACTTTTTTTGAGATATGTTAATATAAACATGTCTTACACGACGTTTTAAGCAATAAAAGAAAGATTTTTTCCTATTATTTCTCATTATTATTTTTTCTTTAATTTTTATTATTATTAATTTATTAATCTTAAAAACGTCACAATTTAAAATTATGGAAGATAGCACGTAAATGAGGAAAGAGAAAAATAATAATATTTTTTTCTAATTAATTGAGCCTAAAATTAGATGTTTAAAGAAATTTAAAAGATATATAAGTAGAAACAGTTTATGGAAGCACCCAATGACATGCTTTTGAGCTTATGTTCTTTTTGTTTTTTTTTCTTTTTTAAGAGAAGGAGAAGCAAAAACATCAATTACAAACACTAAATAAATATTTTTCAGTGACATAAAGCGCATAAGCTACTTTTAGAAGCTCTTGCAAATACTCACAAAATCGTATCATGCATTGCCATTTGATGGCACATTGAGGCTACTCATCAACTAGAGCTTTTTAAAATTAGGGGTGTGCAAAACAATTCGGAGCGATCGGATCATTGGTTATCGGATTAATTGTTATGCATAGTTTATCAAATTATTTTAATGATTCGATAAACAATCCGATGAAAACTGATAAATGATTTGATGATAAACAATCCGATCAAAACTGATCAAGATTCGGTGAAAATTATCGAATAATAGTTTGACAAGATATTTGATTTTATATGTCAATCACCGAATCGTATTAAAAATATCGAACTATTTAACCGTTAAGCATGTATATTTTTTTTTCACCAGTAATTAATTATATTATTAATTAAGTAAAGCAATTAAATGTTTAGATTGAGTGTGCGTACTTATATTTAAGATCCATTTATAATTGGAGAATACACATTATTTTTTACTGATGACTGATGAAAGAAATTTGTTATATCTTGATGTCATGATTGCATACTTGTGTTTTTTTGAATGTCATATGATACTTAGGATGTATTCTTGGTTAAAATATAGAGCTTTAAAGCTAAATTAACGACAACTTGTTGAGTTCTTTACATTTTATTTCTTATGTTTGTAATATATTTTTCTCAATTCGACTAATAATTTTTTAAACCATTATAATAATGAATTTTTTTATCTTTTTCTTGTTTTATTTTTATAATGAAAAAATGTTCATGAAAACTTTGGTAAAAATACTAAATCGATCGAAAGTACCGAATTCAAATTCGATAATTACCGAATCGTATCGAAGTAATTTGATTTGACAAACGATTCGAGTTTTTTAATCACCGAATCAGAGTATTTATCCAATTACCGAATTATTGATACGATATTATTGTGTTGCATACCCGTATTCAGGATAATTAAGAGAAAAGTAATCACAATTCAGAACAGATAACGAAAAGGTTAGAACTATGGACGTGTTCTAGTGTCCGTGCAGTGATCATTCAAGGCATTCAAATATTGTTGCAACTAGCTTAAAACTAGTCAAATATGAAACAACCACGAAGTAAACATGAAATATTAATATTATTGTACCACTGTTAATGTTAGCACAATAGAGATAATCTTGAATTTTCCTCTTGGACCAACAAGGGTCAAGGAGTTGAATGGTAGCCCACAAAAAGATGAGCTTTCATTTTTCTAGGCCTGCTAAAAATCTGTGTCTACGAGGCGATGTAGTGAGATAGCTAAAACTTAAGAGATATAATATTTTTAAGTATAATTGTGCTAATAGTTTAGCAGAAACTGCACTTATTTTGTGTTATGTTGCACTTGTATACATGTCTTCTGACTCTGAAAATGGGGGCTATTTATTGGGGTAGCCCTGAGGTCTTCGGCCAATAGGAGTTGGTCTTTCTTTCTTAACTCTAGGTGGCTATGGCGTCCAATGATGTGAAGACCTTCTGCTCCAATGGTGAGACTTGACTTCGGTTTATCTGAATGGGTATTTAAGGCGTCTACTCCAATGGCCTTTAGAGGTGGTTCGAAACCAATGAGAGAGAATTAGTCTGCACCAATCATTGGTCTGCACCGGTAAGAATTGTCGATTTCTGCTCCAATAGATGATTCGGGCCAATGAGGCGTGGTCTTCCACCATAATGAGGGTGGTTGAGAGCTATGTTGAATAAGGGTGGTTAGCACGTCTTCCGAGACTGGTCGTGCTTGAGGGTCTGCCTTGGTGGTCGGATGATTCTCTTGGTCGTTTGTCTTGAGGGGGACCCGTGGGGTCGTTCTTCTTGATTGTGCGATCATCGGACTATCTCTTTAGACCATACTTTGAGCGGCCTTGACCCTTCCTTGTATTCACTTTTATTCTTAGTATTTTAGTATTGTCCTCCTTCTTCTTTGATATTTTGGTTAAGTGTTGGATATCACCTTCCGAGGGTTCGAATGGAGCTTAGCTGTTCGGGAAGTGACTACTCATCGGCATGGGGGGGGGGGGGGTTCTGTGGTCTTTCCTTGTGGGTACCCGAGGTTTAGACTAGTTTTAGGTCGTGGGGGAAAGGTGTACCCGAGTCTTCGGATCCAAGCTATATTCATTTTTTGGGGCGTTGACTAGTCGGGACCCGGAGGTACCGTCTCTAGGTGTTTGGACCGAATACCCTCTTTGCGGCGTTAGTTGGTCATGAGTCATGACCCGGTGGTACCTTCTCCGAATATCGGGCCATATGCCTTTACTCGGGAAATAGCTGGTCGTGGCCTGAGTGTGCCTTTCCTCCAGACCTTAGTCGTTTCGTGGGATACCCTTTTTTCGCCCATGTTCGAGGACGTAGCGGATTATGCACCATCACTTTACTTAATCATAAGAACGAAACATTTATTTTTATGTTTAACCTAAACCTATTGATTTGGATATTATACACTTTTAGGTTCTTTTCCTTGTTGTAACTTCTGGTTCACTAATTGAAACTCAAACTATGCAACCTTTAATTTTGTTCAATAGGCATGTGCAGACTCTGTTCTTGCCACATTCCTCCGATTCCATACCTATCACTCTTTTTTATGATGGGGGCTATCTCCTTGTGAGTATGATCTAAGTTACATAATGTGAAGTGTATAAGTTCATCTCACATGTGTGTGGACTCCATACACATACACACGTGTGAGAGGACCTTGTACTACATAATGGTTTAGCATAGATAAAATTTTCCTTCTATTATATAGTAGTGTAGGATAGATAAAAGTCAGGTTGTAAACTATTACACAAACTTGTTATAAATAATACATAGATGTGACATTTGTGAAAATTGTTGTACCTATACTTGGGCTTACTATTTAGCATAATAATAATTATTATTATAAACACTATTGAAATAGTGTATTAGGTTGGAAAAACCTCTATATAAAGAGCACTCTTCCATGTAAAATGATACCAATTCACAAGTGTTATTACTTAATATTTGCATTTCTTTTCCTAAGTCTTTTAATATATTGTTATAAACCCCCAACAGTTTTAATTATTCTATAACACGTTGTCAGTACGATAGTGCTCGATCCGAAAGAATTCAGTTCCTTCGTCAAAGAAAACGTTCAACGTCAAAAGTATGAAAGTTTTATATTTACTTGTTCATCTATCTACATTATTACAGACAAGGCGGATTACCGCCTATCTATAATTTTATGATTAGATGAATATGTGTTTATAACTTTGTTGTTAAAGTTTAGTATTTACGTGTTCATCTATCTACATTATTACAGACAAGGCGGACTACCGCCTATCTATAATTTTATGATTAGATGAAAATCCTCTTTATATTTTATTGTCATCTAACTCTAACACTAAAGCTAATTTTAACTTTCGTTGATGCTTGAGTTAACCCCAAGCTAGAAACGACTACTGACAATTTATTATTACTTATTTTATTCCATAAGCCCATGAAAAGTTTTTACATAGTAATGTGGCCGAAATTATTTACGCACTTAATTCATTGCAATTATTTTACTTGTTTATATTATTTCTTAAGCCCATGAAAGATTTTACATAGTAATGTGGCGGAAATTATTTACGCACTTAATTTATTGCAATTATTTTACTTGTTTACATCATTTCTTAAGCCCATGAAAGTTTTTACATAGTAATGTGGCGGAAAATATATATGTATTTACTTATCGTAATATTATTCTATATGCCTGTTAAAATATCATTAATGCGGCGGAAATTATTTTACATGTTATTACAATTAATTTTTGTTGCTAAATTATTAAAGACATTATCATTCATAAAACATGCCAAAATAAAAAAAAAATGATTGTTTTTCTAACGGCTACTTACGGATATTTTTCCTCTATAAATACACAAATTTCATAACACAAACTCCACACAAATCTTCACCTTATTTCTCTTGGTTATGTATTTAGCTAGCAAAATGGCTAACCTCACGAGTACAATTAGTTGTATACTTAATATCACTGGCAAGAATTATGGACAATGGAAACTGGATACGAAATTGTACCTCAGATCAAAGAGTATCGTTGAAACTCTTGCTGCAGTAAATACAAATACGGATCCAGAAAAATGTGAGGATGTGATCTACATGAGAAAACATCTAGATGGAACCTTAAAGAGAGAATATCTCGATGTTACCGATCCTCATGAATTATGGACAAATCTACAGGAAAGATATGACCATCAAAAGAAAACCATGTTGCCAAAAGCCCCCGATGATTGGAACAATTTAAGGTTCCAAGATTTTGAAACTATAAGCGCATACAACTCCACGCTTATGGAGATTCGTTCAGATTTAATTTATTGTGGAAGAAAGCTTACTGATAGAGAAATGATAGAGAAAATACTTTCTACTTTACATGCGTCCATGATAAATGTTCAACATCAATACCGATTGCTGAATATTTCAAAATATCACGACTTGCAACAAAAGTTGTTAATGGCAGAAAGTTACAATAACTTATTGATAAAAATCATCAATCTCGTCCTCCTGGAGCACATGCATTACCTTAGGCAAATGCCATTAACTTTTTAAACTCATATGAACGAGGTAACAATGAGAATGCCAATCATGGTCGTGGTCGTGGTCGTGGTCGTGGTCATGGTCATGGTCAAGGTAGAGGTGGTCATAGAGGAGGATATGGCTATAGAGGTGGACACTGTAAAAGAGGTGGTCATGGTCGAGGGGGTTTTCACAACTCCTCGCATACCAACACTGTCTTTAAGAATAACCACCAGAACAAAGAAAAACATAATAAAAACCCTCAAGGTTATTGTTTTAAATGTGGAATGAGAGGGCATTGGGCCAACACATGTCGTACACCAGAACATCTATGTAAAATGTACCAAAAAAGTTTGAAGGGTAAAGAAAAAGAAGTTAACCTTGTCGAACAAAATCCAAATGGTGATTCCATCTTTATGGAGACGGCAGACTTTACTGATGACTATGATGTTCGTTTGGCTTAATATATGTTATGTGATCTTCTGGCTGAATATGCTTATTGTGATTTGTATTTTAAGTTGTGTTATCTACTTCCTGCATTTCTGTTGTGTGCTTTCAATAAAATAATCTCTTTTCAAATATATACCATGTTTATTGCAATATTTGTTTTAATATTGTTTATTTGAACTGAAGCGTGATATGGAGCATACTGGTGATTTCTGCCTACTTGATTGTTGTACAACTCATACAATTCTCACAAGTAAGAAATATTTTACATATTTAGAACCCTCAAAATTTCAAGTCGGTACAATAGGATGTCCTATTAATTGATTGAAGGATCTGGTACAAGTACTTTTACTTTACCAAATGGAACAAAGTTTATCATCGATGATGACTTATTTGCCCCAAAATCCAGAAGATATTTATTGAGTTCTAAAGATATATATCGTCATGGATATGATACTGAGTCAATGACTGTGAATAAGGCTAAATATATTTTCATTACTAAGAATATACCAGGAAAGAAATATTTTCTTGAAAAACTACCATATATCTCATCAGGGTTGCATTATACATATATTAATGACATCGAATCAAATATGGTAGTCAATGAAAATCCAGAGTTATTGACTCTATGGCATGATCGACTAGGTCATCCTGGTTCAACAATGATGCAAAGGATAATTGAAACTACACATAGACATTCATTAAAAGGATCCAAACTCAATCCGAGCAACAATAGTCCACGTGAAGTATGTTCTCTTGGAAAGCTAATTATAAATCATTCACCAGTTAAAATTAAGACAGAATTACCCACATTTCTTGAAAGAATTCAAGGTGATATATGTGGACCTATTCATCCATCATGTGGACCATTTCAATATTTTATGGTATTAATTGATGCCTCAAGTCGATGGTCACATGTCTGTCTATTGTCTACTCGCAATATAGCATTTGCGAGATTTTTGGCTCAAGTAATTAAAATAAGAGCTCAATTTCCTGATTATACGATCAAGAAAGTCAGACTTGACAATGCTGGTGAATTAACATCCCAAGCTTTCAATGATTATTGTATGTCAACTGGAATTACGGTTGAACATAGTGTTGCACATGTACATACTCAAAATGGTGTAGCTGAATCATTAATTAAACGTCTTCAATTAATTGCTAGACCATTGTTGATGAAAGCTAAATTACCAAGTTCTCTACGGGGTCATGCGATTTTACATGCTGCATCACTAATTCGCATTAGACCAAGCTCGTATCATGAATACTCCCCATTACAACTTGCTTTTGGTTATGAACCTAATATTTCTCATATAAAGATTTTTGGTTGTGCGGTTTATGTTCCAATTGCACCACCAAAGCGAACAAAAATGGGACTACAAAGAAGGTTGGGAATATATGTTGGATTTGACTCACCATCAATAATCAGATATCTTGAGCCTCTAACAGGTGATGTCTTTACGACACGTTTTGCCGATTGCCATTTTAATGAGGCAAATTTTCCAACCTTAGGGGGAGAAAAGAAGTAGTTGGAAAATGATATATCATGGTATAATCCATCTTTAACAAACTTTGATATGCTAACAAAGTAATGTGATTTGTAAGTAAAGAAAATTTTGCATTTACAAGCTATTGCAAATCAATTACCCGATGCATTTACTGACATAAGTAGGGTAACAAAATCACATATACCAGCTGCAAATGCTCCTGCTCATATTGTAATTCCAAAAGAAACATCAAAAGATGATATCTTTGATATAACTAAGAAACGTGGGCGTCCTACTGGCTCAAAGGACAAAAATCTCGAAAATGAAAAGGAGCATCAAAACCTAATGATCCTATTATTGAGGAATCTATGCCTGATGAGTCGCAAAATCCGACATATGAGATACCTCAAGAAGTTATCCAATCAGATCCTATAAATAAAGAGAACGTTGAAATCTCTATAAATTATATCAATACATGAATGGTATTGGATCGAAATGAAATGGAAAATATGGATGAAATATTTTCATATTTAGTCGCTTATGAAATTGTGAATGAAAATGATGATCCCGAACCCAAATCTGTAATTGAATGCCAAAATATGAATGTTAACTGTAAAAAATAAATACGGGATTAAAGAAAATATTAGTCCTAAATATGGGAATTAATATGCGGACAATACTATTGTTACGAGTACTTCCGATGAGATGTAACCACCTCCCACGAGGAGGCCCTCGGAGAGTTACAAATCTGCATGGTCACTGACCTAAAAACAATATAAAGGAATACCCGAGGAGACACAAAGCGTCTCATGGAAAGTCAACGATGAATAAAGAAAAGATATCCACATGGCATCATGAAAATAACAACGCCCGATGAATCCATGCGACTCGGATATCCATCGAATGCGCCACGAGGAACCACAAAGGACCCCGAGTCCCATAAACTCACGAGAACACTTCTTTGATGAAAACTCCTCAACACGAAACGCCCTCGGAACATCACTCCTAAAATCAAATCTCAGAGCAAAAACGGATCCCAACGCAAAAGTCATTAGAAAAACCACCACGAGGACTCGGACAAGAAAACACCACCTTATGAAGGAAAATCAAGCCCTCGGATATCAAATCTAGCCCTCGGAGGTCAAACCAAATCCCTCGGAGATCAAGACAAATCCTCGGAGACCATGCCAAACCACTCGGATACCAAATCAAAGACGAAAACACCCCTCGAAAACCAGCATCCCAAAAAACAGTCCCTCGAAGATCCCGGAGCTATCGGAAGAGAAAAAGATCAGCCTAGTCAGCATCTAGTAGACCAAGAATATATCTTATCTTATCTTTTTACACTTCTACACATATTGCAACACCTGTACTTACTAAAACACATGCACAATGACACCTGTCCCTAGCAAACTCTATATAAAGGGAAGTGATCAGTTAAAGAAAGATAACTTGAAACAAAGACAGAGACACAAAAGGAGTGAAATTCAGTGAATAAAAAAAGAAATATTCTCGTATCTTTATTATCCTTACACAATCAACGCTTTTTGAACCTCGGGTAAAGCGTTCCAACCCCTCAATTACTCCGTTAATTAGGTTATAATATCCAACCTGTTAACAAAATGGCGCTGTCTGTGCGAACGCTATAAAATTTGCCTTTGAGCGTGTCCAACAAGCGTTGTTTACTATGGATGATTTATTTGAAAGCGAAAGTCTTCAAACCCGTCAAGGCAACTCGGAAGAGACTTTGTCCCACTACCAATCAGGTACACGAGATTTCATCAATGTCCCCCGCTCTATCTTTGAAAGAATCATAGAAGCCACTGCTTGGAGAATACCCCGCAGACGGAGGAATCTCGGCAATCGATCCCGCGAGTCCCCCAGATGGAGGAATCCTCCCTCGGAAGAAGGGACACCCCCAATAGATGGAGCCCCTCTCCTGTCTCATGGCGCCGTGAACCTCTACGAGAATCACCAAGGTATGATAATTATGAGGAAACTCCGAGGATGGGCCAAGGAGAAGAGATACCCTGTCCTTGGGAATATCCTAGAGTTGATAATCATGCCCTATGGGGGATGCTAGATGGTTTACGAAAAGAAATGAGTGATATCAAGAAAACCATGGCCCTTAAAGAGGATCCCACTTTTAAAATTTCCCCTTTTACCCCCGAAATTTCACTAGCATTCGTCCCCTCGGGGATGCGACCCGTCAACGTTCCCTTATACACTGGGGACGCTGATGGAAGAGATCCACATGATCACATACACCAATACTTGGTGCGAATGGACCTATCCTCCGCCCCCGACCATGTCCTATGCAGTGTGTTCCCCGTCACCCTCGGAGGATGAGCCCAAGCTTGGTTAACCCACCTTCCCCCTAACTCCATAAAGAGCTTTGATAAGTTAGCCCACTTATTCGTACGACAGTTTGCATGCAATCGGCGATACCTCAAATTGGTCACCCATCTCTTCACGGTGAAACAACAGAAAGATGAACCCTATGAACCCTTGCGAGGGTACATAAAACATTTCACTAATGAAGCGTTGGATGTCCCTAATGTCAGCCCCACCATCCTGGCAGACATACTGACACAGGGACTTCGAACAGGGGATTTCTTCCGATACCTCATGGGAAATCATGTCACGGACATGAATGAGCTTATGCAAAAGGCAGAAGTTTACATCCTCATGGAGGAAGCGGAAGGAACGAAAAGATGCATGGAGCATGATGACAATGAGCACCGAGAACACGTTGAACGAGAAGTGAAAGCTAAAGAAAAGGGAAAGGAAGGGAAACCAGCCCCCCGCAAAGACGAGGGAGGGGTAGTCAAAAAATTCTTATGACCCGTACCCTTACCTCCGATGACTATCGCTCCCCAATAGGTACTTAACGTAATGAGAGGCAGCGATGATTTACACTGGCCCACACCGGCCAAATTTCCCAATCGAGAAAGGAACACAGGGAAGCACTGCAAATATCATAAAACATATGGACACACCACCGAGGAGTGCACTACCCTACGCAGGGAGATACTCCGCCTTCTAGAAGCAGGATACTTGCAGAACTACCTCAAAGTAAATAATCCCGAGGAGCCCAAGCCGAATGTATGGAAAAGATCACGCCCAGAGCAAGAAGAGGGCGAGGCGGCTCCCAATCACCTGTCACGGGAAAGGACCACGGAGCACGGACAGTCCCGAGGATGGACCACGGGCCAACGACAGGGTTCCCGAGAAAGAACTACGGGGCATCGTAACTTACCTCCTCCACCAGACTCATATGAGGACAACGCTCCTTCGGGTCGAACGGTCAATATGATAGAGGGAGGAGATATCTCAATAACACCCCAAGGTAAGAAGAAAAAATATCTGAAAGAGGCCCGACGAGCAGAACAAGGACTCCCTGTATGCTCCGTCCAAGGGGCAAAACTGCCTAGTATTACCTTCGGACCCGAGGACCTAGCAGGTATAGTTTACCCCCATGAAGACCCCTTGGTTATTTCAGCCGTTATCTACAGATGTGAAATCTAAAAGATCCTCATCGACATGGGTAGCTCTGTGGACGTACTCTTATTTCCGACCTACCTTGCTATGGGACTAAAAAGAGAAAGGCTGGAGATGGCAGAGGTCCCCCTAGTAGGTTTTTCTGGAGAAGCCTGCCATACCCTGGGAACTGTGACCCTTCTGATGTCGTGGGGAGAGGGAGCCCTTCGAAGAACGGAACCCACCAATTTTCGGGTAGTGGAAGCCTCTTCACGAACGTACAACGCCATATGCGGAAGACTATCCATCCGAACCTTCGAAGCTATCCCCTCTACCCTTCATCTTAAGGTAAAGTTTCCCACTTTCTCAGGTATCGGAGAAGTTCGAGGAGATCAATCCAAGGCTAGAGAATGCCGCATGAATGCTATCCCCTCGGAAGAAGAGGAATTCCCCCTCGGAAATAATAAAAAGCTCAAAACCGAAGAGACACAGGTTCAACCCGTAGAAGAGTTAAAGATGGTAGAGTTGGTAGAAGGAAGTCCGAAAAAGGTGGTTAAGATGGGTACCCGCATGGAACCGGCAATAGAAGCTCAACTCACTTCCATCCTCAAGCAATTACATCACCTCTTTGCCTGGGAAGGGGGACTGCCCGGACGAATCAACAACAAGGTATGACAACACTTTCTCAATATAAAACTAGGGGCTAGACCTGTCCGGCAGAAAAAGAGAAAAATGGGGCCAGAGCGCAATAAAATTATCCGATCGGAGATTCAACGACTCCTTAGCCTGAGGCAAATTCGGGAAGTTATATATCCCGAATGGTTGGCTAATGTGGTTCTGGTTCCCAAACATGGAGGAAGATGGCGAATGTGTGTAGACTTTACCAATCTCAACGAAGCATGTCCGAAAGATTGCTATCCCTTGCCCAGTATCGATCAGCTAGTGGACTCCACTGCTGGATGCGCGCTGCTCTCAACCCTAGACGGAGACAAGGTTTACAACCAGATCCCGATGGCAACGGCAGACCAGGACAAAACTAGCTTTATCACAGATGCTGGCACCTTCTACTATTTGGTAATGCCCTTCGGACTCAAAAGTGTCCGTGCCACTTACCAAAGACTAGTAAGTCTCATGTTCGCTGGACTCATCGGAAAATCGGTGGAATTCTATGTGGATGATACGGTGGTTAAGAGTAAAACTGCAGAAGGTCATTCTGAGGACCTGCGAAAAGCATTGGTCATCATGGATAAATTCGGAATGAAGGTTAACCCTAAAAAGTGCTCCTTTGGCATCCGAGGAGGAAAATTCTTGGGGTTTATGGTCACAGAAAGAGGAATAGAAGTAAACCCCGAAAAGGCTGAGGCCATCGTGGGACTTCCAACTCCGAGGATAGTTAAAGATGTTCAAAAGCTCACAGGACGGATGGCCTCCCTGTGCCGATTTGTTTCCAAATCAGCAGAGAAATGACTCCCCTTCTTTAAAATACTCCGTAACATCAAAGAATTCCAGTGGACCTCTCAGTGCGAAGAAGCCCTCGGAGAGCTAAAAAGGTATATGGTGAAACCCCCTTGCTAGTAAAGCCTTCGCCTCAAGAGGATCTCTTTGTATACTTATCTGTCGGAGAAGAAGCTGTTAGTGTTGTGCTAGTCAAAGAACAAGATAGAGAGCACCACCCCGTATACTATGTCAGCAAAACTCTTCTCGGAGCGGAAACCAGGTATACCGAAACTGAAAAACTCGTCTTAACTTCGGTTACCATGGCCCGTAAACTGCGCCCCTATTTTCTCTCTCACCCGATCACTGTGTTGACAAAACACCCCTTGCGGGTAATCCTCAATAAACCCGAGTCATCGGGAAGATTGATAAAATGGGCCGTAGAACTCACAGGGTATGACATTTCCTACGCTCCGAGGCCCTCCATCAAAGCGCAAGTCCTGTCGGACTTTGTAAGGGAGCCGACCAGCATCGGGTCCGAGGAAAAAGAACCTCTAAGGCATGCATATGTAGATGGCTCCTCTGTTAGTACACACGGGGGAGCGGGAATAGTCTTGGTAAATTAATAAGTGGAAGACGAAAGACTCTATTTTGCAGTCAGACTTGATTACCCCATTTCCAACAACGAAGCTGAGTATGAAGCCCTCCTCATTGGCATGAGACTTGCAAAAGAAGTAGGAATAAGGAGAATACTCCTCCATAGTGACTCTCAATTGATTGTCCAACAAGTTAAAGGTTCATATGAAGCAAAAGAAGAAAGGATGCAGGAGTACCTTCGAGTAGTCCATCATAGGCAAGAATGGTTTGAAGGCTATGACATAGTCCAAGTTCCCCGAAAGGAAAACCAAGAGGCGGACGCCTTGTCCAAAATGGCCACTCAAACGGCAACCATCCACACCCGAAGGATCACTCTGCTCCATGTCAGTGAATCCGAAAAGTCCGAGGGTAAAGAAGTAAATGCCACTATGGATTCCCCGTCCAGCTGGGTAATTCCCATCAAAACCTACTTACGGGATCCAAAAGGATATTCCCCAGACAAAGTTGTGCAACAAATAATGTCCAGAAAAACCATTCGATATTTCCTGAAGGATGAAATACTTTTTTCAGAGTACATATTCATGCCCCAACGCCAGATGTCTCAACGAAGAAGAAGCCCAATTAGCTATGGCAGAAACTCACGAGGGGACATGCGGGAGCCATACCAGCGGCGAAAGTATGGTCGGACGCCTGATTCGGCAAGGCTATTACTGGCCCACGATGGCTAAAGATAGCAAAAGCCACGCGTAAATGTGTAAACCGTGCCAAGCTTACGCCCCTAGGGTCCATCAACTCGCAGCCCCATGGGAACCTCATCTGACCACTTGTCCATTCTCGAAATGGGGCATTGATATAGTGGGGCCACTCATCCCTGACGCCGGCCAACAGAAGTTCCTACTTGTAGCAGTGGATTACTTCACCAAATGGGTTGAGGCAGAACCTTAGCCCGAATCACCGCGAGCGCCATCGTCAATTTCCTATGGAGGAATATCATATGCCACTTTGGCATCCGTCGGAGCCTGGTAAGTGATAACGGACTGCAATTCACAAATCAAGAGTTAGAAAAATGGTGTGACCATTGAGAGATCAAACACCGCTTCGCTTCGGTGGGATATCCCCAAACGAACGGACAGGTAGAAAGAACCAATCGAACCCTCCTAAAAAACATGAAAGCCCGACTTGACTGGCATAAGGCCAAATGGGTTGAAGAAATACCCGGCATATTATGGGCCTATAGGACCACGCAAAGCACTGCCACGGGTGAAACCCCGTTTAGCTTATCCTACGGGTGCGAAGCGGTCCTGCCCTCGGAGGTTTCCGTTGAGAGCTGGCGAGTCCGAGAATATGAAGAAATCGCCAACAGCTCCAACTTAGCCCTGGCCCTCGATCTTCTCGAAGAAAGAAGGACACGAACCGCCATCCAGATTGAAGAATACCAAACCCGGATGTCACGATACTACAACGCTAAGGTAAAACCTCGAACTTTTCAAGTTGGAGACTTAGTGATGAAACGGATCGGAGCTTCCAAGAATGTGGGTAAGCTCGATCCCCGATGGGAAGGACCCTACAAGATAGAGGGAATTGTTGAACCTGCAACTTACCTTCTAGCCAATTCTGAAGGTGCAGTGCTCCGCAATACCTAGAACTCCATCAATCTCAGAAAATATTATGCTTAATGTAATGAGACGGTTTGTACATAAATAAAAAAGTTGTTTGTATATAAATGGTTCATTTACAAAACAAAAGGAAATAGGGTTGCAAAATAAAACGATGACTCTATGAAAATGTCATCACAGCAACCTAACCCCGAGGAGCCATCTAATACAAACGACTAGTACAAAACAGTCAACACCTACTAACAAATCCTCATCCTAAAGGGATATCGGATTATATTCGATACAAAGAGATCACTGTTATCTGCGCATAAACGGAAACATCCTCTATCGGACGCTTCCCTTCCCTGACAAGTCGACGACGTTGCTCTTCGGATAATGAAACAGGGTCATCAACAACCACCGTCGGAACGGCCGGATCCCTGATAACTGGGGGAGGAACTTCTGCAAAAACTTGGCGAATGCTAAGTTCAGGAATGACCAAGCCCGAGGGAAATCCTGGTAGGGCCTGGACCGCATCTCGTCACAAACGATAACCTATACGGACCAAATCACGCATTTCCTTATGAAGAGACTCACGAGGGCTATATGAACCCACCACCTCCAACACTGCTTGGACCTGGGCCATCACTAACGCCACCTCATGAGTACGAGTTGTCTCCAGCAGCTGTTGAGTCGCCACATCTCTTTCTTTTGTAGCACGCATTAACTGCTCATTGGAAAACTGAACTTGGTCCCTTAAATCTTCCATCATCCCCTCTAAATTAAATATGCGGGCCCTCTCAAGGACCAACTGACCCTCTAACTCCCAAGATTTATCTTTTTCGGTTTGCAAAACCCCCTCGTGAAGTTCCCGAGCAGACTCCTTAGCGGCGGCTAATTGAGTTATCTCCGCGTGAGCTTCAAATAGACCATTCTCTAGCTTATCCCGACGGCGATATACCAAGTCAGGGTCAGAAGAAGACTCTCATCGGGATCCTATGGCGTTCAAGACCATGTAAATCTACATGCCAGTCAAACCGTCAGCATCAAAGGGATAACAAAGGTTAGTGCTAAATAGAATAATTGAAAAATTACCCTACCTCGCACAAATCTGTACAGGCAAGATCCTGAAGACTGGAGAGAGGAAAAGTCCTCATCAATTCACAGTTTGTCGCATTCAATAACCCGCTCAAGTAATTTCGGCAAAAATCTGCCACGGAGGAAGACGAAGGGGCGGAACCATCTTCTCCGAAAGGACGAATCCCCGCCAGAAGAGGATCACCCTCAAGAGGTGGACGAACAACCGGGGCAGGACCCTCCCCGAGGGGATGGGACCCACCCGGAACAGAGGAAGTAAAACCCTCCTCCACCACATTTACAACATCTCCCGAAAAGGAGCGTGATACCAACCGCGGTATCGGAAAATCCATCCGAAAAAGAGCAGCGGTGGGGTCCTCGGAGACAGTGCGAGCCGGGGGACTGCAGCAAGAAAGGCCCCTTGATCCCTCCTCTCTGAGGGAGGACTCGCCATAATATCAAAGCCCGAGTGATCGGAGCCACCCTCCTCCGAAAGGGCATACCCATTATTTAACGTATGTGCCAAGAAGACCTTATCGAAAGGTTTTATCGCAAACGTTTGCATCTCCAAACCTATCGGGAAGACGAGTATGCTATAAGCTCAAAGCAACAGAAAACATCCCATAACAACGAAGATAAGAAGAAAAACTTACGGAAGAAGAAATTGCTATAAAGCGGCTGAGCGGGAAGATTGAACATCTCTACCCCTTCTTGAAGACCTATCAATATCAAAGACTCGGGGAACTCTAATAAGCTGCTTATGTCGTAAGTACCCGAGAATAGCCCAGAATGAGTCAGCACCTCCTCCTCATGTATCAATGACTCGGAGTTGGGAGTAACGTATCCAAGACCCCATCAGAGAGGTACTCCCCATAAATCTGCTGATCGGCCCCTCGGGCGAATGAAAAAGAACCTCCGCCTCCAATCCCCTCTATGAGAATGCGGATTGGATACATGAGTGAAGGTTCTATTGATATCCCGATAGGCCAAGCTGAAAAAAGGGGGGCCACCCGCACAGGGGCGCAAGGCAAAAATGACTCCCACCCGATGAGGAGACATGGGGAGGTTCTGAAGCTCACAACATAGGATGTACCCCACCAAGTGACGATACGAGTTCGACGTCAACTGGCTCGGACATATTTGCCAATAACGGAAGAGAGTCTGAATAAAAGGGTGAAAAAACACCCGCATCCCACACCTCACTTGGTCACGGTATACCGTCAAGAATCCCCAAGGGGGATCGTAAGCCCTCTGCTCGGAATGTGGTATGACCACATCATACTGGGTATAATCTAGATTATACTCAAAAAAGAGGGTCATAACTGACCCCTCGTGCTCATTACCCGTAACATTGCCCACTTGACTGCGGCCCAACAATTTTATGGGGTTTAAAGTATATCAAACTCCAAGGATTGATCCGCCAGAGTATAAGATCCCCTACCCATAAATACCTCACGAATATAAGTCATCCTGCGGGACTCAACATTTGAGGATCTCACAGCGAATCCCCTCGAAGGACTTCCCAAAAGAGCTGCTATATCATCATCCAAACTATCCCGCCTAGAGGAAAAGCTAGCCGAGGAGGCATGTCGCACTCCTAGCGCTTGCGGAGGGGTCCGAACCGAGTGCCGAGTGGAATTGTGAGAGGAAACGGACCCTACTCTCATGTAATGTGGGGGCATTATCTCCTCGGGCAAGTTTTCACTCTTCTATTTCACGAAGAACTGCGCAAAAGCTGAAAAGTGATTTTTGCAAAATCGGTGAACACTCTATCTAAAAGATGTTTCTTTTTCTAAAAGAAAGTTGTGACAAAATCACTACGTATTTGCTCATATATATACTGTTGCCCACAAATAAAAGCATGAGCTGCCCAAGCTAGATTAATTACCAAGGCCACGTGTCCAGTAAAAAACCTATGGAAAGGGTAAAACCTCATGCATGAAGACACCTCCTACTACAAGTTTTACTTGGCCAGCAAGTTTATTTGGTAAACTTATCCTTAAGCATTAAATAAACAGTTAGATAATTATGGCTGCTAAATAGTTACTAATGGAAAAGACAAAGTAGAACGGGAAAGAAATGATTTATTTACTGATAAGCCCCGAGAAGTCCTCGGAAAATGACCATACAGTGCAGAAAAGGTCGGAAAACTAAGGAATTAAAAGTTTACACTTATTAAAGTAAAAAAGCAAAAATAAAAGTTCTATACTATGCCTCTGTGGTTGATGGAGGTGGAGCGGGACGCGAAGGGGATGTCGCCTCAGTGAAGGTACCCATTGGAGCCAGACGTGAAATCGGTGAGAACATCCCCCCGGAGCCACTAAATCTCAGACTCGGACTACTTGCTGAATGTAGTGGAGAAGGCGCAGGAGAAACCCGAGGGGATAACACGCCACCAAATCTCCCCATGAGTACGCGGCAATCCTCGGAAGAGGGCTTCTTCAGCTTACGCGGCAATCTCCCCACGAGTACACTCTAGATAACCCCACAGCATATGGCCCGCTAAAAGCTCGTGGGGCGGCCTCTCGGAAAGTTCCGG
This sequence comes from Linaria vulgaris, assembly GCA_948329865.1. Classification (NCBI taxonomy): domain Eukaryota; kingdom Viridiplantae; phylum Streptophyta; class Magnoliopsida; order Lamiales; family Plantaginaceae; genus Linaria; species Linaria vulgaris. The sequence continues at coordinate 33,622,936 of OX415254.1, forward strand.
TTGCTGCCTAGAGATCTCCTGCTGAGCAAGCTGAACCGCGGCATCAATTTTAGCATGCACCTCCTCGGGAGAAAAAGCCCTTGCCAACTTCCCCTCGGCCGACTCCGCCCTGTCAGTGACCTGACCCAACATCTCCTTAAGTTTCCTCTCCCTCTCCAAACCCTCCGCTACCTCCTTCTCAAGAGCAGCGATCCGATCATTAAGAGTCCCCTCGGACTCCTTCTTTTCCTTCTCCAAAAGGGCTACCCTGGCTGTTGCAGTCTTCTCGGAGGTTTCTATCTGCTTATATGCAGATTCTGCCTTTTCCAGGTTGTGTCGCAAGTCCTCGATCGTCTTTTCAGCCCTTTGCAGAGTGAATTCGAAAGCGGAGATCTTTGTAAGAAGCACTTCCTCCCTTGTTTGGCTCTCCTTATCCCTGGACAAGAGAGGCGTTAGTTGCGCTCGGAGTGCTTCCACCTCCTCCACGCTCCTTAAACCACGCTGCTCCATGGCAACAACTACCTCCCGAGTCTTTCCTATCTGCAAAAAGAGAAGCAAAAGAAATAATTGTTAACATAAATCATACCACACGCGGAAGCAAGTACGTATAGGAGGAAGGGAAACTTGAAACTTACCATCAACCCCATCCAGTTAAGGCTGGTGTACAAGAACTGAAACCCCTCGGCAGGTGTGGAATTGGAGGAATCAAAAAATTGGAGGATCTCCCGATAGGCATCCCCCACAGTCCAGGACGAAGGCTTCCCCTCCGGTCCACGAGGGGGTACGGGCGTTTGAAAAGTGTGACCCCTCGGAGATAATGTCACCGGAACATGACCCCTCGGAGGAGTAATCCCCGGAATTGGCGTCACCACATCCGAGTCGGTAAATACCGCCCTAGAACCCCCAACAGCTGTGGATATACCCGCCTCCCCAATTAGTGAGCTCAAAAGCTCCACCTTAAACTCCCTGTCTTCGGACGAGGGATCAAACTCTCATTGGATGTCCTCCGAGTTCCCCAAGGAAGTCTCTGGACCGGGAACATGGAATTGTGCCAAAAAGTCTTCCTCTACAAGAAGAAACATGCATGTGTAAGAAGAGAGAATGAAACTAGAAAAAATTATACAGAGAGGAAAAGATAGGTAGAAAAGGTTTACCGAAAGGAGCAGACTCTTCCATCATCGGAGGCTTTCCTTTATCCACAGTACCTGCACCAGAGAAGAGAGCATCAATATATGATCCAGACTCTTCAAAAAATTTCAGAAAATCTTTCTAAGGGTTAGCAAGAATTTACCGAGGGGAACATACTCAAACACGGCCTTCTCCGAGAACTCTGGAACTCTCGGAGACATGGGCTCAACTCTGCGAGAAGAATCGGGAGACGGATCCCGAGAAGATATAACCACCACCTCCATAGTCTTCTGGGCAGAACCCTCCCCGCCAACCCTCGGAGAGATCCCTTCGTCGGAAAACCTTGGAGAACTTACCGTATCAGACCCGGAGACTGGCACCAGAGCCCAAGGACCAACCTGGCGCAAGGGAACTGCATTCTGGATCACACCCGCAGCATCTATGTATAAAGGGGCATGATCCTCGGGAGCTCTACCCATCTCTGAACCCATGTGCGTGCCTTCCAGAGCATTAACCTCCTCCTCGTCACCCTCCTCCGGAGCATCGGAAATACCACTTGGAACGGGATCCGTGGAGCCCGAGTGCGAATAATACTTCACTAAGACGTCCCCTGCACCACCCGAGAACCAGCAAATACAGTTATAACCTATTTCTATGCCAAAAAAAGGAATAAAACGAATACCAGATACTTACGAAACAAGGTCACGGCATTGGAAGAAAGGGACAACGACTTCTCAATCGCATCGTCAGTAAACACCACGTGATGAAGCCCGGATGCCTCAAACAACATCAGGAAATCCTCCGACTCTATCAGAAGTTGCTGTGAAATCACCGGGGATAGAACTACATCCTGATCCAAAGTATGCACGGGAGACGCGCCTTCTCTCCAGTCGAAAGGCATGTCCCATGCACCTTGTGCAGTCTGCACGAAGAAATACCTATTCTTCCATACACTGTGAGAGCTGATTGACCCATCCAGTATCCTCTTCGTGGAATGCTTGCTATTATCCCGATGACGAACGTGGTAGAACTGGTACCCCCCGGGTGAAACCACCACGTCAAAAATGGAAAAAAGTGATCAACCCCACATTCCAGTCCATTCACCTGGCACCAGAAGACATAAATGCACAGAGCAGCGAAGCCATTCGGAACCATCTGGCTCGGACTGATATTGCACGCCTTGAATACTTTGCAAAAGAAGGGCGGCATAAATGAGCGCCACCCATATCGCACCTGAGCGAAGTAAACCGTCAACATCCCCGCAGGTGGATAGCAAGCCCTCTCGTCCCTTGTCGAGATTTGAAACACCATATTCTTCTGAAAGGCTCCAGTATTGGTGAACAAATCCAGCACCTGCTCACGAGTAGCAATACTCTGAACCTTCTCGATTTTCGCAAAATCACGAGTAGCAGCAACCTTCTTTGACTTAGGAATCCTAGCTTTTTTAGCGGCGACGCTAAACTAGACGACAATAGAAGTCTTCCCCTTTCGCTTACGAGTAATTACTCCCGTCGGAGCACCCTCCCGTCCCCACCTGAGAGTCAATTGGAGCAGTAACTCCAGAGGTAGTAGAGCCGGTGATAGGACCAGTGTTGGTGGAAGAAGCCATCTGAACAGTAACGAGGAGAAAGTATTTATCCGAAAAAGGGAAAGAGAAAAAAAGGCGTATGAATTTGCTAAGAATTTGAAGTGCGAAGAAAGACGAGAGACGAAGAAGATTTTTGCTCTGGAGAAGAATTACAGCAAGAGAAAGTAGTAAAAGTGAGAACGAGGGTGAATGGTTCTCCTATTTAAAACCCTAAAACAACAACGGTCAGATACTCTTTCAAACGTGGAGCTCATTCAAAGCTCCACGTCTCCGCCGCATCCGCGTGCCACGACGTTACAAATCTGACTGTTACCAACGGTCAAATGCTTTGAAGTTTTAAACTAGTCAACGGCTACCACACCCCGAGACCTCCGCGCGCTTAAAGGCAGTACGCCCAGGGGTAATAAGGTAAATTCTATATGATCCGTTTTTAAATAATTATAAATATCTGCACGTACCCCCTCAGAAAAACACCAAAAAACAGATACCTTGAAGGGAAAAAATGAAAAAAGCCCCTCACCCCACGAAGGGTATGAAATAAAATTTACCTCGCCTCTACGAAGGCGATCAAAATTTGGAGGGGCTAATGTTAACTGTAAAAAATAAATACGTGATTAAAGAAAATATTAGTCCTAAATATGGGAATTAATATGCGGACAATACTATTGTTACGAGTACTTCCGATGAGATGTAACCACCTCCCACGAGGAGGCCCTCGGAGAGTTACAAATCTGTATGGTCACTGACCTAAAAGCAATATAAAGAAATACCCGAGGAGACACAAAGTGTCTCATGGAAAGTCAATGATGAATAAAGAAAAGATATCCACATGGCATCATGAAAATAACAACGCCCGATGAATCCATGCGACTCGGATATCCATCGAATGCGCCACGAGGGAACACAAAGGACCCCGAGTCCCATAAACTCACGAGAACACTTCTTTGATGAAAACTCCTCAACACGAAACGCCCTCGGAACATCACTCCTGAAATCAAATCTCAGAGCAAAAACGGATCCCAACAAAAAAGTCATTAGAAAAACCACCACGAGGACTCGGACAAGAAAACACCACCTCACGAAGGAAAAATCAAGCCCTCGGATATCAAATCTAGCCCTCGGAGGTCAAACCAAAGCCCTCGGAGATCAAGACAAACCACTCGAATACCAAATCAAAGACAAAAACACCCCTCGGAAACCAGCATCCCAAAAAACAGTCCCTCAAAGATCCCGGAGCTATCAGAAGAGAAAAAGATCAGCCTAGTCAGCATCTAGTAGACCAAGAATATATCTTATCTTATCTTTTTACACTGCTACACATATTGCAACACCTGTACTTACTAAAACACATGCACAATGACACCTGTCCCTAGCAAACTTTATATAAAAGGAAGTGATCAGTTAAAGAAAGATAACTTGAAACAAAGACAGAGACACAAAAGGAGTGAAATTCAGTAAATAAAAGAAGAAATATTCTCGTATCTTTATTATCCTTACACAATCAACGCTTTTTGAACCTCGGGTAAAGCGTTCCAACCCCTCAATTACTCCGTTAATTAGGTTATAATATCCAACCTGTTAACAAGGAATGATTGGGATAACTGGAAAGATGCTATGCAAGCTGAATTAGATTCGCTTAATAAGCGAAAGGTATTTGGACCCTTTGTTCTCACACCAAAAAGTGTGAAACCCGTAGGGTTCAAATGGGTCTTCGTTCGCAAACGAAATGAGAAAAATGAAATTGTAAGGTACAAAGCTCGCCTTGTCGCACAAGGTTTTTCTCAAAGACCTGGAATCGATTATGAAGAAACGTATTCTCTTGTAATGGATACGATTACATTTCGATTCTTGATCAGTCTAGCGGTCTATGAAAATCTAAACATGAATCTCATGGATGTTGTCACTGCTTATCTCTATGGATCACTTGATAATGATATTTACATGAAGGTCCCTGATGGACTTAAATTACCCGCAACATCAAGTTCCAAACCTAGAGAAATGTACTCAATTAAATTGCAAAGATCATTATATGGGTTAAAGCAACCAGGTCGCATGTGGTACAATCGTTTGAGTGAATATCTATTAAAAGAAGGATATATAAATAATTCTTTGTGTCCATGCATTTTTATTAAGAAAACATCATCTGGTTTTGCAATTATTGCGATTTATGTAGATGATTTAAATATCATTGGCACTGACAAAGAAATTCATTCAACAATGACTTATTTAAAGAATGAATTTGAAATGAAAGATCTTGGAAAGACTAAATATTGTCTTGGTTTGCAAATTGAGCATGTTAAAAATAGAATACTTGTGCATCAATCTAACTATACTAAAAAGATATTGAAACGTTTTAACATGGATAAAGCAACACATTTGAACCATCCTATGATTGCAAGATCATTAACTATAGATAAAGATCGATTTCGTCCTTGTGAAGAAAATGAAGAAATTATTGGTTCTGAAGTTCCATATTTAAGTGCCATTGGAGCTTTAATGTATCTAGCTAATTGTACTAGACCTGATATATCATTTACTGTGAATTTATTAGCCAGGTTTAGCTCATCACCCACAAAAAGGCACTGGAAATGAATTAAACATTTATTCTGTTATCTTCAAGGAACTGTGGATCTTGGTCTATTTTATCCTAACAATGCGGTACAAGAATTGATTGGCTATGCAGATGCAGGTTTTCTATCAGACCCACATAAATCTAGATCTCAAACTGGTTATGTATTCACGTATGGAGGCACTGCTATTTCATGGCGTTCTCAGAAACAGGCACTCGTTGCAACATCATCGAATCATGTTGAGATTATTGCACTCCATGAAGCAAGCAGGGAATGTGTATGGCTACGATCAATGACACATCATATAAGAAGTACATCTGCCTTACCTATTAGAGAGAGTCCTACAACATTATACGAAGACAATTCTGCATGTATTACACGGATGAAAGAAGACTATATCAAGAGTGATCGAACCAAACACATACCCCCAAGATATTTTGCCTACACTCAGGAACTCGAGAAGAACAAAGAAATTAATATCCAATATGTTCAATCATATGACAATATGACAGATCTTTTTACAAAGGCACTCCCTACTGTGACTTTTAAGAAACATGTTCAAAGTATTGGGATGCGTCACCTACGAGACTTATGAAGAACTGGAGATGCCAACTTGAGGGGGAGTTTCCACGGCTGCACACTTTTTCCCTTATTAAGGTTTTTAATCCACTAGGTTTTTTCTTATAAGGTTTTTAACGAGGCAGCATAAGACGGATCATATATGTTACAAAATTTTCAAACATCCAAGGGGGAGTGTTATAAATAATACATAAATGTGATCTTTGCGGAAATTGTTGTACCTATACTTGGGCTTACTATTTAGCATAGTAATAATTATTATTATAAACAATATTGAAATAGTGTATTAGGTTGGAAAAACCACTATATAAAGAGCACTCTTCCAGGTAAAATGATATCAATTCACAAGTACTATTACTTAATATTTGCATTTTTTTTTTAAGTTTTTTAATATATTGTTATAAACCCCAACAATTTTAATTATTCTATAACAAAACTCTATTTTTTGATATATATAAAAAATGGTTGAAGTGTCAAGTTCAATGTCATGTTAAGGTAGTTACATCAAACCGTAAACAACTTGAGTAATTGGCACGGTAGAGAGGAACCTACCCGGGGTCCTATATAACCAACTGATTAAATTTTCCGGACCCAAATCAAACTAAACGGAATATTCCCTATTTTCCCCCAAATCCAAAAACCCTAACAAAAATGCATTTGTTTGATTGATCGCACATATTACGGTGCTGCAATGAAGGGTTTAAGCGGGCATGAATCGAAGCTCAATCATGGAAGCAGTAGCAGTATGAACATCAAGGTCTCTCATGGGAGTAATGAATACGAAGTTACCGTGCCCTGTAACTCCACGTTTGGTATGCTTTTGTATTGTTGTTTTTGCTTGTAAATTATCTAGCAATTGAAATGCTGTTAATTATTGCGCGGTATTTTGTATATATATATTATCGAAGATCAATTGCTCTGGATCGATGTACGGTTTATTGCTTCTATATTCGTGTTTGCTTGGCGCTACTGTTAGATTTTACTAGGGTGGTTGTGTTGTGTTTGTTTTTATGTTTTCATCTAGATTGGATCTAGTGTTGCTATATAAACTTTGACTGTTTTGTCGTCGGATAATGTAATCGTGACATGAGTGAGGAAGTGTCGGTTGGCATTCCTGATGCTTAATACGATGTGTTTGCTGTGGTGCATTCATAAGAAGCTTTGCCAATTGTGATTTCCCAGCATGAGTATGGATAGTCTGATTTAGACTCACCAGTATGTTAGTATTTGGCATGTATTTGGTATACATCTGATTGTATGGAGATAAATGGAGTGGAATATTACTAGATATTTGAGAGATAGTATACGTTCATTTTAATATGATTGCTCCAGTTACTCTGTTTCCTATGTGGTGACCTTTCTTCCAACTCTAACCCCTAACGTTTATTGACTCCACAATTTTTATCCTTGTTAAATGCTTCGTCCATGAAAGTCGGTCTATTTCTTGCATTCCTTATTGACCAAATATTAACGCCCCATAATCAGTCTGGTTCATCGCTCCATTACGCTGTTAAAGTTGAAGTTCTGTTGGAATTTATGCGAGTTCTTCCCTTTTGACCTCTTGTAACACGGGGTTGGATTACCCCTTGTACTCCGATTTCTTATTATTGATCGTCCAAAATGAATATATTATTGCTTCTGTTTGGTTGATTATTCATTTTGCTGATGCAGGTCATCTGAAATCAGTTATTGCTCAACAGAATGGTTTGAAGCTTGAGGTGCTTAAACTTTTGTTTAGAGGTAAAGAAAAAGAAGATGAAGAGAATCTTGAGACGGCAGGTATAAAAGACAATTCTAAAGTTTTACTCGTGGAGATAGCGGAGCAGAAAATCCCTGAAGAAGTTCAGGAAACACCTGTAGTCTCAAAGGGAGGTGAAGCTGTTGCTCAAGTGAGGGTAGAGGTCAACAAGCTTTCAGAACATGTTGGTTTCATCTTCTCAGTTTAATTTTTCCACTTTATATAAATGTGTATATTATATATGCATATACAAAGACACATACACATTGGCACTTCCTTATTACGTAACCCTCCTGTGATGTGACTTTCTATTCTGCAATGAAAGGTTTCTGCACTGCAAGTTGCTCTTGATAGCGGAACCAAGGTTGATGAAAAGAATATTATTTATTTGGCTGAGATGCTTATGAGGCAGTTACTTAAATTGGATGGCATTGAAGCTGAAGGAGAAGGGAGAATTCAGAGAAAGACGGAGGTCAGTTTTGTTTTTACCTTTAGGATCCTTTTATTAATCCATTAAAGGAATTCCAACGACTTATAAATGGATTTCACGTGAAGTTATTAGTCCTTGGCTAGTTTGCCTCGATCTTACAATAAACAGTATTTAATGATGCTACTTATAGTCATACTAGGTAAATTTGGGACGTGACCTGTTCAAATGAATGATTTTATACATCCTCTGTCATAGGGGCGGGATGGAGTGAGAGGACGAAAACGTCTTTATGCACCTCTCTCTGGACTGGCCGATATGTCTGAAACAGCAATGTGCATGAGTTATAAATAAATTGTCCATTTGTTTGGTTAGATGAGTAAATTAGGTAGTTAAACTGTAAAAGCATTAGATCTTTCTCATTCAGTAATGACACTCTAAACAGGTCCCAAGTCTGTTTCGTTAGCATAACACTTGGATCTGTTTCCACCTAAAAGCTTTGAAGTTATTTAGTCTACTTAAAGATGTGAATAGATGAGTATCCTTGCTGTATATTCTCCACCATGTCATTTCTTTAATTGTGCTAAGCATGTATTACTTTTTTTCTTTCTGAGTTTGTCAATGTTCTTTGCTTCTGGTCATGCCCTTTCCATCCTATTTAATAATTTAATAACTTAGATTTCACTATTCTGTAGAGATGTATATCTTGTCTGTGCACGACATTAACATTACTCGTTTCAGGTGCGTAGGGTCCAGAGCCTTGTGGATACAGTGGATCTCCTGAAGTTGAGAAACTCAAATCCTTCAAGCAATGTGGATAATTCTGAATCCACTCAATGGGAGAATTTTGAGCCTGCTAGTGGAAGTGCGAAAGGCTCCTCCCCTCAATCACCTTCTGCCCCTTCCACTGTGCCGCCTTCTGCCCTTACCGCTGCGCCGCCTTCTACCCCCTCTGATGTGCTAAGTTCTGCTCCTTCCGCCGTGCCAAAAACTGCCCCGTCCCCTGCTCCGCATCCTGCCCATTATGCTGCCCTTCCATCTGCCGCGCAGCCTTCGGCCCCTTCTGCTGCACCACCTTCTCCTGCCCCTCCGCCCACTCAGTCTTACGCTCCTTCCCCGATCGCCCCTTCTGCTGCACCACCTTCTCCTGCCCCTCCGGCCACTCAATCTTACGCTCCTTCCCAGGTCGCCCCTTCTGCCGCACCTCCCTCTCCTGCCCCTCCGGCCACTCAATCTTATGCTTCTTCCCCGGCCTATGTTGCTTTGCCTTATGGTGCTCCTTCTCCAACTTATGCTTCTTCTCAACCTTATGCTCATTCCTCTTATTCTCCCTCCCCAGCTTATGCTCAGTCCTCTTATGCTCCCAACCCATATGCTCAGTCCTCTTACTCTCCCAACCCTTACGAAGCTCCTAACCTGTATGCTCATCCCTCTTATGCTCCGAACCCTTACGAAGCTCCTAACCCATATGCTCATTCCTCTTACGCTCCCACTTATGCATCTCCTCACCCATATCCTCCAACTCCTTATCCTCCTTCAGCATATGCGCCAAACCCATATGCTTCTTCGTATGCTCCTTCCCCCGCACCTTCTTATCCTCCTTCAGCTACTCCATCGTATCCTCCTTCCTCTACACAATCTTATGATCCTTCTGCCACCTATCCTTCTGATCCCTCTAGGCCATCACATGCTCCTTCACCCGTGCCATCTTCAACAAAGGTTACTCAAGAATGGGAACGCTTTGAGTAGCCCATATTTTGACCTAAAGTTTACTTTTGGAATGTTGACAGGTGTATAGCTTAGCGAAATTCAGCATCTGGAAGATGGGAATTTGCTTGCACATCAGTCTATTTTTGTTCTCACAATTCAATATATGTCTGAATGTTTCCCTTACCATTTGACTATTGATGTGGCATTGGCATCACGACTGCCTACTGCTTGTATTTATAGAACTTGAAATCAAGTTTGGCGATTTTACAGATCTTTAACGAGGGCTGTGATTGTAATTGAATTTATTGAAGTATCAATAGATGAATTTTTCAGATCTGTCACTCTACATTGTTGTTTCATGTTTACAAAAATAACCATCTGTACAAACAAGTCGAAAGAGTCCATACAAGACGCACACATGCACTCACTTATAACGATATAGTCACTCCTCTTGCACCAGTTGGTGTCAAATCCTCACCATGAGGTGGGTTGTGCCAACCGTGCTTGGCCGAGTCATACTTCTCTCCGTCACCCCATAGGGCGTACGCTTCCTCTCCGTGGACCGCGTCGTCTCCGATCATGAGATGCTCTTCCGGCATTCTTAGTGGAATGAACAACCGAATGAACAAAAGAATTAATGTTGTTGCGACAATATTCCAGCCAATGATAAAGAGTGCAGCGACTAATTGCTTGACAAATAGTATTCCACCGCCGTAGAATGCACCCCTCGTGTTCGTTACCGGTAGTATCATGCCACAAAGAGTGGGTTCTGCGAACAGTCCGGTCAATAGTCCTCCTAGAAGTCCGGCAACTCCGTGCGTATAGAACACGGCTAAGGTGTCATCCACCTGTGACATGATCAAATGTATATTTAGTACTTGAACAATTACAGGTAGTAAGAATTCTAAATTTAATAGTCCACAAAACTGAATTTAGTTTTATTCACGATTCTGAATTATTACAATTGTTAGGACAATATGAGTCGCGTAAGTGGAAAAGTCGTCCGATAAAGAAAATTAGGATACAACTTCTAGAAAAACAGCACAATTGCAATCATCAAATTCTAGATTATTACGTGTAAACACAATTGAGAAGTCAAATTAAGTTGATCGATCTAAAGTGTGGTACCGTTTGTAGCAAAGCTGACTTTTTGTGAAGCTTCATCATGGAGTACCACGGAACACTGCCAGCTAGAGCTCCATACACTATTGCCGCCCACGACTGAACCACACCTGCACGAAATTAAAGTGGAAAAAAACTTCAATTAATTTGATTGGTTTATGCTAATCCACCATTATTATCAGTGATTTATGTTCATTAAAGCTAGACTTTTGAGCTTTGGGAATAGCTTAAGACAAATCATCATTCAAATAAAATAAGATGCATTCTGTTTTGTGTGTCACTTAAACATAATAGCTCTGCTGCATTAGCAACTAAAAACATTAACAATTTACTTTTTACATATAAGTGATCAATTTAATTGGTATATATATATATATATGGTATAACAATTGATAGCATTAAAATCAGCAAGCCCCACATTTAATTTTCATAAAGAAACTTTGAAAGAAATCCTATACTTAATTCTGTTTTGTACCTGCACCAGGGGTGATACAAGCAAGGCCACAAATCATGCCCTGAATGGCTCCAATAACAGAAGGCTTCCCAAAGTAGAAAACATCAAGTGATGTCCACATTAGAAGGCTTGTTGCAGCTGAAATATTTGTGTTCAAAATTGCTATTGAAGAAATAATGTTTGCCGAATATGGGGCTCCGCCGTTGAAACCCGACCACCCCATCCATATCAGCCCCGCCCCGGCAAGTGTTAGTAATATGTTGTTCGGAACGTATCTTTCCCTGTCGGCTTTCAATCTCGGTCCTACCTGTGAATTCAAGAAAATAGGACTGTGTTAAGACGATGGATCAAAGTTTCCACACGTTTCTTCAGAAAGTCATTTTATTTTGAACTCTTTGTAATAAAACAGGAAATATTTTTTCTTATGCCTAATGCAACAATAATTATAACAAATTATACTAAACTATGTAACATCTTTCAGTGGATTGAAACACATATGAACACGCAAATTTTTATATATGCGTGGTGCAGATTTATTATATGTTTGAACGAGTTTCAGTTAATAGAAATCAAATTTTTTAAATAATCAACAGAAACCCTGTGTAATTTTACTAGCAAATACTCCATATAAGTTTCAATAAATGCAAACATGAATATTTTAGATTTTTTTGAAAATCTATTGAAAATTTTATAAAAATAATAAGTGCCACTCTCTTATTTCACCTATGTAAGAAGTAATGAATATTAAGAACATATATATATATATATATACATATACATATAGATAGTTCAATTTGAACTGTAGGCATCGAGTAAATCCCGTCAAACTCCTCAAAATATAGTGTATTTTGCAATGTGCACATTAACATTTAAAGTAGCATCCCTCACCTATATTGAAAAATGTGCAAATTATCCTTGAGACTGAATCTAACGAACAAAATTACAAACACGTTTGCAAAATGAATAGATGATCAATGGCCTAGAAGGAAAGTTCGTACAAAACTAAAACGAAGAAAGGGCAACTTTATCTTTTTCAAATGTTAGGGACACATTGAAAAAATGAGAAACACGTTATAGGTTAATTGGGAATGGAATTTAGCCCTAAGGTAGACTTGAAAAATAAAAAATAAAACACAGGTAGATTTACTAATACAATATAAATCAAAGTGTAAGGTAATAGAAATGAGTACCCAATAAGCAGCTGTGAATCCAGAAATCCCAGAAGCCACATGAATAACATATCCTCCTGAATAATCAATCACACCCCAATGGTACAAAAATCCGCCACCCCAAAGACTAAACGTGCCCACGGTGTAACAAAATGTTAGCCACAGTGGCACAAAAGCCATCCATGCCTTAATGTTCATCCTCCCCAACACTGACCCCGCTAGCAAAATCGTAGTAATCGCCGCAAATGTGAACTGGAAGTAGACGAGCGTTGCCATCGGATAAAACGGCCGGTTCATGCTCGTCTCGAGGGTTCCATTCGAGTAGAAGTGCGCGCTTTCTGGTATGGCCGCGCGTCGTGTTAGGTACCTATATATGTGTTATGTGATGTGATGTTAGAATATCATTTTAATATCAAAACAATATTTCTAGCATTCAAATTACACGGTTACCCCATAACCAAACATATGAAGAAAAAAAACGTCCATTTTTAGATGAAACCGCAATTCAATAACAAAATAAGTTTGGTGTTCGAATGCAATTCAACATCACCTCAATGATTAAATTAGATGGTGTTCAAATTCTACCTCTCAACAAAAATCGCATGCTCATAAGAAAACACACACATTAAAAACATATATAAACAATAAAAGTCTCATAAAACTTTAACGCACTTTCACATGAGACGACAATTCAATATGATACGAGTACCGTACCTTTGGCCAAGGGCCGGTGCGCCTTTACCCCAAAACGGCAAGAGCTCGTCCCCAAACGCCTGACGAAAACAGAGCAAAACCCAACAGATCAACACCGCGGCGAATGCGTAAAGCGCCATAAAAGCCGAATTCACCGCCCATTTCTTTTTAACAATACTAGCATAAAGTATTACAAGGCCCGGCATCGATTGGAGTCCGACGAGGGTGGCTGCAGTCATCTGCCACGCGTTGTCCCCTTTGTTTAGCCATGCCGGAACGGCAGGGAGCCGTTCCGCATAGGCTCGGGTTATATTCTCCATGTCCGGAAATTTGTTGATCACTTTGTAACAATTGGTTTATGTATTTTTGTTATAACACTTATGTACGAGACAATATTTTTTTTTTTTTTTTGGGTAACAAATTGATTGAAGGTAGGTGTGTAATGTAATGGATTATAAGGAGAATTTTCGGAGTCGTCGGTAGTATATGTCAAGTGGGCTATGGCGGCTTTAAGTTAAAATTGGTCGTTCTTATAAGTGGGGACAATAGGCTGGTTGGCAAAAAATCTAGTACACTGAGGCAAATGAATGTGATTGATTGGTTTATATTATTACAAATAGCGAAAAGCAAATTAGCCAATATTGTTTTGCAGCAAATTATTTTATTGTGAAAGATATCTCATGTGATTTGAGGACGTAGAACATTGTTCATGAAGCTGGTTGGCAAGAATCAATTTGATTTAGATAAATGAATGTGATTGGTTGGGTTTATGTTAGAGTTAGGAATAACAAATCATCTCTACTTAATTACTACAACAACAACCAAGCATGTAATCTCATATGAATTCGGGTAGGAAGCATGTAATCTCATATGAATTCGGGTAGGCTATAAAAACTATTAGCGAATAATCTCCTTGGCTCCCTACAAAAAACATCATTAGATGTAACGGTTTCACGATCAAGTTGTTCAGCCAAATGTTAGTAGTGCCAATACATGGATGCGATAGAATGTTATGAAGTTAGTTTCTCATGTAATTTAAAAGAATATAAATAGTCTTACTCTTAGCATTTTGTTACACCACCCCATCGTCCAACAACAACCGTTTAGGACAATTTACTAATTTTTGTAGTATAATTTTTTTACTTGTGGTGCACATAAGGGTCATTTGGTAAATTACCATTAGACATGGAGTAAATTTTTATCCGACAAGCACCCTGTCTCCTATTTTGTAGTCTGCTGTGTTAATCATAATACGTGTCTTTAATGAATATATGAGTGACAGATATTGGCTAAGTTCACCATGCTAATTAATCATATTGAGCTAAGTAAACAATAGATTAATTAATTCGACGTCCACGAATTTAAACACAACCACTGATCTTCTTTTGTGGAAGAATCACTCATGAAATCCGAATCTCGACGTGCTATCTTGTCTGAAATCGATTTCAAAAGAATCTCCAAATATCAATTTTTTAATGTAATCGGAGCTACATGTGTTATTATAATTGTGGTAATAACCAATGAATAACAGGTTAAAGTCAACAACTCATTTTTTAATGTTATTTATCAAAACAAGTAGTCAACAAGTCCATTAGTCCAGGTCTCCCGCACCCGCAGCGTGAGGTTGCTCCCCATTAAGTTGTGGTCCATACCAGACGCGTTGAAATGACAATTCTGTAACTAGAATAATAATAGTTGGGTCATCGCGGCCCAATAGTTATGACCCACCATCCGTACAATGACATACAATATTCAACATTGAAAAGAAAAATAAGACAAATTAATGTGAAATAATAATTTAAATACTTATTCAAAGATATGGAAAGTAAGCAATAAATGGTAATAACATGAGATAAAATAAATTATCGTCCGTTGTGAATGCCAAGTGTGATGCAATCTCGACTTGCTAAAAGATTTGATGTTTTTACTACGTGAATCGCACAAAGTTAATAAGTTGAGCCTGAATCTTCCTAGCTCGGCCCTCTAAATAAAGTTAACGAGTCATGTGTGTGCTTACGCGTATGGATATTAACTTAGAGTCGACAACAAATGGTAATGTGAAGACGTGTATTGTAAAGGCTTAATTAAGACAAATCAAAACTTTTAGAACTAAAAATTATGCTTGATCAATAGTCTTTTTCGATAAGCTAAATTTTATTTAAAAATGCCCTTAGGTGCAAGACATCAAATTACAACATCCAACAAGAACAAATTTATCCCACACATTCATAGTATGCATATACCAAAAGGAAAAGCTTTTCTTTTTCAACTTTCAAGACATTTCTTTGATTAATTCAACCATTTTTCAATGTCGCACTCTTCGCATTTATTCACAATTGTTCCTTGTAAAGAATCCAAACCACAAAAAGTCAGATACAATCACACAAATCTTTTCCTTTGCTTTAGGGAATATTTATCCCCAAGTTGAAGTTGTGGAGAAAATGTAATGCAAGAACAACATCAATCCACAAACTCAAGTTGATCATTGACAGAGTAACCCACTGCCAGGGGCGTAACACACCCCACCCCCACCCCACCCCCCCCAATTTAAAGAATCCTATCAACTAATATAAGATTAGAACAAATCCTATCAAGTAAATAACGGCATTATCTTATCACTACTTGAACGTGAAAACTGGAATATATAGTAAATTGCAAAAGCTCCTCTCTTTTTTTTTTTTCTTTTATACGAAAATTGCAAAAGCTCCTATTCTATTATATTTAATGAGAAAATAACCTCATTTGCTATTTTAATTAGAAAAAAGTCACTTGTGATGATAAAATTTGCAAACAACCTTATTTTGCACTTATTAATCAACATGTGCTGAGTTTGATCACAAAAATAACTTGATCTTTATTGTATGTGTTTGATACATAAAGACTTAGTATTGTTCAAATTAAATATATGCATACTCTTTATCATATTTTGTAAGAAAAAAAATAGTTCCTACATATGTAGAAACATAAATACAATGTGGACAATTCTTTTTTTTTGCTTTTGTCTAGTTTAATAATCTAATTTTTTTATAACATAGTACATAATATTTACTTTGATAAAAGTCTGAGATCTCACTAGAAAAAAAAAACACTTGATGTGACGCAACTTTTTGTCACGAGAAGCTCAAAAAACGTCACAATAGGCTTGTCGTGACGAAAAGCTGATCTATGACATTTGTCGCGTCAGGCCCGTCGTATTAGGGTTCTAGTGACGGAAAGGACATTTGTTGCGATAGCTTGTGACGAATATGAATTTCGTCATAGTAGTTATGCTTATCGTGATGATATTTTCGTCGCTACACTGGTAAATTATTGCCCTAATAACATAATATCGTTGCAACAGACCTTTATAACGTGACAAATAATTATCGTCACAACAATATCAACTCTAAAGTGACTATTTTCGCCACAATATATATATATATATATATATATATATATATATATATATATATATATATATATATATCACATAACTCTTCCAACCCTACAGTGACAAAAACATTGTCACAATTGATATTGCTTATTTGTCATATCAACCTCATGTTTCTTTTATTTTTATTTAAATTGTGTTATTTTAGGTTCCATTGCTATTAATACACTTCAAATTTGAAAATAACAAAATCAATCATAATATTACTGAACGAGGCAACAAAATAAACAACCATCCTTATTTATATGATACTGCTAAAGCACATTTAATCGACATTGGCTCCAAACTAACATTTCAAAAGTTTTTCACTACTCGGAAAGTAACTTATGAAAAAAAACATCTGACATCCATAAGTACTCCACCATCAACTTAAAAACCATCTTTTCACGCCCTTCAATAGCATTTTCTTCAATTCTTCTAACACCTAATGTACCTTCAAAAAACAATAATAATTAATAAATAATTGAAGTAAGTGAATCTAGCAAGGGATGCATGAAAATAACATTAACTTATGCATTCATAAGTACTCCACCATCAACTTAAAAATCATCTTTTCACGCCCTTCAATAGCATTTTCTTCAATTCTTCTAACACCTAATGTACCTTCAAAAAACAATAATAATTAATAAATGATTGAAGTAAGTGAATCAAGCAAGGGATGCATGAAAATAACATTAACTTATGCAAAATGATATATTCATGTTGATGTATTCCAATTGCAATAGATTTCAATTACTTCAAATTACAGCTACTTAAAGAGAGAAATATGGAACTTTTCAAAAAAACAAACCGTATACTCCAAAAGAAAACAGTCTAATTTATACGAAACACAAACATCTATGCAGAACAATACATGGAAAAACAATAAAAGTGAAACTTTTTCTACTTTATAAAATACACAAACTCTTAAATGCAGAACCAAAAAAATTAAAACTTGTGGATATTATATATGCAAACTTATAGATACTACAACTATGTCATATAAAGTTCTAAAACCATGCAATTGACATGCTTTAAAAGCGCACACAAATTGAACAAACTTACACTACACCTTAAACCTAAACTTAGTGCTATTGGGAAGTGAAAAGAACACCACCATTTGCTTCAATTAAAAATAAAGAAACAAAAAGTTCTGAACTGCACCAACAAAAAGTGTACTTACCGTGCTAGCGATTCCCAACATGAACCTTTTCATCTCTTGCATTTCCTTTAGCTCCAACTCTAGCTTTTCCTCATAACTACTAGTTTTCTCCTTTTTCTCCTAACGCATTTCTGAATACCTTCAATGTTTCTATTTGATGCACTTCTACTTGAAACATCAGAGCTCACTTGTCTTTGCAATTTGCGAATCTTATTAAATTGTGTGGTCTTGTTGACATCTAAGGAAGAGAATACTACATGTCTTATACCACTTCCATTAACAGCCTAGATATTCATATGAATATCACATCATAATAATGTCAAAATCACATACAAAATTTAACTTATATTTGATGAATAAGAATTACAAAAATATAATTTTAAGTTTTACTTGATCTGTTGTCTTATAGCACGCTATATTGCAAGTAACACATGAATAAAGAACTAAGCTACCAACTCATTTGCATTTTGCAAAGCAAAATTAATAATTAAGCTGGCCACCAATGTATGCACTAGAAAATAAGAAACACTTTCTTACAATCTCTTTCTCTTAAAAAATTCACATGTTTTCTAAATTTTTTACTTACTCTCACTCTCAAATAAGAAACGTGAATCATATTAAAATGAATAATGGTAAATTCATGAATGAAGGGTACCAAGAAAACAGCCAGATCTCTGAATTCTTAGATTCTACTTAAAATCATTTATAATGTGTGATGGGATAATGAGATATTAAGCATGTATCAATTTTCTTTACATCATCAACAACACATATTTTATAATCTTTCACACTTCATAAGTTTAAATGAACTGTTCTACAGTTATCACTAACTAGAACAATACATATGAAACCATAAAGAAGAACTTAATGATTAAAATTACCTTAATAGTGAGCTTTATGATTACCAACCTCCAAGCTTTTTCACCAAAGGAGAACTCATATAGCACATATACAAACCTATAGCAACAAAATAGCACATCATATTTAAAATATCCAAAAAAAATAGAGACTAAGAACACAGTTGAAACTAAGCACACATGTAGGATATTTCTAGTCTTGAGAGAAGACTCCTGATCTTTTACCTATTTTAGTGGGAGCTTATCAGGTTATAGAATTTCATCACTTGGAGGTTTAAATGCTCCAATTCTAAATTGCTAGAACTCTGAAACATCTTTCAACTATATTTTTTTCACTAACGCTAAAACGCAGCTAGAGACAGAGAATGTATCACTTATACATGTAACCAATCTTGCCGCACACGTCAGTTTCAGAAAAAAAAAAAAAAGATATGGATAATTAGGTAGGTACCTACAAAAATTCATGGCATTAGAAATGAAAAACTCACTAGCTAAAGGGTAAGAATCCGTGTCTATTGGTCTTTAGAGAGGGATTATTGGTGGCCACACTTAGTCTCTACAAAGGCTGTTATTAAAAACTTTGGAAACCAAAAATCCGTCTCTAATGTTTAGAGACAGAATAATCCCTCTCCAAATTAGTAGAGACGTAGCAATTGGTCTCTAAATTCAAAATATTAGACACGCCCATTTCAGATGCTATAGGTGTAGGGACGGATGGTTTTGTCTCTACAAATTAATTTAAGAATTATGGAGATTAATTTGAATAAAAATTAGTGGGGCAATAGATAAGAATTCATCCGTCTCTACACCATTTTTTTTAGAGACAGATATGAACATCCAATTTATCAGTCCCTCAAAGTTTTTGAAATTTTAAAAAAAACAAATGGCGGTAATTCGAAATTTATATAAAAACAAATGGCGGAAATAAATTACCGCCGTTTTTTTTTGTGATTTCAATTTTTTCCCAAATTTTTTTAGAATTTAATTTTAGTCATTTCAAATATTTACACAATTTCTTTCAAACTCTGGCTGCTAGTAATCTAATTGCAGTCACTCCCATTTCTTAAATTATAATTTCGATTAATTAGTATATGTTTAACATGAAACAACAAAAGAGATACTGAAAGTTCATCAAATTAAAATAATAATGCAAACTATAAGCTCAAATAATATATACAGATGTAAGTGTTAGGACCAATGTTATTTCCACGTAAATAAATTGGAGATTATGTTGACATCGTTTTGGAAATTATTTAAATCAATGTCAATTGATTTAATAAAAGAAATTAAGTGAGATATAGTTTCCATTAATTGAAGGAAATCTTTGATTGTCTTATTTAGGAGCTCAATTTATGGAATATTATCTTTTTTGCAGGTCAAATGTTTCCATGCTTATTATTGTGATAATCTTCAAAGAAGGAAACTTTCCTTTTGATTGACTTGCCCTTTGGATTGTGATGTAATTGACTTTCCTTGTTGTGTTGCATATCTTTCCTAAATCATGTTGATTGATTATATGTTGGAAAGTATTCAATGTCTGTTTATGCAGGAAAGTCACGCTATTTTCGGATAGTGAATCTGTCAGTTGCAACGTCATCCAGACAGCTCAGTTGCAACTACGTAAATCAGCGTTTTGGCGAAACAAAATATTCCCTTGATCCTATATTCTGGAAATTATATTTAAAAGGAAAATATTTCGTTTTTCTTTAAAATGATAATTTGATATCTGATCGTTTAGGGAAGAATCTTCGTCAAATATCTTTTGTTGAGATATAGAAAGTCAAATATTTTTATGGAATATATTTTAGATATTTTCCTTATCCTTTAAAGATAGACTTTCAATATCTTCCAAGATTATCTTTGTTTGATCTTATCTTTTATTCTTATCTTTTTAAGATAGACTTTCAAGATCTTCCAAGATTATCCTTGTTTAACATTATCTCCTTATTATGTATCTAGACATATTTAATAGGCATGTACATTGGATATATTCAGATTTATCTTGCAGAATATATTAGATAAGGAAAGAAGATCTGCGTGGATTGCAACTGGAGATACGCAGAGCTCATCTGTTAAGGAAAGAAGATCTGCGAGGTTACAACTGAAGATCTGCAGAGATTCTGCTCATGCCTATATAAGGAGAAGACTCGACATTATTGAAGGACACTTTGAAAAAGATAGTTTGTGATTTCAGTCCTGTATCGAGTCAAAGTCTTTTAGAGAAGAGCATCAAGTCAGAGGAACTCTGGAGTAGCTTGATGTGTCTTCGATTCAATCGTGTTTCCGAAAACAAGTTAAGGGCTAGGTGTTGCAACTGCATATGTTAGAGGGAGTCTAGTATACGAGTTGATTTAAATCCTTCATTGTAATTCTTAAGTAGGAAACAGGTTGAGTCAAACTTTGGGTGAAAGCCCCGTGGACTAGGACCAATTGGACCGAACCACGTTAAAAACCTTTGTGTTCTTTATCGCTTTATGTTTAACTGTCCAATACCAGTTGCAACAGTAAAACAACTTTTAAACGTTAAAGAATTGTCATATGTCTTACTTACGAGTGCAGTTGCAACTACTGTCAAGTGCAACTGCATCCGATTATAAGTAATATAGATCAAAGATCTTACAAGTGGTATCAGAGCCGGTCACTAACACATTATTTAGTGAGATTCTGGATTTAAGATCTTGTTTTGCAGGTATGGACAATATTAAGGATGGAGCATTGGTGTTATGGCCACCACCGCTTAATAATTCAAAATATATACTGGAAATACCGATTGGAAATCATTATCAAGTCCAAAGATTTCAAGGCATGGAAAATTATACTTAGAGGATGGTCTCCGCCGTCTTACGAGAATAAAGTTGTCAAAGATGTCTTAGACTGGATCGATGATGAATATCTTATGGCCAGCCAAAACTCCAGCGCCGTGGATATTATTTTATTTTTTGTTGATATTAATAATTTCAAATTAATATCTAATTGTGTTTCAATTAAAGAGATGTGGAATATTCTCAGGTTGGCTCATGAAGAAACACCAATTGAGAAAGAAGAAATTGAGTCATCAACGAAGAGTATGGTATTTCAAGATGAAGTCAAGGAGGACTTAGAATCAAATAAGAATGATGGATATGATCAATCATTAACACCTCTTTTAATGAAACTCCAAGAAATGCATAAATCATGGAAATACAAAGGTAAGAATCTTATCCCTTCCGACTCTGATTTTATTAAATCAAATTCCGCTGCTAATGATCTTAGTATCAGAAGGAAGGATAAAGGTATTAAATGCAGGGAAAATTATGTTATATCATCTGATGCAACAATACTAGTTGCAACTACGCATGTTGCAACAATACCAGTTGCAACTACGCCTGTTGCAACATCACGAGTTGCCACAAATGTTTGGGCAATATATGAAGATGGTTCTGAGCAAGATGATAAATCAAATCCAGAGGTCCAAGAGAAACCTTCCCAAAACCAAGTGAGACTTGTTGTTGATGGAAAATCACAAGAAAAGTGCATTCTTGCGAAAGGTATACAAGGTGGTTTTATCTCTCTAATGCGAGGGCATCATGGTAATGTTTCCCACCCATATCGTATTTTTAAAGGTGTTTTTTCTCCAAAGGATGTTGGTAAGTATATGTTGATCTTCCATTGTAGTACAAAAAGTCACAGTACATCAAGTTGTTCTAACTTCTGGAAGAATCTTTATTTTCATAAGCCTGTCTTAATCCCCATGGCTATTCCGTGTTGCAACTTGCATTGATCATATTAAGACAATATTCACACAGAGTGTTGCAACTTTACTGGATAAACAAGTTTGGTTGAAAATTTGTAATCTCTTGTGCTTGTCTACTGATTCACGTGTTTATGGGTGTTCACCTAAATCATATTATTTTGACCAAGGAGGCCTTAGAATTACGAATGAAACTAGTAACTTATTGTCAAAATGTGTTAAAGAATCAAAAAGAGAGATTATGGTTGGAAATGGAAAGAATGAAGGAATTCTCTATATAAGATTTGTGTATGTTGACGAGATTTCACGAATCAAGGATGTGCTCCACGTGGAGGAACTTTTTGCTAACTTGATTAAAATTTGTGAATCACGTAAACCCAACTTCTTAGATAATGTCAATTACATTCTTTTGATGAAACTTTTTTGTGGCTCAAAAGGTTAGTTAACGTGAAACTAACTAAAAGTTTTATTGTAGGAATATGTTGTGAAGCTTCTACCAAATGGAGGAAGCAACTTGAGCCTTGTAATGCATGGCAACGATGTAAGAACCAAATGATCAGCCATATTCTGTTGCAACAGAATGCTGCTGTGCCGAAGGTGTTGTTGGAATTTGTAGATGCATCTGCAAACGAAGAGACTCGTAGTCACAAATGGACTGGAATTCTGAAGCTAGATGATGTTGGAACTTCTGCTGCATTTGCTGTTGCAATTGGAAAATTGCCAGAGCTCAATGCGATTGTATTAAGTAATCGAGTAGAGTCTGTTGCAACAAAGCAGAACATGATTGAACGAATCAAGATAAGTTCATTATCTAGATCTGATTCTTTTGATGAAGGTATGACTGATTGGTTTAATGGTCTGCATGAGTTCCCTATTTGAATTTATTGATAAGGAAATAGGGCAAGTTGTGTTGTTACTTTTGTTGACTTTTGCGAATATTTTTTTCTAATTTGCTTTATCTTTGCTTGGACATATTCTCATGCTAATCATGAGTTGTTGTGTGTTTGAGACCTTGTTATTCGACATATGCAAATTGTTGTTGCAAGAGTGACTAGTTGCAACTATGATGATTTAATGCCAATTTTCTTAACTCATACAGTCTATCTAAGTTGCACTTTCTGTTTGTCTGGATATGCTTATGATCTCTGTACTCGTAAAAGATTTCACAAACATGAGTTTTTTCAACTTGTTATTTTTACGCATGCCTGAAGAGATAACTTGTTGTTATATGTACTAAGGTACTGCATGCAGTTACAGTTGAGACCCTAAGAAAGTCTCCAGAAACTGCCTTATGTAAGTTGCAACAGTGGTCGTGTTGCAACTAGGATGATCTGTATACTATTGAAGTCATTTCATAGGTTTTTCCGAATTGTTTTTCATTGTCTCGTTCTGAACATGATCACTGGTTGCATAAGATGAGTTCAGAACTGATTTTAAGTGGATTACCTCACCATTCTCCAAGTACTCAATTCTTTAAAAAAAAAAAAGAAAAAAAAAGGAAAGAAAAGTATTCTCTTATCATTTAAAGAGGATAATGTGTTTGTGTGATGACTGGAAAAAGCTACATGACCTAAAAGGAATGGGAGTGAAAGCTATCAATTCATATTTCACGCGTCTACTCATTGAAAAGAGCTACCCCATACCAAAAATGAGTTAGAGTGAAAGCTACCAGTTCAAGTGGATAAGTACAAAGTTTTTTTGGTGATGGTATTTTACTTAGTCAAGTTTTGTTCATTAATGCCCATGTGTCACACCTCCGGACTTGACCATTTTAAACATTTTGTGTGACTTGAACCGTGAATGCGTACTTTAGCATCTAATATCATCCAAGCACATCATGTCATTGGAGCTTCCACATTTTAGGCATTCTCTGCCTGGTTTTTTTTAAAATGTCTTTTCACTGTGTTGCTTGTTGCAACTTTGGTACTTATGGCATGTACTTGTTGTTTTATCTAGTTCTCATGCACTTTTTGTTACTCAAGATTCTCTCTATCTTTTGTCACTGTTTTCTTAAGAGAATTTGTTGAGACGACATGTCATGTTTTTGTAGAACTTTTATGGACTCAGACTTCTGATTGCATCATCATGGAAAAGCTGCATCAATCATATCTCTTTTTGTGAGTATACATCTGAGGAACATCTTCTATGTGAGATTGATACATGTGTGTCTCATGGTATCATGACTATTTCATAGGGTGATTCAAGTGATTGTCTTTTTGTACTAAAGTCCATGCTGTAACTTTGTTTGCAACATATCCAGGGGTGAATTTCTAAAGCACTTAGTTAATTATTTTTATATAGTTAACTATCTTTTGATGCGCTGATTGTGTTTGGGGCATAGCTATTGTTGAAGCTATGCTTAATTTAAGGGGGAGCAAAATTCTTTTCCCATTAGTTGTTGAAACATGTGGTTTACCAGTTACAACAAATATACATGTGATATGCTCCGGGATATTGAGACTCCATCTCGTTGTCAGGGTCTTTGATTTGCTATGACAAAAAGGGGGAGATCAAGTTAAGAGGTGACATACATCATTCAGTTGCAACTTCTAGATATATTTTATATCATGTGTTTGGTGTCTAACCGCTTCAGGGCAGGGCATTGCTTGTTTAGAGAATCTCTCTTTACACCCGTTGACTCGTTATGTCAAAAAGGGGGAGAAGTTAGCCAAGAAATGTATTATGCCAAGCTCAACCTAAATGGTAGAGCAAAGGTATGCATGAACCGAGGGGGAGAGAGCGTTTGACTGGTGCCCTCATGGCACTTCCAGTTTTATGTTTGTTGCAACAATTGCAGTGATATGTGTTTTCACTCATCTCTTTATTTAATCACTGGCAAAGTTTCTTTTGTTGATTGCAAGAGTTCTACTTAATTTCTTTGGATATACATGGTTTTGCCAAAACGAGTCAAAGGGGGAGATTGTTAGGACCAATGTTATTTCCACGTAAATAAATTGGAGATTATGTTGACATCGTTTTGGAAATTATTTAAATCAATGTCAATTGATTTAATAAAAGAAATTAAGTAAGATATAATTTCCATTAATTGAAGGAAATCTTTGATTGCCTTATTTAGGAGCTCAATTTATGGAATATTATCTTTTTTGCAGGTCAAATGTTTCCATGCTTATTATTGTGATAATCTTGAAAGAAGGAAACTTTCCTTTTGATTGACTTGCCCTTTGGATTGTGATGTAATTGACTTTCCTTGTTGTGTTGCATATCTTTCCTAAATCATGTTGATTGATTATATGTTGGAAAGTATTCAATGTCTGTTTATGAAGGAAAGTCACGCTATTTTCGGATAGTGAATCTGTCAGTTGCAACGTCATCCAGACAGCTCAGTTGCAACTACGTAAATCAGCGTTTTGGCGAAACAGAATATTCCCTTGATCCTATATTCTAGAAATTATATTTAAAAGGAAAATATTTCGTTTTTCCTTAAAATGATAATTTGATATCTGATCGTTTAGGGAAGAATCTTCGTCAAATATCTTTTGTTGAGATATAGAAAGTCAAATATTTTTATGGAATATATTTTAGATATTTTCCTTATCCTTTAAAGATAGACTTTCAATATCTTCCAAGATTATCTTTGTTTGATCTTATCTTTTATTCTTATCTTTTTAAGATAGACTTTCAAGATCTTCCAAGATTATCCTTGTTTAACATTATCTCCTTATTATGTATCTAGACATATTTAATAGGCATGTACATTGGATATATTCAGATTTATCTTGCAGAATATATTAGATAAGGAAAGAAGATCTGCGTGGATTGCAACTGGAGATACGCAGAGCTCATCTGTTAAGGAAAGAAGATCTGCGAGGTTACAACTGAAGATCTACAGAGATTCTGCTCATGCATATATAAGGAGAAGACTCGACATTATTGAAGGACACTTTGAAAAAGATAGTTTGTGATTTCAGTCCTGTATCGAGTCAAAGTCTTTTAGAGAAGAGCATCAAGTCAGAGGAACTCTGGAGTAGCTTGATGTGTCTTCGATTCAATCGTGTTTCCGAAAACAAGTTAAGGGCTAGGTGTTGCAACTGCATATGTTAGAGGGAGTCTAGTATACGAGTTGATTTAAATCCTTCATTGTAATTCTTAAGTAGGAAACAGGTTGAGTCAAACTTTGGGTGAAAGCCCCGTGGACTAGGACCAATTGGACCGAACCACGTTAAAAACCTTTGTGTTCTTTATCGCTTTATGTTTAACTGTCCAATACCAGTTGCAACAGTAAAACAACTTTTAAACGTTAAAGAATTGTCATATGTCTTACTTACGAGTGCAGTTGCAACTACTGTCAAGTGCAACTGCATCCGATTATAAGTAATATAGATCAAAGATCTTACAAGTGGTATCAGAGCCGGTCACTAACACATTATTTAGTGAGATTCTGGATTTAAGATCTTGTTTTGCAGGTATGGACAATATTAAGGATGGAGCATTGGTGTTATGGCCACCACCGCTTAATAATTCAAAATATATACTGGAAATACCGATTGGAAATCATTATCAAGTCCAAAGATTTCAAGGCATGGAAAATTATACTTAGAGGATGGTCTCCGCCGTCTTACGAGAATAAAGTTGTCAAAGATGTCTTAGACTGGATCGATGATGAATATCTTATGGCCAGCCAAAACTCCAGCGCCGTGGATATTATTTTATTTTTTGTTGATATTAATAATTTCAAATTAATATCTAATTGTGTTTCAATTAAAGAGATGTGGAATATTCTCAGGTTGGCTCATGAAGAAACACCAATTGAGAAAGAAGAAATTGAGTCATCAACGAAGAGTATGGTATTTCAAGATGAAGTCAAGGAGGACTTAGAATCAAATAAGAATGATGGATATGATCAATCATTAACACCTCTTTTAATGAAACTCCAAGAAATGCATAAATCATGGAAATACAAAGGTAAGAATCTTATCCCTTCCGACTCTGATTTTATTAAATCAAATTCCGCTGCTAATGATCTTAGTATCAGAAGGAAGGATAAAGGTATTAAATGCAGGGAAAATTATGTTATATCATCTGATGCAACAATACTAGTTGCAACTACGCATGTTGCAACAATACCAGTTGCAACTACGCCTGTTGCAACATCACGAGTTGCCACAAATGTTTGGGCAATATATGAAGATGGTTCTGAGCAAGATGATAAATCAAATCCAGAGGTCCAAGAGAAACCTTCCCAAAACCAAGTGAGACTTGTTGTTGATGGAAAATCACAAGAAAAGTGCATTCTTGCGAAAGGTATACAAGGTGGTTTTATCTCTCTAATGCGAGGGCATCATGGTAATGTTTCCCACCCATATCGTATTTTTAAAGGTGTTTTTTCTCCAAAGGATGTTGGTAAGTATATGTTGATCTTCCATTGTAGTACAAAAAGTCACAGTACATCAAGTTGTTCTAACTTCTGGAAGAATCTTTATTTTCATAAGCCTGTCTTAATCCCCATGGCTATTCCGTGTTGCAACTTGCATTGATCATATTAAGACAATATTCACACAGAGTGTTGCAACTTTACTGGATAAACAAGTTTGGTTGAAAATTTGTAATCTCTTGTGCTTGTCTACTGATTCACGTGTTTATGGGTGTTCACCTAAATCATATTATTTTGACCAAGGAGGCCTTAGAATTACGAATGAAACTAGTAACTTATTGTCAAAATGTGTTAAAGAATCAAAAAGAGAGATTATGGTTGGAAATGGAAAGAATGAAGGAATTCTCTATATAAGATTTGTGTATGTTGACGAGATTTCACGAATCAAGGATGTGCTCCACGTGGAGGAACTTTTTGCTAACTTGATTAAAATTTGTGAATCACGTAAACCCAACTTCTTAGATAATGTCAATTACATTCTTTTGATGAAACTTTTTTGTGGCTCAAAAGGTTAGTTAACGTGAAACTAACTAAAAGTTTTATTGTAGGAATATGTTGTGAAGCTTCTACCAAATGGAGGAAGCAACTTGAGCCTTGTAATGCATGGCAACGATGTAAGAACCAAATGATCAGCCATATTCTGTTGCAACAGAATGCTGCTGTGCCGAAGGTGTTGTTGGAATTTGTAGATGCATCTGCAAACGAAGAGACTCGTAGTCACAAATGGACTGGAATTCTGAAGCTAGATGATGTTGGAACTTCTGCTGCATTTGCTGTTGCAATTGGAAAATTGCCAGAGCTCAATGCGATTGTATTAAGTAATCGAGTAGAGTCTGTTGCAACAAAGCAGAACATGATTGAACGAATCAAGATAAGTTCATTATCTAGATCTGATTCTTTTGATGAAGGTATGACTGATTGGTTTAATGGTCTGCATGAGTTCCCTATTTGAATTTATTGATAAGGAAATAGGGCAAGTTGTGTTGTTACTTTTGTTGACTTTTGCGAATATTTTTTTCTAATTTGCTTTATCTTTGCTTGGACATATTCTCATGCTAATCATGAGTTGTTGTGTGTTTGAGACCTTGTTATTCGACATATGCAAATTGTTGTTGCAAGAGTGACTAGTTGCAACTATGATGATTTAATGCCAATTTTCTTAACTCATACAGTCTATCTAAGTTGCACTTTCTGTTTGTCTGGATATGCTTATGATCTCTGTACTCGTAAAAGATTTCACAAACATGAGTTTTTTCAACTTGTTATTTTTACGCATGCCTGAAGAGATAACTTGTTGTTATATGTACTAAGGTACTGCATGCAGTTACAGTTGAGACCCTAAGAAAGTCTCCAGAAACTGCCTTATGTAAGTTGCAACAGTGGTCGTGTTGCAACTAGGATGATCTGTATACTATTGAAGTCATTTCATAGGTTTTTCCGAATTGTTTTTCATTGTCTCGTTCTGAACATGATCACTGGTTGCATAAGATGAGTTCAGAACTGATTTTAAGTGGATTACCTCACCATTCTCCAAGTACTCAATTCTTTAAAAAAAAAAAAGAAAAAAAAGGAAAGAAAAGTATTCTCTTATCATTTAAAGAGGATAATGTGTTTGTGTGATGACTGGAAAAAGCTACATGACCTAAAAGGAATGGGAGTGAAAGCTATCAATTCATATTTCACGCGTCTACTCATTGAAAAGAGCTACCCCATACCAAAAATGAGTTAGAGTGAAAGCTACCAGTTCAAGTGGATAAGTACAAAGTTTTTTTGGTGATGGTATTTTACTTAGTCAAGTTTTGTTCATTAATGCCCATGTGTCACACCTCCGGACTTGACCATTTTAAACATTTTGTGTGACTTGAACCGTGAATGCGTACTTTAGCATCTAATATCATCCAAGCACATCATGTCATTGGAGCTTCCACATTTTAGGCATTCTCTGCCTGGTTTTTTTTAAAATGTCTTTTCACTGTGTTGCTTGTTGCAACTTTGGTACTTATGGCATGTACTTGTTGTTTTATCTAGTTCTCATGCACTTTTTGTTACTCAAGATTCTCTCTATCTTTTGTCACTGTTTTCTTAAGAGAATTTGTTGAGACGACATGTCATGTTTTTGTAGAACTTTTATGGACTCAGACTTCTGATTGCATCATCATGGAAAAGCTGCATCAATCATATCTCTTTTTGTGAGTATACATCTGAGGAACATCTTCTATGTGAGATTGATACATGTGTGTCTCATGGTATCATGACTATTTCATAGGGTGATTCAAGTGATTGTCTTTTTGTACTAAAGTCCATGCTGTAACTTTGTTTGCAACATATCCAGGGGTGAATTTCTAAAGCACTTAGTTAATTATTTTTATATAGTTAACTATCTTTTGATGCGCTGATTGTGTTTGGGGCATAGCTATTGTTGAAGCTATGCTTAATTTAAGGGGGAGCAAAATTCTTTTCCCATTAGTTGTTGAAACATGTGGTTTACCAGTTACAACAAATATACATGTGATATGCTCCGGGATATTGAGACTCCATCTCGTTGTCAGGGTCTTTGATTTGCTATGACAAAAAGGGGGAGATCAAGTTAAGAGGTGACATACATCATTCAGTTGCAACTTCTAGATATATTTTATATCATGTGTTTGGTGTCTAACCGCTTCAGGGCAGGGCATTGCTTGTTTAGAGAATCTCTCTTTACACCCGTTGACTCGTTATGTCAAAAAGGGGGAGAAGTTAGCCAAGAAATGTATTATGCCAAGCTCAACCTAAATGGTAGAGCAAAGGTATGCATGAACCGAGGGGGAGAGAGCGTTTGACTGGTGCCCTCATGGCACTTCCAGTTTTATGTTTGTTGCAACAATTGCAGTGATATGTGTTTTCACTCATCTCTTTATTTAATCACTGGCAAAGTTTCTTTTGTTGATTGCAAGAGTTCTACTTAATTTCTTTGGATATACATGGTTTTGCCAAAACGAGTCAAAGGGGGAGATTGTTAGGACCAATGTTATTTCCACGTAAATAAATTGGAGATTATGTTGACATCGTTTTGGAAATTATTTAAATCAATGTCAATTGATTTAATAAAAGAAATTAAGTAAGATATAATTTCCATTAATTGAAGGAAATCTTTGATTGCCTTATTTAGGAGCTCAATTTATGGAATATTATCTTTTTTGCAGGTCAAATGTTTCCATGCTTATTATTGTGATAATCTTGAAAGAAGGAAACTTTCCTTTTGATTGACTTGCCCTTTGGATTGTGATGTAATTGACTTTCCTTGTTGTGTTGCATATCTTTCCTAAATCATGTTGATTGATTATATGTTGGAAAGTATTCAATGTCTGTTTATGAAGGAAAGTCACGCTATTTTCGGATAGTGAATCTGTCAGTTGCAACGTCATCCAGACAGCTCAGTTGCAACTACGTAAATCAGCGTTTTGGCGAAACAGAATATTCCCTTGATCCTATATTCTAGAAATTATATTTAAAAGGAAAATATTTCGTTTTTCCTTAAAATGATAATTTGATATCTGATCGTTTAGGGAAGAATCTTCGTCAAATATCTTTTGTTGAGATATAGAAAGTCAAATATTTTTATGGAATATATTTTAGATATTTTCCTTATCCTTTAAAGATAGACTTTCAATATCTTCCAAGATTATCTTTGTTTGATCTTATCTTTTATTCTTATCTTTTTAAGATAGACTTTCAAGATCTTCCAAGATTATCCTTGTTTAACATTATCTCCTTATTATGTATCTAGACATATTTAATAGGCATGTACATTGGATATATTCAGATTTATCTTGCAGAATATATTAGATAAGGAAAGAAGATCTGCGTGGATTGCAACTGGAGATACGCAGAGCTCATCTGTTAAGGAAAGAAGATCTGCGAGGTTACAACTGAAGATCTACAGAGATTCTGCTCATGCATATATAAGGAGAAGACTCGACATTATTGAAGGACACTTTGAAAAAGATAGTTTGTGATTTCAGTCCTGTATCGAGTCAAAGTCTTTTAGAGAAGAGCATCAAGTCAGAGGAACTCTGGAGTAGCTTGATGTGTCTTCGATTCAATCGTGTTTCCGAAAACAAGTTAAGGGCTAGGTGTTGCAACTGCATATGTTAGAGGGAGTCTAGTATACGAGTTGATTTAAATCCTTCATTGTAATTCTTAAGTAGGAAACAGGTTGAGTCAAACTTTGGGTGAAAGCCCCGTGGACTAGGACCAATTGGACCGAACCACGTTAAAAACCTTTGTGTTCTTTATCGCTTTATGTTTAACTGTCCAATACCAGTTGCAACAGTAAAACAACTTTTAAACGTTAAAGAATTGTCATATGTCTTACTTACGAGTGCAGTTGCAACTACTGTCAAGTGCAACTGCATCCGATTATAAGTAATATAGATCAAAGATCTTACAAGTGGTATCAGAGCCGGTCACTAACACATTATTTAGTGAGATTCTGGATTTAAGATCTTGTTTTGCAGGTATGGACAATATTAAGGATGGAGCATTGGTGTTATGGCCACCACCGCTTAATAATTCAAAATATATACTGGAAATACCGATTGGAAATCATTATCAAGTCCAAAGATTTCAAGGCATGGAAAATTATACTTAGAGGATGGTCTCCGCCGTCTTACGAGAATAAAGTTGTCAAAGATGTCTTAGACTGGATCGATGATGAATATCTTATGGCCAGCCAAAACTCCAGCGCCGTGGATATTATTTTATTTTTTGTTGATATTAATAATTTCAAATTAATATCTAATTGTGTTTCAATTAAAGAGATGTGGAATATTCTCAGGTTGGCTCATGAAGAAACACCAATTGAGAAAGAAGAAATTGAGTCATCAACGAAGAGTATGGTATTTCAAGATGAAGTCAAGGAGGACTTAGAATCAAATAAGAATGATGGATATGATCAATCATTAACACCTCTTTTAATGAAACTCCAAGAAATGCATAAATCATGGAAATACAAAGGTAAGAATCTTATCCCTTCCGACTCTGATTTTATTAAATCAAATTCCGCTGGTAATGATCTTAGTATCAGAAGGAAGGATAAAGGTATTAAATGCAGGGAAAATTATGTTATATCATCTGATGCAACAATACTAGTTGCAACTACGCATGTTGCAACAATACCAGTTGCAACTACGCCTGTTGCAACATCACGAGTTGCCACAAATGTTTGGGCAATATATGAAGATGGTTCTGAGCAAGATGATAAATCAAATCCAGAGGTCCAAGAGAAACCTTCCCAAAACCAAGTGAGACTTGTTGTTGATGGAAAATCACAAGAAAAGTGCATTCTTGCGAAAGGTATACAAGGTGGTTTTATCTCTCTAATGCGAGGGCATCATGGTAATGTTTCCCACCCATATCGTATTTTTAAAGGTGTTTTTTCTCCAAAGGATGTTGGTAAGTATATGTTGATCTTCCATTGTAGTACAAAAAGTCACAGTACATCAAGTTGTTCTAACTTCTGGAAGAATCTTTATTTTCATAAGCCTGTCTTAATCCCCATGGCTATTCCGTGTTGCAACTTGCATTGATCATATTAAGACAATATTCACACAGAGTGTTGCAACTTTACTGGATAAACAAGTTTGGTTGAAAATTTGTAATCTCTTGTGCTTGTCTACTGATTCACGTGTTTATGGGTGTTCACCTAAATCATATTATTTTGACCAAGGAGGCCTTAGAATTACGAATGAAACTAGTAACTTATTGTCAAAATGTGTTAAAGAATCAAAAAGAGAGATTATGGTTGGAAATGGAAAGAATGAAGGAATTCTCTATATAAGATTTGTGTATGTTGACGAGATTTCACGAATCAAGGATGTGCTCCACGTGGAGGAACTTTTTGCTAACTTGATTAAAATTTGTGAATCACGTAAACCCAACTTCTTAGATAATGTCAATTACATTCTTTTGATGAAACTTTTTTGTGGCTCAAAAGGTTAGTTAACGTGAAACTAACTAAAAGTTTTATTGTAGGAATATGTTGTGAAGCTTCTACCAAATGGAGGAAGCAACTTGAGCCTTGTAATGCATGGCAACGATGTAAGAACCAAATGATCAGCCATATTCTGTTGCAACAGAATGCTGCTGTGCCGAAGGTGTTGTTGGAATTTGTAGATGCATCTGCAAACGAAGAGACTCGTAGTCACAAATGGACTGGAATTCTGAAGCTAGATGATGTTGGAACTTCTGCTGCATTTGCTGTTGCAATTGGAAAATTGCCAGAGCTCAATGCGATTGTATTAAGTAATCGAGTAGAGTCTGTTGCAACAAAGCAGAACATGATTGAACGAATCAAGATAAGTTCATTATCTAGATCTGATTCTTTTGATGAAGGTATGACTGATTGGTTTAATGGTCTGCATGAGTTCCCTATTTGAATTTATTGATAAGGAAATAGGGCAAGTTGTGTTGTTACTTTTGTTGACTTTTGCGAATATTTTTTTCTAATTTGCTTTATCTTTGCTTGGACATATTCTCATGCTAATCATGAGTTGTTGTGTGTTTGAGACCTTGTTATTCGACATATGCAAATTGTTGTTGCAAGAGTGACTAGTTGCAACTATGATGATTTAATGCCAATTTTCTTAACTCATACAGTCTATCTAAGTTGCACTTTCTGTTTGTCTGGATATGCTTATGATCTCTGTACTCGTAAAAGATTTCACAAACATGAGTTTTTTCAACTTGTTATTTTTACGCATGCCTGAAGAGATAACTTGTTGTTATATGTACTAAGGTACTGCATGCAGTTACAGTTGAGACCCTAAGAAAGTCTCCAGAAACTGCCTTATGTAAGTTGCAACAGTGGTCGTGTTGCAACTAGGATGATCTGTATACTATTGAAGTCATTTCATAGGTTTTTCCGAATTGTTTTTCATTGTCTCGTTCTGAACATGATCACTGGTTGCATAAGATGAGTTCAGAACTGATTTTAAGTGGATTACCTCACCATTCTCCAAGTACTCAATTCTTTAAAAAAAAAAAAAAAAAAAAAGGAAAGAAAAGTATTCTCTTATCATTTAAAGAGGATAATGTGTTTGTGTGATGACTGGAAAAAGCTACATGACCTAAAAGGAATGGGAGTGAAAGCTATCAATTCATATTTCACGCGTCTACTCATTGAAAAGAGCTACCCCATACCAAAAATGAGTTAGAGTGAAAGCTACCAGTTCAAGTGGATAAGTACAAAGTTTTTTTGGTGATGGTATTTTACTTAGTCAAGTTTTGTTCATTAATGCCCATGTGTCACACCTCCGGACTTGACCATTTTAAACATTTTGTGTGACTTGAACCGTGAATGCGTACTTTAGCATCTAATATCATCCAAGCACATCATGTCATTGGAGCTTCCACATTTTAGGCATTCTCTGCCTGGTTTTTTTTAAAATGTCTTTTCACTGTGTTGCTTGTTGCAACTTTGGTACTTATGGCATGTACTTGTTGTTTTATCTAGTTCTCATGCACTTTTTGTTACTCAAGATTCTCTCTATCTTTTGTCACTGTTTTCTTAAGAGAATTTGTTGAGACGACATGTCATGTTTTTGTAGAACTTTTATGGACTCAGACTTCTGATTGCATCATCATGGAAAAGCTGCATCAATCATATCTCTTTTTGTGAGTATACATCTGAGGAACATCTTCTATGTGAGATTGATACATGTGTGTCTCATGGTATCATGACTATTTCATAGGGTGATTCAAGTGATTGTCTTTTTGTACTAAAGTCCATGCTGTAACTTTGTTTGCAACATATCCAGGGGTGAATTTCTAAAGCACTTAGTTAATTATTTTTATATAGTTAACTATCTTTTGATGCGCTGATTGTGTTTGGGGCATAGCTATTGTTGAAGCTATGCTTAATTTAAGGGGGAGCAAAATTCTTTTCCCATTAGTTGTTGAAACATGTGGTTTACCAGTTACAACAAATATACATGTGATATGCTCCGGGATATTGAGACTCCATCTCGTTGTCAGGGTCTTTGATTTGCTATGACAAAAAGGGGGAGATCAAGTTAAGAGGTGACATACATCATTCAGTTGCAACTTCTAGATATATTTTATATCATGTGTTTGGTGTCTAACCGCTTCAGGGCAGGGCATTGCTTGTTTAGAGAATCTCTCTTTACACCCGTTGACTCGTTATGTCAAAAAGGGGGAGAAGTTAGCCAAGAAATGTATTATGCCAAGCTCAACCTAAATGGTAGAGCAAAGGTATGCATGAACCGAGGGGGAGAGAGCGTTTGACTGGTGCCCTCATGGCACTTCCAGTTTTATGTTTGTTGCAACAATTGCAGTGATATGTGTTTTCACTCATCTCTTTATTTAATCACTGGCAAAGTTTCTTTTGTTGATTGCAAGAGTTCTACTTAATTTCTTTGGATATACATGGTTTTGCCAAAACGAGTCAAAGGGGGAGATTGTTAGGACCAATGTTATTTCCACGTAAATAAATTGGAGATTATGTTGACATCGTTTTGGAAATTATTTAAATCAATGTCAATTGATTTAATAAAAGAAATTAAGTAAGATATAATTTCCATTAATTGAAGGAAATCTTTGATTGCCTTATTTAGGAGCTCAATTTATGGAATATTATCTTTTTTGCAGGTCAAATGTTTCCATGCTTATTATTGTGATAATCTTGAAAGAAGGAAACTTTCCTTTTGATTGACTTGCCCTTTGGATTGTGATGTAATTGACTTTCCTTGTTGTGTTGCATATCTTTCCTAAATCATGTTGATTGATTATATGTTGGAAAGTATTCAATGTCTGTTTATGAAGGAAAGTCACGCTATTTTCGGATAGTGAATCTGTCAGTTGCAACGTCATCCAGACAGCTCAGTTGCAACTACGTAAATCAGCGTTTTGGCGAAACAGAATATTCCCTTGATCCTATATTCTAGAAATTATATTTAAAAGGAAAATATTTCGTTTTTCCTTAAAATGATAATTTGATATCTGATCGTTTAGGGAAGAATCTTCGTCAAATATCTTTTGTTGAGATATAGAAAGTCAAATATTTTTATGGAATATATTTTAGATATTTTCCTTATCCTTTAAAGATAGACTTTCAATATCTTCCAAGATTATCTTTGTTTGATCTTATCTTTTATTCTTATCTTTTTAAGATAGACTTTCAAGATCTTCCAAGATTATCCTTGTTTAACATTATCTCCTTATTATGTATCTAGACATATTTAATAGGCATGTACATTGGATATATTCAGATTTATCTTGCAGAATATATTAGATAAGGAAAGAAGATCTGCGTGGATTGCAACTGGAGATACGCAGAGCTCATCTGTTAAGGAAAGAAGATCTGCGAGGTTACAACTGAAGATCTACAGAGATTCTGCTCATGCATATATAAGGAGAAGACTCGACATTATTGAAGGACACTTTGAAAAAGATAGTTTGTGATTTCAGTCCTGTATCGAGTCAAAGTCTTTTAGAGAAGAGCATCAAGTCAGAGGAACTCTGGAGTAGCTTGATGTGTCTTCGATTCAATCGTGTTTCCGAAAACAAGTTAAGGGCTAGGTGTTGCAAGTTTGCAACTGCATATGTTAGAGGGAGTCTAGTATATGAGTTGATTTAAATCCTTCATTGTAATTCTTAAGTAGGAAACAGGTTGAGTCAAACTTTGGGTGAAAGCTCCGGGGACTAGGACCAATTGGACCGAACCACGTTAAAAACCTTTGTGTTCTTTATCGCTTTATGTTTAACTGTCCAATACCAGTTGCAACAGTAAAACAACTTTTAAACGTTAAAGAATTGTCACCTGTGTTACTTACGAGTGCAGTTGCAACTACTGTCAAGTGCAACTGCATCCGATTATAAGTAATATAGATCAAAGATCTTACAGTAAGAAATTCACTTAACTTAAGATACAAATAATTGAAGCTATATGTTGGAAATAATGTTAATTACACAAACACATAAACTACTGCCAAACTGATTTGTGAACAACTATGGCAGAACATCGATTAGTTTGGGACAGAGAATTTCCGATTTAAGAGCACAATTCGATTCTTCACTTGCCTCCTCTCGTAATTGATTGGATTCCGCAATGTCCAAAGCTCCCCAAACCATTGAGCTTCAAGAGAGTTTACGAATAAGAAAGTTGAATTTAGAGAATCTGGTGTCAAGGCTATTTATGTTAAGACGCAAAAGGTAATGTTAATTAGTCATGAACATCAAAGACATGAAAATAATTATTAAGGATAAATATGAAATGAAACTTACAGATGAATGTTGTCAAGAAGAAGAAAAAAGGTTAGTGATGGATTCTGTAAAAAAAAAAAAAAGATTGTTAGTGAAACATGTAACAAAAAATACAAAAGAGAAATAGAAGATGAAGAAAAAGGAATTTAGAACAATAATTAGAGAAGAAAGAAGATTGAACCGTGTACTGCAATGGTTGTTTACCGTTTTTTTTCTTTTTTTTGTTTTGTTTTTAAGAACAGTTGTTTCTTGCCTTCAACTCAAGATTTACATGGAAATGAAAACAGAGCAAGATGGGCAGATGGCGCAGCAGTACGTATATATATATATATATATATATATATATATATATATATATATATATTAGCAAATGTAGCACGCGGTTTCCGCGAGCATAATTCTTTTTTCAATGTCATTCTATGTGGGTTAAAGAAGAAAATTTATCTAGATAACATGTCCCATTAATTCTGAGTAGAACAATGGAAGAAAAACAAATTATGGAAAAAGTAAGTCATTAATTATAATTAGTAATGTAATTAATTAGTCTAACTTAATTTGTAAGGCTATTTTGGGAATTTAATAAGAAATTTTTACAATATAGCTAAAACACAAAGGTTAAAGTTGAAAATCAAAAGATTGGTGTCACAATGGGTTTCTTTATATAATAGTATATAGATACCTAAACATATAAGAACGGCCACCACTCCACTACTACTACTAAAGACAACATAAAGTAATTACTCCACTACTAATAAATAAATATAAAGTAAATTACTCCACTACTAATAATATAATAAAGAATAAAAGCAAAGACCAAATCTGATCACACGACTCGTATCAATTTGAGTCAATAGTGATCTTCGAATATCTCTCCCTATATCTAGGGTAAAATCCGGGGCTACAAACACCAATCTAGCACGCCTATATTTCTATCTTTTTTCATCAGTCTCGCGCCTATATTTCATCTTTCGCGCCAACACATATAATTGAGGTACGTTAATTTGTTCATAATTGTAATTTAATATGTTGTTTTATTTATCACAAAATACTGAATATGCTTAAATAAATCTCAAATTGATATGTAATTATCTTAGAAGTTAGAACTAGTTTAAAGTATTTTAAACATAAAATATTGAAGTCATTTAGATAACTTGTTACGTTAATACTACCTGATATACTCCATAATAAATAAATTAAATTCTATGTATTTAAATATGTTTGTTAATTTGATTTTTTCTAGATTAAAAATGTATAACAATGAAGAACGAAGTTGGATGTACGATCGGCTGAGCAGCACCGGATATTTGAATTGTCATTTTGAGGAGGGCGTCAGGTAGGTTTTTAGAATTTGCATTTTCTCAGACTCATTTATTACATAATGGCGAAGCTAAATGTCCCTGCAAAAAATGTTGTAATTGCAAGTACCTCAAACCGGACGAAATTCAACATCATCTTTATATTCGGGGGTTCGTTTCTTAGTACTATATATGGGTAGCGCACAGTGAGACAAGTAATAACAATTTCATGCCCAATATGCACGTAGGGGAGTCATCTAATTATGATGTAGGAGATCGATATGGAGATATGATTGACAATGCATATGGGGGAGATTTTGAAAACGTATATTATAATCAAATGGAAAACGAGGGGCCTAACAAAGAGGCTGAATCCTTTTTCAAAATACTACGAGAATCGGAGGTGCCGATACACGACGGTGTAGACACCACGATATTGCAGTGGATATCTCAATTTATATACGTGAGGCCACTGATAAGTGCCCTGCCACAGAATTTCAAAGAAGAGTTAGTCTTTTTTTTTATCGAGCAAAGAAGAGTTAGTAACTTTTTTAAGAACAATGCAATAAATGGAAGTATTTTAGAATTAACGAAATTGATCATTAACCCTGAAAGCATTCCAAGCCTTTTCCTTGTCATCCTCATCCCATTGACCATAGGTTTTATATGCTTTCATGCACATGTTTTTCAAATTTCGGCTGATAATGCCTACTATTCCTCGTCCCTTCTTAAATGCTCCAGTTCTAGTAAAGGCAATATAAGGCCTATTCGCCTGTTTGGTTGCAGCCTGCAAACCAATAGCGCGACCACGTCCCCTACGGACTACACTCACCTCCTCATCGCCTTCATCCTCCTCCTCGTCTTCATCATCCTCCTCGATGTCATCATCCTCGTCCTCATCCTCATCCTCGTCCTCATCCTCATCATGTAATTGAACTGAGGGACCGACAATAGTTGGTAAGTGAGCAGCAAGAGGATGTGAACCTTGTAGAGTTATTGCAGGGACACGGCTTTGATTGTACTGCTGCATCAATGCTCCCAGTGGGGTTGAATGATGAGCCGATTGTACTGGAGTAGGTTGCATCACCCCACTAAAAGGCCTTGAAGCTCCCATAGGAAATGAGGGACACGTAGTTGATGAATTAAGCTGCATCGTGCCAATAATCTGTTCGGTCGTCCCGACAAACATAGGGTTATTACGAGGCTGAGGTGCTGGTTGACCATGCTGAATTACTCCACTAAAAGGCCTTGCCGCTCCTATAGAAATTGAGGGACAAGTAGTTGATGGATTAGGTTGCAACCTGCCACTAATGTGTTCTCCACTGCCTGTGAACCTAGGGGTGCTGCAAGATTGAGGTGCTGATGGACCAGGCTGATTTACACCCGCACTCAAATGCACCATCGCTGCCGTCGACATTGAATGAAATGCAGTTGATGGATCAGGCTGCGTCGTGCCTCTACTATGTCCCTCAACTGTAGTCAACATCGAGGAGAACGATCCCGCTTGCGAGAATAACTTTGGAGGTGGCAATTGGTATGATACTTTAGACCTTTTTTCCTTGCTCCCTTTCACCTTACGTTTACCCTTTTTTCCCCCTGCTATCTGTTTAAATAACAATATTCTCATTAGTTTACATGAACATAAATAAACATTCAGGCCAAAATTAAAATTACCATATCATTAACCAATAAAACATCATGTTATGTCTGTACATGCTCATTCTAATATAATTCATTAACAAAATTTATAAGTAACAATCACAATGATTATCCAAGTAATAAATTGATGCAATCCACACAATTCCATTTATCTAGCATAAAACAAGGTAAATCCCATTAAAGAGACTTATAATGCAATCATAAAACACCACAATTCTTCCTACTCAACATCACATAGCCAATTCACAAACTAAACCTTTCTAATTTCAGTAGAAGAAGAAGAGTAAGCATCAAAATGCAAGGCCATTCCATTTTATCATAAACTCAGATAGTAAATCTAGTACTAATACTCTAACCCAAAAAAAGAAGAAGAAAAAAACCCACCATCCTGATATCAATTATACTCTAATAAAACAAAAATCAAGCAATCAATGATCGTTCTCAAATACATACAAAATCTCACCTTTGTAAAAAGAATCAGTTCATACTAAATAACAATTCACAACCCTGATTCGGAAATTGAATGATTAATCACAAAATCAGGCACGAATTATTATTACCAAAAGAAGTGGGAAATTTACCTGATGATGATGATATATGTCTTCTGGAAGGAATTTTAGGGTTTAAAATTAAACTAAGCAAGTACAACGAATCAATTAAATACAACGAATCAATTAAATACAACGAAGCTTCGGATACAGGCATAGTTCCTAGTGAGATACAATTTAAACTAAGCAAGTACAACGAAGCTTCGGATGAAATTAAATATGAAGCTTGAATTAAACATTTACTTGAATCAATATATGAAGCTTCAGATGAAATTAAATATTGAATCACAGGGGAAATCGGTTAAACAAAAAAGAGAAAATGTTACCTTCGCCGGCGCCATAGAGAAGCAAATGAAACAGCTGATAGGGTTTTTTTTTTGGGATGAATACAAATGATAGGGTTTATAAAGAACAAATGCCTTTTCTTTCTTGTTTTTGGCGGGTTCGTTTTCCCTCCTCTGGCGGGCTTTTTTCTTCCACTTTGGAGGGTTTATTTTTGGTCTCAATTGGGCCCCATAATTTAATTAATCCGTCTCCAATGGTCCATCAGGCAATACACACCCAGCCATCCGTGTGTAAACATTAAAATATTAATAAAAATTATACAAAAATTTACAAACCTCATTTTCTGTCCCTAAAAGTCAAAATGTGTTGCCCACTCCTCAATTGGTCTCTAATAAGTAAAATTAGAGACTATTGAAATCCCTCTCTAATTTTTGGTTCCCAATATCCTGTCTCGGCTGGTTTTACCCAAACAAAACTACTACTACTTTCTTACCTTTTTTCATACACAACACGATGATAATAACATAAAAAACAAAGATATTGTTGTAATAACATTTCAACACAATGCTTTGAAATAAAACTTACTTACTTATTCATCATGAACATTCAAATAAAGACACACAAATGAAATTTACAATCATTAGCGATAACCCTTATCCAGATGCAGAAGGAGCTTAGCGTTGTTAATTTCAACAACAAATTGTGGAGCAGCAGTGGCTAGTTGACCAAAAATTTGGGAGTGAAGTGAAGAGGGGAAGAAGAAGGGTTTTGTTTTTGGGTATTGCACATAAACGGCTATCAGCAAAATGCGGTTTTTAGTCACATGTCAATTCAAAAACTTATTTTTAACTACTTATATTACTTATACATAATTCACATTTCTTATCTTATTAATAAATAAATAAATAAAAATCTGTACCCGGAACATGAGAATATTATTTCCATTAATAAGCAACATATGGATGACAAGTGGAAAACCTGTAAAGAGTACTACTCATTTGGTAATGAGCAATTGTCAAACAATCATTTTCTGAAAAAGAGGATAAAACAACCAAATTATCCCTATATATGTTATTCTTAATTAGTAATTAAAAATTTAGATATTATTAATTAGTAAATGTCGTGGGTATATATAAAAATTATAAATTAGTTCCAACAAACACTAGAAATTAAATTAGTTATAGTTATAACTATGAAATTTTATGTATCAAGACTTTCTGTCAAATTTTATTACTCATTTTATGTAATAAGATTTGTCAATTTGTTTATGATTAATTCTAAAATATACAAATTATGATTATAGTGACGAAACGAGCTTTGTCATATACAATCACCTATTGTGACGATAGGAAATGTCACTACCGGGGGAATGTTTGTCACCACACTTATGGCGTCAATAAATGTATTTTTCCACTCTTTTCATGCGACGAAAACATTAAATTTGTCACAATAGTTTAAGTTGTTGAGACGAAATACAATTTTGTCACATAAGCCTTTCCTTATGCGACGAAATACAATATCATCACTATAGTTGAATCTATTGTGACAGTTTTAATTTTTGTCACTATAATTTGTCACAGCAGATCATTTTCTTTACGTAAATGCAATGTATATCTTTAATTGTTGATACGGTCATGTAAATTAGTGGATTTTTGTTTAAGAACTAAAAGTTGAAATAAAAGAACTCTTTCACATTCACCTTCTTTAAAACCCCAAAAAATTTGATTCAAAATAA
The DNA here is from genome assembly GCA_948329865.1 of Linaria vulgaris. Lineage (NCBI taxonomy): Eukaryota > Viridiplantae > Streptophyta > Magnoliopsida > Lamiales > Plantaginaceae > Linaria > Linaria vulgaris. Next base: position 33,666,425 of record OX415254.1, read on the forward strand.
TTTATTTCTCTACTCTTATTTCTCTCTTATTGTTCTTTAAAAGAAAAGGAATTTAGCTCCCTTCAATATAAAATTTATGGATACAACACTGCCCACTGCTATGTATTATGCACCAATGGTCGAGTTGAAGAATTCCACCGGTCCCTGCTGAACTTTAGTCACAAGGAGACGATCCAGTCACAAGGAGACGATCCATCGATATTTAGACATACTACATTTTACTCAATTTTGTTGTGAGTTGCAATTTTGGGCTCCTCAAAATTTAGTTAGGTTTAACGATAGAGATTGGGGATCTTATGTAAGATGATTAGGACAGCCTAAGTAAGAATTGCTTGAATTTAAAGTAATTAGCCTCCTTTCATTAACTATACTTCTATTTGGGCTTGGGCTGATTACTCTCACATAGCTCTTTGCAATAATATATGGATCGCCTAATATATATCTATGGACTGGACATGTTAAATATAATATGTTTTAATTTGGTTCAAAATTCACAACCCAGATGCCACGAGATTTACAAAGGACAATGTGTTTTCTGTTGTATCCTACCTTGATATCTAATACTTTGTTGTTGCACAAATATAATTCAGATTTTTTTTTGAAATATATGCATCTAGACTTTAGTAATGTATTACAAATTAAATATTTTAAACGTTAATCAATATAAATCGAGCGTAATATAAATAGTAATATAAAGTCAAATTAAATAGTTGTATTCATGTCTTACAAAGTAAATAGTATGTAAAATATTTGTGCAACATATAGCTGTATAATACTGAAAACAATATATATGAAATACCCTGTTTCCATAAATCATTAGTAAGTCTGATGCAGATAAAAATGTTAAGGTGAAGTGGCCGGTGAACCCATGGAAATCTGTGACAAAATGCATTTTTTTTTTGTCTAGGCCAGAAAACATACACGTTCTTCAATTTTTGTACTTATTATTAGCTTGAAAGAATAGTCAAACTCAAAAGTACATCAACATCAACCCATGGTCTTTTGTTATTATTTACACATACTTTTATCAAAATGCATCTCTCACCATGCGTGCCAATCAATGTAAGGATATTATAATTAATCTGTTTCACATGTGCAATTGTGGCCCTAAATTGCAGAGAACAGCGACACTAGTTTTTGCAATTTTCCGCTGTTATAATATTATCACACATGTTGCATTTTTATACATATAAAATAGCTTGTTTATCTATTTTATACATATCTCCCAAAAAGAGGATGGTACAAGTTTGAGAGATATGGTTGTGTATTGAAAATATTATTCCTTAAGTCATTAGAATGAGTTTCTCGTTATCACCTTCTCCATCTGCTTTGCTATATTCTCCAAAAGAAGATGGCAACTTTGCTTTCCATGGAATAGTCACCATGGTCGTCCTCGTCACGGTTTTCGCTGTTTTCTTAATTTTCATCATCTTCTTTCAGTGCGCGCGACGTCATTTATACAAGACAGAGTTCGTTGCAACCGATCTCGTGCCGTTGGAAAATAGAGCTCGTTCGCCTAAAAGTTATTAACAAGGAGAAGATTGGAAATTGTTAATATACAGAAGCTCAGATTTATTTTCAAGGAGCATGAGGTAGTGTTCCGCATATGCCCATTCATGTGTGGATTGAAACGAAATATTAGAATAGGTTGTGACGTATAGGTTAGGTGGCAGTACCAACAATGTTTTTGGTAGGCGATTGAAATTGTAGTTCCTTTTTTCTTTCTTAAAGATGACATATTTATCCCTTTTTACAAATTATTTCTCTTTCTTATGTAAGTAATATTCAATGTTGTCCATCAAGTACTAGGAAAGAATTAGTGAAAGATTTTTGTGCGTGATACTATGTACCGAATATTATTGGAGATTATATGTTCTTCTCTGCCATTAGTTTGTGCAAGTACAGTACTAAATATATCTTAGGCATCATGACGTTCTCAGCAATATTAGTGTATACATATGGGGATTGTTTGCGAAATAAATTTATGTCATGAGTTCTGTTCTTTTTTACTACGAGACAGAAAAATAATTCATTTGGTGAACTGTGTAAGAATTATATTTAGTTTTATTATTTTTTGCGTACTCATATTCACAACTTTATTTTCGAATTAAGATACAAAACACAGTTCAATGTCAATTGTAACATTTGATGCCTGAATCTATTTAGCTTATGTCAGAGCTACAATATTTATATACACGCGATATATATCAAAATCTGTACTGTGGAATATATCTATAGCTAATAACATACGCTGCTTTCGTATATTGTATGATGATTGATCACATGCATTTATGCAAATGGATGTTGGTAGATTTATAAGCCTTTGCAAGTTTATTCATTTGTTAGGACTTGGACTACTTAAATATGAGTTTTAGTTTTTTGGTTTAATCCGCCTTCACAAAAGATCAAAGAATACTACACTTGTATTCCAGATAATCAGAGAAGGGTTTTTTCTTTAATCCATGTTTGACTTCTATGAATTTACCAGTAGGAAAGACCGAAAGATTAAAGTATCATTTTTATCCCTATATGGTAAAAAAGATTTAGATATATTAGATGGACATACAACATAGGCCTCAATAAAGCCAAACAAGCTATCGAATTCTACGTTCTCCAAATTATTTTGCCAGACAGGTATACCACATATGAGCCTCTAACTCGATGCTTTCGAGAAAGCCCCCGATTCTCTGTCCAGTCACTATATAAAGAGACCTAGAATTGACCATTCCGCTTGGCCGACAAATTATTTCTTTGATCATATGTATATTCATTGGCATTTCAACCTACTTTCAGGGCCTATATTACAAACAAAATTCAGTAACTCTTGGTCCTGAATATCAGAATAGGACGAACTAACCGTGGATAATCTTTGCCTCGGAACAAATTTGGGCATCCTTTGATTATGTGTAATCTTATTCCCTTATGTGGACTTTCATCAAAATAGGCTCAAGTCTTCTTTTGTAGGATATGATGGTCCATGTAGGCTTAAGAAAGTGCAAAGTGTTTGGTCAATGTTAGATCAACATTGTAGCTGCAATGTTAGGATAACATTGAACACTAGAACACTGCACATTTGGGATTATTGTTATAATTGTGTTTTGCCTTTATTCACTTACTAACTTAGTTCCACGAGTTGTAGTTTGTATATGTATGTGCTCCAGGTCAAGAGACTTCAAGGATTGATCTATTTCCTTAAAGAGAAGTTGCCATTCAATGAGAAGTTTCCAGTGAAGAACTTTCCATAATTAAAGAAGGAAAGATGTGTGCGATGCAATGAAAAGATCAAGGCGTGTGAATTGCAAGAAGGAAAGAAGATTACATGCACTAGGATTCTTTCCTTAGAAGACTACAAGATGGAGATTCTTTCCTTAGAAGACTTCAATTAAAGAAGAAAACCTTTCCATTGAAGACTTCTAGTCAAAGAAGGAAACCTTTCCATTGAAGACTTCAAATTGGACAAGGAAACATTTCCTTATTGAAGGAGACTTGCCATCAACGAAATTAGAGTCATGCAAGGAGATCTAATAGCAATCAAAAACATGCACAACATGTCTTGGCCATCAAGGAAGAATACACTATAAATAGGCATGTTGGGTATCAAGAATAATACACGAATACAAGTGCGAAAATATTCCGTGAGGAAATTATTATAGTCGAGTGTCTTTGTCTTGTTTTGCATAGTTTTTGAGTTGTTAGATTAGTTCTAGGTTTAAAATTAATAAAGCAATTTATGTCTGCTTTGTTGAGTTCGATCAATTCGAGAGTGAGGAGCTTGAGAATTGAGAGAAACATATTTGTTAAACACTTGTGGTATTTTGCCTACGGCTCGAAAGATCATATTAATATATTATCTTCTTAAAATTACATCTACTTGTGTTCTTTATTTATGTGTTGCGTTATATTCTCTGTCAAGTATATTTGTGCTATCGTTAACTACTGTTAAACAGATGTTAAGATAACATCGAGAGTCCAATGTCAGCATAACATTGGAAGAGCAGATCATTGTTAGACCAACATCAAGTTTAACATTGGAAAAATAGTATCATGTCCCGATCGAATAATTTCAATTGCTATCAGAGCCAAGCACCGATTTCACTGGTGTTTGGATTTGATATTAAAGGATGGACAACACGAATCTGAACAACAACAGATTACTTGTATTGGATGGATCCAACTATTCTTATTGGAAGATCAAAATTTGTGCGCTCATTAATTCATTTGGTTGGCGAGCTTGGAAGACGGTGGTCGAAGGGTATGCAATTCCTATTTGTGCTCTATGTGAAGATCATGAGGTCTTTCCGAAGCCAAAATCAGAGTGGACTCAAACTGAGATAAGTAAGGCTTTCTTCAATGAAAAAGCCCTAAATACCATATTTAGTTTGGTTGATTGTCACATGTTTAAGTTAACTAAAAATTGTTCAACTGCAAAGCATGCTTGGAATATCTTACAAAATCATTGTGAAGGTGATGTATGCACTAAAAAGACTAAGCTACGCATGTTTTTGAGCAAATTTGATAATTTAACAATGGGGGAAGACGGAAATATTACTGCTTATTTTGAGAAACTCATGGATCTTGTTAATGAAATTCAAGACTTAGATGATTCCCTGTCTAATAAGCAACTGGCGTACAAAGCTGTGAGAACTCTTTCTAAGAAATTTGAGGTGATTGTTATGCAAGAAGCTAGGAATATGGACACTTTAGACTTTTATACTCTACTTTGCACTCTGAAAGAATTTGAGATGACTCTTGAAATAGTAGATGATGAAGAAGAAATTCAAGCTTATAATGAAACTGTGTTTGAAAAGTTTAATAAGCTTAGTCTAATTGATAAAAATATTCTTGATGATTTAAAGAAAGATAGAAAAGATGACCAAATATTCTTGTAAACTTACTCCTCGTAATGATACCCATCACAAAGAGAATCAATGTAAAGGTTGGGGCCATTTTGCTTATGAATTTGGTAAAAACCTTAGAACAAAAGGGGATTGTAACTGGGTTTGTGTAGATGATAATGATGAGACGGGTTTTGAAGAATATGGTGATGGACAGGTGCCAACGATAGAAGAAAATCAAACAACAGTGTGTGCATAAGTGGACGGGCCTATCGGTCTCAAGGCTTGGTGTTCTGCCAACATCCAGACAACTCGATGTTATGATAACATCCAGAAGACAACACCAGTCCAGGATATTTTTGTTGACAATTGGGATGAAACCATTTGTTTAGACAACACTGAATGTTTAATTTCTCATAAGGATGAATTTGATGATGATTCTGACATCGAGTATTTGCATGATTCTATAGGTTTGGAAGATGATAATGTGCTTGAAGGTAAATTAATTCAATAAGAGTTTCTTGATGAACTAAAGATCATCTAGCAATACCTTCTCAAGGAGAAGAACAAGTTGAGTGGAATTGAGAAGGCAATGGAAGAGAATGAAAGCTTGAAGGCTACAATCACTTAACTTGAGGTTAGTTTGGACAGAAAAAATGATGTAATAGAAAAGTTAACTTCTAAGCTAGAAATTGTTGAACATACCATTGCCAAGAGGAAAAAAAGTACTTATAAACTTGGTGATGTTTTATGTTTAGGCAATAATGGTAATTCTGGTTTAGGATATCAAAGTCAAGTTACTTACTCCACTACTTATGTTGAATCCACTATTCCTGGTTTTGAAAAGGCAAAGGTACTTTCTAGAGAATCTAAGAAAATGGCTTATATTTGTCAATGTTGTTTTCAATTTGGACACCTTAAACCATATTATATAAATACAAAAAGTCTCTTAAAAAGAAAACAGTTGAACGGAATAGGGATTCACGCAATGTTGATGATGGTGGTAAGTCAACACTGGAATCTGAACAGTCCAATGTTGATACTAGTTTTTCCAGTGTTATCTTAACATTCGGTTCCAACATTGTTGAACATAATAGTGAGATGAGATACACTAGACTTTGGGTGCCTAAAATTTATCCTGTTTGCAATATTATCTTTCCTACTGTGCATACTAACCTTGCAGGTATGTGGTACTCTCATAGTGGATGTTTGAGGCATAGGACTGGATACAAATCTGATTTGATACGGTTATGCACGATGTTAAGTCAACACTGGATAACCAATGTTACCTTAACATTGATAACATATTGTATTGCCTTAATGTTGCTCGAGACACATGACTGGAAAGAAAGAAAATCTAATTTATAGAAGTGTGCACCACTAACCATTGGAACTGAAATTGTGGATCAGGTTGATACTTTATTGTTGTTAACTTAACACTGGAGTGTTAACAGCAGATGTGTACGTTGTTAACTCAGCGATGTTACTTTAACAACAGACCAGAGTAATAGTACATCGGAATAAAAAACACCAAGTTTAAGAAGTGAATATAGGATTATATTAACTTCCGAGCCGTAGGCAAAATAACCATAAAGGTTTTAACAAAGGTTGTTCTCTCAATTCTCAAGCTCCTTACTCTTAAATTGATTGAACTAAGCAAAGCACACAAGAATTGCTTCGACTATCTCTAAAAGCTCCTCACTCTTAGATCTATTCTAACAACTCACAAACTTTGCTAAAGCAAGACAACACTCAACAACTGTAAATTAATCTCTCGGGTTGATTGGCTCTTGTCTCGTGTTTGTCTTGATGTACTTCACACCTATATATAAGTTCTTGATCTTGGACTTCAAGGTGTGTTGTATACGGTTGGTAATTCTCCTTGTTTCCTTCTTGAACTCCTCTTTCTTGTTCTCGCAGTCCTTCTTGAATAATAGTTCCTTCGTTAGTGATCTAACTAAGGAAATACCTCTTCTTCAAATCATGACTTGATCTTGGAAAGCATTCCTAGTTCCACTCGAACTCATCTTTCCTTGTAGAGCGGTTTGCTTAATTAAGGAAACTTTCCTTCTTGGAAACTTGAGCGTCCAACCTATAACAAGTTTGTTTCATGAATAATAATCAAAGACAATTACAAATGTGGAACTCAGTTAGTTAAATGAATAAGGCAAAATAATAATAAAGAATATAATCAAGATTGTAAATCGGATTCTGCTCCAGCAATGTTACTCTAACATTGACTGCTCAATGTTAAACTAACATTGACAGAATACCTGCACTTTCAATCTTCCCCTTTTTTCCTTAATCACAAAACCTAAGAACATGTTCTAATCAAATCAAATTATTCAGACAAACTTCACTATCTTATAACAATGGAAAACTAAGTACACTCCCCCTGAACATCAGAAGGAACCAACTCAATGTTATTCTAACATTGATAGTTTCAATGTTGTCATACCATCTGTCTTTGTCAATGTTAGCTTAACCTCGAAACCAGACAGACGTTCTAACATTAAACATCTCACTCTTAACTTAACATCAGAGAACAGGTAACACCTGCAAAACAGAGTTAGTACTTTGTAACCAAAGTTCAAATAGCATAAGCAGAAACACTAAGCAACAATATAGAAAAGTACTTAATTACAGACCATACTTAGTATCAAGGAACACACTCCTTGATGAAACAGAAAAGAAAATAGAATTGTTCATACTGCCATCGAAAACAGAAAATTAACAGAACTCAGAAATTTTGAAATTTGATCTACTCTCCCCCTTTTTGTGAGGACGGCAGATCCTTCAAATGCTTCCTGAGACTGTCTATCTCCTGCAACCTCACTTGCTTGTCTGCTATCTCTCTTTGGGTATCTTTATACTCTCTGTCAAGCCACACCAGGGTCTCCTCCACAAAAGCATCAGCAATGACAGAACAACTGTCACCACTAGCCACAGGAACTAAAGAAGCAGCAAACATGTGAGTCTTCTTCTTCTTCTTCTTCTTTTTCCTGCTTGGACCAGCTGCATCATTGGGATTCCATGGCAGATCTTGAATCCTGACTTGAGTGAAGTAGCTCCTGGTGATGATCATCTTGGCCTTGTTCTTGATCCAGCCTTCTGTCTTCTTTGTCTTGAAGCCTTGCTTCACCATAATGCTGGATATTAGAGAGGGATATGGAATGATTCCCTTTGCCTTTGTTGTGACTTCCCTCATGTGCCTCAGAACCTTCTCCCCTATGTTCACAGTCAGCCCATTCTTCAGTTTGTACACCAGCTTTGCAGATTCTTTTGTCATAACAATGGTGTTGGAAGAGGGCAGCCAGTTGTAGGTAGAGAGCTTGTGAAGTACAACACTTAAGGATGTCAGCCTTGTAGTTGGAAAACTGTCATTCCATTTCCTTGTGAGTTCACCAGTGAGGTCAGTAATCACCTCATCCATGCTAGGATCCTCAGTCTCCTCAGGATCAGGAAGTTCCCAAGCTTCATTGATCATAGAGGGGCTAATGTCATAGACATTCATCCTTACCCAAGCTTTGCCAAACTTGGGAGAGCCCTGGTGGCACACCCACTGAGAGAGGTTCATGTAGAACTCTCTGATCACATCAGGGACATATGAGGACTGGTTCATCACAGAGCTCAACACTCCTCTAGCTTCAAGCAACTCAAACAGTCTATTTTCCTTGAACATCTCCTCATCAATGTTCCTGTCCATGTGAATAACCCTGGCTTGATAAGGCTCCGACTGTTCTTCTGCCTCAGCAGACACATAAAAGCCAGAATAAGGCTTTTTGGGGTACTCCTCCTCAAGCACATCAAAGTACTCATCACTGCCTGATGTTGGAGTAACATCAGCAGGGTCATCACCTACCAATTGGTCTTCTTCCTCAGTTTCCTCATCTTCCTCTTCCTTCTTATCATCTTCTTCCTCTTTTTCTTCTTCTGACTCAGACTCAGAAGTTTCCACAACCACTTGCTTCCCCTTTCTTTTCTTAGCAGCAGTAGCTAAGGCAGAGAGAGTCAGGCTCTCTTCTTCTTCTCTCTCAACCTCTTCAGGTTGATTGTCACACTCATCATCAACATCTTGGTTACCCTCAGTAGTAACCTCCTTAACCACAGTCTCCTCAACCTGATCATCTTCCTCAGGAAGACTATCCATCTCATCAGCAGTAACCTGCTCAACCACATTAGCCTCAGATGGCTCAACCACTTCCTCAGCCACCACATTGTGAACCCCATCAGTCACCTCAGGGTTCTCAACCACAACCTCCTCAGTTGCACCCAAACCAACACTAGGGGCCTCATCCTCCCCCTCGATACCAACAACAGTAGAAGTAGGTATATCCAGAGTAGGGTTCGCCATCATTACCTCGTTTTCAGGGTTGGTGGGAGCAGAGGTTTGCTCAGCAGTGTCTGATGTTGAACAAACATCACCCTTTGCAGATTTCTTGCCCTTGCGCCTTTGATAAGTGGCTTTCCTCTTTGGGGCGGCAGCGGCGGTGGTTTCAGTGGTTGCACGTCTGGTGCTGCGGCGACGTGGCTGCTCAATCTGCTCAGCAGCAGCTGCAAGAGTATCAATGGAAGACTTGCGGGCCATTGTTAGCGTGATTTAGAGAAGAAAAGAAGAAACTTGATTTGCAGTGAAAGTTGATTGCACTAGAAATTTTGAACGCGTAAGAAACAAGAAGAGGTTAGTGCAAATTATATAAACAATAAGATGAAGAGTGGTAACAGTGGTGTTGTAACATGTTACCAAAATAATCGGACCACTGTCACACGATCATACCCATGTTTACCTTACCACGTGTCAGTGTTAGATTAACACGTAACTAGAGTAGTCAAACCTGAAAACTTATAAGTTACAATGTTTCAATGTTGAACTAACATTGATAAGTTAACATCAGGGAGCGAAGTTGTAGGTGCAGGGCTTCATCCAAGGCAGCATCATGTGAGAGCGTGAGATATTCCTGTATACTAATCTGAACCCTCACCCAAGTACATAGGTACAGAGGCATAGATTAAGATCATCAGTATGAGTAAGTAACACATCAAACAGAAAAACACAAAGTGGATATATATATATATATATATATATATATATATATCCAGGGAAAAGATGTTCCCACATTATAGAAGATCACAAAACATAGCGTTTTACCTGCAGTGAGTCACCCACAAAGTATGCCTCAACACATGATTCCTAGGATTACTACTCCCCCTAAGCCCAAACCGACAAAGGAAAAAACAAACGCAGAACTAGAAAGAATGCAACAATGTTAGATCAACATTGGGAGATGGTAACCAAGTACAAACAACTTTACTGACTGGGATCAGGACAAACCAATTTAACTTTATTTATGATCACGAACTCTTTTGAACAAAAACTAGTGAATGTAAAAGGATAGTTTCATCACTGAATGTGGGCAGCACAAGACTCCACACACCCCCAACAACTTAACCATCAGCTACAGATTGGGCAAGTACAAAGGAACTGAATGAAGACAATACAATTATCATATACTTCTTCACCCCCAACTCCTCATGCATACCTGTTTACCAACCTGTTTACAAGGGAAATACCAAGTGAACAATGCTACTGAATGCAAGCAGTCGAAACATCAAAGCACCCCAGTAGTACGGATCACTATCATGCATAACCTTGGCCATAGACAAAAACACAAAAATAAGCACAACTGAATGACAATAAAGCTCTCAACATCATGTACCCCAACTTCTCTTCATGCTTTATCTAACCTAACATGGATAAGTCACAACTGAATACCATCAGAGTAGTGAGCTCTGTGTACCCCAGCTTCTCCCAGATGTTAGGTTAACATTCACAGACTAACAACAGAGTTATTACTTTACAAAACTCTTGAACTGTACCTGTCCACTAGTCAATTCAGCTATTTGCACAGATTAACCACACAACCCAACAGAAACTCTAACAAAGATGTAAGATGCAAGAAAGAAGAATGCCGAAAGGAAACATAAAAGAATTACAGCTACACCACAACCAATAACCAGTGCTAGACAGTGGTGTTATGTCAACACTGGTGAGCTAACATCCCTAAACAATGCACATGCCAAGAGAATTCCTCAAACTGAAGAACCTCTCAGAATCTAAAGGTTTAGTGAACATATCAACAAGTTGATTGTTAGTTTCAATGTGTTCAATGTCAATGAGCTTATCTTCTACCATGTCTCTTAGAAAGTGATGCCTTATTTCAATATGTTTAGTTCTAGAATGTTGCACAGGGTTCTTAGAGATGCTTATAGCACTAAGATTATCACAGAACATAAGTAAGGTATCACTGTCTAACCCATAATCCAGTCGCATGTGTTTAAGCCATACCAACTGGGTGACACAGCTGCCTGCTGCTATGTATTCAGATTCAGCAGTGGAGAGTGACACACAATTTTGCTTTCTACTGTACCATGAGACCAAGTTGTTCCCCACATAAAAACATCCTCCACTTGTAGACTTTCTGTCATCAGTGTCACCTGCCCAGTCTCAGTCATTGAAACCTACAAGATTTGTGTTAGTGTTATAAGAATACCATATACCAAGGGCCAAGGTGCCAGAAATATATCTAAGGATTCTCTTCACAACAATCAGATGTGACTGCTTTGGACATGCCTGGTACCTAGCACATACACAAACAGAGAACATTATATCAGGTCTTGAAGCAGACAAGTAGAGTAAGCTTCCTATCATTGAACGGTACAATGTTGGATCAACATTGGCACCATTACCATCCCTGGATATCTTTACTGATGAAGACATGGGAGTCTTGCAAGGCTTTGAATCTGCCAATTCAAACCTTTTCACCAAATTCTTTGCATACTTTTCCCGACTTAGAAAAATCCCATTACCTATTTGTTTTACTTGAAGACCAAGGAAGAAAGTTAATTCTCCCATCATGCTCATCTCAAACTGCCCTGTCATTGATTCAACAAATTTTTCTAATAAAAAATTGTTAGTTGAGCCAAAAACAATATCATCTACATATATTTGAGCTATACAGACATGAGAATCTTTCTTCAAAACAAACAGTGATCTATCTCCTTCACCTCTAACAAAGCCAAGACTTAATAGGGATTTTGTAAGCCTTTCATACCATGCTCTAGGTGCTTGTTTAAGTCCATACATGGCCTTTTCAAGCTTGTACACATGGTTGGGGTACTTAGGATCTGTGAACCCCTTAGGTTGTTCAACATATACTTCCTTATCAATCAGCCCATTCAGAAACGCACCCTTTACATCCATTTGGTATAGTTTTATCTTAAGACAGCATGCTATGGCTAGAAGTAACCTAATAGATTCAATCCTAGCAACTGGAGCAAATGTCTCATCAAAATCTACACCTTCAACCTGTGTGTACCCTTGAGCAACTAGTCTAGCTTTGTTTCTAATTATAACCCCTTCCTCATTACTCTTGTTTTTAAATATCCACTTTGTCCCTATTACATTAACATTAGGTGGTCTAGGTACAAGTATCCAGACATTGTTCTTAGTAAACTGTAATAATTCATCCTGCATGGCATTAATCCAAAAGTTATCAAGAAGGGCTTCATTCACATTCTTAGGTTCTATGGTGGAGACAAAACAAGAGGCATTACCAACAGTACAAGTGAAGTTCATACATACACATAATTTTACCATATCTCTATAGTCAAGTCTTTCTCTGTTGCGTGTCCTTACCCGTTCAGTGAGTTCACCTATTACCTGGGATGCTGGATGATCTTTCTGAATCCTAGCTGGGGGATCTCTTCTGGGTTCAGAGGCAACTTCATGTTCTGAGTCAGAATCCTCTGCTGTTAGTCTAACATCAGATCTTGCTGGTGTTAGTCTAACATCGTTCCCTGACTCTTGTTCAGTGTTTCCAGCTTCCAATTCTAATGTTGGTGTAACATTGTCAGGAGTAACATCCTCGGTTTCCACTGTTGGTTCAACATTGGTAACTAAGAAGTCATCAGTACCTGTATCAAGAGTGAAATCATCAAACACAACATTCACTGATTCCTGAATTGTCTTCAATCTAAGATTGTAGACTCTAAAGGAAGTACTGTTGGCTGTGTATCCTACAAAGATGCATTTTTCACTTTTAGAATCAAATTTACTCAGATAATCCCTGTCATTAAGCAGATAACAATCACGTCCAAATTCATGAAAGTATGCAACATTTGGTTTTACACCCTTCAAGAGTTCATAAGAAGTCATGTTAGTTCCAGGTCTAAGATACACCATGTTACTAATGTGACAAGCAGTATTTAAAGCTTCAGCCCAGAGTCTTTTGGATAAATCTTTAGCATTGAGCATAACTCTGACCATCTCTTGAAGAGTCCTGTTCTTTCTCTCAGCAATCCCATTCTGCTGAGGAGTCTTAGGAGCTGAATATTCATGGAAAATATCTTTAGCATTGCAGTAGTTATCAAAACTAGCATTTTCAAATTCTTTACCATGATCAGACCTAATCTTAGTCACAGTGGAGCCATACAAGTTTTTAATACTAACACAAAGGATTTTGAACTGATCAAAAGCTTATGACTTTTCTTTAAGAAATTTTACCCAAGTGTATCTAGAGAAGTCATCTACAATCACAAAGGCATATCTCTTACCACTGAGACTACTTACCTCAATTGGACCCATTAAGTCCATGTGCAGCAATTCAAAACACCTACTAGATCTAGGGTTAGCATTCTGTAGGGGTGTATGAACTGCTCTGGTTTGCTTACCCTTGAGGCAATTACCACACACAAGCTTACCTGGACAAGACAGCTTGGGTAAGCCTCTTACAGCATCAACTTTCTGTAATTTCTCAAGGTTTCTGTAGTGAACATGTCCAAGTTTCCTATGCCATATAGAAGCCTCATCTATCTTGGTATGGAAACATTCTGCTTCCTCTTGGGCTAGGTAGCAGTTATCTTTGGATCTAGTACCTGTCATAACAAGAACATTGTCACTATCATAAACATCACAAGATACATTGTCAAATGTAACCAGTAAGTCATCATCACAGTGCTGACTGATACTGATTAGATTTGCCTTTAACCCATCTACCAACAACACATCCTTCAGGGGTGGGAATCCATCAACATCCAGAGTCCCCTTGCCAATGATCTTTCCTTTGGTGCCTCCTCCATAGGTCACTGTTCCAGCACTCAAATGTATCATTTGTTTAAGATTTTCTTTGCTGCCTGTCATGTGTCTTGAGCATCCACTGTTGAAGTACCACTTACCTGAAAGGTTAGAGTACACAGCAGAGAAAACAACATTGCATACAACTTTAATCTTAGGGGTTTTGGCTTTTTCAATCCAAGTTCTACCTTTCTGTCCTGCACCCAATGTTAGTCTAATATCAGAACCTGTTGTGGTTTTAACATTGGACACAGAGGCTATTTTCTTACCACATTCTTTTATGAATTTTGTACAGAATGGTTTAATGTGGTCTGGTTGAAAATAGTACTGGCAGATAAAGGTAGGTTTACTTTTTACATTGTTAATGGTTCCAGACCTCACATTATCAGATTCGTTAACAAAGCTTGTAGTTAAATAGGCAGAATTAACATTAGAAGAGGAAGGTTTCTCAACAAATCCCAGACCACATGTACATGTGTTACTCATGTTTAGTACCTCATCAAGTTTAGAAGTACCTCCATTCCATTTGGCTATGATCTGTGAATCCTTTTTGAGTTTCTTCTTTACCTCTTTCAGCTCAACTTCAGCTTTGTCAAGATCTCTCTCATAGAGTCTCAGCATGTTCTTCAAACATTCAATGTCATGCATCAGCGCTTTGTTATTCTTCATGAGTTTGACATTCTCTCTCTCCAGTCTGAGAAAGGTTGTATGTAGATCATCTAGAATTTCCTCCTGGGACATTTCTTCTTCATTGAAGTACTCCTCTTCTAGATCAACTAAGCCATGAAAACAATCAAAGTTAGTATCATCAGAATCAGAGAGCACATCATAGATAACCTGTGTATCATGGTTGTTCCAGTCTCCAAAAAAGATTTCTGGCTTTGTTGTTGGTTCTCCAATGTTAGAGTAACATTGAGAACTCTGGCAATTTCTGGAGTCTTCTTCTGACCAGGTGATCCGAGTGCAAAGAGCAGCAGTGTTGATTTCCTCTGATTGTTCATCGGCACTTGTTCTAGATTCAAAGTCAGCTTCATTGAAGTCATCTACACAAACCCAATGAGAATTTCCTCTTGTTCTGAGGGTGTTAACACATTCATGTTTAAAGTGACCACACCCCTTACATTCATAGCACTGGACATCTTTCAATTTCTCAGTATCTTGAGGCGTGCTCTTAGATGCCATGTATTTTACAAACTTTGGGGGCAGTTTCTTATAACCAAGGGCAGCATTACCAGGTTGTTTTTCTTTATTTTTATCTTTGTAACCCAATTTACTAAACTTCCTAGTAATGTTACCATAGTTAGAAGAGATCAACTCATATTCATCCTCATCACTCCCTGTAGAATCTGAGCTAGTACCTAGTAAGGCTAAAGTAAGTTGTTTACTGGACTTTCCTAGGAACTCTAGTTAAAATTCTTTTAGAGTGTTCATTAATGTTTGGAAGTCCATGTTGGCAAGATCTCTAGACTCATTCATAGCAATTCTTTTGACAGTAAACTTTGAAGATAATGTTCTAAAAGCTTTATAGACCATGGTCTGATTTGGGATGATAAAACCTAAGTTTTGGCACTGATTAGCAATATCTAGAAGTTTCTCAAAATAGCTATCAATGATTTCATCTTCACCCATCTCTATCTTCACAAAGTCCCTCAAAAGTTTTCTATATTTAGAGTCCCTCACAGCCACACCACCCTCACACTGTAATTCAAGAACTTCCCATGAGATTAACAGTAGAACAAGTTTGAATAAGTTTGAACATATGATTACCTACCCAGCTAAAAATAGCATTGAGAGCCTTTTCATTGAAGTTGTAGAGAGCAATCTCGTTGGTTGTCCATTGTCCTCTTGGCTTAGGTACCAGATCAGCATCTCCATCTCTTGGCAAGTAGGGGATGGTGTAGCCTTCTAGTACTTCCTCCCAAGCTCTTAGGTCGATGGATTTGATATGGACTCTGAGTCTGATCATCAAGTAGGCATAGTTGTTGGGACCCTCTAATACCGGCAATCTGCTGGTATTGGGATTGGAGTTGTCCATCTTGTCGTATCAACGCCAAACACCGGTGAAGTTGGTGCTTGGCTCTGATACCAATTGAAATTGTGGATCGGGTTGATATGTCGTTGTTGTTAACTTAACACTGGAGTGTTAACAGCAGATGTGTACGTTGTTAACTCAGCTATGTTACTTTAACAACAGACCAGAGTAATAGTGCAGCGGAATAAACAAACACCAAGTTTAAGAAGTGAATATAGGATTTTATTAACTTTCGAGCCGTAGGCAAAATAACCCGTAAAGGTTTTAACAAAGGTCGTTCTCTCAATTCTCAAGCTCCTCACTCTTAAATTGATTGAACTAAGCAAAGCACACAAGAATTGCTTCCACTATCTCTAAAAGCTCCTCACTCTTAGATCTATTCTAACAACTCACAAACTTTGCTAAAGCAAGACAACACTCAACAACTGTAAATTAGTCTCCGGACTGATTGGCTCTTGTCTAGTGTTTGTCATGATGTACTTCACACCTATATATAGGTTCTTGATCTTGGACTTCAAGGTGTGTTGTACACGGTTGGTAATTCTCCTTGTTTCCTTCTTGAACTCCTCTTCCTTGTTCTCGCAATCCTTCTTGAATAATAGTTCCTTCGTTAGTGATCTAACTAAGGAAAGACTCCTTCTTTAAATCATGACTTGATCTTGGAAAGCATTCCTAGTTCCACTCGAACTCATCTTTCTTTGTAGAGGGGTTTGCTTAATTAAGGAAACTTTCCTTCTTGGAAACTTGAGCGTCCAACCTATAACAAGTTTGTTTCCTGAATAATAATCAAAGACAATTACAACTGTGGAACTCAGTTAGTTAAATGAATAAGGCAAAACAATAATAAAGAATATAATCAAGAATGAAAATCGGATTCTGCTCCAGCAATGTTACTCTAACATTGACTTCTCAATGTTAAACTTACATTGACAGAATACCTGCACTTTTAGGAACTTTCACCTATGAAGATACACGTAAAGGAAGAATCATTGGCAAAGAAGTGCTGAATATTGATGGATTATCATCACCCTTGAAGGATAAGATGTTGTTGGATGGATTTTGTGAAAACCATATAAGGATCAGTCAACTGTGTGATGATGATTATTGGTAATGTATGATAAAGATTCTTGTGATGTATCTGATTGTGCAAATGTGTGTACTTTGACAGATAATAGGTTTGAAGACAACTACTTGGTGAGGGATCAAGTGAGTTACTTTCAAACAAAGGTGGACTATTCAGTTTCCAAGAACAAGAGACTTAGACAAATGCACAACAAGAATGTGGGCAAAGTGTTGAAACTTGAAACCTTGAGAGGCATTCTCAATCTCACGAGTTCTGGTAAGATGGTCTGTTATGATTGCTCAAAAGGTAAGGTAACCAAAGCTTCTCATAATCCAATCCATGTGGATGAACAGGTTACAAGTACCTCTAATTGTTTTCTACAAATACATATGGATCTCTCTGGTCGTATTGAAGTAAGTAGAGTTGGGGGTAAACAATATGATTGTGTGATTATGAATGATTTTTCTGGATATACTTTGATCAGATCTTTTAAAGAAAAATCAGAAGCTCTATACAACTTTAGAACATTGCATGCTAACTTACATGGTGTTTCTGTTGGTAATCTTTGGTCAAATAATGATAGAGAATTTGAAAATAGGTCATAATCCGACTTGTGTGTGTTTAATGAAAATATTCATAAATTCTCTATACCCATGACTCCTTATGAGATGTTGAAAAAGAAGAAATCGGATCTTGCTCATTTTCATGAATTTGGATGTGTTTGCTATTATTTAAATGATAAAGATTTTTTGAGCAAATATGATTTAAAAAGTGAAGAATGTATCTTTGATGGCAATGTATCTTTGATGGCTATTCCTTGAACAATATTGCTATTAGAATGTTTGATACAAGATTGAATATTGTTCAAGAATCCATATATGTGGTTTTTGATGATTTACCAAGTGTTGCAGGTGAGCTAGAGGCTGACATGCCAAGTCCACTGGATTCAGATGTTATTCCAACATAACCTGCAGACCCAGAACCTGAACATGAATATGAACCAGAAGCTGATGTTATGCCAACATCGACCAGTCCTAATGTTAACACAACATTCGAGCAGTCAAACTTATACAATGAAAATGTTCAAGTTCAAAATGTTTGGAGGGATGAAACTGATAGGATTAAGAGTAATCATTATACATCTCAGGTTATGGTTCAAATCATTAATGACATCAAAACACACAACAAGAAAATGGTAAATTATAGAGATATGATAATGTAGAGTGTTTGCATGTTTGATGCATGTTCTGATTATTGTTTAGCGCAAAGATTTACTGATGACATTGTCTTTGTCTATACTAACAAGTATACTCTAGACAAGTTTGTTGAGGCTTTGACAGGTACATTATTAATGAGCGTAATTGGTGAACTGGATTTCTTCTTAGGTTTGAAAATAAAGCAAAAGGAGGATGGGATGAGCATGATTGGTTTGGAGGAGTCAAAATCGAGCAAGGCTCAAATGTCTTGTACTCTGGTGATTGGAAAAGGAGACACAAGCTTGCTATATCAATCCATCACTCGCCCATATATTATGAGCTTGGTTTGTGTCTGTGTTTGTGCCATGTATTACGCTGAACCCAAAGCTTTTCACTTAAATGTTGTGAAGCGAATACTGAAATATGTATCTGGTACTGTAGACCTAGGCATTTAGTATACACGTGATACAAATACAAACCTTGTTGATTTTGATTCTGACTGGGCTGGAGATTTAGCTGATAGAATATCTACATGTGGGGGTTGTTTTTATTTTAGAAATAATCCTCTTTCATGTTATTGCAAGAAACATAGTGTCACTATCAACTATTGAATTTGCAGCTTGCAGATGTGTTACCCGATTTATATGGCATAAACACATGTTGCATGATTATGGGATAAAAAGTAACACACTAGTGTTATTTAATGATAACCATAGTGCCATTAACATATCAAGAAATCTGGTGCATCATTCTAGAACAAAGCATATATTTTTTATGCATCATTTCTTGAGAAATCTGGTAGATAACAATTGATCACTTAGAGACCAACAATCAGTTAGCTAATTTGTTTAATATGTCATTAGATAGCGAGAGATTCTTCAATTTAAGGAAGACTCTCGTCTTGAATGTTTTGTGATCATTGTTGCATTCTGGTGTTGCCATAACACCACTGGCTAACACCGTAGACTGTTTGTGGTGTATAGGATTGCTTTAGATTTTTTCCTATTTGATTTTTGTTTTTGTTTTTGTTTGTCTTCATGAATGTTTTTCATAATTGGTTTGTGTGGTTAATCTGTATAAATAGCTAAGCTTACTGGTGGACAAGTCCATACCAAAAGTTTTGTAAAGAAAAACTCTGTTGTTAGTCTGTGAATGTTAACCTAACATCTAGAGAAGCCGGGATGCACATTGTTCACTACTTTGATGTTATTCAGTTGTGACTTATCCATGTTTAGGTCTGGCAGGACATGAAGAGAAGTTGGGCGTTGATAAGCTTCAGTGATATTCAGTTGTACCTATGTTCATGTTTCTGTTAATTGGCCAAGGAAATGCATGATGGTGATCCTTTCTACTGGATGTTTGGAGTTTCGACTGCCTTACATTCAGTAGCACTGATCACTTGGTGTTTCTCTTGAAAGCAGGGTAGTAAACAAGTATACATGAGGAGTTGGGGTGTTGGGGTATATGATAAATATATTTCCTTACTTGCCTAACCTGTTGTTGATAGCGTCATTGATGGGGTGTGTGGAGTCTTGCGCTGCCCTCATTCAGTGATGTCATTATCCTTTTAAACATTCTTCAGTTTTAGTTCATAATAGTTTATGATAATAAAAGATTAAAGTTGATATGATCTGCTCCTAGTCTGTGAAGCTGTTACAACATGGTTCCTATCTTCCAATGTTGACTTAACATTCTGCATTTCATTTAGACCTGTATTCATTCATTTTTTTTCTTTATGTGTCTGTGTCGGTTTGGGCTTAAGGGGGAGATATAGTCATGTTCTCATGTGAAGGCATATATTTTGGGTGATTCAGCTGCGGTGACACACTAAGTTGTCTCTTGTTATGACTTGGAAGTAGATTAACTCATTTAATTTACTTCATACCCAAAATGTTGGATTTTATGTTAACTAACTCTTCTTTCCATGTACAGGTCTGATATATCTGTGGTACTAACTTGCTAATATGTCTTAAGTTTCAGATATGTGTTTTCAGATCTAGCTCATGCTTTTAATTGAAAATATCTTGAGGGTAAGCTCAATACCTCCACATTCACAAGAACCAATGTTGATTTAGAACAGGTGTCAATGTTGTGTCAACATTAGCCTGTAAGCATGTTGTCTCAATATCCATGTTTAACATTATGACTTATAAGTTTTTGGTGAACTGCTCTGGTCATGTGTGAAGTAAACTCAGTGTCACTTGTTGTCTTAATAGGCAGTGATTATGCATGATTTATTTTAAGAAACCGCCCATTACTTCTTGTCACTTGTGATTCTGAATTCCTAACTCGTTTGTGATCAATTCTCTGAAATACTAAGAATTTTCACTTGCAATTGTTTTTTGAAATCCTTGGCATGTATCTCTCTTGATTATGTGGCCCTTAGTATGAAGAATCAAGGATATAACCCCACCCTTGCTCTTTTAGTTGTTTCTCGTAGGTACAACACTCGTTCCAGACATTGTTGCTGAGACAAACAAGTTAAAACCGAGGAACATGGTGTTGTTGATGTTGGTGCTTCAAACACAGTTGAGGAGATAGTGCTTGAGGAACATTTTGCATAGGAGAATGACTTGATTGAGGGGGAGAACACTTTATTTACTGGAGAAACTAATGTGGGTGATTATTGTGGTTTTGTCTTTGGTTTATGTAAACTCTTGTGCAGGTACATTCTGGTTTCAATGTTAAGACAACATTGATAAACGTCAATGTTAGAAAAACATTCTGGATTCAGTGTTAAGTTAACATTGATAAAGTATGATGTTATGACAACATTGAGAATTGTCAATGTCATGCCAACATTGAGAATTGTCAGTGTTATGCCAACATTGAGTTGGACTAGTTTGCATTAAGGGGGGCCAGTGTTTTGCTGCTGGTACTTATAAAGAAAAAGAGATGTTGATGTTGTTGGTTGATTGTAAGGTGATGGGGAGGATGAGAAAGAGAATAAGGACAAAGAGGTTGAGAATGAAGATGAAGCGGTGAAGAAGAAAAAGATGGCGTTGAGGAAAATGAATAGGAAACTGAGAATGGTGATGATGAAACCGTTGAGATCAAGAGGATAAAAGAGAAGGTTCTAAGAAGTCTGATGATGCTGAGTTTGAGCCAGATGTTATGATAACATCATCTGAGAACAATGTTGACCCAACATCATAGGTAACACTTTAGGTAATATCTACAATTGAGGCTAACTTTAATTTCCAGTTGGGAGATAAGACTGTAGCTATGGAGGATTTTAAGAAACGGGATGATAGAGTTCTTAGAGAGAGAAATGGAAATAGTTGCCAAAGAAATAGCTATAGAACTTATCTTATGAAGTGATTCGTCAAGATTTTGTTTTTCCTCACAAAAGAGGAAAAAGTAAGCCATTGTATCTTCATGTTTATTCTACAATTCTTATATAGCTAATGTTTTCTTAGTTATGCTTATAATTTTGATGTTTAACTCATTATATATTCTTATTAGTATCTTAAAGCTACTTGATTAATAATGTCGTATTAAGGGAGAGTAGCTTAAGATATTAATGATGTTGTATTGCTAGAGCATTGTGCATAATATGAATTGTGAATAGGTTTGGTTTTGTGAAGAAAGGCAAAAAGGGAGAGATTGAAAGTGCAAAGTGTTTGGTCAATGTTAGATCAACATTGTAGCTGCAATGTTAAGATAACATTGAACACTGGAATACTGCACATTCGGGATTATTGCTATAATTGTGTTTTGCCTTTATTCACTTACTAACTTAGTTCCACGAGTTGTAGTTGGTATTTGTATGTGCTCCAGGTCAAAAGACTTCAAGGATTAATCTATTTCCTTAAAGAGAAGTTTTCATTCAATGAGAAGTTTCCAATGAAGAACTTTCCATAATTAAAGAAGGAAAGATGTGTGCAATGCAATGGGAAGATCAAGGCGTGTGAATTGCAAGAAGGAAAGAAGATTATATGTAGTAGGATTGTTTTCATAGAAGACTACAAGATGGAGATTCTTTCTTTAGAAGACTTCAATTAAAGAAGGAAACCTTTCCATTGAAGACTTCTAGTCAAAGAAGGAAACCTTTCCATTGAAGACTTCTAGTCAAAAAAGGAAACATTTCCATTGAAGACTTAAAGTTGGATAAGGAAACATTTCCCTATTAAATGAGACTTTCCATGAATGAAATTAGAGTCATACAAAGAGATCTAATAGCAACCAAAAATGTGCACAGCATGTCTTGGCCATCAAGGAAGACTACACTATAAATAGGCATGTTGGGCATCAAGAAAAAGACACGAAAACAAGAGCAAAAATATCCCGTGAGAAAATTATTATAGTCGAGTGTATTTGTCTTGTTTTGCAAAGTTTGTGAGTTGTTAGATTAGTTCTAGGTTTAGAATTAATAAAGCAATTCTTGTCTGTTTTGTTGAGTTCGATCAATTCGAGAGTGAGAAGCTTGAGAGTTGAGAGAAACATCTTTGTTAAACCCTTGTGGTATTTTGCCTACGGCTTGAAAGATCATATTAATATACTATCTTCTTAAAATTACATCTACTTGTGTTCTTTATTTATCCAATGCGTTATATTCTCTGTCAAGTAGATTTATGCTAACGTTAAATGCTGTTAAACGGATGTTAAGATAACATAGAGAGTCGAGTATCAGCATAGCATTGGAAGAGCAGATCAGTGTTAGACCAAAATCAAGTTTAACATTGGAAAAGAGTATCAAGTACCGTTCCATCAATTTTAGCTTGGTTCTTTCATTGAGACTATATTGGTTCGTGTATCTTTCTAATCTCTTTTCATTTTATTCATTAGATTTTTTTATTTTTTACGTCCAATTCAAGGTGCAAAATGGGAGAGAAAGCCAGAGGACACATGCTCGTCTGTAATACAACCTCGAGGACCGCTTGTATCGCCCACTAATCGAGTCACTTTGTCGGGGAAGAAGCGGGTCTATCTAATCTTATGAGGCTCTTTCCGTATCTCGAGGATGGTTTAATTGGAGGAGATTTTGTCCGTTTTATCCAACGCCTTTGGATAAGAACAAAACTAGCGATTCTTTGGATGGATTTTTTAGGAATTATCAACACAAAAGAGTGTAAGAAAACTAGCATCCAGCTGATATGCATTTTTTCTAACTTTGGTGGCAGGGTGGGATATGAAAACATATTCTGTGAACTCTGTCCACGACATCAGTGTCCACGACATCAGTGGCCCATTAGCTCAGTTGGTTAGAGCGTCGTGCTAATAACGCGAAGGTCGCAGGTCATGGGCCACTATTTTATCCTTCAATTTTGACTGACTTTTTCGCACCAAAATTCTTTCCCAATGATATGTTGTCTTCTTTTTTTTTTCCTTCTTCAGGAATAGAATTATACTTACTTGGCTGGTCAGATACACAGGTTACTCGTGAAACACGCTTTTTCTCCTGCCATTTAACAGCTTTCGTTCTTCTATATACTTTTTACTATTGTTCTTTTTGGAGTCTATGCATGCAAAGCTTTAGTTTGATATATTTAAAGTGACATGTGAGTTCGTGAAACTGAATGCATTTTGTTCCTAGATGTATTGCCAATTTAATTGACCTATTGCGTCAAGCTCTGTGTACATATGTATTAGCTTTGCATGGCACGTGCGCTATCTTCAATTTGTGTGCAAAGTAAAATGGCAAAACCATCTATGAGCTAACTAATAAATTAACAATTAATTAAGTATCCAGTACATAGAGAAAAACAATTCAGCATAACATATATATAATTAGGTAACATAAAAACATTTTAATTATTCATACTCTATCAAAAGGGTTCGTTCTCAATGTATATATACCAACAATACAGGCCGGCACAAACACTACCTTGTAATTAGCTATCTTTTGTCATGAAACATCTATACCTAAATTTACTAAGAAGCAATTAAAAAGGGCTATATATATTGTGCTAACCATTCATTTTCATGCACAAACTCCAAATTGTTACTTATCATAATGAGCATTGAGCATCACATTAATTAATTCCCAGCAAATTAAGATTTTAGTTTCTACTCTCCAACCTCTCTTAACTTCATCGTATTTTTTTTTTGATCGGAAATGAAGAAACTTTATTAAGAAGTGAAGCACAAGATGTACTCCACAAAGTTATTTAGAGATACAACACAGGGGCGCGCACGACCATTCAAAAAATGAGTAAACAAAATTCCTATCCCTTAACTTCATCGTATTTTATCGTGATAATTATTAGAGAAAAGAAATAGATATAGAAGAGAAGGACAACATTTATATAGAATGTTATTATTACCTTAGTACTATTTCATGCTACAATAAACCATGACAAAAGCATAACAAGAAACAAGTACCTCAAGATCTCACTTAGAATTTTTATCACCAAAGAAATTCATAGAGTCAGATCTAGAGTACTTGCCCCTCTTGCATTCATATCACTAACAAAACGATCTTCTTTCATCTTCTTACTTGCCTTTGTAGATGACGGACTAGTGTACAACGATAGCAACAAGTTCTCCTCCTCCTCCTTCAATTTACCTTGCAACTGTATTTCATCATCATTCCCTGATTCAATCCCAAGCGATAAATTCAAATCGATTTCAAATTCCGAGGCCTTTCTCTTAATTGCTTGGCCTAAACTTGGAGAACTATTTTTTCGATCAATCTCTGCCTTTGAGGAGTTGAGCTCAATAGGTTGTTGTCTCGATTGACCTAACCAAAGTTGATTCTTATGAAGTGATTCGAGTTCATTTCTCGAGTCCTCCTTCGCTCGCCATGTGGATCTTTGATGATCAAGATTTGTTGATGATGAATTATAGTAACGGTTATTCAATAATCTTTCTCTTACTAGTGTACCATAAAGGCCTGGTCGAGTCATGATGGTACTTGCGCTGTTGCTGTGCACCATGCTAGAATTGCTCATCCATCTTTCATGGTTGTTCCAAGAAGCATCTCCGAATCTAGGTATTACAAAGATATTGATGAGAATAATACTTATGAAGTGCCAAAATGGTGTCTCGATCTTTGTGCCATTGATAGATTTATGATCGGTAAAGACTTCTTAATTATATCTCTAACACCGTACAACACCACATGCATTAAGATCTTAGTCAATAAATCTAATGGTTGCGTATAGTGATTTGGCAAAAAAATGAATGAACTTTAAGAAAAGGGAAAGATGTGAACATGGATTTTTATTTCTTATGGTACCTGAAGTTGGGACTTTGTGCTTGGTGATTGAAGCTTGGAAGATTAGGGAGCTGGCTTAGATTGAACATATTATGATCTGTACCTTCCATGAAAATCCTGTGATCCATCATCCCTGTCATGAAGAATTGAATAACTTGTTAAGATTAATTTGTACAAGAATAGAAACCCTAATACCGATTTTACTTGGTGATTATTAAGATCAAGAAAATTAAGACGAGTATACCTTGATTGGGCCCATCAATTCTCTTGCTTCTGAACATCTGCAAAAGTACAACAAAAATATTAAAAAATAAAATCAAAATTCATTAGGAATTATAATCATCACATAATATAATCTAATACTTTGATTATAGAGGCAACCTAGATCTCCATATTCATCCTAAATTTCAAAAGAAAAAAAAAAGTCGAACCTGCAGATGGCTCTTGACATGAGCAATATTTAGTCCTTTGATGTTCATCAATTGAAGGACTAGCTTAGGAGTTGCTCCTACATCAAACACCAGAACAAAAGTAACTAATATTTAAACAATACCCCAAAAATTATTTTTTTACTAAATCAAGCCTTTGAATGATCAGTAATTGAATAAACCTTCAACAAACTTACTGTCATGTCCTCCAAGTCTTTCGACCGCGTTCATGAACCGGAGGTGAAGATCAGGCGTCCACCGAAGCCTTGGCATCTTCGATCGAATATAAGGCCTCACCGACGACTTCTTTCCGCCCTCTTCCACCGTGCTATTGCTCGAGCTTCCCCCATCTTTCAGCTTGGGGCTTCCATTTTTCACCTCACTCTCATCTTCTTCCTCGCTATTTTTCTCTGAATTAGGGTTGGTATTCGAACAACCAGTCTCACCACTACCTTCAATATACATGATTATATGTAATAATCGGTAATCACGAAGAAAATATTGGAGTATTGAACATCTAGCCTTAAGTATTCAATCAAAATAGAAGCTTCAATAGTTTGATTCCTAGTAGGGCTCTCTCAGAAGTTTAAGAGTGTATGATGAACTCTTAGATTCTAAGCTTATGATCCTCTTTATTAAGACAAGGCTTAATTAAACATTAAATCTATCAATGTTTGAACTATTGTAAGAAGTAAGAACACCATTGACTTGGTTTGAGAGTGATCTTCTATGGTTTAATTCATTCATATGGAATAATTGGAGAATAAAAGCCCTAGAGGGACAGGAAGATGAAAGAGTCTTTCTCTCTCTTAAGCACACAATAATATATACTTAATTAATCAACGTATATGTATGCATGCATATATATGTCAATGTATGCAGTTTTTCAACATGATAAGATTGAGTCAAATATAATTGATAGCAACTCATGTGAGGCCAGGTCATTTTTGTCCACCTACTTAGAAAAGCTATTTTCATGGAGACTTGTTCTTTTATTAATTGTTATATTATTCACTACAGTTAAATTGCACTTGCCCTGCAGTTTTCACAGTCTTCAAAATGTGTGAATTATTTGTGTAATAGCTTCATCAAATAAGAGAATCAATGGAAATCGGATCAGTCGTGAGTAAGTTCAAGGTAAAACTTTTGTAATTTCTTGTCCTTTTGTTACTTGGAGAAAAACAAGTCTCGGGACCACCCAATTCTTTTTATGGTAAAGAAGAGTTTGAATTCCACACCTTTTTTGTATAAAATTTATTATTATATACCATCAAAATCAAGAGATTCTAAACAAACCCAATTAGGTTATGAAAAAGTCCTAAAGCTTTCCACCTTTTCACATTTGGCACTGTATAATTCTTGAATAAATAAATATACATATATAAGAGAGAAATATTTGGAGTGAATAATTCTTCCATTAATTATATCGGGTACTTATAGTAACTTACAAGGGTAATAACGTACATAACTAAATACTAAAATACAAGCTACTAAAAATACAACATAATAATAATACATACATCTAATACGCCCCCTCAAAATTGACGTTCCATCAGCAACGGAGATTTTGGAACGAAGAAGCTCAAACCGAGAACGAGCAAGGGGCTTAGTGAGAACGTGACCAATTGATCAAGAGTATTAACATAGGAGACAGTGAGTAGGCCTTTAGCAACAAGATCACGAACAAAGTGGAGATCGATGGAGATGTGTTTCATTCGGTAGAGCTGCACCGGATGAAGAGAAAGACGCAAGGCTCCCATGTTATCACACCATACCGTAGGGACGGAGCGAAGTGTGAGGCCGATTTCCATAAAGAGATGTTGAAGCCATCGAACTTTAGCAGTAGTAGAAGAAAGGGCACAATATTCAGCCTCACTCGAGGAACGAGACACCGCCTTTTGCTTCCGAGAAGACCAAGAGATTGGGTTGGAACCCAACATAATAAGGTAGGCAGAGTTAGACGTGCCATGCAATGCATCACCCCCCCCCCCCCCCCCAATTGGAGTCAGAGTAAGCGGTAAGAGATAGGGACGAGTCCCGCCGAAGTGTGATGTCGTGGGTCAGGGTGCCCTTCAAGTAACGAATAACACGTTTGAGAGCGACCCGTGAGTGGAATCCGGGGCCGACATACGTTGAGCCAATCGATTGACGGAGAAGGCTATGTCGGGCCATATAAGTGTAAGGTACTGCAAGCCACCAATGATTTGACGATAGGTCATCGCATCAACAGGTTCAACCGAGGACGGAGCGGGCGGATTCCGAGCCATATGAATGGCTAAAGGTTTTGCACCATCCATCTTATGACGAGCCAAAAGGTCAAGAATATACTTATGTTGAGAAAGGAATAAACCATCATGAGTACGACATACCTCAATGCCTAAGAAATAGCTAAGAACCCCCAAATCCTTAACTGCGAACTCAGTGCTCAGACCACGAACAAGCGAGGAAATCGTGGACTTGCAAGATCCAATGATCACGATATCATCAATATACACTAAGACAAAGACACGAACCGAGTCACGCATGAGGATAAAGAGAGAGGTGTCCGACTTCGATTGGATGAACCCAAACTTGAGAAGGGCATCACTGAGAGCAAGATACCAAGCATGAGGGGCTTGTTTAAGGCCATAAAGCGACTTATGAAGAAGACACACATGGTCCGAATGGGACTTGTCGACAAACCCATGCGGTTGGCTCATATAGACTGTCTCAGAAAGCGTGCCAGGTAAGAACGCATTGCTAACATCAAGATGTTGGAGAGGCCAAGAGTGCATCACTACAAGAGAAAGCACGGTCCGAATGGTCACAGGTTTGACCACGGGACTAAAGGTCTCCTTGAAGTCAACACCCGACCATTGATGAAAGCCCTTTGCAACAAGACGAGCCTTGTAGTGGTCAACGGAGCCATCGGGATGACGCTTAATGCGAAAGACCCACTTAGATCCAATAACAGAACGATGGTAAGGCGGAGAGACCAAGGACTACGTGCCATAAGAAGATAGGGCCGTGAGCTCTTCGGCCATGGCAGCACGCCATAGAGGATCAGTGAGAGCTTGTTTCACCGTGGTGGGTTCAAAGGACTCAAGAACCGGATGTTTGGTGGCAGTGTACAACTTCGGACGGAAAATATTATTTTGTGACCTCGTAACCATCGAATGTGTGCAAGTGGCGACCAGGTCTGGGGCTGCGGCCTCATCATGGGCCACGGACGACGGCCCAGCGGACGAGGGCTAAGAAACCCTAGCCGTAGATAGAGGAGACCGGGCCGCGGGTGTTTTCTGGCCCAGGCCTGGGCCAGGGGTGACTGCAGTGGGCTGGCGGCCTGAGGTGATGGGCTAGCGGTCAGATCTATGGGTCGTGAGCCAGGGGCAGTAGGGTTGGCCCATGAGGGCGGAGCCCTAGCAAGCCCAAAGGCGATCGTCGGTGTGGCCGCATGAACCCTAGGAGAGGGCTAGGGTTTATGTGTTTGGGCAATGGTAATGGGTCCAATGCGGGTCGGGTCAACCCAGAAAAACAATCCTCTACAAACCGAACATGTCGCGAGAGATAAAGTCGACCCGTTTCAATATCAAGGCATTTGTAGGCGAACTGCGACGTGGAATAGCCCACAAAGATACACTGCCGAGAAGGAGGAGTAAGCTTTCCCAGAAAGTAAGGACGAAGATGAGGAAAGCATAGGCACCCAAATGTGCGAAGACCCAAATAGTTCATAACACGACCAAACAAAGCCTCAAAGGGCGAACGAAAACCCAAGACCACTGTAGGAAGACGGTTGTAGAGATAGACAACTGTGCAGAATGCATAGTCCCAGAAAGTCAATGGCAGAGAGGCACGACTAAGAAGTGTGCGCCCCATCGTTACAATGACACGATGACGACACTAACTTGTGCCGTTTTGTTGTGGCGTGTGTGGGGTGGTAGAAAGCCACGAGATGTCGTGTGATAGAAGGTAAGGCTTCATAGCCACAAATTCACCACCATTGTCCGAATAGAAGTTCTTAATAGATCGACTAAATTGCTTCTCCACTAGACCTTTAAATTGAATAAATGTGCGTAGTACATCAGACTTAGCAACTAGAGGAAAAAGCCAACAAAACTTGGTAAAATGATCCACTAATAACAAGTAAAAACGACAACCAGTTTTTGACACAGTGGGAGAGGGACCCCAAACATCGTCATAAACAAAGTGCAACACATCGTTTGACACAAGTGATGTATCACGAAAAACTAGATTTTGACTTTTATTGGATAAACATGAAGAACAAAAACTAGAGTCCGACGCAGCGAATGACACAATAGGTAAGCTAAACTTTCTACTAAGAAATGAGCCAACTTTCCCAGGAGGATGACCGAGCCTATCATGCCAACAATGAACACTCAAGTGTTCTCCAACCATTGCTGAGACCGAATCATGTCCAAGAGAAGGCAATGACACACGGTACACGCCATCCACACACGCCCCACAAAATAGTTTACTCCCCGTATGACAATCCTTGACAATAAAGTGAGAAGAGAAAAATTCAATAGATACATCATTAACCTTAGTAAAACGATGCACAGATAAAAGGTTCCTCCGAGAAGACGTAACACACAAAATATTGTCAAGAGTGAAAGAACGATCATGAAGAGTAACTTTAAAGGAACCCGTGTAAGTGATAGGCAAACCTGTACCACCAGCAGTGGAAACCTCCTCAGGACCATCATACTCAGAGTGAAGAGCAAGATTGTTGAGGTCAGAGGTGAGGTGATGAGATGCACCGAAATCAGCAAGCCACCTAGTATGCAGCGAATCCGAAGAAGGAGGAGACGCAGCAAAATTAGCGCTAGGCAGGGGTAAGGACGACACGTCCGTGCCTCATGGCCGTTGATTCCACACAATTGACACACTATAGGGTCTCGGGTGTGTGGCGGCTGATATGGGCTCGGAGTCGGAGATTGGGCCGAAGGTGCGTAACCCTAAGGCAGACGAGCACGGCCGCGATTCGACTGACCGTTCGAATTCCTATTGCGCCCCCTATTCCGAGGATTTGACCGCGGTTGGTAGGACTGAGTGACATCAGGATTTGCTGTGACAACAACGGATGTGTGTTCAGCATCAATGCGACGAAGGTACGATTCTTGACTAACAAGAAGATCATGCAATTCAACAAACTAAATGGGGGTGCTCACGAGCACGGATCGGACTAGCAATGTCGCGATAGAGCAAGCCGAGGCCATTAAGGATATACAGAGTGATATCATCATCCTTAACGGGGCCATTAATGGCAGCAAGTTCATCGGATTTGGACTTGATGGACTAAAGGAACTCAGAGACTGAACGATCACCCAACTTCATGTTGTTCAGTTCATCTTTCAGTTGCATAACACGGGAGCGAAAACGACTTGCGTAGACACGTTCCAATACTTCCCAAACCCATGCAGATGATTCAGCGGAAGCAACTAACGTGGAGATTTCCACAGAGACAGAGCCAACCAAGGCCGTGACAAGCAAGGAGTCTTGACGTGTCCACAAGGAGTACGCCGCACGTGACTCCGGGGTCTCACCCAATGGTGGACAAGGGTGAGAATGATCTACAAATCCAAACAGCCCATAACCGTAGAGAAGATGGCGAATTTCACAACGCCATGAAGGGTAGTTGGTGTCAGTAAAACGGATGAGAATTTGGTTGGAATTGATAGGAATCAACGCAACACCACCGAAAGAGGGCCCATGAAAGGGCAGAACGGGTGGCGGCAGGGTGGCGGCCATGGCGGCGGGGCCAGAGGTAGCGTTATGAGCATCTTCGACGAAGGAGCGGGTAGGTGAGCCCGATTGAGACATTATGTCAGGATCGAAGAGAATCTCGTGAGAGAATTAGGTCTCTTGATACCATATAAGAGAAATATTTGGAGTGAATAATTCTTCCATTAATCACAACTGGTACTTATAGTAACTTGTAAGGGTAATAACGTACATAACTAAATACTAAAATACAAGTTACTAAAAATACAACATAATAATAATATAGTCATCTAATAATATACATGTGTGTACTTATGTGCGTGTGTGTAAATTAATTCATCTTTACAAGTTTAGATTTTTACCTCCCTCTTATCAAAAATAAAAATGTCATCTGACACATTCATAAGAGAAAGATGTCGAGCATGCACGTTACTGTTGTTTTGGAGAAATAGCATAAAACTAACTAAAAAAAAAAAACATGACCATCATTTCTGCAACAACTTAAGCTTTTAAATAGGACGTCAAACTTGTCTTGTGTCAAATAAAACTCATTAATAAGTTTAAATCTCACCGCTTTTCATTTTTAACAAAATATTGTGCATAAGAGAAAGATTTATAATAACTTGCTGGTTAAATATTGTGCTTAAGAGAAAGATTTATAATAACTTGCTGGTTACAGAGTGTATCCAAATATATATATCCCTAAATGACAATCTTTT
Source organism: Linaria vulgaris (assembly GCA_948329865.1). Taxonomy (NCBI): domain Eukaryota; kingdom Viridiplantae; phylum Streptophyta; class Magnoliopsida; order Lamiales; family Plantaginaceae; genus Linaria; species Linaria vulgaris. The sequence continues at coordinate 33,698,711 of OX415254.1, forward strand.
TATAAGCTTTAAATTTTAAATGAGATAATAAATCCGTTACTCATTATTCAGTATATATATATATATATGTACAAACACAACACAAAAGAGGGGGTTATAGATAGCTCTAGTGCATTATTGTTTCTTGTGTATAAATATGATACAAGTAATTGGTGGCGCCGTGAAATTAGAGTCAACGTCGGCCGTCGGGAGTATTTTTGAATTATAAAAAACTTACAATATTTCTTATACCTTTTTCTTTCTTAAACTATCTCGATCCACAAATTGATTAGGCAATTTGTTGTCAAAAGACAATTATGCGCATGTATACCTACCTAAACGTGGATTTCTTGAGAGGATAAACGAATGTCCATATTTTTGATTAATTTGAGGGGGTTTCTCAAATCTCAAGTCACGACCGTTGAGACAATTTATATATTCATGAGAACTGTGTAGTAAACCAAAAAAGAAAATATAAACTGCATGGTTGCAGCTCCCTTTGCGTCGGGAATCACGGGTTTTGTCCTAAGCTGAAATTCGTGACCTCCCTTTTTTATAATTTTGCTCCATCATTCATTAATATCCTGCACATATATATATATATGTATATATATAGCTAGTGCAATATAAAACCACAATTTAGTTGTCGATCAAACTATATGTTATCTAAATTAAAGCTTTATTTTATTATATGTTGGAGTTGGTAATTGATGAAAGACTTTAACACAATTTATTTATAAGGTTTATCTTGTAAACCTCGTGGCATCAATTTCATTAAAGATATTGAGCCATATGTAAGTATGTAACAACTAACAAGTAGAATTAATTAGATCCCTAATTAATAACTACAGAAAAATATTTGGACTGGAAAATCAATAAAAAGAATACGTACTGGTCCAAATTGATTATTGTCTCTCCAACTAATTAAACTTAATTTCCATTTTCAAAATTCTCTAAAGTTGGTAACCTACTATTCAGAAAATTAGAGTATCCACTAACAAATCATGGGGATCCTATTATGAACCAGTGGAAGTTTTTGTGGTACACATAAAAAGTCCAGCAGAAATTTAACCCTTTCGAACATGAAGCATTAATACTTTCCCACGTGTATATATACCATAGTCCATAGTGACATAGTGTACATATAACTTAATTAAGACCGTGACTGTTCTAGGAAATGAAAGCAGAAAAAGAAAATATATATATATATAACTATAAATCTTTTATTTCAACTGTAATTCACAAATAACATCTTGGCCCAAAAGTGACCAAGAATGCAGATAAGTACCTACTGGCACACAAAGATATATACACTACAACAACTTTGCTAGGATGATCAGGACAACTGCAAGTATATTTAGAGTTATATATATGTGTGCAATAACGTTCAGCAATAACACTTTTTCGTGTTGATTAGTTTATATATAGAGTTATATATAAACATATCTATATATATACTATTATCTTTTAACGTATTTGCAATTTGCATTTGCTAATTGTGTAATATATCAATTTTGATGCTATTTCTTTGGAATAACCAATTTTAAAAATAAATTTTACTTGATCACTCGTAAAATAAAAAATAAAATACAAAGGGCGATTTATCTTTTTTGCCCATTAATTTATTAGAACTTCAAGTTTTGCCCTTTTTATCGGGCTTTTTTTTTTGCCCGGTAACTTTTTTTTTTTTAATTTGCCATGTGGGCTTCGAACTGGGTTGAGTCGAAGCCCAGTCGACGTGGCTACCCACGTGGCGTACAGACGACGCCCACGTGGAGCCACGTCAACTTTTTTTTTTAATCCTTGCGAATTATGAGAAATTATCAAATTACCCCCGTCAACTTTAATTAACGTTAAATGAATCAAACTTTCAGCTCAACGTGGATGATTCTTGATCCACAGAATCAAGCTCTCAGCTAAACGTGGACGATTCTTGATCCACAGAATCAAACTCTCAGCTCAACTAACCTCACGAAACGAAAACGAGGGAAGAATTTCGTCTGTTAAAAAAAGCGCCACCCAATTTTGTGAAGAACCCTAAATTTTAATTTCACTACAAAATTCGATTTGTTTTGGAAATAGGCTTGAAATCGGTGATGGATACACCTCGTCCGTCAGATGATTTGCATAACCCGCCTCCAAAATATGGTAAGTATCTCGATTCGGTACACATGCAGAATTTTTTTTGCTCAAATAAATATGTTCAAAACGATTTTTTGGAAGTGAAATCACTGCATATTGGTGTGGTTATTTTTTGTGTGTGAAGTGTATGAATGTCGTTGTTGTTAGTTTGTGTGGTAGAGGAAGTAAAGTGAGTTAGCTTTTAAAGTTTGTAGAGGCAGAAAATGGTCCCCCCCTCCCCGCTACCCACGTGGCATACAGACGACGGCCACGTGGAGCCACGTCAACGTTTTTTTTAATCCTTGCGAATTATGAGAAATTATCAAATTACCCCCCGTCAACTTTAATTAACGTTAAATGAATCAAACTTTCAGCTCAACGTGGATGATTCTTGATCCACAGAATCAAGCTCTCAGCTAAACGTGGACGATTCTTGATCCACAGAATCAAACTCTCAGCTCAACTAACCTCACGAAACGAAAACGAGGGAAGAATTTCGTCTGTTAAAAAAAGCGCCACCCAATTTTGTGAAGAACCCTAAATTTTAATTTCACTACAAAATTCGATTTGTTTTGAAAATAGGCTTGAAATCGGTGATGGATACACCTCGTCCGTCAGATGATTTGCATAACCCGCCTCCAAAATATGGTAAGTATCTCGATTCGGTACACATGCAGAAATTTTTTTGCTCAAATAAATATGTTCAAAACGATTTTTTGGAAGTGAAGTCACTGCATATTGGTGTGGTTATTTTTTGTGTGTGAAGTGTATGAATGTCGTTGTTGTTAGTTTTTGTGGTAGAGGAAGTAAAGTGAGTTAGCTTTTAAAGTTTGTAGAGGCAGAAAATGGTCCCCCCTCCCCGCTACCCACGTGGCATACAGACGACGGCCACGTGGAGCCACGTCAACTTTTTTTTTAATCCTTGCGAATTATGAGAAATTATCAAATTACCCCCGTCAACTTTAATTAACGTTAAATGAATCAAACTTTCAGCTCAACGTGGATGATTCTTGATCCACAGAATCAAGCTCTCAGCTAAACGTGGACGATTCTTGATCCACAGAATCAAACTCTCAGCTCAACTAACCTCAAGAAACGAAAACGAGGGAAGAATTCCGTCTGTTAAAAAAAGCGCCACCCAATTTTGTGAAGAACCCTAAATTTTAATTTCACTACAAAATTCGATTTGTTTTGGAAATAGGCTTGAAATCGGTGATGGATACACCTCGTCCGTCAGATGAATTGCATAACCCGCCTCCAAAATATGGTAAGTATCTCGATTCGGTACACATGCAGAAATTTTTTTGCTCAAATAAATATGTTCAAAATGATTTTTTGGAAGTGAAGTCACTGCATGTTGGTGTGGTTATGTTTTGTGTGTGAAGTGTATGAATGTCGTTGTTGTTAGTTTGTGTGGTAGAGGAAGTAAAGTGAGTTAGCTTTTAAAGCTTGTAGAGGCAGAAAATGGTCCCCCCCTCCCCTACCCACGTGGCGTACAGACGACGGCCACGTGGAGCCACGTCAACTTTTTTTTTAATCCTTGCGAATTATGAGAAATTACCAAATTACCCCCGTCAACTTTAATTAACGTTAAATAAATCAAACTTTCAGCTCAACGTGGATGATTCTTGATCCACATAATCAAGCTCTCAGCTAAACGTGGACGATTCTTGATCCACAGAATCAAACTCTCAGCTCAACTAACCTCACGAAACGAAAACGAGGGAAGAATTTCGTTTGTTAAAAAAAGCGCCACCCAATTTTGTGAAGAACTCTAAATTTTAATTTCACTACAAAATTCGATTTGTTTTGGAAATAGGCTTGAAATCGGTGATGGATACACCTCGTCCGTCAGATGATTTGCATAACCCGCCTCCAAAATATGGTAAGTATCTCGATTCGGTACACATGCAGAATTTTTTTTGCTCAAATAAATATGTTCAAAACGATTTTTTGGAAGTGAAGTCACTGCATGTTGGTGTGGTTATTTTTTGTGTGTGAAGTGTATGAATGTCGGTGTTGTTAGTTTGTGTGGTAGAGGAAGTAAAGTGAGTTAGCTTTTAAAGCTTGTAGAGGCAGAAAATGCCCCCCCCCCCCCGTGTTTAATTACTTTCTAAATTTGGATTTTTGTGGTTTTGACTTTTGTCAAGAGTGGTTTTGGTTTAGGGTTTGACTCTTACAGGAAAGTAAGTAGTTTTGGTGGTTTTGACTTTTGATGAAGTGGTTTAGGGTTTAACTTTGACATACCTTTAGCTTTGTTAGTGTCAAAAAGTTCACAAGACTCTCAGTTACATACATGTGATTCCCCTAAATGTGTTACATATAACTGTGGTGATGATTTGAAAGTATTTTTATTAATTAACATGTAACTAACCCTAACTTTAATCTTCAATGTTGCAACTGAAGATAGCACAGAACTTACAGTTGCGCTACATCATGGTGGTGTCTATAGACTCATGCCTACCAATGAATATGTTGGAGGGGTGGTAAGCAAGTGGGACTTTGTAAACTATCAAAAGGTGGATCATGCATTCCTAAAGGCTCTTTGTTCTGGTATTGGTATCATTGGGGATGTAAGATTTTACATAAGGTGTAGTGCTGGTTTTAGGCTTGTTACAAGTGATGAACATTTGCAAACAATAAGTTGTAACTGTCTGGTGGATAGCAGGGAGATTGAGTTTTTCACTGATCCAATGTTAGCTGATGATGGTATTGATGCTAATGTGGAAGTTGAACTAAGAGGGGATGAGATCATAGAGGAGGAAGATATTTGTGGAGACACAGTTAGAAGGACATAGAGCAGGGGTGAGGAAGAACTCATAACTAGAGAAAGAGAGGAGGCACTCAGAGCCAAAGAAAGATCTACTAAGAGGGCTGACAAAGGAAAGGGCAAGATGGTGGATGAACAAGGGTATCCAACTGATGAAGATATTGTTACGAGCCCTAACAGAACTAGGATAACTGATGAGCAGGATAGTGATCCTGAGAATGAAGTTGAGTGTTTTTTTTAATAAAGAGCAGATTTTTTTTTTTTTTGCCAACATTTGAGGTGGGTATGATCTTTTCAAACAAGAAGCTGGTCAAGATGGCTATAAGGTCACATGCAGTGAAAGAGTGGAGGAGTATTTATATCATGAAAAGTGATCCTGGTAGAATTCATGTGAGGTGTTGTGATGAAGACTGCAAATGGAAGATCAATGTAATAAAGGTGAAAAATGAATCAACTTTTGTGATCAAGAGGTACAATCCTCAACACACTTGTCATGAATGGTTTAATGTGAAGAATATTAAGGCACCCTGGTTGGCAGAGAAATTCCTTCATCTCTTTAAATCTGATCCTAACAGAAAGTGTGAGGGGTTTAGATTAGATGTTGTCAATACTTTGAATTGCAATATCTCAAATACTCAGGCTTATTATGCTAAGAGGGCTGCTAATGAGAAGCTAGAGGGTAATCCAGATAAACAATTTGGGGTGCTATTTGATTATGCTGAGGAATTAAGGAAGACAAACCCTGGTTCCACTGTTGCTGTTGGGACTAATGAAGTTGGAGGAGAAATTAGATTGAGATATATGTATGTGTGCTTTCATGCACTGAAGGTTGGCTGGAAGAGAGGTTGGAGACCATTTATTGGAGTAGATGAATGTCATCTACTAGGACCACATGGAGGAGTGCTCCTTACTGCTCTAGGAATTGATGCAGCCAATTTAACATATCCTATTGCATTTGTTGTTGTTGTTATTGAGAACTACAAGAACTGGGAGTGGTTCTTAAGTGTGCTGGGAGTGGATTTGGAGTTACAAGATTGTAAATGTCTGACATTTATGTGAGATAAACAAAAAGGATTAATCCAGACATTTAGAGAAGTGTTCCCTGATGACACTCATAGGTAAATCAAGTTATAACTTTTATATATTGATTTAGTGGAGTTCAATTGTTCCCTGTTTAATTATTACCAACTTGTGTGTAATTCATTTCTGGATTTCTAGGTTTTGTGTCAGACACTTGCTGAGAAATTTTTACACAATGCCAGTTTTAGAGGTGAAGAATACAGTGATACGGTATGGAAAGCAGCAAATTCAACCGCAGTTGGTGAATTCAAGAAGGCAATGACTGAGATGGATGAGTTAAGCCAAAGTGTTCTAGAATGGTTTGATGATAAGGATCCTACTCACTGGAGCAACTCCCACTTCAGCACTATCTCCACTTGTGACTTGATCCTCAACAACATATGTGAATCACTCAACAGTTTTATCCTAGAGGCAAGGGAGAAGGGTATCATCACAATGTGAGAATGGATTAGAGAGTATTTATTAAATAGGCAGACAGCTAATAGAGAGAAAGTTGAGAGGAAATGGATTGATGTGAGAATCTGCCCCAAGATTAAGGATATACTAGATAAGAACGCCGAGAAGATATTTGGATTGGCGCCAATGAAATGTGATGAGAATAATTACCAAGTCATGTCACTTGTTGATGGTTCACAACATACAGTGGACTTGCTGAGGTGGAGATGTAGTTGCAGGAACTGGGATCTGAGTGGCATCCCTTGTAAACATGCAGTTTGTGCACTACTGCACAATGCTAAGAGACTAATTGATTATATCTCTGATTGGTATACTGTTGAAAAGTATAGGCTAGCTTATGAGTTACCTATATATGGAGTTCCTCCAGCAAAGATATGGGGTGAGACATGGTATATGCCACCACTTCCACCAAATTTTGGAAGAAAAGCTGATAGACCACAAAAGGCAAGGAGGAGGACACCTAATGAGGAACCACTTAGCAAAAAAAAGAAGAAGACAAATAAGAAGGTAGTCAAAACAGATAACAAAGGAAAAGCAAGCAAGGAACAAAGTCTGAAGAGGAAGCAAAAAACTATACAATGCAGTTTCTGTGGTATAGCAGGCCATAATATTGTGACATGTTCTTTGAGAAAAGCATATGATGGAGATGAGGAGGAAGATAGGATGTATGCTGGCATTGATGGTGAGAGTTCAAGTGGAGGACAAGAAGAAGTTGATACACATGTACTCAACATGAAGCACTTCTAAATAAGTTTTAATTGTAGTTACATGCATTAGAAAAGTATTAGTAACATATGTTATGAAATAGGACCATGGAGTTGATCTTAATCAAGATATGGAGAACATTGATGTTGGAACTCAAAGCAATGTCCATGATAATGGAGTTAACAATAAAGGGAAGACTAATAAAGGAGGTGCAAATGGAAAAGGGGCAGGCAAGGCAAACAGGTGATCTCAGTTGTTGTACCACGTTGACTGGGCTTCGACTCAGCCCAGTTCGAAGCCCACAAGACAAATTTAAAAAAAAAAATTACCGGGCAAAAAAAAGCCCGATAAAAAATGGCAAAACTTGAAGTTCTAATAAATTAATGGGCAAAAAAAATAAATCGCCCAAAAAATACAAACATAACTGCCAGTGAAATATTTATGCGCGGGAATCTAACAAGTAACAATTAATTATTAACACGTTGGGGGGGGGGGTATTTTGTTAAAAAGAATAAAACGGGTTTTGGCCAATTAATTACAATATAATATTTGAGCTCTTAATCTGTAGCTAAGACTAAGTTGTATATGATTTGGTTTTTCTCTTTTCAATTCTTTACACAACTGCACACGGATTCTGTAACATGCACGGGCTTCTTGAGTTTGGCACTTAAAAATACTTTTTGTTACAAAAATTCATTACTTGTTAAATATTGAAAACTATACCACGGCCACCAGAAAATGGCTGGGCATGATTATAATTTATAGACATATAGGTATGTATATATATGACTCATGGCTTTTCGAAATACACCTGTTATCCCTGCATTTATATGAACGACTTGAAAAACTGAGCACAATTTGCTGGCGAGTAGCAGCAGCTAGTATTAAATATTTGCTGATCAGAAATTCATATACACCATTATTGGGTGGAATATAATTCAAAAGCATGCATTAGCATTACACTTATAGTGTCTCACTCAAATTAATGATCAGTCTATGATATATATATTAATATATTACTTGATGTATCAGATTATATATTCCACTACAGAGCTAGGGAAGAAGAAGACAACTCGTAGCCCTCAACTTTGAAATTAGTAAATTTTAACTTTTAACAGTTGTAGCAAAGATTTTTAATTCAAAGAACTAAATGCCACTTGAGTTGTTCTCAGCGCCATTCAGCTTATAATAATTATATCCTTTCTTTAGAAGCATAATATATATGTAGTTTACGTAAAATTATATATATAATTAATCTCTCTAATATAAATAACCATCTTGTGTATAATTTTATTTTATATGCACCGAAAATATTACAAAAACCATATTTGCATTGCCTCGTCCAACAATCTCGATAATAAAGAAAGGGCGATTTATTATTTTTGCCCTTTATTTTATACAAACTTCAAGTTTTGCCCTTTTTTTTCGGGCTTTTTTTTTGCCCTCTAACTTATTTTTTTTTATTTAATTTTGCCCGGTAGGCTTCGTTGAGGGCTGGATCGAAGCCCAGTCGACGTGGCGACACACGTGGCGTACGGACGAAGGCCACGTGGCACCACGTCAATAATTTTTTTATTATTATTATTTTTTATTGCTGAGAAATAGGCTAATTACCAAATTACCCCCATCAACTTTATATATATATATATATATATATATATATAAACTACCGTAATATAACATACAAATATATATATATATATATATATTTTTTTTTTTTTTAAAAAGAGCCCTATCCGTACCCACCCCCCCCCCCCCCGCCCCGCCCCACCCACACCTCCACCACCGCCCCTCTCCTCCGCCCCTCCGCCGCCATTGTTGTCGAAGAGGGACAAACCGCGGAGGGGCGAAGACGAAATCCTCTCTGCAAATCGAAGCGATTTTGTCACCACCGCCCCTCTCGTCGATTTGAGAGAAACTTTTGTCGATTTTGTCACCACACCTCCACCGCCGCCCCTCTCGTCGAATTTGTCGAAGCTGTCACTGTGATTGTGACTGGCAAAATTTGGGGATTAGGGAATTTGTCGAAGCGATTGTTGTTGATCGCTTCCTTTTGTGTTTTTTGGAATTGAATGGATTTTGTGGCGGTGGCAACGAAAGTGGTGGTGGTGGTGCCGGAATTTTGAAATTTAGAGGATGGTGGTGGTGGTGGAGATTAAAGAAACCTTGCTAGTGATTGGGGGAGAGAGAGGGTGGTGGTGGTGGTAGCCGGGGTGGTGGTGGAGAAGATTGTGGTGGTGTTCGGTGATGGATCTGATAAAGATGGTGGTGGTGGGGGCTGCGACGGCGGCGACGGGGTGGGGGGGAGTGGTGGTGGTGATGAAGATGATGATGATTAATTTATTTATTTTTTTTGTTTTTTTTAAGATTTAGAATATAATTTTATTAATAAATACAAATTTTTATTAGTAAATATAAATTTTTATTAGTAAATAAAAATTTAATTAGTAAATATAAATTTATTAAACATTTTTTGATAAACTTTTATTAGTAAATATAAATTATTATTAGTAAATACAAATTTTTATTAGTAAATATAAATTTATTAAACATTTTTTGATAAACTTTTATTAGTAAATATAAATTTTTATTAGTAAATACAAATATTTACTAGTAAATATAACTTTATTAAACATATTTTGATAAACTTTTTTTAGTAAATATAAATTTTTATTAGTAAATACAAATTTTTATTAGTAAATATAAATTTATTAAACATTTTTTGATAAACTTTTATTAGTAAATATAAACTTTTATTAGTAAATACAAATTTTTATGACTAAATATAAATTTATTAAACATTTTTTGATAAACTTTTATTAGTAAATACAAATTTTTATGACTAAATATAAATTTATTAAACATTTTTTGATAAACTTTTATTAGTAAATACAAATTTTTATTAGTAAATATAAATTTATTAAACATTTTTTGATAAACTTTTATTAGTAAATATAAATTTTTATTAGTAAATACAAATATTTACTAGTAAATATAAATATTTTTTTAGTTTTTTTTAGTTGAGTAAATAAAATTAAAAAAAAATTGATGTGGCGCCACGTGTATGTCACATGGAATGCCACGTAATCTGGGCTTCAAATCAGCCCTCACCTAAGCCCACCGGGCAAAATTAAATCAAAAAAAATAAGTTAGAGGGCAAAAAAAAAGCCCGAAAAAAAAAGGGGCAAAACTTGAAGTTCATACAAAATAAAGGGCAAAAATAATAAATCGCCCATAAAGAAATTTTCGTGTCAAATATCACTTTCAGACAGTGTAATCTTTCTGATAATGTTATAGTCATGATTGCGTTCTTAATATGTATAAATAGCTCCCTTACTCGAAATTACATCTTGACTAATCGAGTTTATTTAAAGATCTTGACAGTATTATGCTCACAAACATTTTTTTTTTCTTCATAACGAACTAAGTTAACAAACCTCAAACTCCTTTTTATTATGTTTCCTCAATATCATATTGCTCGGAATATGACGAGATAAGATAACAAGAGTCCACAAGAGTCCAACTTATGAAGTCAACTCCAGCAGGACCTGTGTGTTTCCATCGATATTATTATTTTGCCATAATTCTTACACAAAAAGGTTCCTTCGGAATATGTGTGTCGGCCTATTAATGCGGATCTAGCATCATTTCAGAATGAGCATGTCTGTCGTTTTATGATTCACAAAAATAAATTAAATAATAATCCAACACCCATATATGCATCGTCGACAACTTCAAATTCCCGGACCACGAGATCATATATTATATATATATAGTCATATATATAAGTAAATAATTATATGCCCATACCATACTATATTTGCTCAACATGCATGCATGACACATGATGCATTGCATGTTGCATATACATATATATATATATAACATTAACATATATATTTATATGCAAAGATCATATTATTACATCTTTGCGTGGAATATAATACACGAATTCAACGAGCTTCACAACTGCTCCAGCGTTTATTGGTGGGATAAATACTATATAATTATTATTTTTTTCCACTATAAAATCAGAAAAGGACCGTGCATGTTGTTATCGTTATTTTTCAGTGCCTAGATCGAAACTAATATATGGCTTAACGTTAAGACTTTAAAGTTATCATATAATCACAGAATGCAAGAGTAGATGGTCGAGTCCGAGCGCTATTTGATTATTTCGGTTTATAGCGCTGGTAATTGTCTAATTATGTTGTTGTTATAAGTCGGTAATACATTTTGTTGGGATCGATATCAATTTTGCAACTATTTGGCATCAAAATAATTAAAAAGCAAATTGAATTATTAATATTTTGAGATTTTGAGGCGAGAAGTATGGTCCAGTAATTTGTTTAATTATTATGTTTATCTTCCCAGTCCCCGGTTCTAAAAGTGCTACTGAAACCGATAATTCAGCGAGCACATAGTCGTGTTGCATGTGCGGCTCTTGGAGCGTGCTCTCAAGAAGAAGGAAAAAAAAATCGCTCGATCACATTATTGAATGTTGGAAATATCGAGTGTGCATCATCTGCACTCTCATATTGAAAAAACTTGAGTGAAATATGCGGGCATACTGATGAATGGCATATAGACTAATTAATTCATTAAGGTTTTGAGTTTAAATTTGAGGTCAATATTACTATTGTGTATTCTTACTTTAGTTCGTGAATTATTTATATCCTTGTGATTTATGGCCTTTAATTACATCTTATTTCCGTTTGTGTAATTTGGTTTTCATAATTGTGGCAAATCTTTTATCATTTTTGATATAGGTAACTCTTGTAATTAGGCCAGCCCATCCCAATTATATTGGCTAAGCTCTTTAGGAGGTCGACTACCCAGCTCTCTTATATCTAGGATGACACCCGATATAGGTTACGATATTGAATATCGCATTCGATTTGGTACAACGCAAGCGGAAATCACGTGTGCGGTCTCCGCATCCCGATGCCTATATATATCTAGGTTTCGCTAATCAAGGTAAGCTTCATTAATTACCCTACACTTCTCATTCGCATATCGAATATCCATATTCGATATCGAGTTCCACTCGAAAAAGATACTCGATATCCACATCTGATATACATCCGATATACACATTAGATACCCCACATCCGGTATACCTACCCCACATATATACACCTTCCCCGATATGGCCATATCCTCGATATCAGTCACGTCTGTAACGACAAATTCTTGATCTCTGTAATTAAAAGATAAGAAAAGATTACAAAGTAATTTTAAATAAATTTGAAAATACAATTGTGGTGCAATCTCTATTAATCCCCTGATTCTTTTCTACAACAAATAGTCTTCAAATTTGGTTAACTTGACAACGGATTTGAACGTTAATCCAAGGGCTTTGAGCTTGATCTTGAATTGACGATCTACTTGACTTGATTTGGTGACGAACAATTTAATCTTCGTCTTGAACTTGTTGAATATCAATCTTCTTTTGAGGAATCTTGATCTTCAAAGTACTTGGATATTTGGCAAACGTTGATTCGAGGGCTTGACGGCTTGATCTCGGATTAAACGGAAACCTGATTTGGAATTTGAATTCGAAGGTTGATGAAGATTGGTATGATCTTCGTCTTCAGTTCTTCGATTTTTTTTGGGTTTTGATCTTCTTGAATGGACTTCAATCTTCAAAACCGGTCTTTCGAGGGTCTTAGGACTTGATCTCGGATTAAACGGATTTTTGACTTGAAGATGAATGAAGAACGGTATGGACTTGGTTTCAGATTTGTTGAACCTTTTGGAGTTTGATCTTCCTCGGCAGAAGTGCACTCTTCAAAAACGGTTTTTGGATGGAATTAAGACTTGACGGCGGATTGAAAGGAGTCCTTTACGAAGAACACCTTGAAGATTGTTGAAGAATGTCTTGAATGCTGCGAAGAACGCTTGAAGATGGATGGATTTGGTGGAGCGAAAAACTTAGAGCTTTTCCCTCTTCAACTTGTGAATATTTTGTGTGTGTTTTTTTCTTCTTCAAGACCACCTCTATTTATAGTTGTGGAGTGAATCTCAATTAGAATCTCCTGATGAGATGAACGGTTGTGATCGCGTCTACAATTCCTTGATATGGAAGACTTGATCTAAGATAATCTTCTTTCCATCTCTTGAAGATTGAGACTTGGTGGGGAATTCTTTCCTTGTGGAGATTTGGTGGAGAATTCTTTCCATCTCTTGAAGATTGAGACTTGGAGGAGAAGACTTTCCATGTCTTGAGATTTGATGAGCAATTATTTCCTTGTCTTAAGATTTAATTAATATATTTATTTTAATCCCTCAAAATATTAAGATTAAATAAAATATATTTTGTATTTCTTGCATCTTAAGAATTATCATCACTTAATTTATTTAGACACAAAATTTAAGTGTCAACAACGTCTCCGCCATAGAAGATATTCGATATCTACCTAGATTCGATATATCTTCCTCTTCGACATCCCGCAAAGCATTCGAGTGTTATTCTGAGGTGTTTTGGACCAAATTCTACATAGAACTAACACCAGTAATAAGTGACCTGATTTGTAATAGATTGGCTATCGTATTGTTGTAATCCCGCACTTCGTCGGTAATACACGATTTATTGTCAAATTAGTGGTGCCGTCTGTGGAAACACCACATTCCTAGACAAAGACGCTAAGATGCAGCGCAGGGTGACCCGATCACGATCCATAAGACCCGTCATTGATAATTCCACCGCAGAGAATCCCCCACTGCAAGTTCCATTATCAGGGCCCAGTGTCGATCGACAACGTGATCCACCTCCTCCTCAAGCGCCAGCAGCCCCAGAGCCTGTACCCGTGAACCATACTATCCTCTCTCCAGAAGTTATGGCCCAAATTAACGCCACAGTACAAACAACGTTGAATGTCGCATTGGCTACATACTACCACACCTGATGAACCAGGGTACTGCAACCCACCTCGTCAACCTCAAAAATCCAAGACGAGAGGCCTGACAGAGAGATCCACGGCTCGATAGCGTGAGGAGATAGCGGAGTCCATGAGGGAATGCCCGGTTCCTAGAGTTCACGAGGAAGGAGCTCCCGAGAATTGAGCGGTTGAATCAAAAGAATGACAAAATCAATCGCAACTTGGCAATGGTAAATGTACATAGAAGGCTAACCCATTTCAGTGAGGAAATCGAGGCTCAAGTGTTGGAGAAAAGAGATAAGATTTTTCCGCTCAAGACATACGATGGGAAGAACGACCCTCGTGAACATTTGTATTATGTCGACGGGATATTGAACCTGCACCGTTTCACAAACAATGTGCAAGCAAAGATATTTGCTACAACCTTGATTGGGGTCACACTCGATTGGTTCACGAGGATAACGGCGGGCTCTATTGCCAGCTACGAGCAGTTGAGAGAGAGGTTTGAGAGCCAGTTCTCCAGCCAGAAGAGAATGTACACAAACATGAATCACCTAAACTCGATGAAATAAAAGGAAAAAGTGAGCCTTGAGGATTTTATGAAAAGGTTCAACGAGGAGTTGCTCAAAGTGGACGAGCCAAAGGGCAAGCATGTGGCTCTAATCCTTTCAACGCGGCTTTCCATAGGAGGTTCGCGACTGGATTGCTCAAGATGAAAGCCCCTACCATCGATTAGATCAATACGTTGGCATACGAGACGCTTTATCAGGACAACATGATGGCTACTAAGCAGACACCATATCAGGCACAAAATAGACCAAAAGTAAAAGAAGGATGGAACAAAGACAAGAACGACAGTGGAGGAGGCAAATCCCCGAGGAGGTATACTCCTTTAATCAAAGGTAGCATGACCTTTTTTTCGTGGCACATAATAGCAAGTGGCTAAATAAGCCGAGGAAACTGAGAGAAGTTGAGGAATAAAGTACTCAAGGAAGTATTGTGAATACCATTGCCAACCAGAGCATACTACCGAGGAATACACAGACCTCAAGGATGAGATTGAAAGGCTTTTTCGTGAAGGTAAGTTGGTGGAGTTCGTACGAAGCTCGAGGGATGCGGAAGACAGAGATGATAGTCCCGCTCGCCTCAAAAGGATCAATCTTGCTTGCCTAGGAGGGACAAGCTCAGGGCCATTGAGGTTCCTGGCAAGCGCGGGAGGGAAATTGTCAATGCCCTTCAAGGGGAATGATCAACATGACCAACGGAGGTTCGATAGGCGCAAACTCTATAGAGGGACGCTAGAGGATTACTCAAAAGTGCAGGATGGAAGATATGTGGGCTTCAAAACCCTGGAAAATGAGGAAGAATTCCTCAACGAAGAAATCTCCTTCACACAAAAAAAAACTAAATCTCACACTACAAGCTCTTATAGCAGGTAAACTCGAATGTCCTCGTGTAGTTAGACTTGATATAGCAAACTATACAGTCTGAAAGGTTCTTATCGACAATGGTAGTTCATCAAATATAATATTTGCACATGCCTTTGAAAAAATTGTTGTAAATCGTGGCATAGTTGAAGGAATCTCCACACCACTGACAGATTTCGGCGGCGAAGAAGTAATT
This sequence comes from Linaria vulgaris, assembly GCA_948329865.1. Lineage (NCBI taxonomy): Eukaryota > Viridiplantae > Streptophyta > Magnoliopsida > Lamiales > Plantaginaceae > Linaria > Linaria vulgaris. The sequence continues at coordinate 33,714,326 of OX415254.1, forward strand.
CCCTAGTGCAAGTCACATTGTCGACTTCATTTGGCGAGGACCCTCGCAGAAGGACCACCGGTATCAAGTATACAATAGTCGACCTCCCATTCCTCTACAATTTATTATTGGTTGTCACGCCCTCAATGCAATCTGGGGGTGGCATCAATCTACCACCAAAAGATGAAATTTTCCCACGGGGCGGGATAGGTGAGATCATAGGTGATCAAAAGGAAGGCTGGCTATGCTACATTGCATCACTCAAACTCCCTAGGATCAGAGAGGGACAAGAGACAGAGACCACCGCTACTGAATACCTGCCGGATACGGAGTGATTTCCCAAGAATCCTTTGGGCATATTAGTTTAAGTTATGCCTTTACTTACATTTGAACAATGTTTATTTACCTAAATTAGCTTAAGTGGGCTCGCTTATAACTAAAATCGGGGGAACTACGCTAGTCTGATTCTCTTAACACGGGAAACATAGGCGAACTGGGATTTACCGAGTTCCCGACCGTTATCCTTTATTAATCTTTATCTTAAAGATGTTGCATATCTCTCATTTTTATATTGATAGACTCATTGCATGAACAAACATATCCTATGGGGTAAAACAGAAATATACCTTGAAGGGTAAACTATCTCATATCCTAAAAGATAAGCAAATCGGATGATATACGGTCTTCGTTGTTATCTATCTTGAGGTTCTATATTGATATATATATATATATATATATATATGTGTGTGTGTGTGTGTGTGTGTGTGTGTATATACATATATATTGTTGCATAAACTACTATCCGTTTAGATGACAGAATCGTGGACATCCTCCATCGACAAGACTAGGAAGAACATATCCCCTATCCACGAGATTAGGAGGGTTAAAGAAAAAAGAGAAAGACCCCCTATCCACGAGATAAGGGGGACGAAACAAAATAAAAAGATCCCATATACACGAGATAAGGGGAACGAAACAAAAGAAAAAGATCCCATATCCTACGTGATACTGACTTTCCGATCCTACAAGATACGGAGGAGAGTACCTTAAAAGGGGGAATATCTATTATCCTACTCTATGACCCTACAAGATACTGAGGAGAGTACCTGTAAAGAGCAAACATCTACTGTCCTACGGGATACTGACCTCCCAATATGACGGCATCTGGGAAAGCGTAGCTATTACCCAACAAGACAACTGAAAGTGGGCATCACCCCCGATCACAAGAAGCCATTGATGAACGCAACAAGTATACAAAAAGGAAACCATGGAAACAGCTGATCTATCCCACAAACAACATAAACGACATGCGTTGAAAGAAATGATAAAAACATGTTTAAGCACAACAGTCTATGGCAACCGGAGCCATACAAATTCATATCACAACGGGTATGACAAATTCAAGAAATTAGATTATCCTGCGATTATTACACAAGTTCGAATAAAATGGCGGACATACAAGACTATTCTTCTTCTGGAGCTCCGCAAATAGATCAAGCTTTTCAGCATTCGCGTCCGATGGTTCAGAGTCCTCAAGGGGCTTGCCATCTGGGCCATACATGGAATCCAACTGTTTGCTATCGAACACTTCTTTAAATCCACCCATCATGATGATTTGTGTGATGATGGCATTCTTGGTATCATCTCTTTCTTCAATGGCGTGTCCCGCACTGATATCCTTGTAAGTATCACCTCGTGAGGAATTTCTCCATAACGCGTACCATAAGCTCATGAGAGGTATCCTAAGTTACATGAATTCACGTAAGATAATATCACGAAAAATACAACAGCATAAAAGGAGAAAACACGCCTACCGCAATCTCCAAGCCATGTTGGGCCTTCGAAAGCTCTGCCCCCATACGCTCATTTTCCAGCTGCACCTTCTTAAGCTCTTGCTCAGCAGCGCCTTTGTCATTCTAATCCTTGGTAACCGGCTCTTTCAAACTAAGAAGCTTGTTCGAAAGCCTCTAATTCTCAACACATCAAGAGTCGTACTCTTCCCTGGAAACCCGCCACCGGCGCATAGCCTCGTCCTTTTCAACAATGATCTTCTCGACAACCATTGGATTAAAGTCACCCTTTTTTCGATTTTAGCCTTTAGCTGTGCTATTATGACATCTTTGTCCCCTTCGCCTTGGTTGACCGTCGCCATGCTAGTGGTCAGAAACTTGGCGAACTATGTATATTCCAAACTAAAACGTTACGATAGCAATCAATGCATACAACTTATGGAACAAAAGGCGTTATTTTTAACCACTTACGAATTGGAAAACATGAATGTCAAGCCGCACGTTCCGAGCATGAACCTGCTCTCCTAGCACGGGCGCCTTAGCTATCGTGTGGAACGTGATCCCCATTGTACGAACCGCTTCACTCTCACTGAACTCTGGGTTTTTAACATTGATATTAGTACCGGGAATGGCATGCCCTTGCGCAGGAGGCGCTCAAGGGGCGGCAGAACCTTCACCCTGAGCTCTCTTGTGTCCGCTCAAACCAGGCGTCTCACCCAGTGTAGCCTTCTTCTGTGTTCGGCTGCCACTAACCTCCTTGTCTCTTGACGACCTCAAATGCACACCCCAAGAACTCCCCTTGTCTATCAAAGTCGTGAGATTAGAACCAGACGGTTCTTCATCCAAACTTATGGGGACCTCAACAGATCCTCCTTTGTTGATTAACTGACTTAAATGGACATTAGCAACCACTCCATCCTTAATTCCAGCATTTTCCAGAATATCGTTAGCACCTCCATCAGAAAATGCTTGCCGAGGATGAGAACCAAAAGAAATCTTGTCACCAGTAGGCAAAGAAGAGACACTTGCCCCGGGTAAGTCTACCCCACCTTCGGACGAAGGTGCCACAACACCAATTAAGGATACCACCGCTTGATCCCTAGGAGCGACGGGTGCAACATCCTCCTTATTTATCGCGACTTGGGCTACTGCAGCCTCGTTTCTAGCCATGATAGGGTCCGTTGTAGCATTATCCATTGTCGCGGTCTGAGTCATCGTTACCGCAGTTTCCTCTGTGACCATACTCATTGCAGCCGCCCCTACCGCCTTCGCCACTGCAGCCACTCGTCGCGGGGTGGAAACGTGCAATATGCATGCGCGTAGACCCATTGCAATGTTGTAGAGATTAGAAACGATAACCAAGATACATATAACCTACAAAAATAAAGCATGAATTAGATCCTACAGATAAAAACTGAATCACATATCGAAATCCAATATCAAAAAAATGATATCTAAAAACAATATTAAGAAACGATACCGAAAGTTTATCTTGAAATCCAATATCGAAAAGCGATATCAAAAATCAATATCGAGAAATGATATCAAAGGGTGATATCGAAAAGGTATGTCAAAGATTGTATCGCGTTCACTAAAGGACAAGTATATTGTCTACCTCCTCTCACCATCTATTACAGACATGGGGCGCGTGCAACTTGCATTTATTGCCAACCATATCGAAACTGACTTTCGATATAACAAGTTCAATATCAAAGATTTTCGACATCACTGATACCCAACATAATCTCACGCTTATGTCCAGGGTGACAACCTTGTGTATAGAGGGCCTTAGCTAATATTTCAAATTTCGAACCTCGATGCTACGATAAATTATATTGCGGGTCCACCATTGTTTTAAATAAAATCTATGCATCTGAACTCCCACATTTGAACTGAGGGACAAGAGGTACTGGTATTCAAATTTAATTTAGTTTACGAGTTATTGTTTGCAACAATAACTCCTAAACTTGGGGACTACATGATATGGGTAATTCCCATATTGGGCCAGCCCATCCCAGTTATATCGGTTAAGCCCTTTAGGTGGTCGGCCCAGCGCTCTTATATCGGGAATGACACCTGATATAGGTTACGATATCGAATATCACATTCGATATGGTATGACGCACGCGGAAATCACGTGTGCGGCCCCCGTATCTTGAGGCCTATATATATCTAGGTTTTGCTAATTAAGGTAAGCTTCATTAATTACCTCACAGTGTTCATTCGCATATCGAGTATCCATATTTGATATCGAGTTCCACCCGCTATAGATACCTGATATACATATTCGATATCCCACATCATATATACCTACCCGACATATATACCTGGTATACCTTCTTCGATATGGTCATATCCTTGATATCAACCACATCCCCGACATAGAAGATATTCGATAGCTGCCTAGATCGATATATCTTCCTCTTCAACATCCCGCAAAGCATCCATGTGTTATTCTGAGGTATTTTGGACCAAAGTCTACCTAGAACTAGCACTAGTGATAGGTGACCTAATTTGTAATAGGTTGGCTATCCTATTGTTGTAATCCTTTGTAATCTCACACTTCATGAGTAATATACGATCTATTGTCAAATTAATTTTGGTTTGTTTGAGTAAGTAGTAGGGTTTTTCAATTAATTATTTTAGTATTTTAATCGTCAGAAACATATGGCATAAGGAACTTTACTTCATCTCCCTTCTCACACACACACACACACACACACACACACACATATATATATATATATATATATATATATATAAACGGCAAGCTAATTAAAATATTAACTTCGTGGACATGAGTCAATTAATAACTGGTCAAAGGCAACCTCAATTTCTCGCTTTTGTTTTGTGCCTCCTTAAGTTTAAAACGAACAATATAACAAATAGAGGATACATTAAATTTCTTGTATTTGAAATCTACCTATTTCTTTAGTCAACATGCATCATGTGTCTCTTAAACTTGAACAATGGTATCTAGATTTTTATCTTTTCCTAATTTGGTTAAAAATGTTGATTTTTCTGACAAATTATCTCCTTATTGTGCTATGATAACTTTGCAAATTACTTTAATATAAAAAATGAGTTGCTCGTGATCTCAAATGTTGGAAAACCTAATTCTTGGAAATTTTTGAATGTTATATTGAAAGACCAAAATACGCTTAGTAGTAAATATATTTCTTTTGCGTAATTTTTATTTAATTTTGCTATATTTCTTCTATTTTATAGAAATGGGATTTTAAAATCAAAGCATATATCTTAAATTTGTAATTTACTTCTAATATAATTCAATTTTATATCTTGTGATGGCTTAAAATATAGAAATGGAAGATATACATCTTTTCTTGAAGAAATGGGGGTTTTAAATGTAAGTGCAGGTTTACTGAATGTTGTTACAAAGGTGTTGTCAACACGCTAGAAATTCTGCACTTATATATTTATGTGAATTTAATAATATTTATAAATTTTGCCTTTTTCACTAACTATTTAATGAGCAAGTTTTTTTAATTTATTTAAGCTCATTTTTCAGATTAAAAGAGATTCAAGATTGATTAGGGCTAGCTTAAGGATTTTATACTTATCCAATTTACAAGAGATGAGGATGAAATTGGACTCAATATTGGACTCTATCTAAAAATGGAATCAAAGAGATTGAGATATCTTAAAGTGCATAGATGACAACGAATCAAAATTGGATAATAATCAAATGATCGACTTGGAGATTATGATCAAGATTTGATAATGAACAAAGGATCAAAGAAACATGCAGTTGTTGTGTGAAGTGTTGTGAACACACCGGAACACAACATCGAGGTTCAACACTTATGAATATTCTATCGAGTTTTCTTTTGCAAGTATTTTACCTTCTTTACCCTCTAATCTAGTTCCACGTTTTAGATGGTATGTACATGAGTTTCAAGTCTAAAAGAATCCAAGATAATGCATGAGAAGATATTAGAAGATTGGGGAGTTATCTTATTTACAAAAGATAAGGACGAACATGGGCACTATTGTGGACTCTACCCGAAGAAGAGATTCTAAGTGTGACTTGATTTGAAAGCAAAATGTGCGTGGCTTTTGGATATATATGAAGTAGATAGTTGATTAGAAGATTTCTACACAAGATCAAGATGTATCTTGAGCTCCAAGAGGATAGACATCAATCAAGAAGATACAGATGGAATATTGAAGGCGGTCTGGTTTATTGTGCAAGGCTTATGATGATTTATTGTGCAAGACTTATGAAGATTGTCACATTGCGCATGTCACGTGCGATCAAATGTGCGATGGCCACATCGCGTACTTTTCTTGCAGTACACGTTTCTCAGTTCGAAAGGCAATATAAAACATGCAAAATTCAGAATCTACGGAATTTGGCAGAGCAATCTCTATCTTTTCCTTTCCTACCATACTTATATTTCCCTTATGATTAAATTACATTGATATATGAGTTATTTCCATTGTCACTATAATTATTATGGAGATTTATGCAACTTAATAAAAATTCAAAATTCTTTAAGAACTCTTTTATATATAATTGTAGTCACTTACTCATTTTTATAATTTTACTATCTCTCAGAATTCATAAGACTACTTCTTCTCGATTTTTTTATTCATCTAATTTCTTGAAAGAAAAAATTATTTTTCTTTATTTCTTTCATTCTTTGTAGAGAAATATGGCATCTCGACGTTACTTTATGATGGATCCAAATACAGGAAAATCGACAACAATGGAGAAACTTAGCATGGCACAACCAAGTTACAATCTGACGAGATTTACATCAAGAAGGTGCTAGGAGAAGTACATCCAGGTTTTGAACAATGATTTTGTGGACAAGCAAGTTTTTGCAATCCGGGGGATTAGCATGAAGAAAATCAACTTGGAGCAAGGTGCATTGAAATCGGGGATTGTTAATGAGAACCTAGTGCGTGAGTTCTATGCCCACTATGATTGTTGGGAATCATCAACTATCATCCGACTTCATGAGGTCCGTTTCACTGCACAAAGAATCAATGAACATTACAACCTGATGAAGAAGTTCATGGAGATGTGGAGCACATACTGAATATATCAAAAGAAGTCGAATTAGAACAGCTCACCACAACCAAGATAGAATTTCAATTCAACCGACATGGCATGCTTGAAGTTGATTATGGGTTACTTAAAGCTTGTTTCAAAGATATTTATTTGTTCGTAAGTTCACAAATTCTACCATCTGTCAACAAAGGAAAATTTTCATGGAAACAAGCAAAAATTATGATGAGCATTAAACGAGGAGACACTCCTAACATTGGGAAAATCATAATCAAGGTTATTGGGGATCACACTGTTGATGGTCCACCACACTCGATGTATTTTGGAGCACTTATCACTGCGTTTTGTATCAAAGAAGGTTGTCCAAAACTTGATACAAACATTCATCACCGAAATACATATCTCATAAATCACATTGTGGGGCAAGTGATCGAAACGACGTTTCACACTAACGAGTCATCAGTAATTAAGTCAACTGAAGAAATATTGTCACTAATGCATAAAAAATAGAAGAGGTTTAATGAGCAAATACAAGAGGTGAAAGATCATTTGGAGCAAGAGAGTGCTAAGTTGGTGCACCAATTGGAAGAAATCAAGGATCAATTCGAAAACAACAACGCCCATCATTAGAGAGAGTTGAGATAGTTTGAGGAGAGTGTTACAAATGAAGAAAGCCACACCACCACCAGTTCGATGAGTGTCCTATGAGCTTGATCAGGAGAGTCCTCTGATCTTTACTTTAATTCTTTCTATTTTTTGCATTGAGGACATCGCATGATTTAAGTTTAGGGGAGGGAGCTACGTTTTTGTTTTGATTATTTGTTATATATTTATCGTAGAGTCTGTTTTAGAGTCTAGTTTTTTTTAGGATCGAGTCATTAAATGAAATTTGAGGCATGAAAGCATGAATAAGTAGGGATCTATGATAGTATATACATAATATAGTACGAGCTTGAGATTAATGAATACGTGAATACCTTTTATGCATCTTGTTTAATAGGGTTAAAAGCATAATTTAGTTTCATATTCACCTTTCAATATGTTGTTGTGTATAATTGTGAAAAAGAATGTTGTTTATTTATGAGAAAATGGTAATGAAGCATGTGATTATTACACTTAAACAAATTGCTTGACTATTGCTTGAGATAATTGTAGATGTAAATGTGTTGAGAAATGAAATAGGCCATCGTTTCAAAAATTTAAGTTTTAAACTTTTAAGCCAAGAACCCTTTATGATAAATGAATATCCACTGAAACCCGTTGAAGCCTTTTGTTTACGACTTTGTTTTTTAAGCCCATTTACCTACCCTGAGCCGAAAGAAAAATGTATACTCTACCCGTTTCTGGAGATGGATGTAGTGAATCGAAAGAGGAATAAAGTATGAACTCAAAACAAAAGCACGAGCTAAAAAGAAAATGAGGATGAAAATAATAGAGAGCACAAATAACCCGATGTAAAAATTTTAAGTCGGGGAGTGCCTCTCAAAAAAACATGAAGTATAGGATGGTTTGATACTTGTGCAAATGAAAACGCAAATGAGAAAATGTCGAAAGGAGCCTAAAATATATGGCCAATGAAGAAGGCACAAACAAGGGAGGAAAAAAAGAATAAATGAGCGGTTTACTACATACATCTCTAGAACTCATATATGATTTTTTCTATTATAGCCCACACCCGGGCCTAACACTATAAGCTTATAAAGTTCTAAATGATCCGCAACATAAGAAATCTACTTGATTCAAAGGTAATATGAAAGTGATGAGGGAAAAGTGAATTGATTATATGTTAAGAGCCATGATCTTATAAGTTTACAACATGAAAATAACTTTTATGCATAAACAATAGTATCACACACTATTAGAGCAAATGAACTTAATTTGGCGATGATTGTATTGAATTTAATGTGCTTATGTTCATCTATTCTATCTCATCTCTTGTTCTGACCATAGGTTGCATTATGAGAATTCTCGCTTATAAGCGTTGACATGTTGATGATTAAATTTTAATTTAGATTGAGACATTTAAGTAAGTTTGCTTGAGAACGGGCAAATGTTTAAGTTTGGGGTATTTCATGAGCATTTATTTAGCGTGATTTACGTATCTGTTTTCTTATGCTTTTGAATACTTCTTATTGCATATTTACTTGTTTTAGTATTATTTTATATTTTCTTAGGATTTTATCGAGTGAGGCTAAAAGAGGTCAAAATGGAGGCTTTTAGGAGACAAAGAGTCAAGACACTATTTCAGGATATTCAGGCGCTACGAGAGGCTCTACGACACTACAATAATGCAAAAAGTCGAAGATAGCGCGATTGAATGAAGATATCATAATACCGCAAGGATAAGTCATGAGGAGGCGTGATTAGAGGCGCGAAGCAGGCAGATCGCGCGTCTCAGGCGCGATCAATGTGCGATCTGGACGGAAGTTGGGTCAACATCAGAATCCCTAAAAACAGGCCCAGAGCAGAGAAAAACTATAAATAAGAGGCTACGTTCAGCAGTTAGAGTACCACTTTTAGGCAGCTTTCACAACAACATTCAACCACTTTTCGACACGGAAACCCTGAGAGTTTGGCTTTAGAGAGAAAACACTATCAAAATCTTGTTCTAGTTTAGTTGAGTCATTGTTTGAGAGAAAATGGTTTGTGAAGAAGAAGATAACACAAGGGAGTCAAGAAGAGAGACAAACAACAATGTTCCTTCGGATCCGAGAAGCTTTTCTTTATCTTTTTACTTTGTCTATGTTATTTAACTCTTTATTGATTGTTGAGCTCATGACTATGAGAAGCTAACATAATCGTTGTTTAGAGTAGGGGAGTAACTCTGAATTATGAATATGTTTAATTGTTTTACTTGATGCTTGTTTGATGATCTTACATGTCTAGATTGAATAGTTACTTATGTTGCATGACTAATCTTACTCTCACTGTGTATCTCACTGTGTATGTGTGTGTGATTTGTGACTTTGGTTTGCGAAAGAAACTGATGCACAACTTTTAGATCACACTCAATCAATCTTGATTATGTAAATTTTGTTAACACGATTCAAATGAGTTAATTGGATTGAAGATTTGATATCTCATCTAAAACAACTGACAATTGGGCTGATCCTTTAACACGATATGTTATTAGAGACTCATAGATGTATGGTTGTGATAACTTCTGCCATAGGTCACGGATCCATTAGACATGCAAACATCAAATTATCATCAAGCACGATAATTAATATATGTAGTTTACTATGAACTGTTATGGTTAAGTCATTGTGAAACCCGACCTCTAAACAATCTTTTCAATTGTTGGTTACAACCACAATCAATCAATTCTGCTTTAGTTTAGTTTAGTTAGTTTAACTGTTTTACTATTTGTTTTCTTTATTTAATTGTTCAAGTGTTTCCTGCATGGCTGCATTCAAACTAAAATCATGTTTTACTGTTTTCTTGCATCGTAGTTATATTTTTACTGCATTCTAGATTCTACACATCTTTAGCATTAAAAGCATCCTTATTATAGAAAGCATTCATTACATTCACAATATTCTTAAGCCCCCACCACATCCTGCAAACACAAGAGAAAGACCGTGATAACTGTTAATGTCTTGCATTTAAGTGATTCATACGTTAATCCACAACTCCCTTGTGATACGATACTTAGTTCGTAACTATACTTATCATTTTATTATTACTTGATTTGTGCACTTGCAACGAAGGGAAAACTGATGTATAACATTTGATTGTTAATTGATATTCTTTGAGAGTTACACACATCAAAGCCCCCCCCCCCCCCCCCCCCCCCCCAATCATGTGTGACTTGATTTATAAGCAAGATGTGAGTAGCTTTTGGATATATATATATGAAGTAGGTAACTGATTAGAAGATTGCTAAATAAGATCAAGATGTATCTTGAGCACCAAGAGGATCGACATCAATTAAGAAGATAAGGATAAAAGATTGAAGGTGATCCGATTTCTTGTGCATGGCTCCAACGTTTTCAATAAATAGGAAAGCTTGCACATCATTTTAATTACGAGTCTTATGAGTGTTTTAGCTAAAGAGATTATTTGTTTCTTGTTTATAGCTGAAACACGAAGTTTTCCAAGTTGTTCTAGTTTAGGCTATGTTTAAGAGTTTGTTTTCTCTAATTGCTTGGTTGTATTTAGTAATCACGTAACTTGTGTGATTACCTTATTTTGTTCTTTATTGATTTTTTACCTAAGGCATGACAAGTTATTAATCAATAATAACCTGCCAAAAGTTAGTAAGTCGCATGTTACTTTTTATTTTCACTGCACATCTGGTGTTACGTATTTAGTGGGTTCACCACACCGACAGTCTGTCCAGAAAGCAGCACTGAGTTTCGGTCCAACAATTTCAATATATATATATATATATATAAACAAAAAGTTGACCAAACTTCTCATTTATTGGAAAGTAAACTACACCTCTATGCGTAAGAATTATAATGCCAGTTCTTTTGATCACAAAGATATATTTAGCCTGTTAATTTACTTTTGACAAAAATATAATTTATCAATTTACCATATAGAGATAATTTGACAAAAAAAAAACCCTTTTCACTAATAATGTGTCTTTATAGTTTCCTCTTGCACTCCCTAAGTTTGATTTTCACTCTTTCTTATGCATCCACTTGGTGTCAAGGTTAGCCGATCCTATTCCCTAGGTAAAATAACAAATATTGGTCACCACCAAAACTTGTCTGTGAATAAAGATGATAAATTGACCCCAAACAAAACAATTTTCTTTGTCCTTTTCACCGTTGGGGGCATAATTTGTTGATTCTGCTCAGTAATTATAATGGGCTTCTTTTTTTTTATATGGAATAATGGGCTTCTTAATATTGCAGTTTCTTTCAACTTAAATATTATAAGTTTTTTACTCGAAGCTGTCATGACATGATCGATCACATGGTTAATCAAGAATTTTGCATTTGTAGGCTACGATAGATTCAGCTGGAGAACTAGAGTAAACTTTGACTAATGTTGTATTGATTAATTATTTCCGGAATAATCTGCTAAGTAGCAAACCATATATAAAATGCGAAAGGTGAAACTTTTAAATAATGACCTCTGCGATTAAAACTTAATTACGCCTAGTGGCTAATAAAGATATTTTTTAAATAAAATACATTAAAAGCGTCCAAGGTAATTAAATATATGCATTCATCTCATTTGTGGTTCCCACGAAATGTTACATGTCACCTTTTTTTTTTTTTTACAAATATACAGTTTAATTTAAGGCCTACTTAATTTTCTTTTTGCAATATGAGTTGCAGTCGGCCATCGACTAACAATGATCACGATATTCATAAACAAGAATTCTGACAATTATAATATCAGAATGCTCAAAGAGTACTGTTCAGATTAAAATTGCGATCCATATCGGTGAAATTGAGTTAATGACTAACGTACACTCAATAATCAGCCAATCAATAATACACATTATGGAACTTTACGAAGATTTCACATATGCTTATATTCGTTTTTGAAATCTAATCATAACATCAATAAATTAACAGTAGATGTGAAAATTGTGTACGAATAACAGTAATATTTTGATGAAAATTGTACCCGGTAGAAAGAAACTATGGTTTGATTTGGTAAGAAAAATAATGCGCTTTTCGTTGAATTCATCTTATGAGTTATGATATGACACTATGACAGTGACAAATCAAATTAATCAGTATAAAAATTTTATGAATGGACTTTCTTCAATCAGCTGTACAATCTCCGTTTTCTTGGTTAAATTAATCATGGAAAATTAACCGGACAAACATGACTTGATCAAATATATAAGTTGGAGTGCTTGACGCAAAAGTCATTTTGGCCTTACATCTTGATGTAACGTGAGTTTTTTTTTTTTTTTTACCCTCCACTTTTTCAATAAAATTGTCTGTTGTCGATAAAAATACAAATATATATAAAAATAAAAACGCATTTCTAAATGTCTGTCTAAAAGATATCAAATATTTTTTTCGGTTTTCAAGTTTTAAGTTTTGAAACTTAATGACATTTTTGAAGTTTATGGCAACAAGTACTGTTCTTATGACTTTTGGATCAAACGTTTAACAGTAAGTTTCTAATAGTTAATAGACCTAACAAATATGAAGACCATAAAATTAATAATCAATTGCCGCCGGTTCAACTTTGTTATACTTATGTTAGAGTCAACCTATATAGGTGTCCTCTACTCTTGAATGATTTCGACTCCAGGTTAAGCTTAACTAAAGAGTGTGAAAGTCAAGAGTAAAATAAGAAATCACAATCCAAACTTGGGCCTGTAATAATTTTTTGTTAATCCTCAACTTAGTAGTCAACGAGAAGAGATGAAAAAATCAGAATTGTCGGCTGATTAATGTTTGTTTATCGTAACATGTTACATCACAAGTTCTTTAGAGGACTACGGTCGGTCGGTCCCTCTCCCCAACCCAACTTAATTGGGTGAGGTCTATGATGGGGAGGACCACTGGTCCTCATTCCTTTTGATCAGGTGTCTTATTTTTATAGGCTTTAAAATGCAATTTAAAATCTAGCTTTTAGTTTGTATTATTTTTATTTTAGACCCTTTAAATAATGAAAATAGTCCATTACGAGCATATCAGGCTCAGCATGATTCCGTATCAATGACTAAAAACATTAATTCAAAAGGTACCTCGTTTTGATCGTAATACCGTTAGGTATCCCACAAGATTTTACAAAGACCGTCGGCCTTCAACCACTCGATCGCAACCGATGGTTCTGCAATTATCCTATCGTTTTAGTGGATTCTTTTCTTTCCACTATAGCTCGTAGTCTGGTCCCTCCATTATTCACCTGTCATTTTAGTGGAGGTGGTCCAGATTCTTATCCCGTGGTCGCTTTTGCTTTGCCAGCTGCATTAGTCCACTTTTCAGTACCACGCGGAACCTTTCCTTGTCTTGAAGGGCCCTCTCTGTCGTTTTCCCCATTTGTCCCGTTTCACTGGGAATCCTTTTCCAAAAAGTGGTTCTTTTTGATCGGGACACTTTAGACAGATCTGTTCCTTCCATCGTCCGGCATGCATCATATTGCAGAATTTTCGGCTAGTTTCTGCCATCGCCGGAATATCGTTCTTCCACAATGTTTGCCGTTTATTTTCGAATATCGTCTCAGCAAATCTTGTGGTAGTGTTTGTCATGCTGTTGAGCATAAACGATCCGTTCTCTGATTTTTGAAAAATCTTGAACGAATATTTGACCTTATCCATCTCAGTGAGACAGACCCAGAGTCCCCAAGCTCTTCTGGTAGAAATGTCGTCTTCAAAGATTGGGGATACCAAAAATTGTCCTTCTGGCGGTGGCTTGATATAATCTATCGCCTTCATGTTGGGTCTCTGGAGCTTGATTAATGGAAGCTCGAATGAAACCCTTTTCCTGTGATTTCTGGAGCTGCTGATATAAATTTTAGCTCCAGGACATCTTCTCTTTCAAGTGTAGGATTGTTCTTCCAAGTCTCATACACTTTCTCGTAGATCCATTCTGGTAATTTAGAAATCTCCAGAAATCCTGGTGATGTGGTAAAGATTGAAGCTATGCAGCCAAAGTCAAACAACTCTCGTACACTCTCAGGCTTTGAACCTGGTAGTATACAAATTCTCGGATATTTTCCTGACCAATCGGCTACGGATTTTCCCGGGACAAGTCCCATTCTCGTGTAAAGCCTTTCCCATGTCCTCTGATATTCAATCAAAGGTGCTTTCTGCTCGTGTTTGTCAATCTTAGAGGTCCCAGTTCTGGGCCTAAGATTAATCTCGTCCTCTTTTGTTTTAGAGGTATTTTTGATTCTTTAGGTATTTCTTCATTTGAATCAACATGTTCTTGGGTGTCTTCCTCGAAAGGATCCCCAACTGGACATGTACTGCTTGAATTACCCTTATCAATGGTTATTGCTCGTAATTTGGCCTTTACCTTTGAGGTAGAAGTATCTCCTAGTATGGGATCCATTATACTTTCCCAAAGACTTGTGCTACCCAACCAGGTAGTCTTCATCCCATTTTGGACCTTGTTAAGATCCATTTCTTGTACGTGACCGGAAGCCTTAGCGTTAATTGCTAGACTATCGATCGCTTTGCTGAGTTCATCCAGGTTTTCCCTGTGGTGTGTCCATCTTGTCAGAATGGTATCGGCTTCACTTGCCTCCATCCCTTGTCAATAAATCTGCAAAAATATTTTCATGAGATTTTATAACAAGAACATCAAAATTATAATATTGACATTCAGCTTGCCATCTAAGTAATCTAGCTTTCTCAGGTTTACTTTCAATTTTATTTTTTAAGAAAGATTTTACACTAGTGTTATCAATTTTTAGAGTAAACTTTTTATCCAGTAGGAATAACGGCCATTTTTTAAAGGCCTTCCGCACTACAAAGAACTCCTTCTCGTTGATATGCCACCTTGCTGCCTCATTGTCAGAAAAGAGTCCGCTGCAATATCTGCAAGGGACTTCTCCTTTTGGTTCAACCTTTGTTAGAACCGCCACCCACTAATGATCACTTGCATCTGTATAAAGCACTAGATCATCTTCATCATTTGGTATATCCAGTTTGGGCAGATTTTGGCAAATGGCTTTAAGCTGTTGTACCGTCTTCTTATGCTCTTCCGTCCATCAGAACTCTGCATCCTTTCTAAGCAATTCACTAAAAGCCTTTCTGTAACTTGCCAAATTGTTAATAAACATTCCAGCAAAATTAACTAACCCCATAAAACTTTGGAGTTGTTTCACTGTTTTGAGATCATCACGAAAATCATGTACCTTTTCAACCAAATGATTTTGGAGAATGATACATGATTCATCGATCTCAATTCCAAGGAATTCAATCTTCCTTGTAAGAATTACTGCCTTCTTTTCAGACAACACCAATCCCTCCTTGTGGCAAACGTCTGAGACTATTTCCAGATGTTTGATATGTTCTTCGACGTTCTTCGAGGCGATGAGAATATCATCGACATAAACGAACATGAATTTGAAATAATCTTTGAAGAGATTATCCATCTTCCTTTGATATATCTGGGGTGCATTGGCCAGTCCCATTGGCATAACGTTCCAAATATAATGTCCTTGTGGTGTGGAGAAAGATGTATACTTCTTGCTTTCTTCTTCCATCTTGATTTGATAGAATCCTGACTTGCAATCAAACTTCGAGAAGACCTTTGCGGTTTTGGACGCAATTGATCAGGTGTTCTCTACTTGGGATATAATACCCGTCGAATTCCAAGATCTTGTTGATCCCTTGGTAATTGATCACCAATCTTGGCTTTCCTCTTTTGATTTCTCCATGGTTTCTGACTAGGAATCCGGGACTGCTGTATGGAGAGACTCCTACTGAGATTAGCTTAAGGTCCATATGCTCCTTAAGAATCTTATGCATATCCTTCCGATCGTTGTGATTCATCAGGATGGGCTTGTATCTGACAAACTCATTTTCTTTCCCTTTTTTTAACTTTTAAGGACGCTTTGAGTTCGTTCTTGCTCCACCATGCCAAAGGATCTTCATTGAAGTTTCTTCGGATCTTGGTTTTGACATCTTTCATCGAGATCTGTTCTTCGTTGGTGATGTCCAAGTGAGGACTTGGTTCTACGTTGGCCTTCAGGATCTCGATCGTTTCAGTTTTGATCCTCTCATCTTTCTGGCCACCCAAGCTGTCAATCCTAAGCTGAAGGATTGCCTTACCATATCTCCTCTGATCGCTCATTTTTGGATGGCGAAGTTTTCCGTCATCACCACGCTTGCTGCGAAACTGGATTGGCAGTTTCCGGTAGAACGCCTATGTCAATCTTTGCACCAAGATCTTATGATCACAAGTAGTTGTGAGGATAAGACGTATTGTTTCATTATCCTGGATAAAACGTTTGAATGTTTGCAGGAAATTGTTGCCAAGTAAGATATCGGCTCTGGTATCATGAAAATAGATTGGTAGTGTTTTGACCTTGTACCATGGAGTACCACCCGCTCCTCCAATCAATATTTTGGCTTGTTTTATCCCTCTATTGAAGATAATAATCTTCTTTGAGAAGTCCCTGCCTGCGATTGCTGATAGATCTTCTCCAATCTCTTCGGGGAAAACTCCTGGTTTGGCTGTACAAATTCCATCCCCTGAATCGATGTATGTTGCGAAGTATTCGGCTCGAAACTTCTCATATAACATCCCTACTGTGATATAAATCGAGAATGGACTAGCGGTCATTGGAATCTATATCTTTTTCCATCCATTGTGAATTCCATTCCTTCTGGTAATCTTTCCCAAGGTTTGTGATCCTCAAGAAATTCAATTCCAAGAACTAATTATTCTGGGGTCTTCCCTGCTCGCCCGTTGATGATAAAATCCATTCCACCCAATTTCAGGCTTCCCTGATATCTTCCAACTAAGGGATGCTTCAGATAATACAAGGCATCACATGGAATGGTATTATCCTTTTGCGTAATGTCAAAGATTACCTCGACCTCGCACCATCCTCTTGGACATTAGAGTTCTCCTTTAGTCGTAAACCTTTTCAGTTCGATTATGACTTCAACGATTGGTTTCTTTCCCCATGTTAGGTTGTGCATCCTATTTTTCTAGAAAGAAATTCTCCTGGGTTCGAACCTTTGACTAGTGTTTTTGCCGAACATTGGTTGATCTCGGATGATCATATCCATCTCATGGATATGTGGCAGATCAGAAATCTCCGATTTGACTGCATGGGCCACTTTATCGAAGATCTCAGGTATGTCGACAAACTCCTTTCTTCGGAAAAGGTCCGAATGATGAGTGTTGGAGAGGGCATATGAGATACTGTAAGTAATTGAGTATGGCATATTTCCTTCCTTCATTAGCTCCTTGTTCTTGAAGGTGGTGTTTGCAAACTCTAGTGGAAAAGTAGAAGTTCATAATTTTTAGTTAAGCCAAAAGCACCCCCACACCAGCTTGAAGATTGTGAGCTTTTTTAGCTTAAAAAAGTTTTGTAACCAAAAAAGTTAGATTTGCAAACACCCCAAAATCACTTGTTCAAATAAAAAGCTAATTATAGTTTTTTTTAAGAGTTTGCAAACACCACCGAAGTCTTGATGTAAAGTGAGGACCCTGTTGAAATCTCGATCGACCAGATTATAGGCAATCTTTGGATAAACAAACGTTGCCACTTTTCTAGCAAATAGGTTCCCTGATATTCCTCCAAGACAGGCATCCCGTAAGTTTTGAGTCCTTCTATCAAAGATGGCAATATCAATTGGCGAATTGATTCCTTCTTTGAATGTTGCTTTGATCAGGATTCTTATGGCTTCAATATGGATCCATGACATCTTCTGGGCAACCTCTGGATTGAGCCGTCCTAATTCCTCTTTTATTTCATTCATAGGAACCAGCTGCATTTCCATCACATTACTTGTTAGTTCCATTGGGATCGCAATCTCTCTCGCCATAACTTTGTAGATGATGTGATGTTTTCTTTGTCTGAAGCTTAGCTGGGCTAAGGTTCTTTCCATTTTTCCGATGGTAAATCCATCGTAGACTCGGAGTTTTGGGTCTTCCCGCATAATTCTCATCAATGCTTTGTGAGATATGCTTGTTTGGGAGAAGAATCCCGACAGGTCTTCATGTACCTTCTGACAGAAGATCTCCTCGTCTTCATCTTGATTCTGATTCAGATTCTGAAGACTCATATTGGCTCTCTTCTTCATATATACTTTCGTCTGAGGGAATATCCTCGAACTGGTATACTTGAACAAGGTCTTGGAAGTAGACAACCTCTTCGAACTCTGGTGTAGCTTCAAACTGTCGAACTCCTCTTCTCTGATTCTCCGGAAATTCTGTCGAGATATGTTCTTTGGCACCACATGTACAACAACTGCAATCCTTGAAACTTTCATTGGCACGTGTATGTGCTCTTCTAAAAGTCCTTCTTGTTGGTGGTCTGGTTGTACTTCCTTGACTGGAAGATGTCCTTCCTCGGCTAGGTCCTGGTCTTTGCCCCGATTTGTAACTTCGGGCCTTTTGTTTTGACCAGAATCTCCTTGGTCTCCACGAAGATCTTCTGGGGAACCTACTTCTTCTTTGTTCATATGGGTGATCCCTATGCTTCTTCTTTCGGTGTCTTTATGGTGCTCCAATGACTCTTGGGATATCATTATCGTCGCAACAAAGACGGGTTGACTTATTAATTCCCTTTAGCCTCTTGTAATTCTTCTGGATTGTTGCTTTCTAACACCACTCACTTAGTTTAACTTTGAGAAATGACATCCTTCGAGCAACTGTATCCATCCCTACGTGTATATATTCCTGTAGTAACATCTCTCGCCATGGACTTGGTATTTTGGCGAAGAATAATAGGATCGCTGTTTCTTCCCCGACTCGGCTCTTCCATTTATATTCTGTGAAAAGCTTGATGTATAGATCAACATTACATATATCATGTAACTCTAAACTATACAAGGCTTGCTCATATCTTCTGGATCTTTCTTGGTCACCTCCTCCAGTTTGAGGATCCACAAAATATCCTTCTCCGATGAAGTAGATTTTGAAAAGTCTAGCCATCCTGTCAACGATATCTTTGAGGGCTTCACCGGATAGAACACCGTCTCTAATTTCTGGAGTGGCATGTTCCCATCCGATTTTGACTGATCCTTCGAAGCTCATTTGCAACATCATTATGAACCCGTCTTTGTTGAGTTCCAGTGTTGTTGCTCCAATTCTCATTGTCGATGCCCATTCATCGATCAATGCTTCTTGGGTTTTAAAATCAAAAATATCCAAGTTTAGCATGAGCCCATAAGGATGAATTGGATCAAGTTGGGACCTTCCATATGGTGTCCCATGAATCTCTGGCCTCCTTGTTCTTGATCTGGTAGGCACCACCGGGAACATGGATCTTGCCACGAAATCCCTCTGGTGTGGCATTGGTTCATCACAGATTGGATTTGGATTTGGATTGTGAGATCCAAAGCTTTCAGTTACCGTAGACTGCTCTTGGGGAGGATTTTGTCTTGGCACAATCGAATCTTCCAAGGCCTGGACGTTAACGAGCTTTAAACCCAAAAATAATTCTGCTAGATCGGAAAGATCTCAAATCTCCATAGTTGATTTCGTCAAACTTGAATCTGGACATACTTGTTAGGAGGTACTTACTTTCCCTCGTATCAAGGCTTCCAATTTCTCATTTCTTGTCATTTCTCTTTTGACTTCAACCGCCTTACCCTTTTGGTGGAGTAAATGCTCGTTCCCGAAAGATAGTGGTAGCCATCATCCTCTTCTTCTTTCGGAGGGTCTTGGAAGGGTTTCCAAGTTCTTCATTCGTCGTTGGATTTCTTGAAGAGTCTCGAGTATCTCATTTTGACTCCGGTTCATAGTTTCCAGTTTATCTTGAATTTCTTGAATATGTTCTGGCATATGGTATTGATGGTTACCATATGATTGGACCATTTTTTAGATTTCTCTAAGGTCTTGTGATAGGAGCCATCGGTCTCAAGCTCGTTGAAATTTGGTAGAACCAAATTACTCATCTCGTGTGATAGGTTTCTACTATCACTATAAATTGTTCCATGTTTACCGATTACTCGGAAAACTTCGTGTTGAGACTATGTCTCGAACTTTCGTTTGGACTCATAATTGTAAATTACTCCCCTCTTGGGGTAGTTAGGGGTTAATATAATAAATAAATTTCCACATTAAATAAATAAACCTAGGCTCTGATACCAATTATGTTATGAGATCTAAAATTCAAAAACTCAAATAAGTACCAAACTTTCTGGGCTAGAGTTGAAATTTTTTTGAAATGAAAAGACTAACCATGTAAATAGGGTACAAGTGGTCCTTGCCACTTGTCGTCATCCAAGCAAGGAGGTGCAGTGGTACCCCCTACCATAGACTACACCACTTAATTGGGCCACGCCATTTCCGACAATATTTATTCTTTGAATTGGTCTTCAAAATACATGCTAATATGAAATAATTCTTTTTATGAAAGTTAAACTCAAAACTAATCGGCATGTATCTCTTCCTAAAAAATGGATTACCATTCATTTGGCGTCGCCTCTTTTTTCATTTTTCTTTTCTTATTTGAAGTGCTATCTTGAAAATTATGATTTAAGCCTTTTTTTTACTTAATTTTGACAGGTGGCGTGTACTGTTGCCTATTTTATTGGGTTTATTTAGATGACAGTCGGAATCAAATGATAACAAAAAATTGTGTTCGTGTTCTAGATAACTAAGGAGGTGTTTGGTTTCTGTACAGTTTATTACAAGAGTTAGTAAAAAATCTTATTAATACCCGTAATATATAATACAATTCTGTTATTATCGTCTTTAGTCCGTATGATTTTTTTTTATATTGTTTGTCAAAAAATTAAGTAAACGACTTTGGTTTGATAGATTAAATCCCGAATTAGTTTGAATAGACGAAAATGCCCTCAAGCTAAAGCATATAAAAGGCTGAGGACTCGTCATTTTCCCTAAATCGGACCGATTAAATTCGTCTCTCCCCCAAATTTTACCGTTACAAACCCTAGAACCTGAAACTGAGGGCAATTTTGACGCGATTACACCCGGGTTTTGTGCATTTCACCAAATCAACTCAGAATCAGAAGTGTAAGTTTGTTTTAAACTTTGTTTTTTAAGTTTTTGGTTGATCCTTACATTGTACCTAGAATCTATTTTCGGTGCTCTTGTGGTGATATGATGAACCCCAATTCTCATATAGTTTTTAGTATGATTCTCGACTATTATAAACGTTTAGTGCACACTATTTGATTCGTATGCAAATCGATTGATATTGGGGTTTATTTGTCGAGACTTATGTTAGGGTTTATGTTAGGTTCTTACTGTCCAAATCCCATGTTTAGTGGTCGATGTTTGTTACATGTGTTCAAATTAGTTTTTTTGTATATGGGTTCGGATTGAAATATTATGTAGTGATTTGTGTGTTAATATTGATGTCTGAATTGCATGTCTACTTTTCTTCTTGATTTTTTTTCTTTATTGAAATTAGTTGTAGTACTGTTTAAGCATCTGTGTTTATGACATGGAGCTTGGATGTTGACAAGTTCTATACTATGCATGTTAAGCTTGATCTTATTTAGGTTTCGAATATACTACTATAGTACTATACTTTGCATGAATGGTAACATCGATTTTTGAAATTTAGGTTGTAGCTCTGTTATGAATGTAATACTATGCATGTTAAGCTTGATCATATATAGGTTGTGAATTTACTACTATAGTACTATAGTTAGCATGAATGGTAAAATTACTTTTTGAACTTGAATGTTTTGAATAGAAGATGATGTCCGTGTTCAAAACTTGTGGGATACTGATTTGGCAAATATTTGTACGATTCTTACTTATGAAACTAGAATCTTTCATGGTTGTTGTAGATGTATGCCCCCTTCGTTGTCAATTGTGTGTGTGGGCGCGGCCCAATGAATTATCGTAGGGTAACTAGGACTGGTAGATACCGTGGGAGATACTACTACATTTGTCCGGCTCAGATACATCATAAGGAGTACTTCATTTGGGCTGATGAGTTGTTAATGCCCCGATTTGCTCGTGCTAGTCCCATGACTCCGTCCCCAATCCCAAATGAGGATAACAACTTCTCACATCGTAATGTGAAGACGAAGGCAAGTGAGGAAAGAACTGTTCCTGCTGCCAACAATAGTATACAGTTTTCTTACACTGATCTCCTCCTATTCCACCCTGAAGTTGGAGCTCAAAATGAAAACAGCACACGACCGCTCAACGTACTAATCCATTCATGTATTGGTGGCATGACCGAAAGGTCATTGGCCAAAATGGTTGTGATGTGTTGTTGCGTATCTTAGGTCTTAGTCTTGATGATTGTGTTATTTGTAATTCCTTTAATCATTGTCTTTGTCTCCCGCTAGTGAAGATGTGTTGTGTAATCTAGAGAATGCTAGCAGTTATTATTCGAATGTTAACAACAAGGCTAATATTTTCTAATGAAGTTTGACAGCTCTTGCATTTTCAAAGTTATGATGAATTATTAAGATTTGAATTTCTTTACTTAAGTAATTTTTCT
This sequence comes from Linaria vulgaris, assembly GCA_948329865.1. Classification (NCBI taxonomy): domain Eukaryota; kingdom Viridiplantae; phylum Streptophyta; class Magnoliopsida; order Lamiales; family Plantaginaceae; genus Linaria; species Linaria vulgaris. Next base: position 33,737,174 of record OX415254.1, read on the forward strand.
GAGCTATGTTATTATTTAAAACTTGAGAGCATGTGTTGTGTTGTAGTGCAGAATTTTGTCCTTGTTAGACATGCCTTACACTCGTAATGGATGGATCAAGAAATATTTTGATGAACCTGATATGGGGTCGGATGGGTCCTTCAGAAGGTCTTAATTACATATGCCAAGAAGCATGACATATCACTTGTGCATGAGATGGCGTATGATGTGCTAGAAGTGTGCGACGTTGTGAGAGACAGTGATGGGAACAAATATCCCATTATGGTGATTCAAGAAAAGGTGAAGGTAATGAGGCACCGGTTGAAGACATTCCACAATTGGATTAACATCCCAGGAGTCAAATTCGATCGTTGGGATAAGAAGAACCTTGTATCCATAGGTCCAGAATATGTACACTATCTCAAGAAGGTAAAACGTAATTTTTAACCCGATTAATTAAAGCCACTTAAGTTGTATTTTATTATTCATGAAGGAATAACAACAATCTTTGGTTTTACGTGCAAATATCCAGGAGAATACTATTGAGAAGCACTTCCGTATTCATGGGTTTAAGGATTACTTCTTATACGACGAGGTCTTTTTGTCCGTTCCGCAGCTATCCTCCCATATGAACTTTGGAGAACAATTGAAAGGCCTATAGTGGTGGATGGTGAAGAGGTTGTAGTACCTTGGGGTCGGGCCCCTGTTGGGAGTGGTGCGACTACTAGCTACATTACAGATAACAGGGGAAGTGTTACTCAAGCTTAGTCCGAACTAAGTAAGGTCCTTATATTGTTGCTTCTATGGAATAATTTAGACAAGTTTTCTATGGTATGTATTTGAATTCATTTTGAACTTCATGGCATTGGCCGAAGTGTACAGAGTTTTGTTGTGGGGATGTCATGAGATTCTTCAATGATCTCATGACATCAATTTTGATATTTTACCACACCTTTTGCTGAAGCATGCCATAAAAGAACAACAAAGGCATGATATGTTTTTAAATTTCCAGAGATTCTCTTTCATTCCCAATTGTGAACTTTGTCTTTATATTATTTTACTTTTTATTTACCCCATGTCACTTATTTTGGCTTGACTATACACGTGATTTACTCACAAAACAAAAAAAAAAGGAAAAAAAACCAAGAGACCAATGAGTAGTGTTGGTTTAAAAAAAGTTGCTTTTTTATGTTAAAAATCCGTCTTTTCTACAAGACCTAGCAAAAGGGGATGCTATGCACCACTATATAAACAAGTGCTCACTCTTCTTTTCCTATTCAACTACAAACATAAAGGTCTAAACACCCTTCCAAATAACATCAACGAGAAATGCTTCCACATGCTAGCGAGCTTCAACGGAAAATATTCTACGACTAAGAATGGATTCTGGACATTGACGAGACACTTATCGATGTCCTAAAGGAACAATGCGTTTCCAACCAAGGTTGCATTCCTCTACATAACTCGAAATACATCGATGTGATACTTGGAAATGCGAGGGATACAATCAACTACATACACGATACTAAATTCACGGAGAGTGAGATAACATTTTGGTTCAACAATTTAGCGGAGAGGCACAACATCTCCAAGAAGATGCTTAGCCATGGCGGGGTGATTTGGAACATGGACACCAACGAAGTTTTCGTGCCAAAAGAAGTTTGGGATTGGTTTAACAACGTTTTCTCGCCTTTTTGATTATTTCTTACATTATCCTGCTACCATTGTTTTTCCACAATTTTTGTACCTTTAATAGGGTACTTGGAAGATGCATGAAGCCTACAAAGTCCATGGCGAGTTTGAGTGGGGTAATTTAGAGATGTTATTTGGCACGGTTAGAGTTCGTGCCCGCATCTTACCCCCTAGGGAGTACATCGAAAAATTTCGTGAAAGAAACGTGCAACTCAAGAGATCATCGACGCAACTAGAAGAAGAAGCAAGAAGCTTCACGTCTTACTAAGGAAATGTCTTTTGTTACCACTTTCGACCATATTTCCGGCACCAATGATAACGATCACACTCTCATAAACCACGAAAAGACAAACAAACTGAGGTCCTTAACCTCAACGCTGAGCCCGCCAATTCTGTCGCCTCATGTTCCGATAAATCGTTCTACTTTTAAGTTTTATTTCTTTTCTTGCAAATTAAGGACATTTACTGTCCATTATCGCATTTCTCGATTTCCTAGTTCATGTTCCATTGTTTTGTGTTTTGTAGTATCGTGCGTTGTTGGATATTTTGGTATTTTCTATTTGAAGTGTTTAGTGCTTATTATCATGAGGAACGCACCTGTGTCGCATGCAATATAGGTTGAAATATTATTCGAACGCTAACTAGTAGATCACACCAATTTTCAATGTATATGTTCCACTGTCCACATTAGTATAAATCACACAAGTATTTAACAAGTTAATCACACAAGCAAATCACATAGCTATTAAACACACGTTCATTATAAGTATTATCATTAATACTTGCAAAAATCAAAATGATAGCACAAATATAAAAAGTAGCATATCTTCATTGAAAATGATGAAAGGGGAACTTGATATCAAAACAGTTCTCGTTTCAAAGCTGATATGACAAATCACTAGACATGTCCAATATTTCAAGGTCACGTTCGTACTCGCTATTCCCAATAGTACTTCAAAATAACGAGGCAGGGGTACCCATAAGTCTAAAGAAACAATCCGATAATAGATACCTAAAGTTCAACTCACACAAGAGCATACCAAAACAGTTAAAAAAAAGATCAGAGTTTCGAAGGTAGTCTTCATATGAGTTGTATAGAGAAATCACTTCTTCATGATCTTCATACTCATAAGGTGCTTAAGATACCTCAATTGTGCATCTTCAGGCAGTGCAAAGAAGGCATCTGTATCTTGTGGGGAATGGGCCAGGCGATGAACAATATCGATCTTCTGATCCTCGTCAAAATCCTCAAACTTGGCCACTGCAGTATAAAGACCTCTCATCTGTTCCCTTGCACTATCTTCAGGCGCAGAAGAAGCAACACACAGTTGTGCAATACGGCTCATGGTATCATTAGTCTTCTTGATGAACTCGTCAACGTATGTCGGTATTGCTGGGGCACTATCAATAGGGGGTGCAGAGTCACGCCTCCTTTTCTGTCCCTTCTCCTTCTTGATCTTTTTTAGAATCTTCTTAACAGAGCTCCTGGAAGGACCTGAAGAACTTGGCACATCATTGTCCGCCACTGCCTCGTCCATGTCGAGGTCGACGAAGTCTATTTGAGTGATGGCAGGTTGGGGCACATGTTCAGGAGCAGTCTGGGGTGGCACATCGTCAGTCATGACATTTTTCCCTTTATCATTGAAAAGATCATTCACAGCTGCCGCCAAGTCCTCAGCAGCGTTACCATTTGCATGGTCCTTGTCAATTATGTCGGCCCAGTCTTCAAAGTAGGGGAATGGCTTGTCCTTGTATTGTATACAAATTATTCACAAAATGCATTTTAGAGTTCAAACACAACCAGGTGCAATGTAGCACCGCAATCAACATGCACAAATGAATATCAAAATCTTTTGTTAGAAGGACAAAACCTAGAGTTTGCATGATTTATGTTCATGAACCAGTCAATAGAGGTATCACCATACCTTCACATACTCATTGAAATAGCCCTCGCTCACACATTGGATGGTCTTTGTAACCGTACATAGCCAAGAACCACCACCTGAACCATCAAACATAATGTACAGGTGGCCATAAGTCCGCTTCCACACTGTCATCTTCGACCTCACATGAGGATCACACTTTACCTTAGAGCCTGGTATCATCTTCCTGATAGAATTCTCCAGCTTCAGAAGATACCCCACAGAGAATGCATTGTCGGTCTTCATCCCTTTGCACTTTAGGTCCTTCACAACATCTATGAGTGCTAGCTCATCTTCCTTTGTCCATTTGTACCGGTTCTTAGTAGCCTTCGGCTAAAAATCAACCTGAGCAGAGTTGGAACTCGATGTGGCCGCCATCTACATTGCAAATTTGTATGTAACATGGTTCCCAACAAATGAGAGAAAAACTAATAAGCATAAACACACAATGAAGGACATATTTATAGATATCGCATAAGAATGATAAGCAGGGATAATAATCACATAAGAGCAAATGAGGAAACGTTGAGACAATCATTAATTGAAAAGCAAATCAAAGAGTTAAACAACAAAAATCAACATATTCTCCAACCAAACCATCTTTGAAAAACGAAATGGATAACTAATCCACTATACTAGGACATTTTTAGAGTGTCAATTACGGCGGCCCGCCCGCCACTCGTCCCACATTCTAGTAGCAATGTCATCCCTGTATCTACCCCCATGCAGCAGTACTTCGGAGCCCATCAATGTATTCGGTAGGTTCCTCATCATCGCTGCTATCATCCGATTAGCTGTCATCATCGTCAGACGAAGAAGATGAATCACTTACATAGTTCAACATTTGGGCCTTGATGAAGTTATTTAGCAATGCATCTGCCATTACGCAACGATTTTGAATCTTCAACGGATATCGTGATGCACTCTTCAAGATTTTCCACTTGTTTTTTAGCTTTGCAAAAGCCCGTTCAATAACGCTCCTTGCCCTTGAGTGCCTCATGTTGAACATCTCCTCTCTATCTTGTGGCACCACACACCCTTCACCCCAATCCTTTAGGTGATATCGTCTACCCCTATATGGCGTGAGAAATCCATCACAATTTGCATATCCAGCATCCACCAAGTAGTAGAAACATGTCAATACAATACACAATCAGTTCTTGATTAAATAGGCAATAAGTTTAGACAAGCCCAAGCTATATTGATTTTTTTAATCGTATAATTCTACCTTGTGACACCCAAAATCCACTAGTACTCTATCGTCTGCTGCAGAACCCTCCCATCCACATAGCAAGTAAACAAAGCTCATTTCAATGTCACAGACCCCGAGTACGTTAACTTGAACCCTACCCTTACGACTCCGATACCTCGGCTGATCAAGTAGTGGAGTTGTTACATCTATCATGGTCTCATCTAAAGCCCCAAGATAGCCCTGCATTACCAGATAAAGACACTTAATTAGCCACGAATAAATTCCTAAAAATTTACAAAGTAAGCTCATGTATGAGTAGTAAGATAAGTTTAGTACCTCAAAATGTTTCCATAGCTCTTCACGGTTACCGTTTTCATCTGATATAGGCTTCGGATTCACAAGTAGTAAGTGACTACACTTGAGCAGAGCATCGAGAGTACGTCAAAAGTAACGACTAACTGTTTGCCCGGATCTACGCCAACTAAAGCCAACTGTTCGATTTACATCATGATGTGCTAGTATCTTGAGGAACAGTGTAACTTGCTCGCAAAGTGTTACGTATTTCTCATCCCTAAGTCCACCAATCTCTCTAAGTAGCCAACAAAGTTTCATGAAATAGTTCATATCTATCCTAAGGTTGGCTATGCAATACTCATCATTCAACCCTGTCATTTGATACATCACTTTATCTATCTCAGGTATCTTATCCAACATGTTACAGCGAATCACCCGTCGCCGTTTAAAAGCCACTTCAGTTTCATGGTTGTGCATAATGATCAAGAACATAACAATATTTGCACGCAAAATGATAAGTTGACATAGAACTAAAATAATTTTTTCCTCCACTACTCAATCTGGAACAAAATTACCAGCATACAAGTTTGAGATGCAAATCAGATTCAGATAACCACACTAATCAATTTAGACAATCCATCACAAAGAATCATGCAACCCATACACATGCAAATAAATCACCACATAAACTACCTATCAAATAAAATGTTCCCACAATTCCAACATGTCATATTATCACATATGATTGATCAGAATAAACATTTTAAAGACATGACATTGAAACAGTCACCACATATTGTTCTCAGCAAATCTTTACCTTAAAATTTCAAGTATGTGCTCACTCTTCTGTAAATCTGCTTTCCCCTTGCAAACCAGCTCACCACAAAACCTGAAACATGAAAAACATTGTATTACAAAACAAATAACAGACATATTGTTGGTAAAATATTACAAACATATAAAAACAGATTATTATAGAGCTGTGACATATGTAAAGTCTGAGCATGTAATTTCTTTAGCAATAATTCTTGTATCAAAGTAAATCAGGACCTATATTCATTTTTACATATCTACATTTTGGGTAAAACAAGAAATATTTTTTGACACAAAGAATTATGTAAACTGCACTAACCAAAAACACCACAAGGACACAAATCTTAATCAAAAAATAGATCGAATCCGAAAATTTAAGAATAATGAAACTTATCTTTCAATTTTTGGGTATTTGGTGAAATGTTGAGAAAATCTCACATGTTGACAAACAAACAACGAACGACTGTTAGAAATCAGAACAACAATTATGATAATTTCATAACAATGCAAGAGCATTATAGAATCGAACCTTTTAGTCGACACTTGAAACCCTAGGTTTTGCGCCTTAGCAATTCCTTCCAAAAATTATGTACAGACAGCGTTAATTAAACGGCAAAGGACAAGAAATCAAAAAATACGAGGAAAATTAGTCGAAACTCTTACCGTCGTCGTCAAATCGCCGCCGATGTCGAATGTAATTCCCCCCCCCCCCCCCCCTTTTTTTCCGCTGTGTTTTTGAGGGTTTGTGTTGAAAATATGAATGAAAACCAAGTAATGCACGACTGTGACAAAACACGGTCGTTTTGTTGGCTTTTAGGGTCATTTTTGTCTTTTCACAAAAAGGCTAATACTTGTATAAGCTAATCTCAGGGGGGACCTGTTATTATTATATGTGGATTAGACCGAAAAAGTACCGAACTTTAGCGGGCTATACAAGGTTTGGTAAAAAAACCCATAAAAATTATCATTCCAACCAAAATGCATATTCGGACTTTCTCGGTCTGGATTAAGACCTAATCCAGCAAACCAAACACCCCTAAATGACTAACCTTGGAAGTGGTGGTTACATTTTCTTTGCCCCTGAACTTCATATCTTTTCGAATTGCGTCAAAATAGTTATTAATCATTCATTTTCTTATTTCTTCTTCTCAGCCTTTCGTACTTCAATTCCATGATCAAATTTTTCATTTTCTTGTCACGGAACTTCACGAGTTTCTTATGCACGAGCAAGATCTCATAAATACTAAATTGAAATCGTTTTTCCGCAAACGCAACTAATTTTTTTTTCTGGTAACCACCTTCATAACCCTCATCTCACCGTTTATTGGTAGTATCGCGTTAGCAATATACGGTTGCACAAATAATTTATCCCACGGTTGTTTATGTTTCTCTCGTTACCTTTATTATTTTTTTCTCATTTATTTTCTTGTGACTACCTCACTCGTTCTTCTTTTTTTTTTTCTTAGTTTCAACATATTTGCCTCCCCCCTTCTTTTATTTTTGTTAATTAGATGCAACAAAATAGGGACTTAATAGGTAGCGAAAAGCCTACAATTGTTGATGCCTCACCAAATTACCCTTTTCCTTTTCCTTTTTCTTTTTTTTTCAATTATTTTTCCACGCCTGCCTCTCTCGCTCTTCTCCTTTGTTTTTTTTTTGTTTTTTTTTGGGTTCAACATATTGGCAGTTGGGTATTTATTTATTTATTTGTAATTTGAAACAACAATGTGGACCTGATAGGGAGAAAGAAGTTAAGGTCTAAATTTTTTCGATTCTTATACAGTGGTAGTTCGATTCTTATATAGTTCGATTGGGCATGGCTTCGACTATTCCCGCAGCCCGCCAATTAGATTTACAGTAGGGCCCAAAAATAAATAACATAAAACTTTTGGGTTGAATTCGAAAAAATAAAAAACTAAAAGACCATTTGGCAATTTACATCGGGCTCGTAAGTGCGAAACGTAAAACTTTCGAGGTGAATTCAAAAGACTTAAAAAAATAAAAGGACTATTTTGCAATTTATGGAGGACCACAACGATATTAAGTATTTAGAAATTTTATTATTTGTGGATCCCAACAGATTAATGCGCGTGGGCCCTCCAGATATTCATTACTGTAAAACGAAACATAGTACAATAATTAATTGAACTTACATGGGCAAAATTGGAACACGGAAAATCAACGTCTGCAGCTTGCTTGAGTACGAAAAATAAACGTGTGCAGCTGTTTACATCCATTCTTATTATATAGTTAAAATTAAAGATAAATATAAAGATAAAGATAAAATATAAGATTGTTAGTGATAACGTCTAATATATTTTTTTACCAAATGAGAATGGGAAAAATCATGAATAGACTTGGTTCTTGGTAAACTTTGTGGTCACAAGTAATTCATATATTAATAAGTATGCCAACAATTAGTTTATGTATTAAGATATTATAATTTTTAGATGATTGGCATAATTCTAACCAAATAGTCTACTATAGACCAAGTCTACCAAATTGTTTTTCATGAGAATCACATTTAGTTAAAGAGACGAACTATACTCCTTCTTTCCTTTTTTTTGATCACGTAGAACAATTTTATTTAGACTTCCAAACCTCAATGTCGTCGTAACGTATGACTTTCACGTTTTCTATTATCCTTCTTCTGCTCTCTTCATTTGCCATGGCTGAGAGTTTGAATGCAATATATAATTATATAAATGTGTATATAAGTTATGATTTTTATATGACTATTCCACCTGAAGCGATTCCACGCTAAAATTATTGTGAATGTCTTAATACTTGCGCTATCATCTCTGCTATTACCACACATCCAATGTAACATGTCAATTTTATTTAGGGAATTTTGCACCGGACGTCCTTTATGTTAACCACTTTTTAAAAAAGGTCTTCTATGTTGACATTTAGCAGAAAATGTCCTATATGTTGACATCATTTGCAATTTTCGTCCTATATGTTGACATTAACAGAAAGCGTCCTATATGTTGACATCATTTGTAATTTTCGTCCTATATGTTGACATTAACAGAAAGTGTCCTATTTGCATTTTCATCCCTAAATAATTTATATAATTGCACTCACACTTAAAATTTTAAAAATTTCAACAAACTTAATTGCATTCTTTTAAGACACATTCTTTTAAGAAAAATTTGATGATATTACATTTTTAGAAAATTAAAAATTTCAACAAACTTAATTAATAATTTCTTAAGCTTGATTTTATTAATTATTTGATAATTTTAATTTTTAAAAAAAAATATCAATTTCGAAAATTTGAAAAATAAAATTTATCAATTTCGATTTTTTTTAAAAAAAAATTATCAAATTCGAAAATTGCTACCCAAAATCGTTCGAAATAGTTTGAAAATAAAATTATCAATTTCAAAATTTTTTAAAAATATTATCAATTTAGAAATTTTAATATTTTTTTAAAAAAAATCGAAATTGATAATTCTTTTAAAAAAAATCGAAATTGATAATTTTTATTTTCAAACTATTTCAAACGATTTTGGGTAGCAATTTTCGAACTTGAAAGTAAATTTTTTTAAAATTTTCGAAATTTATAATTATTTTAAAATTTTTTGAAATTGATAATTTTTTTTCAAACTATTTCGAACGATTTTGGGTAGCAATTTTCGAAATTGATAATATTTGTTTTTTTTTTTATTTTCGAAATTGATATATTTTTTAAAATTTAAAATTATCAAATAATTAATAAAATCAAACTTAAGAAATTATTAATTAAGTTTGTTGAATTTTTTAAATTTCTAAAAATATAATATCATCAATTTTTTTTTAAAAGAACGTGTCTTAAAAGAATGCAATTAAGTTTGTTGAAATTTTTAAAATTTTAAGTGTGAGGGCAAATATATAAATTATTTAGGGATGAAAATGCAAATATGACATTTTCTGTTAATGTCAACATATAGGACGAAAATTACAAATGATGTCAACATATAGGACGCTTTCTATTAATGTCAACATATAGGACGAAAATTGCAAATGATGTCAACATATAGGACGTTTTCTGCTAAATGTCAACATAGAGGATCTTTTTTGAAAAGTGGTTAACATAAAGGACGTCCGGTGCAAAATTCCCATTTTATTTACTCTTCTCTTATTATGTACTAGCAAATAGAGCACGCGGTTCCCGCGAGCATAATTTTTTTTTTCAATGTCATTCTATGTTGGTTAAGGATAAAGATTTATCTAGATAACATGTGCCATAAATTTGCAGTAGAACAATGGAAGAGAAGCAAATTATGGGGAAAGTAAATCATTAATTACAATTAGTAGTGTAATTAATTAGTCTAACTAAGTTTGTAAGGCTATTTTGGGGATTTAATAATATATTTTTTACAATGTAGCTAAAACTCAAAGATTAAAGTTGGAAATCAAAAGATTTGTGTCACAATGGGTTTCTTTATATAATAGTATATAGATTATCATACTTAACAGCCTAAGTGCCTCACATTCAAAGATATATATAGCAACGTAAGACTAATAGTCTAATAGCATTTGTAATTCTAATCCAAATGAACGAGGATGCATAATTCTATTCTTTTTAGTGGACCTTAATAATTCGTTTAGCTTTGGGCATGTGGACTTATGGGTTGTGCTAAACCCCATACACGGGCTCAGGGATGAGGCTTAGCCCACTTGCATTTTCTTTCTATCATCAGTTAAGCCCACTTTCTGTTTCCCTACTTGTCTGTTAGCCCATTTATGCTTGTTTTATTCATAAGACATGAAACTAGTTTTACTCCATGCAAAGATTCACAGCGATTTACTTAATTAAGATATAAAACTCTTAACAATTATTCTATCAATTCAGACATACTATAATAAACCGCAAAGATAATATATCAAAAGATCTGAAATGGTTACTGGTGGGGACTAATTAAGCTAGCCCAGTCCAAAAAATTGGGTTGGCCCAAGCAAGCAAAAAGACCACGGAAAGAATATCGAAAGACCAGTACTTGTAAGTATATAACGAATGGGTAATTTGACACTGAAAGCATCGAATGTCCACTTCGATGTTATTCCGAGAAATTTGATTAACGGGCCCAGGATCCGAGGTCTAAAAATACCCTTGATCCTAAGGATCAGGTACGTCATTAATTATTTTAGCTCACACTGCTCTTAGATCGAAAGCTCAATTCGACACTCCGGCATTCGATACTTATGTACTTTCACGAGCAATATCAAAGTCAGGTACTTTCGATATTGATCATGATTCGATACTCTCAGTTCGATAGTCAGTAATCCAGACTGCTTTCCCGTTCGAGAGTTATCCAGTTCAATAGTTCTTGAATTCGATGGTGTTCCAGTTAGACGCTTCTAGATTCGAGACTCGGGAGATCCTAATCATGTTAGGCTATTTTTACGGGCTTAGTGCCTCTACGGGTCTACGTTTAACTTTTATATACCTTTGGTAATTTTTTCACATCTTTTCGCCAATGGGTGCCACACCCAATTTATTGCAATATCTATAATTCTATATCATATATCTTATCTTTCTAGTATTATGACTTATGATACATCAACCGTAACATTCGTATCATAGTTACGTTCATTTTATGCTCATGATTTTGTTTAATAGCCAAACATTCAGAGCAATATATCAATGCAAGTCTGATAGTTGTCTGAAAGAACCTCCTTTTAAGCTTTATAAAAGGGTATGATTACACAAAATTCTTGTCGTGCTCTTCCATTTTGTCCATATAGCTTGAATGTGGTGGGTGACATCACCATCTATAACTCTCCATTATTTTACATCATGGAGCCCAAATATCGAAAATGCAAATTTCTCGATATCTCTTGACGCTCCAACTGTATTATACCATTGCTTCTTCATTGTATGCATACTTAACAATTGAGGTACTCTATTTTTGTTCGACTTTGTCGAAATCTCGTGCTTCTAATGCTTGTCTCCATAGCTCTAAGTTATTGTTAACTCCCGCCATTGTCTCATCGATGATAACAATATCGTTTACAAACAACATACACAGAGGTACTTGGTCTTGGATAACTCTGACGATTTTATTCATTACAATCCCGCCCTCGTCATCATCGATGAGAACAATATCGTCTACAAACTACATATACGTTGGTACTTGGTCTTGGATAAATCTTGTGACTTCATATATTATAATGTCAAACAAAGAGAGGCTCAAAGTTAATCCTTGGTGTAAGCCGATTGTAATAGTGAAGGCATCTGCCAAACTGCCACAAGTTTGAACGTTTGTCACCGTACTCTCATACATATCTTCAACGATGTTGATATATTTAATGTGTACTCTCTTCTCGAGTAAGGTCCATTGCAATACCTGAAATTGTGGACCGGGTTGATACGTTGTTGTTGTTAACTTAACACTGGAGTGTAAACAACAGTTTGGTATGTTGTTAACACAACGATGTTACTTTAACAACAGACCAGAGTAATAGTGCAGCAAAATAAACAAACACCAAGTTTAAGAAGTGAATATAAGATTATATTTACTTCCGAGTTGTAGGCAAAATAACCCGTTAAGGTTTTAACAAAAGTCGTTCTCTCAATTTTCAAGCTCCTCACTCTCAAATTAATCGAACTAAGCAAAGCACACAAGAATTGCTTCGACTATCTCTAAAAGCTCCTCACTCTTAGATCTATTCTCACAACTCACAAACTTTGCTAAAGAAAGACAACACTCAACAACTGTAAATTAATCTCTCGGATTGATTGGCTCTTGTCTTGTGTTTGTCTTGATGTACTTCACACCTATATATAGGTTCTTGACTTGGACTTCAAGGTGTGTTGTACACGGTTGGTAATTCTCCTCGTTTCCTTCTCGAACTCCTCTTTCTTGTTCTCGCAATCCTTCTTGAATAATAGTTCCTTCGTTAGCGATCTAACTAAGGACGGACTCCTTCTTCAAATCAGGACTCAACTTGGAAAGCTTTCCTAGTTGCACTCGAACTCTTATTTCCTTGTAGAGCGGTTTGATTAATTAAGGAAACTTTCCTTTTTGGAAACTTGAGCGTCCAACCTATGACAAGTTTGTTTCCTGAATAATAATCAAAGACAATCACAATTGTGGAACTCAATTAGTTAAATGAATAAGGCAAAACTATAATAATAAATGACAACAAGATTGTAAATCGGATTCTGCTTCAGCAATGTTACTCTAACATTGACTTCTCAATGTTAATCTAACATTGCCAGAATACCTGCACTTTCACTCTCCCCCTTTGTGCCTTAATCACAAAACCTAAGAACATGTTCTAATCAGATCAAATTATTCAGACAAACTTCACTACCTTCTACAATGGAAAACTATGTACACTCCCTCTGAATATCAGAAGGGACCAACTCAATGTTATTCTAATAGTGATACTTTCAATGTTGTCATAACATCCATCTTTGTCAATGTTGAACTAACATTGAGTCCATACCGAAGTTCTAACATTGAACATCTCAATGTTAACTTAACATCAGAGAACAGTTAACACCTGCAAAATAGAGTTAGTACTTTGTAACCACAATTCAAATAGCATAAGCAGAAACACTAAGTACCAGTATAGAAAAGTACTTAATTACAGACCATACTTAGTAGCAAGGAACACACTCCTTGATGAAATAGAAAAATGCAAAGAAAATAGAACTGTTCATACTCCCATCGAAAACAGAAAATTAAAAGAACTCAGAAATTTTTGAATTTGATCTACTCTCCCTCTTTTTGTGAGGAAGACAGATCCTTCAAATGCTTCATGAGGCTGTCAATCTACTGCAACCTCACTTGCTTGTCTGCTATCTCTCTTTGGTATATTTATACTCTCTGTCAAGCCAAACTAGAGTCTCCTCCACAAATGCATCAGTAATGACAGAGCAGTTGTCACCACTTGCAATTGGGACAGAAGAAGCAGCAAACTTGATAGTCTTCTTCTTCTTTTTCCTGCTTGGACCAGCTTCTGCATTGGGATTCCAGGGCAAGTCTTAAATCCTGACTTGAGTGAAGTAACTCCTGGTAATGATCATCTTGGCCTTGTTCTTGATCCAGCCCTCTGTCTTCTTGGTCTTGAAGCATTGCTTCACCAGAATGCTGGATATCAGAGAGGGATATGGAATGATTCCCTTTGCCTTTGTTGTGACCTCCCTTATGTGCCTCAGAACTTTCTCCCCTATGTTCACACTCAGCCCATTCTTCAGTTTGTACACCAGCTTGGCAGATTCTTTTGTCATAACAGTGGTGTTGGAAGAAGGCAGCCAGTTGTAGGTAGAGAGCTTGTGAAGTATAACACTTAAGGATGTCAGCTTTGTAGTTGGAAAACTATCATTCCACTTCCTTGTGAGTCCACCAGTGAGGTCAGTAATCACCTCATCCATGCTAGGATCCTCAGTCTCCTCAGGATCAGGAAGTTCCCAAGCTTCATTGATCACAGAAGGACTAATGTCATAGACATTCATCCTTACCCAAGCTTTACCAAACTTGGGAGAGCCCTGGTGGCACACCCAATGAGAGAGGTTTATATAGAACTCTCTGATCACATCAGGGACATATGATGACTGGTTCATCACAGAGCCCAACACACCTCTAGCTTCAAGCAATTCATACAACCTATTTTCCTTGAACATCTTCTCATCAATGTTCCTCTCCATGTGAATAACCTTGGCTTGATAAGCCTCCCACTGTTCTTCTGCCTCAGCAGACACATAAAAGCCAGAATAAGGCTTCTTGGGTTACTCCTCATCAAGCACATCAACATACTCATCATTGCCTGATGTTGAAGTAACATCAACAGGGTCATCAGCTACCAATTGGTCCTCTTCCTCAACTTCCTCATCTTCCTCTTCCTCCTTATCATCTTCTTCTTCTTTATCTTCTTCTGACTTAGACTCAGAAGATTCAACAACCACCTGCTTCCCCTTTCTTTTCTTAGCAGCAGTAGCTAAGGCAGACAGAGTCATGCTCTCTTCTTCTTCTCTCTCAACCTCTTCAGGTTGATTGTTACCCTCGTCATCAACATCTTGGTTACCTCAGTAGTAACCTCCTCAGCCACAGTCTCCTCAACCTGATCATCTTCCTCAGGAAGAGTATCCATCTCAGCAGCAGTATCATGCTCAACATCATTAGCCTCAGACGGCTCAGCATTCACCTCAAGGTTTTCACCTTCCTCAGTAACAACCACAGACTCATCCCCAACATTACCCTCAGGGACCTCATGCAAACCCTCAGACTCACCCACAGCAACAACATGGGCCTCTTTCTCCCCCTCAGTACCAGTTTCAGCAGTACTATCTTGAGTAGGGTTAGCCATCATTACCTCGTTTTCATAGTTAGTGGGAGTGGAGGTTTGCTCAACAGTTTTTGATGTTGAACCAACATCACCCTTTGCGGATTTCTTACCCTTGCGTCGTTGATAGGTGGATTTCCTCTTTGGTGCAGTGGCGGCGACGGCTTTAGTGGTTGCTCGTCTGGTACTGCGGCGTACTGGTTGTTCCATCTGCTCAGCAGCATCTACAAGAGCATCAATAGAAGACTTGCGTGCCATTGTTAGAGTAATTTAGAGAAGAAAAGAAGAAACTTGATTTGCAGAGAATGTTGTTTGCACAAGAATTTTGAACATGTAAACAGTAAGAAGAGATTAGGGCAAATTATATAGATAATCAGCTGAAGAATAGTGATAGCGGTGTTGTAACATATTATCAAAATAATCAGACCGTTGTCACACGATCATACCCATGTTTACCTTACCACGTG
The DNA here is from genome assembly GCA_948329865.1 of Linaria vulgaris. Taxonomy (NCBI): domain Eukaryota; kingdom Viridiplantae; phylum Streptophyta; class Magnoliopsida; order Lamiales; family Plantaginaceae; genus Linaria; species Linaria vulgaris. The sequence continues at coordinate 33,752,812 of OX415254.1, forward strand.
TCAGTGTTAGATTAACATGTAACCAGAGCAGTCTCCAATCCTGAAAACTTATAAGTTACAATGTTACAATGTTGAACTAACATTGGCAAGTTAATATCAGGGAGAGAAGTTGTAGGTGTAGGGCTTCATCCAAAGCAACATCATGTGAGAGCGTGAGATATTCATGTATACTGATCTGAAACCTCAACCAAGTACATAGGTACAAATACATAGTTTAAGATCATCAATATGGATAAGTAACACATCAGACAGAACAACACAGTGGATGTACATATCCAGGGAAAAGATGTTCCCACAACATAGAAGATCACAAAACATAGTGTTTTACCTGCAGTTGGTCACCCACGAAGTATGCCTCAACACATGATTCCTAGGATTACTACTCCCCCCAAGCCCAAACCGACATAAGGAAATAATGCAGAACTAGACTGAATGCAACTATGTTAGATCAACATTGGGTGATGGTAACCAAGTATACACAACTTTACTGACTAGGATCAAGACATATCAATTTATCTTTTACTAATATCATGAAATCTTTTGCACAAAAACTAGTGAATGTTAAAGGATAGTTTCATCACTGAATGTGGGCAGCACAAGACTCCACACACCCCAGCAACTTAGCCATCAGCTACAGATTAGGCAAGTACAAAGGAACTGAATGAAGACAATGCATTTATCATATACTTCTCCACCCCAACTCCTCATGCATACTTGTTTACCAACCTGTTTACAAGTTAAATACCAAGTGAACAATGCTACTGAATGCAAGCCGTCGAAACTTCAAAACACCCCAGTAGTAAGGATCACCATCATGCACAAACTTGGCCATAGACAGATCACAAAAATAAGCACAACTGAATGGCAATGAAGCTCTCAACATCATGTACCCCAGCTTTTCTTCATGCTCTGTCTAACCTAACATGGATAAGTCACAACTGAATAACATCAGAGTAGTGAGCTCTGTGTACCCCAGCTTCTCCCAGATGTTAGGTTAACATTCACAGACTAACAACATAGTTCTTACTTTACAAAACTCTTGCTATGTACCTGTCCACCAGTCAACTCAGCTATTTATAGAGATTAACCACACAACCCAACAGAATCTCTAACAAAGAAGTAATATGCAAGAAAGAAGAATGCAGAAAGAAACATAAAAGAATTACAGATACACCACAACCAATAACCAGTGCTAGACAGTGGTGTTATGTCAACACTGGTGAACTAACATCCCTAGACAATGCACATGCCAAGAGAATTCCTCAAACTGAAGAACCTCTCAGTATCTAAGGGTTTAGTGAACATATCAGCAAGCTGATTGTTAGTTTCAATGTGTTCAATGTCAATGAGCTTATCTTCTACCATGTCTCTCAGAAAGTGATGCCTTATATCAATATGTTTAGTTCTAGAGTGTTGCACAGGGTTCTTAGAGATGTCTATAACACTAAGATTATCACAGAACATAAGTAAGGTATCACTGTCTAACCCACAATCCAGTAGCATGTGTTTAAGCCATACTAACTGAGTGACACAGCTGCCTGCTGCTATGTATTCAGATTCAGCAGTGGAGAGTGACACACAATTTTGCTTTCTATTGTACCATGAGACCAAGTTGTTCCCCAGATAAAAACATCCTCCACTTGTAGACTTTCTGTCATTAGTGTCACCTGCCCAGTCTGAGTCACTGAAACCTACAAGATTTATGTTAGTGTCATAAAAGTATCAGATCCCGAGGGCCAAAGTGCCAGATATATATCTAATGATTCTCTTCACAGCAATCAGATGTGACTGCTTTGGACATGCCTGGTACCTAGCACACACACAAACAGAGAACATTATATCAAGTCTTGAAGCAGACAAGTAGAGTAAGCTTCCTATCATTGAACGGTACAATGTTGGATCAACATCTGCACCAGTAACATCCCTGGATATCTTCACTGATGAAGACATGGGAGTCTTGCAAGGCTTTGAATCTGCCAATTCAAACCTTTTCACCAAATTCTTTGCATACTTTTCCTGACTTAGGAATATCCCATTACTTGTTTGTTTTACTTGGAGACCAAGGAAGAAATTTAATTCTCCTATCATACTCATCGCAAACTGCCCTGTCATTGATTCAACAAATTTTTCTAAAATAGAGTTGTTAGTTGAGCCAAAAACAATGTCATCTACATATATTTGAGCTATACATACATGAGAATCTTTCTTCAAAACAAACAGTGTCCTATCTCCTTCACCTCTAATAAAGCCAAGACTTAAGAGGAATTCTGTAAGTCTTTCATACCATGCTCTAGGTGCTTGTTTAAGTCTATACAAGGCTTTTTCTAGCTTGTACACATGGTTGGGGTACTTAGGATCAGTGAATCCCTTAGGCTGTTCAACATATACTTCCTTATCAATTAGCCCATTAAGGAACGCACCCTTTACATCCATTTGGTATAGTTTTATCTTAAGACAGCATGCTATGGCTAGAAGTAACCTAATAGATTCAATCCTAGCAACTGGAGCAAAGGTCTCATCAAAATCTACACTTTCAACCTGTGTGTACCCTTGAGCAACTAGTCTAGCTTTGTTTCTAACTATGACCCTTTCCTCATTACTCTTGTTTTTAAATATCCACTTTGTCCCTATTACATTAACATTAGGTGGTCTAGGCACCAGTTTCCAGACATTGTTCTTAGTAAACTGTAATAGTTCATCCTGCATGGCATTAATCCAAAAGTTATCAAGGAGGGCTTCATTCACATTCTTAGGTTCTATGGAGGAGACAAAACACGAGACATTATCAACAGTACAAGTAAAGTTCATAGAGACACACAATTTTACCATATCCCTATAATCAAGTCTTTCTCTGTTGCATGTCCTTACCCGTTCAGTGAGTTCACCTATTACCTGGGATGCTGGATGATCTTTCTGAATCCTAGCTGGGGGATCTCTTCTAGGTTCAGAGGCAACTTCATGTTCTGAATCAGAGTCCTCTACTGTTAGTCTAACACCAGATCTCACTGGTGTTAGTCTAACATCGTTCCTTGACTCTTGTTCAGTGTTTCCAGCTTCTAGTTCCAATGTTGGTGTAACATTGTCAGGAGTAACATTCTCGGTTTCAACTATTGGTTCAACATTGGGAACTGAGATGTCATCAGTACCTGTATCAAGAGTGAACTCATCAAACACAACATTCACTGATTCCTGAATTGTCTTCAATCTAAGATTGTAGACTCTAAAGGAAGTAATGTTGGCAGAGTATCCTACAAAGATGCATTTTTCACTTTTATGATCAAATTTACTCAGATAATCCCTGTCATTAAGCAGATAACAATCACATCCAAATTCATGAAAATATGCAATATTTGGTTTCAAACCCTTCAAGAGTTCATAAGGAGTCATGTTAGTTCCAGGTCTAAGATACACCCTGTTACTAATGTGACAAACAATATTTAAAGCTTCAGCCCAGAGTCTTTTGGATAAATCTTTAGCATTGAGCATAACTCTGGCCATCTCTTGACGAGTCCCGTTCTTTCTCTCAGCAATCCCATTCTGCTGAGGAGTCTTAGGAGCTGAATATTCACGGAAAATACCTTTAGCATTGCAATAGTTATCAAAACTAGCATTTTCAAATTCTTTACCATGATCAAACCTAATCTTAGTCACAGTGGAGCCATACAAGTTTTTAATACTAGCACAAAGAATTTTGAACTGATCAAAAGCTTCTGACTTTTCTTTAAGAAATTTTACCCAAGTGTATCTAGAGAAGTCATCTACAATCACAAAGGAATATTTCTTACCACTGATACTACTTACCTCAATTGGACCCATTAAGTCCATGTGCAGCAATTCAAAACACCTACTAGATCTAGGATTAACATTCTGTACCTGTAGGGGTGTATTCTGGTTTGCTTACCCTTGAGGCAATCACCACACACAAGCTTACCTGGACAAGACAGCTTAGGTAAGCCTCTTACATCATCAACTTTCTGCAGTTTCTCAAGGTTTCTGTAGTGAACATGTCCAAGTTTCCTATGCCTTATAGAAGCCTCATCTATTTTGGTATGGAAACACTCTGCTTCCTCTTGGGCTAGGTAGCAGTTATCTTTGGATCTAGTACCTGTCATAACAAGAACATTATCACTATCATAAACATCACAAGAGACTTTGTCAAATGTAACCAGTAAGTCATCATCACACAGCTGACTGATACTGATTAGATTTGCCTTTAACCCATCTACCAACAACACATCCTTCAGGGGTGGGAATCCATCAACATTTAGTATCCCCTTGCCAATGATCCTTCCTTTAGTGCCACCTCCATAGGTCACTATTCCAGCACTTAAAGGAATCATTTGCTTAAGATTCTCTTTGCTGCCTGTCATGTGTCTTGAGCATCCACTTTCGAAGTACCACTTACCTGAAAGGTTAGAGTACACAACAGAGAAAACAACATTGCATACAATTTTAATCTTAGGGGTTTTAGCTTTTTCTACCCAAGTTCTACTTTTCTGTCCTGCACCTAATGTTGGTCTAACATCAGAACCTGTTGTAGTTTTAACATTGGGCACATAGGTTGTTTTCTTACCACATTCTTTTATGAATTTTCTACAGAATGGTTTAATGTGGCCTGGTTGAAAACAGTACTGACAGATAAAAGAGGGTTTGCTTTGTACAGTGTTGATGGTACAAGAACTCATATTACCAGATTCTTTAACAAAGCTTGTAGTTAAGTAGGCAGAATTACCATTAGAATATGAAGGTTTCTCAACAAATCCCAGACCATATGTACTTGAATTACCCATGTTTAGTACCTCATCGAGTTTAGAAGTACCTCCATTCCATTTGGCTATCATCTGTGCGTCCTTTTTGAGTTTCTCCTTTACCTCTTTCAGCTCAACTTCAGCTTTGTCAAGATCTCTCTCATAGAGTTTCAACATGTTCTTCAAACATTCAATGTCATGCTTCAGTGCTCTGTTACTCTTTATGAGTTTGACATTCTCTCTCTCAAGTCTGAGAAAAGTCGTATGTAGATCGTCTAGGATTTCCTCCTGGGACAGTTCTTCTTCATTGAAGTACTCTTCTTCTAGATCAACTGAGCCATGAAAACAATCAAAGTTAGTATCATCACAATCAGAGAGCATAACTTTGCTGTTGGTTCTCCAATGTTAGAGTAACATTGAGAATTTTGGCAGTTTCTGGAGTCTTCTCCTGACCAGGTGATCCGAGTGCAGAGCGCAGCAGTGTTGATTTCCTCTGATTGTTCATCAGCACTTGTTCCAGATTCGAAGTCAGGATCATTGAAGTCATCTACACACACCCAATGAGAATTCCCTCTTGTTATGAGGGTGTTAGCACATTCATGTTTAAAGTGACCATACCCCTTACATTCAAAGCACTGGACATCCTTCAATTTCTCAGCATCTTGAGGCGTGCTCTTGGATGCCATGTACTTTACAAATTTTGGGGGCAATTTCTTATAACCTAGGGCAACATTACCTGATTGTTTTTCTTTATTTTTATCTTTGTAGCCTAATTTACTAAACTTCCTGGTAATGTTTCCATAACTTCCTGGTAATGTTTCCATAGTTAGAGAGATCAACTCATATTCATCCTCATCACTTCCTTTAGAATCTGAGCTAGTTCCTAGTAAGGTTAAAGCAAGCTGTTTATTGGACTTTTCTAGGAATTGTAGTTCAAACTCTTTTAAAGTGTTCATTAATGTTTGGAAGTCCATGTTGGCAAGATCTCTAGACTCATTCATAGCAATTCTTTTGACAGTGAACTTAGAAGATAATGTTCTAAAAGCTTTATAGACCATGGTTTGATTTGGGATGGTAAAACCTAAGTTTTGACACTGATTAGAAATATCAAGAAGTTTATCAAAATAACTATCAATGCTTTCATCCTCACTCATATCTATCTTCTCAAAGTCCCTCAAAAGTTTTCTATATTTAGAGTCCCTTACAGCCACATCACCCTCACAATGTAGTTCGAGAACTTCCCAAGCAGTTTTAGCAGTTGTACAAGTTTGAATAAGTTTGAACATATGGTTACCTACCCAGCTAAAAATAGCATTGAGAGCCTTTTCATTGAAGTTGTAGAGAGCAATCTCATTGGCTGTCCATTGTCCTCTTGGCTTAGGTACCAGATCAACATGTCCATCTCTAGGCAAGTAAGGGATGGTGTAGCCTTCTAGAACTGCGTCCCAAGCTCTCAGGTCGATGGATTTGATGTGGACTCTGAGTTTGATCTTCCAATAGGCATAGTTGTTGGGACCTTCTAATACTGGCAATCTGCTGGTATTGGGGTTGGAGTTGTCCATCTTTTTGTATCAACGCCAAACACCGGTGAAGTTGGTGCTTGACTCTGATACCAATTGAAATTGTGGACCGGGTTGATACGTTGTTGTTGTTAACTTAACACTGGAGTGTAAACAGCAGTTTGGTATGTTGTTAACTCCGCGATGTTACTTTAACAACATACCAAAGTAATAGTGCAACGAAATAAACAAACACCAAGTTTAAGAAGTGAATATAAGATTATATTAACTTCCGAGTTGTAGGCAAAATAACCCGTTAAAGTTTTAACAAAAGTCGTTCTCTCAATTTTCAAGCTCTTCACTCTCAAATTAATCAAACTAAGCAAAGCACACAAGAATTGCTTCGACTATCTCTAAAAGCTCCTCACTCTTAGATCTATTCTCACAACTCACAAACTTTGCTAAAGCAAGACAACACTCAACAACTGTAAATTAATCTCTCGGATTGATTGGCTCTTGTCTTGTGTTTGTCTTGATGTACTTCACACCTATATATAGGTTCTTGACTTGGACTTCAAGGTGTGTTGTACACGGTTGGTAATTCTCCTCGTTTCCTTCTCGAACTCCTCTTCCTTGTTCTCGCAATCCTTATTGAATAATAGTTCCTTCGTTAGTGATCTAACTAAGGATACACTCCTTCTTCAAATCATGACTCAACTTGGAAAGCTTTCCTAGTTGCACTCGAACTCTTCTTTCCTTGTAGAGCGGTTTGCTTAATTAAGGAAACTTTCCTTCTTGGAAACTTGAGCGTCCAACCTATGACAAGTTTGTTTCCTGAATAATAGTCAAAGACAATCACAACTGTGGAACTCAATTAGTTAAATGAATAAGGCAAAACTATAATAATAAATGACAACAAGATTGTAAATCGGATTCTGCTTCAGCAATGTTACTCTAACATTGACTTCTCAATGTTAATCTAACATTGCCAGAATACATGCACTTTCAATACCTCTGTATGTATCCTATCGTGTATTCTTTTCTAAGTAGATAAAGACCACATACAAATCTTTACTATTTCCTCGAAAACGTTCGATAAGCTGACGAATCAAATGGATGCAGCCTTTGTGGCCGATCTACCGGGTATAAATCTGACTTGGTTCTCACTCTGGTAACAATTTGTCTCAACCAAAGTTCAATCACTCTATCTTATAGGTATGACACAATAATTTTATCTACGTTAGTTAGAACGGTTCTAGATATGACCTTTATTTTTATAGACTAGTACTAGCGTGCTCTTCCCCACTAATTTGGTATTTAAACACAATACTTAAAAAAAAGAAGTTAAAATACATCAAAATCATCCACAATGCAATGGTAAAGCCCAAAATTAATATCCACATAAATATTGCTATTGGAGGAAAGAAAACATATAAGCACCACAATACGGTATGGGTCGATTTCTTGTAGCATTCAATATGTAAACTATTGTTAGTAAGATCAATCGCTCAAGTTTAGATATTTATTAAAACTAAATCTACATTAGTCACACTCACACTTAAAATCACATTTTGTTTTTAGGTTTCAATGGTTCGACTTATGCCCGGAGTTTTTACATTAAATGGGTGAGAAGGGATTCCACCGCGGTGGCTCACGAGCTTGCTAGAAACGCTTTTGAAGACGCGGACGAATTTGAGTAACTTTAAGGTGTGTCAGTTTTGAGTTTAATAGGTTCATATTGCATTCTGAGGTTGTAGTTCATTGACTGATCCTCGCTACTGCGAGATGTTTTTTGATGGCAATAATATTGATCTTTGGAGTTCAAAAAAAAAAAAAAAATCTTGTAATAAGTAGACCTATTATTACTAATACTATCTTTCTACTAAGCCCAGCCCAATATCCATAAAATTTGAATTTTCGAAAACGGAAAAGAAAAGATTTTAGGGTTTTAAGAGGTCGGCGAAGTCGGGCAGGCCGGGCAGCCTGCCCGTTTAAATTTAAGCTCCATTATTTTTCATTTCATTCATTGTCTCCCTCCCGCTTATTCCCCTCAATTCGAAATACCTACAAACCCGCAAATCTCAAATTCCCCATTTCCAAATTATCCATCCCTTCACAATTTTGTGATTTCAACTCCCGATTGTTGGTTGAAATCCTCACCGGAAGAGTGTGGTTGCGTTCGATTGGGGGAGGCGAAGTGGAAGGTCAAAAGCTCGTGCCGCAAACTGAAAATCCTAGTGGTTCCGTTTCGTTGAGGTGATTTTTGTGGTTAATGTGTTTAGATCTGTTCTGTTATTCCACTGTTATTGTGTATTCGGTTGTTGTTTTGGTGTGATTTCGTGTTTTAGGGTTTTTGGATGATGCGTTTGTGGTGATTTCGGTTTTGTGTGTTTATTGATGTTCGATTGTGAACTTTTGTGTTGGAATTGGTTCTTCTGTTTGTGATTTTGCGTTTTGAGAATTTGATGCTGCTGTTTGCTGAAGGTTAAGTGAAATGGTGATGCTATGATGCTGCTTTGTTTGATTTCTGTGTGTTATTTGAAGCTTTAGTGATTTGGCAAGGCGAATGGCATTAGACTGGTCTGATCATCTCATGTGAATTTGCATTTTAGGAATTTATGTTGTTGTGTTCAGATGATTAGGAAGATATTGGTATTTATGGTGTAGCTTTGTTTGATTTTGTGTGTTGCTTGAAGCTTTAGTCAAATTGGTCAATGATTTGGCAGGCTAGTAACGTCGGTCTGGTCCGATGATCTCATGAATTTGCATTTGAGGTGTTTATGTTGCTGTGTTCTTATAATTAAAAAGATATACATAGTTTTGATATCGGGGTTTATGACGCAGCTCTGTTTGATCTGTTATGTTGGTTTGAAGCCCTAGTGGAACTGTTCAGTGATTTCAGTGATTTTTTTTTTTTTTTTTTTTTTAATGATGAGCTTGGTGTTGCAGGCCTTTTTGCGCATGTGGTTTTATGAGTTTAAGTAGTTTTGATTATATCCTTTATGTCTCTTCTTTCTTGTAGGAGAAATGGCTTTGGAAATTACCCAGTTTCTATTGTCTGCTCAATCACCAGATTCTAATGTTCGTAATGAAGCAGAGTCTACTCTTGCTCAGTTCCAGGCCCAAAACTTACCAGGTTTCCTCCTGTCATTATCTGTGGAACTCTCCAATGAGGGCAAACCTACTGAGTCTCGTAGACTGGCTGGTATTGTTCTGAAAAACTCCTTGGATGCTAAAGAAGCTGCAAGAAAGGAGCTTCTTGTCCAGCAATGGGTGGCAATCGATAATTCATTCAAATCTCAGATTAAAAGCTCGTTGTTGAACACTCTTGGATCTTCTGTTCGGGAGGCAAGTCATACTGCTGCCCAAGTTGTTGCTAAGATAGCATCAATTGAAATTCCTCGAAAAGAATGGCCGGAACTTGTTGGGTTGTTGCTCACTAATATGACGCAGGCAGATAGACCTGCTTCCGTGAAACAGGCTACATTGGAAACACTTGGTTTTGTATGTGAGGAGATATCTAACGAAGATCTTGCGCAAGATGAAGTTAATGCTGTTTTAACAGCTGTTGTTCAAGGAATGAACATCTCTGAGCAAAACACTGAAGTCCGTCTGGCTGCAACTAGGGCTTTATACAATGCCATTGATTTTGCTCGGACAAATTTTGAGAACGAGATGGAACGGACTTACATAATGAAGGTGATATGCGATGCTGCCCTAGCCAAGGAATCTGAGATTAGACAGGCTGCATTTGAATGCCTAGTTTCTATTGCATCAATATACTATGAAGTACTTGAACCTTACATGCAAAGGATTTTTGAGCTCACATCTAATGCAGTCAAGGGTGACGAAGAGACTGTTGCACTTCAAGCAATAGAATTTTGGAGCTCTATTTGTGATGAAGAATTGGAGATTCAAGACTATGAGGTCCCTGAGAGTGGGGATTCAGTTCCCCCACACTCTCAGTTCATTCAAAAGGCTCTTCCAACTTTAGTTCCTATGCTGCTTGAAACATTACTTAAACAAGACGAGGATCAGGACCAAGAGGATGGAATCTGGAACCTTGCCATGGCTGGTGGCACATGCCTTTGTCTTGTTGCTCGTACTGTCGGTGATGCTGTTGTTCCTCTTGTGATGCCTTTTGTTCAGACTAATATTTCAAAGACTGACTGGAGATCTCGGGAAGCTGCTACATATGCATTTGGCTCAATCCTTGAAGGGCCAAGCATTGATAAGTTATCACCCATGGTAAATTCTGGCTTAGATTTTCTTCTTAATGCGATGAGTGATGAGAACAGCCATGTGAAAGATACTACTGCGTGGACTCTTAGTCGTATCTTTGAGTTGCTACACTCACCAGCTACTTGTGTCTCTGTGGTTACCCCTGCTAACCTCCAAAGAATTTTGGCTGTCTTGTTGGAGAGCTTAAAAGATAGTCCTCATATTGCTGAGAAAGCTTGTGGAGCTATCTATTTTCTTGCTCAGGGATATGAGGATGCTGGTTCTTCCTTGCTCACACCTTTCCTTCCAGATATCTTGAATAGTTTGATTGTAGCAGCTGATCGAACAGATGGCAATGACTCTAAGTTGAGGTCTTCTGCATATGAAACCTTGAATGAAGTTGTTAGGTGTTCAAACCTTTCAGAGACAGCTCAGATAATTTCTAAACTTCTCCCGGTTGCCATGTCTAAGTTGGAGCAGACTTTAAATCTTCAAATTCTGTCCTCAGATGATAGGGAAAAACAAGGCGAGCTTCAAGCCTCTCTTTGTGGTGTACTTCAAGTTCTCATCCAAAAACTTGGTGGTGCAGATGAAACCAAACCCATGGTACTTCATGCTGCTGACCAAATCATGGTACTATTTCTTAATGTCTTTGCTTGCCGTAGTTCAACTGTCCATGAAGAAGCTATGCTAGCTATTGGTGCTCTAGCATATGCAACTGGGCCAGGGTTTGAGAAATACATGCAAGAGTTTTACAAGTATCTAGAGATGGGTTTGCAGAACTTTGAGGAATATCAGGTCTGTGCCATTTCGGTTGGAGTTGTTGGTGACATTTGCCGTGCCTTGGATGAGAAAGTGTTGCCGTATTGTGATGGGATTATGACTCTCCTTCTCAAGGATCTCTCCAGTGGTGAACTGCACCGGTCTGTTAAACCTCCCATATTTTGCTGCTTTGGGGACATTGCTTTGGCCATAGGTGATCAATTTGAAAAGTACATTAGTTATGCACTGCCAATGATGCAAAGCGCGTCTGAAGTTTGCGCTCAGATGGACAACAGTGACGATGAGATGATAGAATATGGAAACTACCTCCGACGCAGTATATTTGAGGCTTATTCTGGACTTCTTCAGGGATTCAAGAATTCCAAGGCTGACATTATGTTACCCCATGCTCCTCATCTCCTGCAGTTCATAGAACTAGTCGCAAAAGACCCACATAGGTACTTTAACCTAACCGATGTGTGTCTCCATTTTTTTTCCGCTTTGTGTCTATTTGTAAACATTCTGATGTGTATTTTTTTGCTGGTAAGGGATGAGAGTGTCACTAAAGCAGCAGTGGCAGTTATGGGCGATGTAGCAGATGCACTTGGTTCCAACATAAAGATGTTGTTGAAAGATCGTACGTTGTGCTCAGAGTTAATAGGCGAATGCCTTCAGTCTGATGATGAGCAGCTCAAAGAAACAGCTACTTGGACCCAAGGGATGATTGGACGTGCATATTCTGTCTGTGGTTGAACATTATTTTTCTAAGCTGCTACTCTATTGTCGTCTTTTGGTCTCTTTTGCTTTTGCTGGTAACTTCGTAGTCTTTCAAGTTCCACAAAGATGTGGGTTTGAAGTCAGTCGTGTACTTTTGAGTCTCTTGTAAGGTGGAGGAAAGACTGAATGATGAAATTCTTTTCATTGATCAGCTAATTATAAGAAGTTTTGCGGCTCGTATGCATCAGTGTACTTGAGGTTGTTTGTTTGTTTTCTTGCTAATCATTGAACCAAAAAGTATTAATCTCGTGTGTTCTTGTCTCTTGGCTCCACTTTTTGCTTAAATGTGAGTATAATTTTTTTACAGCAAGTAAAATGTAGTGTAGTGCTTTTACGACTGATGATTCAATTGTTTGTATGAGGATAAAGGTCTTTGTATGAGGATAAAGGTCTTTTCTTTTGTGTACAGCTTTGATTGGTTTCTCTATTTCAGTATGCCAGTCACTGGATTGTGGTTGAGACTTTCGATTGAGCAGTTTATAGTATTTATTTTCCCGTTGTATTGCTGAAAATAGCAAGGGTTATATGCTATTTTAGCCGAAAACTAATCTGTTATATTGAACAATCATTTGGTAAAATTTTCAATTAAGGTCTTGAAATGATATGGGCATAGAGGAGCTCGTTCCATGTATCCGGCATTCCAGTTAGGCACCAATGAACACAATCAGCATACTTAGGTGGATTGGCCTGTTCCTCTGGTGTCAAAAACTTACCTCGGCAACTGGTATAAACTGTGTGATGCGTCCGTCTTTTCTGTATTCTGACACGGTTGTGATGTCGAGCAGTGCCACTGGAACTCTTGTGGTTGTGATCATGTTTTTCGCAACTTCAAGGAGATTGCGGTCGGTGCCCAGATCGAATGCCAAAGATGTGTTCAGTATGGTGTTGTCTCTCGCCCACATGAGACCCCATTGGGGTTGTTCCCTTGTAGGATCCTATAAAAAGATTACACAAGGCAGCAAACAGTTCAGTTTAAGAACTCCAGGAAGCAGCATTTCAAAATTGTGTTTGACGTATGCGTGGTTTGAAATGGAAGTTACTCAAGAGAGGATATAAAAGTAGAAATTAAGATACGAAGGAAATTACTAAAAATGAGATGAAGCGCAGCCTATGAAGAATAATGAGGTACAATCCAAATCAACATTGCACTTTATCCACTCTGCCCGTGTTAAAACTCTTTCATATGCTAATGGACGTTCGATCTCATCATATCCCACAAATCCTTCATTGCGTGATCCTCGTCTGTCACATTAAACCCGAACCAATTATTCTGAAAAATAGAGTCCAGGGTCATTTACCCAATCAAAAAGAGATTATGCAAAGTAGTTATTAATAATCATTTGTTTGATTCAGTAAAAGGTCCATATGGATCATACACGCGACGCTACTGTAATTTGCCTATATAGGCTAGCTACTTACAAGACTTTCGTGGTGTCATTGTTCATCCACCATGTGTAAGTGTTGAATATGAGATAATCAACGTCTTTCTAACGGATTCCATGCTTGGAAATGGGTTCATCATTTGTAATACGCTCTGATATGTTGTGTTTAGTTGGATTATCTGAATTTGACGCCACTAAAAATGGTGCCCAGTAAAATTCGAATGTGGCATTGTAATTTTGCAATAATATGTAAAATTTGCCAAAGAGGAATATAAAAAAACTTATCTAAGGAAAAATTATTATGTACAACCGTTGCATGAATAACGTGGTACAACCAATAGTTGAGATTAAAAATAGTTCCCTAAATTATAGGAAATAATCACCCGAACACCCATCCCCATCGTGTATTGGTAGCGATAACCGACTAGATGCACCACCTCATCTTACATCGACTGCACTTAATAATCTCTCCATCTAAAGACATTCAAAAGCACCTCCACTTTTATCTCTAGATTCCGAAAAAGTATAAAAAATTCCATTTGTGGCTCAATTGGAGAGAAACACATGGTTATTTTGTAAGTTATTTGTGGTTACCATTTTTACGATTTTTCTAAAACATTTTTCAAAAATCTAGATATGTTGTAGATCCGAGACGTACTCTCGGGACAAAACTCTAAGCCATCATAATAAGTAAAAGCAAAGGAGGCTGAGCTAAACCTGAATGGCGATCACCGAGACCGAGGACCTCCTTTTCCTTTTATTTGATGAATGGCGACCTCCCTTTTTTTCCAGGCAGACTGGAGCAAGAAAATCATGGATTCCCATGTATTGCGGTTCACTGAATCCCCCACAAACATAAGCCTTTATCCCCTTAGTTTGTCCAACAATACTTTTGCTTTAAACCTTTACGAACCAGTACTTTGGCAAAACGATGAGTAAAATAATCACACCAACATAGTATCATCATTTGACAATTAAATTGTTGTGGAAAATATTGGTCCTAGTCTTATCAAGTTCCAATCTTTTAACATAACACCGTCTGTTTTGGGTGTTATCGTCTGCTGACTTGGCAAGTTGACAAGACACTCCAGAATAGACTGACTCATTGTTGTGTTAGAATCAGTTTTGTCCTTTACAAGCCCACACTCCAAGCATCACGACACGAGGGATTGGGTCTTATTGATTTCAGACTGAACTTTGGAGCAAACGAAGCTGCCGACATATCCCATTGAGGGAATCAAGCTGAACGCAGTTCATTTATCTCAAAGTATCGAATTTGGGAGCTATAGACAGGTAACAGTCGAATCGGTGCTATTCGATCGATGATAGGTCGAACTAGAGCTGTTAGATCCATGATAGGTTGAATCTGTGCTGTTAGATCTATGCTAGACCGAATCTGAGATGTTAGATCTATGCTAGATCGAATCTGAGATGTTAGATCTATGCTAGATCGAATCTGAGCTGTTAGATTTATGCTAGATCGAATCTGAGATGTTAGATCTATGCTAGATCGAATTTGAGCTGTTAGATCTATGCTAGATTGAATCTGAGCTATTAGATATATGCTAGATCGAATCTGAGCTGTTAGATCTATGCTAGATCGAATCAGTGCTATTCGATCGATGATAGATCAAATCGACTTAGATTCGATCATAAAACTTCTCCGTCCATCCCCCTCACTTGTGAGGAATGAGGGGGTAGATATAAGAACTATCGGAGGGGCATAAAGGTAATTTTAAGCTCAGTATCGAATGGAGGTGGTTCGATCTTCTTTCAGCATCGAACATGCAGAATTCGATTTTCTGCCAGCTCTGCGTAACTTTACCATTTTTAGCTTAACTTTCCCTCCGTACCTCCGAATTGCATTTCATTTGTTGAGTTGTGACATAGACACGTATGGCTTTCCAATGACATACTACTAAATATCTAATTCGTTATATAGATATAATGGTGAACCAAATACGTTTAAGATAGCTTTACCTTTAAGCCTTCTTGACACTTATCTGTTAGTTTCGTACCATTGTGGCTTCTTCTTGACATGACACATTATGTCACACCATTTAGTCCCTCAGTTTGGAGTGTGATTTTGGAACATAAGCATACTTCAAACTATAATGAAGTGCTGGAGTGGTTTCGACTCAGTTTTGGGGTGATTAGTGCTATTATGCACTAGTGTAGCCTACCGAATGATCCCCTACCATATAGTCTCCCCATTTGGGAGTCGATCTTGATTCCAGGACGGATTTTAAATTATAAAAATCTTGTGCAGCTTCAAGATACGCCCCTTATTTGGGAGCCGTGATCCAGATGATCAGTTGCCAATTAACTTTTATTTAGCTTGATGCGATACACACACTTGTGTGCTAGTGATCTGCTTTATGAACGTCGCGCCTTGGGTAGTGATTTAGTTTGCACTTATCTTAAGGTGTTGTCTCATTTTCGGTTTGCACTCGCCTAATCTTGGCAATGTGTCCATCTCTTGAAAGATATGTGAAATCTCAATTTTGTTTAACTTTTGTACATGTGAAGTATTATTGTTTCTCGACGACGGGGTTAATGTATTTTAGTCTTTTTGCGGCGACTTGGTCGCTCAGAAGTTTATCCGCTTTGGTTTATGTATATAGGCATAGTCTGATTGATTCTTTTTATCGTCCTGGTGCATCTTGTCTTTCATATAACGGGTTCTTTTGCCGCTAGCAGCACGACTCTCATTTCTATGAAGATCGTGGTTGCGTTGTTAATTATACAACTTGTTACATTCCCGCATTTGGGGATCCGACAATAGTTACGACTGTGAATGATTCCACAAGTATTTTCTGCTTGTTGAAATAAAGGATCATTGTGCCCTCTTTGGCTTCGTAGAAGCCAATGGAATGACTTGCCCAAAGCCACGAGTATGAGAAGACTACTAGGTGCTCTACTCTTAAGGAGCTCTCCATTGAGGAAAGTTATTCGCACAATACGATTTTGCGGGTACTTCTTGAGTCAAATGTTGTTGACTTTGAAAGGTAGATGGTTTTGACAACACATGGTTCTGCTGCTAAGCGCCTCGATTGAGCGATCGGTCATCTTGACGAAGGCCTTCGATTTGCCTTTATCCAGGTCGGATACGGTGACAAGCAAAGAGGCAAAGCTGTGCCAAGATGTGAATCACGATACTCTAGCATAAATATCTATTATGCAATTTCAATTTTTGACTATTTGGGCATTGTGTCGCTCTTGCTTGGATATTTTGTTGCATTCTTGTTGCCTGCATTTTGCTTATGGCACTTTGTGCTTTTACATATTATTGGTCGTTGACATTGATGGCTAATATGGCGAATTAATATTCGTACCTTCGTGGTAATGATACCTTTATAGTAGTCTAAATTTGTTTTCATTTGAGAAAGTTTTCTTCGTATCATGTTGGATAGATGTCCGTGGTGCTACTTTGGACACGTTTGCTTATATCGTGATGGATAAGTGTATGTCGTACTACTTTGGATAGTATTTTGGTCTTATTTTGTCTCGGTTACGATACACTGAGATAATCAATACACTGGAACTGGCTCAACTCTATAGGGTCGACCTAGCTTAATACACTGGAACTGGCTCAACTCTATGTCCTTTCAAACACGTGCAACTCATGTGCGTGATGCGTGACTCAATTACGAGAGAACCTGAATTTCTCTAACAAGATATAAAGTCAATCTCTTTGCTCAATTAACAAACTAAAATTGGAATCGAACAAGAGAAAATAGATTAATGGCTTTGAACATTCACTCAATCAATACATTGACAAATTAATTAACCATAAGTACACCAAATTAGTAAGAGCGCCAAATATAATCTTATTAGAATGACATATTATTAATCCATTTGGCACACTGTACCAGTCACCGACCCCGTAAACGAATGCTAGGATAAAGAGCCGCATTGAAAAACGTAGAATTAAACAACTAAATTTACTTCTCAGCCATTGCAATCTCATGAAATAGACAAAGGTAATGAATTATGTTACACATTCACGTTCTTTATTATTATTATTATTATTATTATTATTATTATTATTATTATTATTATTATTATTATTATTATTATTATTTATTGATCCTCTTCAAAAAATAATAATAGGTCAAGTTGGAGCATCATCTGTCATGACTTATGAAAATGTAACTATTTTAGTTCTTAAGGCTGATATTTACTTAAGTTTTTGTTGATATTGTTAGCATATCTTTAACATTGTTCTTGAGTTTAGGCTGTTTCGCCAGTCCTGATGCCAATCAACTTGGGTATAAGTTTGCCCTCTTTCAATCAGGTTTCTCATAAAAGTGATATGTTTAAGTCGTTTCATATGAAGATATACTTTACGTGGTCCATGAGAGTTTTTGTATTGTTGTCGTAGCATCCTGTGTATCTTCATCAGCTGCATTTTTCAACACAGCTTTTGCAACCATACCTATGACTACTACCACACTGTCACATGCGAGTCAGGTAGCACAATAAAAACTAGTGCACTTAAGTTGGCAACTTTACAATTTTATTTGCTCTGTAAGTTGGTAGGCTTTCGATTTTGATTGTGTATACCATTCGTGTAATAATGATAGGGAGACTTCTTGCACAAGAGTGGAGAGGCGTACAACGATGTTGAATCCCAAAACTGAGCAACTGATGAGCTAATTCTCGGGTTAAAAACTCAGAAGATTGATGAGAATAGTCAGACTTTGTTTTAGACATTTTCTTTTTGGTTTTTCAATATTGTGTTGCTCATGCAGCGCAACTCACTCTTACAATTCTTGTTGGTTTTTCATTATTGTGTTGGTCATGCCGCACAACTTACTCTTACAGTTTTTGTTGGTTTCTATTAAGATGCTAAAGTGTTCCTCAATGCAGTATGCATTAATTTAAATGAAGAATACTCCTATTCATTTGTGTTGTTTTTGAATATCACTGAAAATTGTTCAGAAAAAATGCAGTTCATGACTATATATATATATATATATGATTTGGGGCGGGTTCGTATGCTAACTTGTCAGACTGACGAAACACTCCAGATCATGTTGGTTCTAGGCCATGCTAGAACCAACTTTGTCCTTTACACACATGTACTACAAGCGACGTGGTGAGGGGATGAATGGATCTTTGATGATTTCGGACTGGACTCGAGTTATCCCAAGCTGCCTACGTATCCCCTTGAGTGAATCAAGCTGGACGTAGTTCATTAGTGATAGGTTAAAATATAATCATGTATAATGGTATGTCGAGCATCTCGTGGATATCGAATGTGATGTCGAAGGTAATATCGGGGATGATATCGGAGGCCTTCTATGTCGGGGATGACATCGGGTACGATGTCGAGTGTGATGTCGATGATATATATCGATGATACATATCGAGTGCTATATCGGGGATCTTCGATATAGAGTGAGCATCGTATGAGTATAATTAAAGCCCACATTGATTAGCGAAACTCGGGTATTTATAGACCTTAGAATTTGGGGACCGCACACGTGACATACACGTGAACTGTATTATATCGAATATTATATTCAATATGTACATCAGGGGCCATCCCCGACATAGATCAAATATGGGCCTGGCCCATGTCAGCCCAATACGGGAAATACCCATATCATGTAGTCCCTGGGAGTTATTATTGTAAATAATAATTCAGAAACTAAAATTAACTTTGAATCATCAGTACCTCTTGTCCTGCCAGTTCAAATGACGGAGCTCGGATACGTGAATTCATTGAAAGATGTTGATGGACCCCCAATATAATTTACGTAGCATAGAGGTCCGTGTTTGAATTATCGGAGAGAAGTGCTCCTTGTTAGGAAACGTGTCTTTATTGGGAATTTCCTCCTCTTAGCGCCTCCTCTCAGCGTGAACGCCCGATGAGGCTTATCAATTTGTAGTTGTAGTCCTTCTATTGTTTTCGTAATAAGCGATCGATGCCTTGTTGCGGGGCCTTACCTTTGTATTTTAAGGTGAACAATGCGCAATATCCCGTAGGATTCGTAGATTTTTGCCCATTTTGGGTTCTCTCCTCCGTATCTCGGTGGACAAAGAAGTCAATATCCCGTAGAATTTGTAGATTCTTGCCTCTTTTGGGTTCTCTCCTCCGTATCTCTGTGGATAGGGGATTCAATATCTCGTAGGATTGTAGATCTTCACCCCTTTCGTTTGCGTGGGGTCGTTAATTCCCTGTCATTTATCAAGGGTAGCACAACATGCAATGAATATATATTGATATAAATTTCTCAATAAGTTAGAAACTAGAAGGTGGATAGTTTCCGGTCAACTCCTTTTTATCTTGATGGGTGGGGAATGTATTCCCTCCTCGCCTTAATTGAGTGCATTTCGAGTAACATGCCTATATTCAATGCAAATGACGATATAGAGGGGGATTCGCGCGTGGTCGCAACAGGGCTACGTCGAATAACGTGCGTACCGAGGTGGGTACTTGACCATTTCGTGTGATGGGTTGATGGGCAAGAGGGCCCATAATAATATAGAGACCAATATGTCTCTGCCGGGAGTAGTGTAGAACACGAGGAGGTTGTTCTCCGCACGAGGCCGTCATGACGCCAAAAGCGTTACTGCTCGAGACAAATTGGACTGCTTGGGGTCTTGTATGTGCAATGTTTGCATGTATTATTGTGATTATAGCTTGTGATTGTGTATATGTGATTGTTTATGAAAATTAGGTTTGACCAACCTTGCGTTAGGTTGACGGGTGATTGAGAGTCTCAGGGTCACCGATGAGGGCACTCTTTACTGCTTATTATGATTTTACCCTTATAAGAATTTGGGATATGTGAAAATATTTGAATGTTCCAGCCCGACCATAGCATTAACGTGGCTGGGTCTCGTGTTGGTGAGGTGGGTACATAACTAACTCAACTTTGTAGGTATCTCTTGAGTTATTCGAGTACTTTATCAAATGTAGTATCTGACTGCACTTCGGTTACCTTTACAGGTAAACGTAGTTGATATTGTATCACAAACAATTCCTGCTATACCTTGTGAGGTATGATCTATGGTAACGTGCTTAATATGCCCTACGACAATATTGCATTATATCATAAGAGGTAAATAACTTGGATACCGCGCAATGTATGTTTCACTATACCATTATTGGGCAGTTTCTAGCTGAAGCTATTGTAGTATGTAGCTTCAAATATTGTTACATCTCACGGGTGGTTTTGAGCTATCACCAGCGCAGAGTGTAGGTATGATATTGCTGAGCCTGATGGTGCTGTCAAGATTCTCTGGAAAAAGAGTCTCGTGTTGATTGGCGTAAAGTATGGGCCGCAGTGTCCAAACTAAGAGTAGGAGCGGCACTATATTGCCTTTGCTGTCTAATAACCTTTAGATAATCGTAATCTTTGTTCGCTATTCTGTTTGAATATTCGATTCTTGTTTGAATTCTAGCATTTGCCTTGGGTAGACATCTGTTGTCGTATATTGTATGATAAATATGCAGGTTAAGGTGTTTACTGGCATATCATCATTGGATAGAAGATAAATTGACCTGTTAAAGTATTCTCCAAATTTTCCCGTAGGACAAGAGATATTTTTACCCGTAAGGGTATTCTCTGCCTCATCCCGTAGGATAGGGGATTTGTATACCTGTTAGGGTGTTCTCTGCCATTTTCGGTAGGATATGAGGTATCATTTACCATTTGAGGTATTTTCTGCCTTTTTTTGTAGGCGAATCGATTGATAGTAAAATGCTTGAAATCAAGCAAGGTTGCAATGAGAGTAAAAATCATATGAAACATCATTTTGAAAAGTTAAAGCCCGTCATGGCGGACTGGAGGCTCCCAGGCCAATGTTTGTAAATGACGGTTTACGTCCATATCATTTATAGGTCCAATGAGAGATATCAACATTCTCTTCCATGTAACTTAAACATACGCTTTGTCAATCTTAAAGAGGATAAGATAGGTCATGAGCGAGAAGTCATCGTAAGAAAGACATTGAACTACAATAATTGTGAATGCGATGATGGACGTGTAGAAGTTTTTTGACGTTCTTAGGTTTGTGCCTAGTGCGTATTAGACCGTTTTCTTGCGCTACTAAGTACTGTAGGTTGGCCACCCTTTGAAAGAGTTGTATAGTTTATGATGATGTAAAGCGTAGCATATTGTGCTGCTTGGAATGATATTTTAGTTAACACTTCTTGTGCTCCGGAGCGATTTTATTTAATCAATGCATCCTCATATATTTGAACAATAGTTGTTCATTTTGAACGTTGTATTATATATCTTATAGTCGCAGTGTTATTATTGGAGATCTCATTAGCAATGAGAATTTACCGTGTGTGCTGGTTTTATTTAGAAATTGATAATATTTGTAAAGGGTAAAGTCATATCGTACTACATAGACTGGATTACTTTTAAATTGATTCTCTAATGTGGGTAAGATGTTAACCCTCATAGTGGATATATATGCTGTAATCATGGCGACCGCAACATGTTTTAGAATTTGGTCTTTTTCTTAACTCTCATCTTGCACGCAATAATGAGCGTGTTTCTCGTTGTAAGATTAGTTGCAATACGGTGATGGGTGTAATGCCATTGCAATAAAATTATGGTATGAATGATTTATTCATTTAATAGCGTCATCACACTATTTATGAGCGTCTAGCAATATTCTGCCATTATATAGTTGTTATCTTCAGTTTATTATAATTATGCGGAGTAAGTGTATAACTAACTGCTTGACCTTTGGATCCTCGAACCAGATTTAAAGGAGGCATTTGCAACGATTATATGCCCTTGAGAGTCGTGGTCTTATTTTAGTGCTTTACTGCGCCTTAAGAGGCGGGATACCGTATAGGTACTTGTCCTTGTGCCGTATGAGTCGGGGATACCATGTAGGTACTAGTCGTTGTGCCTTAAAAGGTGGGGATACTGTGTAGGTACTAGTCGTTGTGCCTTAATAGGCGGGTTACCGCGTAGCTACTTGATGTTGTAATATGGTTCGTCTTTGTTCATTTCTCTCTGGATTAATACGAGCATGTCATCTCATATTTGTGCGTAAATTTTTGCGATTAATGTCTCAAAATAACTTATTTATTTGTAATATATAAAGGAATACTTTGTAAGGAGTCATGTATTTGATTTGTTGTCATTTCAGTTATGGTACCTCGTAGGTGCATGATTCATTGTCATTTCAGGCAGGGTACCGCGTAGGTACATGTTTTGTTGCCGTTTTAGGCAGGGTACCGCGTAGGTAAATATTCCTCTTGCCA
Source organism: Linaria vulgaris (assembly GCA_948329865.1). Lineage (NCBI taxonomy): Eukaryota > Viridiplantae > Streptophyta > Magnoliopsida > Lamiales > Plantaginaceae > Linaria > Linaria vulgaris. The sequence goes on from OX415254.1 coordinate 33,775,442, forward strand.
ATTTAGGCATGAAACTGTATAAGTAGACGTTGCTCTGCCATTTATGGCATGTTACCGTGTAGGTAGATGTGACTCTTGCCATTTCTAGCATGTATCCGTAAATGTACATGTTACTCTTGTCATTTTGGGCATAATAACACATAGATAGTTGTTACTCTGCCATTTCTGGCATTTTACCGTATAGGTAGATGTTCCTCTGCCATTGCTGGTATTTTACCGTATTAGTAGAGGTGACGCTGCCATTTCTAGCATGTCTCGTTTGTGTTGTCGGCATTGTCCGTTTCCTCGTTTGAATTCATGAATAAAAGAGGGTTTGTGAGTCTATTTGAATATTTTTTGTCATATCCTATAGGATAGTAATTAAACAAATTACCTGTTACGATATTCCTCTCCCTTCTCCATAACTTTGTGGATAGGGAATTATGATCCCATAAGATTTGTAGATATTCATTCTTTTCGGGTGCTCTCCTCCCTATCGCGGTGGATAAGGGAGTTATGACCTCGTAGGATTGTAGACAGTTATTTCCGTCGGGTTCTCTCTTGCCTACCATGGTGGATAGGGGAGTTATGACCTCGTAGGATTGTAGACAGTTATTTCCGTCGGATTCTCTCCTGTCTATCACGGTGGATAGGGGAGTTATGACCACGTAGGATTGTAGACAATCGCTCCGTCGTGTGCTCTCCTGCCTATCGTGGTGGATAGGGGAGTTATGACCTAATAGGGTTGTAGATAATCGCTCCCTCAGATGCTCTCCTGCCTATCGTGGTGGATAGGGGAGTTATGATGGATATGGGAGTTATGACCTCGTAGGATTGTAGATAATCGCTCCCTCGGGTGCTCTCCTGCCTATCGTGGTAGATAGGGGAGTTATGACCTCGTAGGGTTGGTAGACAATTTATGTCCTCCTTATCTCGATGGATAGGGGATCTCTTCTTCTCCTTGTTTTGTTAACGGAGGATGTCTGCGTTCCTGTCATTTAAACAGATAACAACATATGCAACAATATATAAATATCAACATAAAACTTCAAGATAGATAAACGCCAAGAACCAGATAGTCTCCGATTTGCTATCCTTCAGGATATGAGATACTTTTACCCTTTAAGGTATATTTCTGTCTTATCCCGTAGGATATGTTTGTTCCTGCAATCAATATGTCAAAACAAAATAGAGAGACATATAACATTCTATAGATAAAGATTAATAACGGGTAACAATTGAGAACCAGGTAAATCCCAGTTCGCCTATGTATCCCGTAATAAGGGAATAAGACATGCGTGGTTCTTCTTGTTTTAGCTACAAGCCAGCCCCGAAGGGGCAATTTAAGTAAATTAATATTGTTCCAATAATAATTAAAGATAGAGATTAAGGAATGTCCGGTGTTGCGGATATCGGAGATACGAAGATATCCAATGAATACGTATAACGGGTAAGTTGTGATATCGGGCTTAAGAGATATTGAAAGCCATCCCAATATCAGGTATGATTATTTATCGAGAATAACGTATATCAAAAGTGGATGTCCATGTCGAAAATACGTTCGATATCGAATGTGGTATTCGATATGTGGGTGAATCAGTATAACCTAATTAATTGCAGAATATGCAGGTGAATAATATAATGTAATTGATATGACTTATCTTAACTGGCGGAGCAAAGTCCACACTCGATATGCTCCAGGATTTTGATGAGTCTGAGCCAGCCCAGAGTCGTAAGGATGAGCATGAAAAGCATAGGTCCAATGGTGCTGCAACTTGCCAGTATTCTCGATGAACTCAATTGAATTTTATGGTAGTGTATGAACTACGTTCAGCTTGATTCCCTCAAAGGGATACGTAGGCAACTTGGGATAACCCGAGTTCAGTCCGAAATCATAAGAGATCTATTTGTCCACATACGACGCCAATGATTTGGGGCGGGTTCGTACGCTGACTTGGCAGGCTGACGAAACACTCCATATCATGCTGGTTGTAGGCCACGCTGGAACCAGCTTTGTCCTTTGCACACATGTACTCCAATCGACTTGGTGAGGGGACATATAGATCTTTGATAATTTCGGATTGGACTCCGGTTATCCCAAGCTACCTACGTATCCCTTTGAGAGAATCAAGCCGGGCGTAGTTCATTAGTGATAGGTTAAGTATATAATTAGGTATAATGGTATGTCGAGTATCTCGTGGATATCTAATGTGATGTCGAAGGTGATATCGGGAATGATATCGGAGGCCTTCTATGTCGGGGATGACATCGGGTACAATGTCGAGTGTGATGTCGATGATATATATTGATGATACGTATTGGGTGCTATATCGAGGATGATATCGGGGGTCTTCGATATAGAGTGAGTAGCGTATGATTATAATTAAAGCCACCTTGATAGCGGAACTCGGATATTTATAGACATTGGGATGCGGGGACCGCACACGTGACATACACGTAAGCTGTACTATATCGAATATTATATTTGATATGTACATCGGGGGCCATCCCTGACATAGGTCAAATATGGGCCTGGCCCATGGCCGGCCAAATACGGGAATACCCATATCAATATATATATATATATATGTATATATATGTATTGAGCTCATGACCATAGTAATTACAAATGCAAGGAGGAATACCCCAGATCATATTTTCTACACTGATCAGTCTCATTCAGTCTAATGCCGTAGTTGTTTATAGTTAATTCATGAGGCTTTCTCCTTTTGGTGCTTTTAAGCTAAGTTTGATGGGGGTATTTTAGGAAAGGCCCAATATAAATGTTGGGCCGACTCACAAAGAAAGGCCCATAAAATTGTAGATCGAACAGAAGGAATTCGACTTTAAATGAATATCGAATGCGTAGGATTTGATCTAAGAGATAGATCGAATCAACACAATTCGATATTCATTCCACAACTACCACGGGGTCCACCCCGTCCTCTGACATAATCTAGACGCATTGAAGACTATCTCACTTCTACTCAATATTGAATCGTCCTAATTCGATACACAACTATTCGATCTTCACTCGATCGAAGCTTCCCGATTCGATACTTAACAGTACAACCATCACTATATTGAAGCTTCCTAATTCAATACAGAGCAATTCGAGATACATAGTATAGAAGCTATCCGATTCGACTTTCACCTGATTCAACACACATTACCTCGAACATGAACAATTCAACATTCAATCAATCGAACCTCAGTGATTCGATCTACCTCGCAAATATTGTATTTTTATTTGTATTGCCTAGTCAGCTTGTATTAGGTGTTCCAGACCAAGCTAGTCTAATTTATATTCGATCAACATTAATTTGGCATCTATTGGGCCTTTTGCAACAATTTCAGGTGTATTATAACCCAGACGAAATAAGATCAAAATATTGGCGCCGTCTGTGGGAACACCACATTTCCCAGTTCATTAGGCATAGAATCTAGAATGACCAGATTACGGAGTAGAGCAGCGGAGAGTAACAATGCTGAAACAGAACGAGCAACTGCGAATCAGACGATCACAGTAGCAGAAGGACCGTTGACATTACCCACTGCGGTGCCTATGCCTGCGAGGCGGGACTTGCATGGACCATTGGGAGAAGATTGGCCTACACTGGATGCAGGCGCATCAAGGGCGAAAACTACGACAATATCGCTGCCAAGTGCTCTCAGAGATGAAATATTGACAATGGTTCGATTAGCAATGACTGCAGCACTGCCCGCCCCACCAACGCAAACACCGCCACCAGCGGTTCGCGGCGAGGGCATGCGGGAGCAGCGATCTGTGGCCAAGGGTCCAGGTGTAGGAAACAGAGATAAAGCCCATGTGGACAACCGTAGGGGAATACTTACCTCGGTCGAGGTACAGTCGAAGAGGCACCGCGACGCAAGAGGAAGAGAGGAAAGCCGACACGACGACATGAGAAGACGAGAGGAGAACAACATGAGAAGACACGAGAAGAGTCATGGCAACGACTCCGGAAGGGAACAAGCCGAAGTCACGAGGAAGTTAGAAAGACTCGAGAGAGAAAAAACGGCCATAGTGAACTGAATAGAGCGACTCGGAAGTGCTCTCCGGAGTACCCCGTTCTGTGAAGAGATAGAAGCAGAAATTTTGGGACAAGGTGAGAAAATACCCGCGCTGAAACCTTACGATGGAAAGACGGATCCCCACGATCATCTTTTCCAATTGGACACAACGCTAACCCTGTACAGGTTTAAAGAGAACATGCATGTCAGAATATTTTCCACTACCTTATTTGGGGTAGTACTGGATTGGTTCACCCGAATTGCTCTGGGATCGATCAAGACTTACAAGCAGCTGAGAAAGATGTTTGAAATTCAATTCTCTAGTCAGTCAAGGTTGGTGCAAGACCACTCCCATCTGTACTCCATCACTCAAGGTGCTAGAGAAACCTTGAAGGACTTCATGAGCCGCTTCAACGCAGAATTGCTGAGGATAGACTGCCCCAACGGAGATATGATCATGAGCATAATCTTTTGTGCAACCAACAAACTGGCCTTCAGCGAGAATCTGGTCAGGTTGCAGCCTAAGATGATTGAGGAGATAAACAACATCCTTCAGCAAGTGGTGCACCGCGAGGATATGATGGCCATCAAGGCAGTTGTTGTTGCACCCCTAAAAGAAAAAGAGAGATGAAGAGATGAGGAGAACCGCAACAGAAACATGAATAACATGTACAGGGATACGTCGCCGAGACGATATACGACCCTAAATGCTAATATCATGAGAGTTTTTGGGATGGCAAAAAGGAAAGGTTGATTGAAGGAGCCAAGACAGATGAAAGACTCCAAGGCAACGAGGTTGTTGACCCATTACTGTAAATACCACAAACAGAATGGCCATGAGACCGAGGATTATTAGGATCTAAAAGACGAGATTTAACGATTGATCAAGGATGGCAAACTCGTAGAGTATGTCAGAAATTTGAAGGAGCAAGAGGATAATACGGATAGAGATAGATCTCGTTATCTGAAAAAAGACAAGCAGAAGGTGATCGACATGCCACATGTGCTGGATTATCCCCAGATAGCAGACAACAACATCAGGAAAGGAATCATACATATGATTTCAGGAGGCCCGGTCGAAGCGGATTCCGTAAAGGGTTAAAAAAAGACCACGAGGGATATCGAATAGGACCGCTTTGTCGGCTTCATGGATCTTTTGAGAATTGAGGAGATGCCACAGGAAGATGTCACTTTCTCAACGACAGATATCCGCAAGTTGAGCTCTCAAGCCATTCAGGCAGGAAAATTGAACTGTCCCTAGGTGATAACAGTGGATATAGCCAATTTCGAGGTGATAAAAGTGCTGGTGGACCAGGGCAGCTCCGTAAATGTACTGATGAGGTCAACATGGGAAAAAATGGGTTTGGGATACCAAAGATTAAAGCCGGTCAGAACTTCGCTTCACGGTTTTGGTGGCCCAGAAATAGTGCCCCACGATATGGTTACACTCCCCACTTTGCTGGGAACTGTGCCTCAAAGGAAAACACTGCTGACAGATTATGCAATGGTTGAAAAGCCCTTCCCGCACAACACCATTTTGGGAAGGCTAGTGTTGAATGCTTTTTGAGCACTGCCATCAACCTACCATCGAATGGTAAAATTCCCAACTCCTGCAGGAACGGGAGAGGTTATATCGGATCACAGAGACGGTTGGCAATGTTATGTGGCATCGCTCAGATTGCAGCCACAAGAAGACAAAAAGCGTTGAATGCTCTGGGTCCAATGGAGATGGAGCAAATTGATTGAATCGCTCTTTTACTCATTTTTGCAAGTCTTTAGTTTTATGCACATTTTGAACAACTCTTATTCGTCCCCTCTGCTTTGATAAGTATGAGGAGCTGCTATGTACTGACCTAAAACAGGGACACCGAAGACTTGAGCCCGAGGACACCCTCGGAAAACAGATGCAACATAGCTGAAAAGTCAAGCTTTGACCTATTCCTAATATGATTATATCTCCACGTGAGATACTTTTGATCTGATTTGTTGGAATATTGTCGTAACAAATGCAGAAAATGCAGAATCCCGCGTCGCAAGGTTGAATACATAACATTGATGAATTGCAAGACCAAAGAAGGCCTCAAAGATGAAGAAAAGGGACGGACACTCTGTCTAAAATGACAAGTGCTAACGACAAATCCCTCAAAGACGACGAAAAGGGATGGACACTATGTCTAAAACGACAAGTACTAACCGTAAATCCCTCAAAGACGAAGAAAAGGGACGGAGACTCAGTCTAAAATGACAAGTGCTAGCCGCAAATCCCTCAAAGACGAAGAAAATAGATGGACACTCTGTCTAAAACGACAAGTGCTAACCGCAAATCCCTCAGAGACGAAGAAAAAGGACATACACTCTATCTAAAACGACAAGTGCTAACCACAAATCCCTCAAAGACGAAGAAAAGGGGACAGACACTCTGTCTAAAACGACAAGTGTTAACCGCAAATCCCTCTAAGATGAAGAAAAGAGATGAACACTCTGTCTAAAATGACAAGTGCTAACCGTGAATCCCTAAAAGACAAACAAATGGAACAGACACTCTGTCTAAAACGATAAGTGCTAACCGTAAATCCCTAAAAACGAGGAAATGGATGGACACACTATCTAAAACGACCAGAGCTGACCGAAAATCTCGCGGCGATCGAGAGTAAAAATTAATACGACGTATGATGCAGTGAGAAGGCATTAGAAACATATGTCAAAGCCATTCTAGAGTACCATGCGACATATAAATTGTCAAAATAAAAGTAAATTGCAAAAATCGCATTTGCAAGAAAAGGCAGTCTAAAGATGCAAGTAGATAGGCAATTAAAACATCGCGAAAATAAAACACAAAATATACAAAAAAAGAAATTCAAATAGACATATTGTTCCAAAACAAACGGACGGCGCAACGCCAAACCAAATTAGACAAATTGTTCATAAAAGCAAAAAAATTAAAACTAGGCTTTTAGCCTTCAGCGTCATCTTCATCCTCAGAGGAGGGATAAGTGGCGGGCATTGGCAGAGGCGGAGGCATTCCTCGATTGGCAAAGGCAGAGGTTCCGTATTAGGATCCAGTGACAAGTCCAACCACTGCGGATTGAACCCGCCACGCAGGTAGCGAGTGCTGTGGAATTGCTGCACTGTAAGCACTTGGACTCTTTCCGCATCTCGGGCCTCTCGTCGAGCACTGATTTCTTGGAAGGTGTTGCTCTGAAGAAACTCCTCGGCAATCTCCACCCTTTATTGCGCAGTAGGAACCTAATCAAGTAACAAAACAAGATTAACAATGAAGAATAGAAAAATATATATTTAAAAATCAAAGGAAAGAGCCAATACCTCGCTCATGCCGCGTGCATATCCAACCTCTTTGGCCTATGCAATCCTCTCCTTCTTAGCGGTGAGCTTCTTCTCAAGCTCTGCGACTCGCTTTTCCAGCGCAGTCTTACTAGTTCGCATGTTGGTAACCTGCAACTCAAGCCGGTCAACAGCCTCTTGCAAGAGTTTCGCTGCCTCCCTTTCTCCGCTAGCCCGGGTAGCATAATCCCTCATTTGTTGCAAGGCCTTCTCTTTTTCTGCTAGCGCAACCTTCAGTGCATCGGGATCACTATCCAGAAATTCAGCCGTTAAGCGTTCTAGCCCGCTCACCCTGTCCTCGTGGGCCTGCCTCAACCCTTCAATCATCGCATCCACAACTCCTCCAATCTAGACAAGAAACAACAAAAGTTTGAGTAACAAAGCATAAAACAAATATTATATACCAAACTGCATTATCACATTACTGTGCTCATCATATGGAGTGCTTGCCGCTCTACTTTCTTCTTTTCCTCGGCAGATACCGCGAAGGGGACTGCGAGCCTCGGGAAAAGCACCTTCAGAGCATTGATCGCCTCCTCCTCAAAATGGTGAAAATCAGTGATGCGGGCCTGTGGATCCTGGTTGGTCTCAACCCTAACACTTGCCCCAGTAGCAGGAACCGAAGCACCAGCAGGCAGTGGACCGGATGTACGTGGGACAGGGGGACATCACCTCCTATTTGAGAACGATTTTGAGGTGCTTTCATTCTTTTAGCCAGCACGGCCACCTCAATCTGTTCAGCAGTCTTGCTCTCATCCATTGCAGGTCTATCAAAACCTCCCGCCTGACTGAACTCAGCTGGGGGAGGCGATTTTTCATGACCCCCACTCATAAGATCCTCAAAGGGATGAGGCGGTGCGTCGGCTCGGGCATATGCAGAAGCTTCGCCTGTAGGCTTCTTACCTTTGGTTTTCCTTTTCCTTGGAGGTGGCATGGGAATATGTGCAGTTGTTTGGGAACCCTCACCTTCTGCGGCCAATACTCGACTAATGCGGGCGTGACGGTTCATGATGAATTGACCTAAGAAAGAGAGAAACAGAACATTATTACCATAACAAAATTGAACGAAAGAGAACAACATTAATTAAAAACGCATAATTTGTACCAAGAGTGAATCTCCCAGTATATTGAACTAGAGACAACTGAGCTAATGACAGTAAGCGATTTTTAGTGAGTTTTCTAAGATTAAATTGGTGGTTATGTACCAGGTTCGCCCTAAAATTTTCACCTAACATAGGAAAACCTACTCCCCGGAGAATCACAACTTTAGGAACATCTGCCCAGTCCCGACGCATACACGGAGAACTCATCCACATAACTTTCCTCGATATAGAAGTATCGTTTCTTCCAGTCTTTCTCGTAACCAAAGAATTCACCTTCCAAAAATTTATGGTGCCTCAGTGCTTTTATGTGATAGAAGCCTACCTCCCTTTTACACACCTCGAACAGCGCCCAAAACTCGTTGGGCCTGCACGACTGGCCTAAGCCTTTCATGACGGTGATAAAACCAACTATATGCTCGAACGAGTTCGGCATCAGCTGACTCGGCATGAGTCCGATAACCTTAAAGTACGTCTGACCTCGCCGGGCACAAGAAACCGTAACCCATTAGCCAATTGCCCCACAAACACGGTGAGATGACCAGGGGGAGCAGTATGCATACGCTGGTCTGGATCGGGAATCACTATCTTATACTTATTCCCTATGCAATACGTTTCGCGCAGGAAGGGGCGACTATGCTGCAAACGTGACATATAAGCAGTGTACACCATCCCTGGGACCTCTTCATAGTCATCAAACTCCCTGTTGATGACCTCATTTTCCTCGCCTGCTTCACTGTCAGCACGATTATCTTCTACGGGATGAGGGGGCAAATCATCTCCCCCAACCTGCGGCGCCGGATGATCATCACCCTCATCAAGATTATCATCCCTGGCCCAGTCAACCGAATCTATGTCAACGACCTCATAACCATCTCATTGGGCTAAATTCGGACCTGCAGGATCGCCTCCAAAACCCACTACTGAGTTGACAGAATCGGAGTTTGAGGCTCTACTAGACTCACTCCCAGACGAAGACTCTGAACTTACCGTCTAGATCGACACAAACTGAAATAAAATAAAAAAGAAAAAAGAGCTAACTATGCAACTATGCACATACGTCACTCCCAATACTTACGACAACTACGTGATACGCTTAAAGCACAATAAGCTAACACAAATAACAAGATGCAAAATTTACCAAATAATCAACTACCTTGATTAAAGCTGCAAAATCACCAAATTAATTGCGAAGAACACTGCCCAAGAAGAAAAAGAGAAAACAAAGTTAGAAACAAAAAATTACATTTTCAAGAAAATTGTGAAAAACTTTTAGAAGGCATTAGATCGAATGACCTATCATTTGATACAACCTGCATCAAATTGGGTACATTCGATGCTGGGAGTATCGAACCGTGCCTATTCGATATTACTCACATGTAAGCCGAAATTCTGCGAAGGGAAGAGTGAGGTCCTCCGCCCCTCTTCCCCTATATATAGAGTGAGAAAAAGCCCATTTGGCCCATCAAAATGAATGTCGAATCGAGCAATTCGACATAGCTCGCAGGATCGAACAATGCCAATTTGATCGACACCGAGAAAAAGGCGAAATATCGATCGAATCCTCTACCATTCGATTTGGGACTAAAATCGAATCTGACCCATTCGATCTATGATGATTACCTAAAAAAGTTTAAATTAATATATGTATAATACATGTATGTAAAAGAAAACTGCAAAGCTGAACCCACAACATTATGGCTTGCATTCATAAAATCAGAACATGAGATCAAAAGCAAATATTTGGGACCCACATTCTCCAAATACTGGCTCCCAATCGGAGGCATAATTTTCAACAATGACATAATCGACAAATACTTGGCGACGTAGTCAACACAAAATCTTAGAGTTTGGCACTCGCTCTCTAACCCAGACCGACTCCCAAACTGGAGGGGCTATATGATGTGGGTATTTTAGGAAAAGACCCAATATAAATGTTGGGCCGGCCCACAAAGAAAGGCCCATAAAATTGTAGATCGAACATGAGAAATTCGACTTTAAATGAATATCGAATGCGTAGGATTTGATTTAAGAGATAGATCGAATCATCACGATTCGATATTCATTCCACAACTACCATGGAGCCCACGGGACGGAGTCTATAAATACCCCGTCCTCTGACATAATCTAGATGCATTGAAGACTATCTCACTTCTACTCAATATCAAAACGTCCTGATTCGATACACAACTATTTGATCTTCACTCGATCGAAGCTTTCCGATTCGATACTCAACAATACAACCATCACTATATCGAAGCTTCCTAATTCGATATAGACCAATTCGAGATACACAATATCGAAGCTATCCGATTCGACTTTCACCTGATTCGACACACATTACCTCGAACATGAACGATTTGACATTCAATCGATCGAACCTCAGTGATTCAATCTACCTCGCATATATTATATTTTTATTTGTATTGCCTAGTCAGCTTGTATTAGGTGTTTCAGACCAAGCTAGTTCGATTTATATTCGATTAGCATTATTTTGGCATCTATTGAGCTTTTTATAACAATTTCAGGTATATTTTAACCCGGATGAAATAAGACCAAAATAAAGTTAATTTCTTTTTTTTCCCCATTGATTTCCTTCAGGATGGCATAGTCTCCCTCTGTTACATGTGCATGTAAACAATACACATACGGGAGAAAATCATTAATATTAGTTACTTCAAGAAAGGCATGCATACTTCTTAAAAGATATGCATCAAGATAAAGATTGATGTACAGTATCACATTGATATATTTCTTCTTTAATCCCTTGGCTGATTGCAATAATCAATGCACGTGTGCCACGGTAAGAGAAAAAATAAATAATCATCTTGAATTTTAGATTAAGTGTGATTTCAGAAATGTTGCATTTGGGTGTGATCATTGATACGAGAGATTATTAGGTGCAGCCGTTGTATGTATATCTACTACCAATACACGGTGGGGATGGGGTGTTGGGTGATTATTCCTACAATTTAGGGATCTCGTGTTTTAATCTCAATCATCGGTTGTACATACAACAGATGTATATAATAATTTCTCCATTGATACAGGCCTCCTTAGTAATATTATATTATTATATGTTGTAGTTAATATTAGATTAATTATTAAATATATATTATATTGTATAAGATTGTGGGTAGTTATCTATATTAGGGGGAGGTGATGTAGTTAATTTATTTGCTTATAAATGTAACGTATTTGTGTATTCTTTTTTTATTCTTATTTCTTAGGAGATGCGTCCTTTTTCGAATTAGGACTTTATAAAGTTTGTGCAAAACATTTGATTATTGGACGTATTTGTGGGGACTATATATGAAGGGTCTTAAATTAAATTTTTTTTAATGACTAGTCCAAATTAAGGTATTTGAGGTAAGTTGTTTATTTAAACAAAAGTGCTATCAATGTGAACTTTAAGGTCGTGTTTGCAAACTCTTAAATAAAGCTATAACCGACTTCTAATTTAAATTAAGCACTTTTAGAGTGTTTGGTTCATAAGTGGTGTTTGCAAACTCTTAAAAAAAGCTATAATCACCTTCTCTTTTGAACAAGTGATTTTGGGGTGTTTGCAAATCTAGCTTTTTTGGTTACAAAACTTTTTTTAAGCTAAAAAAGCTCACAATCTTCAAGCTGGTGTGGGGGTGCTTTTGGCTTAACTAAAAATTGTGAACTTCTAATTTTCCACTAGAGTTTGCAAACACCACCATAATCTAAAGTCCCGAAAGTACTTATTTTAAGTAAATAACCGCCACAATCTGGAACTTGCTATATACCTCCTTTTAGCTTGTGGTAGTTATTTCTAGTATAATTTTTTGGGATAATTCTATCAAACCCCCCAAACTATGGGGTGATTTACCGCACAGGGTCAGAACTTTAATTTTAGCGGCAGTGCCCCCTGAACTTTGGTCGTTTGTGCGTGTTGGTTTTAGTGCGTGTTCCGGTCACATTTTACCGGAATATTCTTAGAATATTCCCTCACGTGTCCGACTCACGTGACCCGTCAGGGGTAAAATAGACCCGTCACATAAAAAAATTAAAAACAAAACTCTAAACATCAGGGGGCAAAACCTAACACTCATAACACAACTATCAAATTTGGGGGCGTTTTTAGGGTTCGTCGATAAAATTAATTTTGCTTAATTTCCGATCAATTTCCGCGTTATAATCATTAAAATGGTGTGGGTTCTCCGTATATCCAGCGACGATCTTCCAGAATGCCGAAATCATCCCGATTATGGTAAGTTTAAATCGAACCGAAACCCTAATTTCTTAAAATTTTTGTCGATTTGCTTAGTCTTTGGTTTTAATTAGTAACTTACGACTCACAGAATGTTATAATAAGTGTCAATGTTTGCAATTTTGCATTTTGTTCCTATTACGTGGGCTAGGGTTAGAACAGTGGTCCCGAAATGATTGTTTTTTTCAATTTTGTTGCTGCACATTGTTACTTCTGTTGTAGAATAAAAGGGGAGATATTAGGTTGTGCAGTGTTGGGGTTTGATCCTTAATAAAAATTGATGAATATTATGTTAGTGTATTGATTTGCTTTGCTTTACTTGTTGTGGTCCATCCATATTCTATCATTGTCATGCTTTTCAATAACTTAGTCTTTTGAGCATTTGTCATGTGAATAACCTAGCATACATACTTAACAAATATTTTCATTATTATTGCAGGAACTGATCCTGAAGATTTCACTATCACACTTCATCACAGTGGCAAGTTTAGACACAGTAGAGTTGTGAGATATGTGGGGGGAGATGTTAGTCACATTGACTATTGCAATGTGTCAGAGATAAGCCTGCAAGAGATTTATGCAATGAGTGAAGCTGCTGGTTTTAAGAAGGATGAGGATTCCAAGTTCTACTGTAGTCAGTTTGGTGAGAATGATTTGTCAGTTATGGATTACTTGTGGAGGGATGAGGAAACATTGAAGCTTGATAAGTATTTAGATGAGGACAGAGTGGTGCATTTGTACACAGAGGGTGGGGAGTTATACAATGTGTTGGAGGATGATGGGGAACCTTCTGATGGAGTTGCAAATGATACCTTTAGAGGTCAAGAAGAGGTTGGTTATGACTTGAGAGAAGATTTGGAAGCTGATGGTGAAGATGAGGTTGAGGAGAAGGCTGGTTTATGGGATGAACTTATACAAGATAAAGAAGCAGTTTTGTCTGATGATGCAAATTCTGTTGGGAGTGATACAGATCTATCAGAAGGTTTCAGTGATAGTGGGGAGGAGTGGTCAGATGATGAATCTTTGTATGTGGCTGCTGGAGAAACTGAAGCACATTGGATTCCCCCCTCTGCATATGATGAAGAAGATGTTTTTGAGGAGGAAACTCCTGTGAATACACAATCTCCTGAAGCTAAAAAAGATGAAGTCCCAGAACCTGAAAACAATCAAGTCCCCCCTACTGAACAGCCAACTCAAACCCCACCACCACCTTCCACTCAAGCACAACAACCATCTCAGAAACCTGTTGTGGAGAAACTGTCAAGGGGACAATGGAATTACATGGGTTATCCTGTGTTCAATCCAGTAAGGGATATGACAAAGCCCATTTTCCACCCAGGACTGTGTTTCCAGAGTGCAGCTATTTTCAGAAGAGCAGTGAGGGAGTTTGCTATTTTGGTTGGGAGGGATATCTCATTTGTGAAGAATGACAAGCACAGGATCAGAATCAAGTGCAAAAATGACAAATGTGATTGGATGATTTATGCATCAGAGGTGGGAAACTGTAAGACTTTGATTGTGAAGACATGGAAAGGAAAGCATATATGTCAAAGGCAGGAGGTTGTTAAAGCAGCAACATCAACATGGGTTGCAGAGAAATATCAGCTGATGTTGAAGTATAATCCAGGAATGGCTGCTTCTGCATTAGTTGACATGGTGAGGAATGACACTAAGATCAAGTTTACAAGGTTCCAGATGTATAGAGCAAAGAGTAAGGTGAAGCAGTTGAGTGTGGGTAATGATAAGAAGCAGTATGCACTTCTGTGGAGGTATGCAGCTGAGATAGTCAGGAGTGACCCTGACAACACTGTGAGGATAAAGACCATGCCTTCAGAGAATGGTCCAATATTCAAAAGATTTTATATTTGTTGGGGTCAACTGAAGAAGGGTTATAAGGCAGGATGCAGGAAGATACTGTGTTTTGATGGGTGTCATCTGAAGGGCTACTATGGTGGGATATTATTGAGTGCTATTGGGATTGATGCCAACAACTGCTTGTTTCCCATAGCCTATGCTGTAGTTGAAAAAGAGAAGAGGGAATCATGGGTGTGGTTCATGGATCTGCTTGTGAAGGATTTGGATATTACAGAAGATGGAAGTGGTGGATATGTGGTGATATCAGACAAACAGAAGGGCCTTATAGATGCTGTGGAGAGTGTGTTCCCATATGCACAACACAGATTTTGTGTTATGCATATGTATGGGAATTTTAAGCAAAGTTTCAAGGGGCTTCCATTGAAGACACTACTGTGGCAGGCTGCAAAGTCCACAAGAGTTGATGAGTTTGAGGGGTTTATGAAGGAGATAAGGGAGAGGGATTTAGAGGCTTTTAAGTGGCTTGCAATGAGGCCTGCAAGGTACTGGTCTAGGTCCTACTTCAAGCCAGGATTCAATTGTGATGTGTTGCTCAACAACATGTGTGAGTCCTTCAATGCCATGATTTTGGAAGCCAGACCTAAGCCTATAATTGATTTGTTGGAGCACATCAGGCTTATCTTAATGAAGAGGACTTATGTGAAGAGGGATCTATCACTTAAGTGGATTGGGGAGGTTTGTCCAAATATTCATAAGGTGTTGGAGAAGACACATGAGAAGAGCAGTGAATGTAAGGCATTTTGGAATGGAGCAGAAGACTTTGAAGTTAGCAGCCCACATGGTCAAATGAACTGTAACATTGCAAGAAGGGAATGCACATGTAGGAAGTGGCAAATTAGTGGCATTCCTTGTGCACATGGCATGGCTGCCTTATACTTCAAAGAGTGTGATCCTTCTGAGCATGTTGAGGAATGTTTCAAGATCTCTGCTTATAATGAGAGTTATAAGCATTGCATGCACACCTTGAGAGGTCCTGAGGATTGGCCATTGTCTGAGCTTCCACCATGCCTTCCACCCATTCCAGAAAAGTTACCAGGCAGGCCCAAGAAGAATGACAGGATCAAGCCTCCTGAAGAATTAGAAGAATTGAAGAAGAGGGGTAGTCAAGGGGAGAGGGTGAAATTGAGCAAGAAGGGTGTGGTGATGAACTGTGGGTTCTGTCACAAGGCTGGGCATAATAAGAGGACTTGTCCAAAGAGGCATGAAATATTAGGCACTGAGGCTACTACTGGAGTAGACATTCCTCCAAAGACAACAAAAGCTGCAAAGGTAAATATTAACTGATTTTTGCTAACTAATATTTGATCATTAACACTCATAACATGTACTAACTAAATTGTTTATTGCAGCCATCTAAGAAAGGGAAAAAAAAGAGTGCCAAGAAGAAGAAGGATTCCAAAAAGACTGCTGCTGGTGATCATGAGCCTCAAATGACAGATTTAAATGATGGTGTAGCAGATGATCAGGTGGTATCTAGCATACAGGATGGACCTACAGTTACTACCCCATCTAGATCAAGCCCAAGATTCACAAGCCAGACCAAAGTACCTTCACCAACACCTATTGCAAGCCAGCTTTCTCCAACTAGATCAAGCCCAAGGTTTACAGTACAGGTCAATGCTACTTCTTCACCACCTGCTCCAAGAAGGAAAAATGTTAAAAGAAAGTTAGTAACTGAGGAAGAGGGGTTGGAAGTTAGGGAGAGGCAGAGTAGAAAAGTGAAGAAAGTGGCAAGACTGGTTGAGGAGGTTAGTGGTAAGAAGGTGACCAAGAAAAATGTCAACAACAAAGCCAAAAAGGCCAAAGTCACAACAGAGGAAGAGGAGCCAACACTTGCTGAGGTTATTTGCTATTTAAATGCTTTCCAAATTATTGAATCTTTGGTTATTGCTATCTGCCTGAACCAACCACTTTGGTTTGTTTACAGGTAAAAAAGAGAGATGGAGAATTGAAAAAGAAGGGGGCCTCCACTTCAGAAGAAATTGGCCCTAGGTATGAGGTAAAAACTGCCTTGTGCATGTTTTTGGTGAGAAATACCATTATCTATTGGTTGAGGTCCCAAAATGATTGTTTATTTTTCATGTGTTTTTGTTGCAGTCATCTAAAAGGGAAAAAGTGAATAGAGTGTGCAACCCTGCAAGTGTTGTGGAGAGAATAGTTGACACAGCACTTAAAAAGGCACTTAACAATACAGTGAGCAGGATTTTGAAGGGCAATCAGCCCTTATGAGCATCTATTTTGGGAGGGATAACAATGTGATGCCCATTTTGCATTTTGTTATGAACAGTTCTTATTTTTCTTGTAATGTAGGAGTATGAACAATTGATGTTATGGCTTGAGATGTTTTGTTATTTTGATGTTGAATTTTTGATGTTCTAATGGTGTATAATTGGTGTATTTAGTCATCCTTTTTTATGGTATATGATGTTTTTTTTATTGTATATAAATGACCAAACTAATAAAATTCAAGGCCTAAATTAGAAATTTAAAATATAGTACAGGGGGCGTTTCAGAAAATTGAAATATAGTTAAAGGGTATAACTTGAAAAGAAACAATAGTTCAGGGGGCAAATCGCACACTTCATAGTTCAGGGGGCAAAACGCACACTTAGTATAGTTTGGGGTGCGACAAAGTTTAAAAGAATTTTTTTGGACAAAAATGCCCTTAAACTATAACATGTGCTGTGCACGTGGCTTACTGTTCCGGTAAAAATATGTTCGGAAAACGCACAAAAGTAAATCGCACAAACGACCAAAGTTCAGGGGGCACTGCCGCTAAAATTAAAGTTCTGACCCTGTGCGGTAAATCACCCCATAGTTTGGGGGGTTTGATAGAATTATCCCTAATTTTTTTACACCTTTTTCAACTTTTAGATTTTTTTACAAACACCACCAACTTATGACTTATACAATTTTTTACAACTTACTCTTAAATTATAAGATTGTGCTTTTAAAGAAGAGTTTTCAAACACCACCTAAGTAGAAAAGAATGCGAAATTCATGGATAGCTATTTATATAAGTATGTATTATATATGTAGTTAATCACTGTTCCACGAGGCGATTAATAAGAACCGAATATAATGAATAGATGGTACAATTAGAAAGAGAATATGGCAATATATATTCTTTTAATTGACACATTTTTTTCTCTTATTATGCATGAATTCATTGCGCGCGATAGATAATGCCGTGGTATAACTAAAGACGAATACAGTTTTGATTATTTTGTTTCAAGCTAGATCCCATCAACTATGAATTTATGTGCAATGAGAGCAACTGTATAGAAAAGAAATCTTAATTTGGACGGTGCAACTGCTTGAATATCAAGTTAGGTTATTTTTTCTCTTTTGATGGGATTATTTAGGATAGGCCCAAATTCGATATTGGGCCCGCCCAGCAGTGAAGGCCCGGAAAGACGGGCGTATCGAACGGCAAAGGTTCGACGCGGATTCAGCATCGAACCACCCCTGTTCGATGCTTACTCTTCGACGCCTGAAGGATCCCATGGGACGGGGTCTATATATACCCCGCCCCTATGCCTTCTGACAGAAGAGAGAGACACACACAACACACACCACCGCATCGAACACTTGGGTTCGATATACTTTACCGTTCGACATTGACTTAGCTTACTTTGACTAAGATCGAATTGGTCCCCATTCGAGGTTCTACTGTATCGAATCGGCTCAGTTTGATACGCCAACATCGAACCAGGACGGTTCGACACTTCATCAATTCGACCGACAACACTCTCGAACCATTCGAGTTCGACTTATAACAATATCGAACCAATCACGTTCGAGGTGCACATCGAACGCCCTCTATTCGATCTGAACTATTCTTTGTCTTATTTATATATCTAGAGCGATTCAATACTTGTAATAGACAGTAAGTGTTCTGGACCAAGTTAGTACGTTTATTATATTGGATTAGCATTATTTTGGCATTGTCAGGCCCATTTGTAATTATCTCTGGTGTATTGTAACCCGGACGAAATAAGACCAAAATATTGGTGTCGTTTGTGGGAACACCGTTTACATTATTTTTAGATATAAGTAGCTAGAATGACAAAGAGATGTCGTGCGCAATCAGATGGAACAAAGAAAACAAGAAAGAAAACCAAAGTGGTAACTAATGAAAATGGAAAGCGACCCGAGCCTAAGGAGCAGGGACGGGAAAAAACAGAAAATCAGTTATTGAAACAATGGCAAGAATGTAAAATGGAACCTTTAGGGTAATTCAAGATTGTACAGTTATTCAAGGAGAGTGCCGAAAAAATAATAAAGATTGGGGCAGGAATGGAGAATGATAGAGGCAGCTTTGGTGGACTGTCTCAGGCGAAATTGAGATATATTTGCCTGGTCTGATTCCGACTTGCACGGAATAGACTCCAAAATCATAGTGCATCGGTTAAATGTAGACAAGAGCGCAAAACCGATAAGACAGAAGAAGCAGAATTTTAGCAAGGAGAAGAATGAAGCCGCCGAACAAGAGGTGCTAGAACTCTTAGCGGCACAACGCATTTATGCACTAAGATTTTCAGAATGGTTGAGCAATGTCGTATTGGTTATGAAAAAAGAAACGACATGGAGAATGTGCTTGGATTATACGGACCTGAACAAGTATTGTCCCAGGGATCCTTTTCCATTGCCTAGAATAGACCTACTGGTTGACTCGACTGCATGTTGTGCGCTGTTGAGCATGATGGATGCAAAAAGTAGATTTCACCAGATATTCATGGCGGTACAAGATCAGAGCAAAACAACTTTTGTCACGGATACATGAGTGTACTGTTACAGGGTAATGCCCTTCGAGTAGAAGAATGCAGGAGCGACATTTTAAAGACTGGTGGCCAAAATGTTTTACCATCAAATTGGAAAGTCAATGGAAGTGTATATCGATGACATGCTCGTGAAAAGTATCAGGGCTGAGGAGCATGTGCATCATTTAGATGAGGCTTTCGCCATCATGAGAACCTACAGAATGAAATTGAACCCTAAGAAACGCACTTTTGGGGTGACGGCGGGGAAGTTTCTAGGCTATGTGGTGAACAAAAGAGGAATTGAAGAAAATCCAGATAAGATAAGGGTGGTGTTGGATCTACCATCACCAAAAACAATGAGGGATGTGCAGTGTCTGGTGGGCCGGTTGACGGCCTTGGGAAGGTTCATATCGACCTCTGCAGAAAAGAACCTCCCTTTCTTTAAAGTCATGAGGCGAAGCAAGGATTTTGTTTGGACGCCATAATGTGAGAAGGCTTTCTGGAAAATGAAAAATTATTTGGTGAGCCCGCCATTGTTAGCTAAACCAGAGGAAAATGAAATGTTCCTCGCACGCCATCAGTACGGTACTAGTCAAGCAAAAGGGAACTCAACAGTTACCCATCCACTATGTGAGTAGAGTTCTGCAAGGGGCAGAAAGGAATTACTTGGAGATAGAGTTGTTCGCACTGGCAATCGTGGCCACCGCACAAAAATTGAGACCATACTTTCAATCTCACCCAATCACGGTGGTGACATATAACCTTTGAAACAAGTGCTATCAAGGCCCGAAACTTCCGGCAGATTGGTTAAATGGGCGATTGAGCTCAGTGAATTCGGATTGGAGTTCAAGCCGTGAACTGCAATTAAAGCGCAGGCCTTGGCAGACTTCATGACTGAGACACTGGGTAACAGTGTAGCCGATACCGCAAACTGTATCTTTTTTATATCAGACCAAGCCGGGACCAGCAGAGCAACCACAACATGGATACTACACACGGACGGATCCACAACCACTCATGGAAGAGGGGTTGGGATTCATTTTCTATCCTCAGAGTGAAGAGAGTTTGAATTTTCTATCAGTCCAAACTACATGGTAACAAACAACGAGGCTGAGTACGAAGCAGTTATCGCCGCTATCAAAATGGCTCTCAGACTCAACATTAAACATTTGTACATATTTACCGACTCGCTCCTAGTGGCAAATCATTTCTCGGGAAAATATGAGACGAGAGAGAAGACAATGAAATTGTATGCCGCAAAGATTAATGAATTAGCAAGGAGTTTCAAATTCTTTGATATTACTCAGATCCCGAGGGACGATAATGCGAAAGCCGATGCGCTCTCTAAATTCGCGAGCTCTTCGGAGATTCTAGTAGAGAAGAGAGTAACACTTATGGCCGCCGACAAGCCCTCGATAGGGATATCAAAATATAACGCTACAGAGGCACGGGTGGAATTTATAATGGCAATACAAGAAGACCCGTCTTGGAAGGACGAGATTATGATTTATCTTCGGGAGGGTATCCTCCTAACAGATCTGAATGCACATTGTAGAATGCGATATAAGGCTATAGGTTTACTATCCACAATGGAGACCTTTACAAAAGATATTTCGAAGGATCACTTCTGTGATGTTTGACTCCAACCCAAGCCGATTATGTCATGAAGGAAATTCATGCAGGATGCTGTGGAAATCATTATGGGGGAAGAGTTTTGGCTCAACGAATATTACGTCAGGGATATTATTGGCCAACTCTATTAAAAGATGCAATAGCTTTTTCAAGACGATGTGACAGCTATCAGTACCACGCTCGTCTCATTCATAGACCTGCACATTCGCTACAACCCATCGACGTGGCGTGTCCATTTGATCAATGGGGAATCAATATCGTAGGACCTTTTCCCCCGACTAAAGGTCAAAAGAGATATTTGGTAGTGGCGGTTGAGTACTATACCAAGTGGGTCGAAGCAGAGGCTATGTCATCGATCACTGAGAAGAATATGATTGAGTTTATCTGGAAATATATCATATGCCAGTTCGAATTCTGAGGTATATCATATGTGACAATGGTACGCAATTCAGTGGAAATGAGATTAAATCATAGTTTGCGGAATTAAAGATATCTCACAATCTGACCTCAGTCTATCATCCCCAGTCAAATGTCAAACGGAATCCACCAACAAAACTTTGAAGGATTATCTTGAAAGAAGGGTGAGAAGCACAGGAAAAACATGGCCAGAAGAGCTTCAAGGAATATTATGGCATATAGAACAACTTCAAAAACATCGACATGAGAGACTTCATTTGTTCTTGTCTATGGTACCGAGGCTATTCTGCCTGCAGAAATAGGAATGCCGATGCGCAGGATTAACGATTACAACCCCAAAAAATCGGCCCGTTTAAGACAAATGGATCTCGATATGATAGGCTCGATAAGAAAAGATGCGTATCAACGCAGAGTGTCTTTTAAGGCAACTATGGCCAAAAGCTACGATAAAAAGGTTCAGTTCCGCAACTTCGAAGTAGGTGATTTGGTCCTGAGAAGCATTGCGGCAAAGCAACATATCGAAAAGCTCGAATTGAAATGGGAGGGGCCTTTCAGAGTCATACGAGCACGTTCGCGAGGATACTATTACTTGGAAACTATGCAGGGTATTCAGCAAAAGCGTCCGTGGAATGTGCAACATCGTAGACGTTACTATGCATAGGATTTGAGACAATATCACCCGACAATCAAATAATAGTATTAACTACGAAGGCTTGAGTCCCATGCAAAATGGGAAACATAGGCACCTCGGTAAGAATCGAGCTCAGTCTATATAAAATAACTAATTATATTTTCTATCCGTCGAATGATGCAGGTAGACTCGATGCGGTATCAACACCCAAAGTGGTCAAACCTCTCATGCACGACACGAGCGTCATGACGGCAGTATCAACAGCCCAAAGTGGTCAAACCCTATTAGTCCCAACCTTAACGCGACCACCAGTGGCAGTTGGAGTCATCACCAATCTCTACGGGACAAAATCCTCATGATGCTCGAAGTCACTCACAACAGGCACCCGGGGTACCAACACTTATGTCACCAACCCTCATCGTGGAACGATCAACCGGTGAATGAGCGCAATGACCTGCGCCCCAATTATCGGACAAAGCTCCGGGGGCTCTAACTGCAGATCGAATCCTCGCATTTTCTTCCAAGGAACCTTCCGACGAAACACTCGCAAATAATGGGCCCACATCCGATGCGTTCGTCTCTTCACTTTCGATCTGAGCACCATAAATATTCTCGGGTGACACAACAGGTTTTCTCCGACTTTCAGATTTTTCCCTCGCCATTTTAAGTCAATTATAGGAAAATATCTGGAATATAAAGAAAAAATTATATAAGCATCGAATCCTCATAATTCGATGTAGATGGGAAGGTCGAACGCAAACGATTCAATGTCAAACGTGTCAAACTCCCACGGTTCGATGCGGTCTAAAGAGCAGCAAAAAACCTCTCCTCAAAAGAAAAATGAGAATGAGGTGGAAATGAGCTCCTTTTATAGACCCACCACCGCCTCTCTTCCCAGTTCGATGCAATAGCATCGAACGAGACCCGTTCGATGCACGCACATCGAATTCCCCAAATTCGATGCCATCGCCAAAGCACATCGAACAACCAGGGTTCGATGTGCTCAAAATTTGCCATTAAATTTTAAGAGCGTAATGAAATCAAGTCCTTCAAAATTGGACCTCGACATGTAATCGAGATTGTCTCCCAATAGGAGGCATGACTTTCGAGCATATAAGAACGAGACGCATAATTTCTTAAGTTCGGAAGCCGCTCTCTAATTCAGACCGTCTCCCGAACCGGGGGGACTATTCGATGGGAATTATTTAGGATATGCCCAAATTCGACATTGGGCCAGCCCAGCAGCGAAGGCCCGAAAAAATGGGCGTATCGAACGGTAGAGGTTCGATGCAGATTCAACATCGAACTACTCCTGTTCGATGCTTACTTTTCGACGCCTGAAGGGTCCAACGGGACAGGGTCTATAAATACCCCGCCCCTCTGCCTTCTGACAGAAGAGAGAGACATACACAACACACACTACCGCATCGAACACCTAGGTTTGATATACTTTACCGTTCGATATTGACTCAACTTACTTTGACTAAGATCGAACCGGTCCCCATTCGAGGTTCTACTGTATCGAATCGGCTCAGTTCAACACGCCAACATCGAACCGGACGGTTTGGCACTTAATCAATTCGACCGATAACACTCTCGAACCATTCGAGTTCGACTTATAACAACATCGAACCAATCACGTTCGAGGTGCACATCGATCGCCCTCTATTCGATCTGAACTATTCTTTGTCTTATTTAGATATCTAGAGCGATTCAATACTTGTAATAGACAGTAGGTGTTCCGGACCAAGTTACTCTGTTTATTATATTGAATTAGCATTATTTTGGCATTGTCAGGCCCATTTGTAATTATCTCTGGTGTATTGTAACCGGGACGAAATAAGACCAAAATATATTTGCTCCCTCGTCGCTAATAGGGTCAAATAGATGCCTTAGCAAAGGACGAAGACATGTGTAGCGTTAAAAATTATGTCTTTAAAATAAAAGACAAGAAAAATTAAGTACAAATAAAAATTGTATTTCTTCAAATAATACGGGGTTACAATCTCTAGTAATCATCTGATTCTTTTCTACAACAAATAATCTTGAAATTTGGTTGATTTGAGAGTGGATTTGATTTTGATCTCTTCTACGTGTATTTGGGTTGAACGTTAATCCAAGGGCTTTTGAGCTTGATCTTGAATTAACGATCTACTTGATTTGATCTTCGCGACAAACTTGTTGAACTTGTTGAACGTCAATCTTCTTTAGAGGAATCTTGACCTTCAAAAATACTTGGACGTAAGACAAACGTTGTTGCGAGGGCTTGGCAGCTTGATCTCGGATCGACTGGAAATTTGATTTGGAATTTGACTTGAAGGTTGATGAAGGATGATATGATCTTCGTCTTCAGTTCTTTGGATATGATGACTTTGATCTTCTTGAATGGACTTGAATCTTCAAAAAACGGTTTTTCGAGGGTCTTGTGACTTGATCTCGAATCAAACGGACTTTTTGCTTGAAGATTGTTGAAGAACGATATGAACTTGATTTGGATTTGTTGAATTTGTTGAAGCTCGATCTTCCTCGGCACAAGTGCGGTCTTCAAAAACAGTTATTTGATGAACTTGAAGCTTGATGACGGATCAAATGGAGGTTTTCGCGAAGAACGCCTTGAATCCCGCGAAGAACACTTGAAGATGGATGAACTTGGTGGAGCGAAAAACTTAAAGCTTTTCCCTCTTCAACTTGTGAATATTTTGTGTGTCTTTTTTATTTATAAGAGGGCCTCTATTTATAGTTGTAAAAGCCTAGAGCTCCTTGCTTGTGATTGGTCGGTTTTATTTCAAAATAAGCATGGATTTAATTTAGTCTTGCTTATCAAGAAATATCTAGAACACATCATATTTCCACGTGGCGTAACATCATTGGTTGAAATACTCCATCTTTTCCACGTGGCTTTATTTGATTGGTTGAACCACATCATCATTTTTTTTTACGTGGCTTTATTTGATTGGTTGCAATTCTCCATCTTTTCCATGTGGCTTTATTTGATTGGCCAATCAAATAGACATTAGAAAATTAATTAATTAACCTATTAATAATTGGAATTTAATTTAGTAAAATTCAAATTAAAAATAGAAATTATCAATTTAATTTCTAAAAAATTAATTTGACACTTGTCAATATTTAATTGGAGTAGACAAAATTTATTTGTCTACAAATGCCCCCTTGCGACTTGTCACGAATAGCATTGTAAAAATGCGTCTTTGAAGTGAATATGTCGCAACGTATCTTTTTTTTTCGAACCATGAACAAAACTGGTAGAAGATTGTGCACTTTAATATGAGACTCGGAATCTTGGTGGGCCTCTATGTCAATTTCAATGAGGACCAATATGAAATTTGCCAAACCATTTCCTTTTTGTAAATGCACGTGACATTGTTTTTCCCCTTTTTTTTTTTACCCATGGTCCATGTGGACCACCACATAGAATATTATCTCTTTCCATCTTCTTCACGGCAATTGCAAGAACATGAGTCTTCTTTCACCAAAAAAAAAAGAACAGGAGTCTTCTGCTGCTATTCTCATTCCTTTATCAATTCGAACACATTCACAATCAACTTCCCAAGATCAATACTCATAATTCCAAAAAACACCTGTCGACTTAAGGAATTTGAAATTTCAAGGACATTCAAAAATCGTACAAACTTAGCTTCCTTATAAACGGCAAAATTAGAGTCCTAATTCGACTACAATCGAAGCATCTGGATGCATTGAAATTGTCATCGAACTGAAACTCCTCTTCAAGAAACTTTATATATAACGCCACCCCACGACTTTACTTCATCACCAAAATCTGATCCGCTCCGTGTTCTTCTAAGTTCTGTTCCATTCAGCAGACGACGGAAAGCTGAAAATCGGCGAAAATCCGACGAGCAAGGTTGAAAAAAACTTGAAGCACTTCTTCTCTTCTTCTTCTCTTCTCCGACTGACTTTCTTCCTTTTTTTTTTTCCTCTTTGTTCGCAGCAGTTTTTTGAAACTTGAGAAGGAAGAAATCACCTTCATTGTGACCGCAGAACCGAGACATACACCAGTAATTCATTCTTCGGTTCGACGGCAACTCGTAACTCGTAAGTTTCGACCCAAGATTTAGATTCAGTCTGATGTTCACTCTATAGAAATCTCAACTTCAATTTTGAAGAACCGCGAGAAGCAAAAACTTCGGATTTGAATTTCGTCGCGAGCTGAGTCCAAGACTTGCGCATCCGGTTTTCCCTTTATTTTGCTGTCGTGCGTCGCTGTTGTTGTTGTTTTCCTTTGCCAACTGCTGATCACTAATTTTCTTCCTCTTTTTTTTTTTGCAGGTCGCAGGGTGTTGGATTCAAAAGAGGAGTTGCTTACATAATTGCAAAAAAAAAAGACACAAGTTTTTTGGTATTATTATCTCTCACCTCATACTTCTTTTTTTTGTTTGTTTATGCTTTCTCTTCTTTTGAGTATTTGCGCTATTCTTCCCGTCAATTACTAACTTATCTCCCTTGTCGTTTCAGAATAATGGTTTCATTCAAGAAAGGCTCTTCCTCCTCTGGCGCAGAGAATTTGATCATCATTGACGACGACAGTCGATCAACTAGGCGAGACACAATCTTGAAGGTGGGCACTCCGATTGATGGACATTATGCGAGCCCGTGGCCAACATTGACGAACAACGGCCAATTGAAGGAGTGGACTGAAGAATATTCCTGGTCTTCGAGTAGATCCTCCCGACTGTTGGTGCTCCATGCTGCGCATCACCAACCATCAACTGACTACACGCCTCTTTCAACTTTGGGACGACGCATCATGCAAGGCGACGCCGTGTGGACAAACGCCTCTCTTCACATTCCTGGCGAGGTTCGCTTCTTTCCTGGATATTGGGAGTGGACAGAAGACATCCTTGTTCGGTGCTAGAGCAAACGACCTCCACGAAGATACATGGCAACCCTTGCGTTCATATTCACATAAATTGCAACTTGGAGATCATGAAAGCTTTTATGCGTGCAACAATGATTGATAAATTCCGGATCACTTGCAAGGAGAGGAGGAGCACACTCAAGCCTTAATCTACGCAACATCATTGGTGAGCTTGAAGGAAGAGACATTCTTTTCACGACTCGGCATCAAAGAAACCTTGAAGGAGACATTATCCTCAAGACTTGGCTTCAAAAAGCATCCGAAAAGAAGAGACTTGCTTTCGAGACTTGGCGTCAAAGACATTCAACAGGAGCGGACTTGTTCTCGAGATTTGGCATCAAACTTGGCATCAAAGACGGCTTCAATGACGAGACTTGGCTTCAAACGCATGCACACTCATCTTGTTGGTCATACTCATGCATTCTTCCCATTAAAGATGTCGGCTTCATTCGTCAAAGAAACGTTCAAGATGACTAACCTCTTGAAGAACTTCGCAAATTCTCTTTGTTGGGCAAAGCGGAATGACGTACTTGTTGCACTCCACCCTGGATTTTCAAAGAGCCTCGCCGATATGGGAGTGGTCAAACGACATACTTGTCAAGCTACATTCCATCTTCTTAAAGGACTTCTCTAGTTAAACATGCAAGGCATATCCTTTTCATGATTGGAATGGTAGTTTGGAGATATCGACTTTGATCTAACAACACAAAAGTGTCTAATCAATGATCGAGTGAGCTTGGAGCAAGATTGCAGCTATCCACTTGGAGCGAAGTGATTGAAGATTGGAATTGAACTTTGCAGTATCAACTCAAGAAGCGTTTAAAAGCTTGTGGCATGATCTCGAGGTCAACATTCAAAGCATTGGTGTTCTTTCTTTCCTACTTGACGGAAGCTTTACTCGTCTTCACTGGAACATCACATCTCAAGGAGCTTCATGTAACATCTTCTACTCAAGATAGCTTGGTGAAAGGATATGACTGAACTCAGAATTTTTTGAGCTGCCTACGTATCCAACAAAGGAATCAAGTCACAACGTAGTTCAAAGTACATCAAATTTGATTTAGAGATGGTGTAGTTTATACTCATGCAAGCCAGGAGTAACGTGCAGTTTAGACTCGTGCGTCATGGAGCAATTGACTTGAAGATTTGAAGACTTGAACACCTGAAGAACATGCAGACCTTTTTGCTCGTGTCTAGGAGGACTTGAAGATTTGAGGATTTACAGACTTTCGACGTGTCTGGGAGACTTGAAGACTTGGATATTTGCTTTGAAGACTTGGACTTGAAGAACTTGCAGACCTTTTGGCTCGTGTCTAGGAGACTTGAAGACTTGGATATTTGCTTTGAAGACTTGGACTTGAAGAACTTGCAGATCTTTTGGCTCGTGTATAGGAGACTTGAAAACTTGAATGTTTACTTTGAGTTCACATATGCACACAGTTTATACTCGTGTTAAGGAGCATGTTGATAATTTATACTCTTATCAAGGAGTACATGATTTGACACTTAATTTCAAGATTTTAGATAGTTTAAGCTCGTATCAAGGAGCATATGTTTTTGCACTTAATTTGAGGATTTGAGATAGTTTAAGCTCGTATCAAGGAGCATATTGGTTGTGATGAAATTTGACGTCGCGCCCTCTTCATCGTCGGTGTCATCTGTATCATCATCTTCAATATCAAGGACATGAGTTGAGCTTTCTTCTTTAGTAGAGTTCATACTTGTTTCAATGTCATGTGCACACGTCGCTAACTCTTCAAAGTTTCTTGGTTTGATTCCTTGAAGTATATATGAGAGACCCCAATTCATCCCTTGAATGCAAATCTCTATGGCTGAAGTTTCAGACAATTTCTCTTTGCAACTTAAGGATAGACTTCTCCATCTATTGACGTACACAATCACTGTCTCGTCTTCTTGTTGATGGGAATTTGCAAGCTCAATCATGCTCACAGTGCGCCGAGTGCTATAAAAGCGATTGAAGAACTCACTTTGCAGATCTTTCCAACTCTCAATGGAGTTTGGCTCGAGATTAATGTACCAATCAAAAATGACGTCTTCTAAGGATCGAACGAATTGCTTGACTAGAAGATCTCCATCAGTTCCAGCACTACTGCATGTTTCGACAAAGTGAGCAACATGTTGTCTTGGGTCTCATTTTCCATCAAATCTCTGAAACTTTGGCGGTTGATAGCTTTCCGGCATTTGCAATTGCTCTATTCTCTGAGTATAAGGCTTCATGTAGGATTTGGAAGTCTTGTGTTGAGCTTTATGATCATTTGCAACTTCTTCAATGAGCTTCTTCAATCGATCGGCGGAGACAAAGCCTTGCGGGGAAACTTGGATTTGTTTGCTTGAAGACTTAGGATTTTCTCTAACTTCAACATCTTGAATGTTTTTCTCGGCAAACTTTGTGTGCATCATGGCGCATTGATCTTCCTTCCTTGCGAAACTTGACTTGTGAAAAAGAGAAGTGGCTTGGATTCTTTCACTTAGGACTTCACCAAATTCTTGGGCTTCAATGCCTTAAGTAGCCTTTTCATGCGCCATGCTTCGGCCGTTACTTGTTCTATGTTCTTGTTTTGCGGGAAGAGTGACAACTTCAACTTCTTTGCTCGAAGGTTTGATGCATCCTTGAACTTCAACTTTATCAGCGACTTCTTCAATGTTGTGATTTCCTTCTCGGATCTCTATCTTTTGGAGAAGGCAATTCAAGCGCTCTTCACGTCTATGCACTTGTGTTGTGAAGCTCTCAATAGCTCTCGCCAGTGCAGCAACTCGCTCCTCAATCGAAGATGTTTGATTCTTTTCCTTAGCTTCGTGCCTTGCCCCCAATGTGAGTGTAGCTTTCTTCATCGGTTGCGAAGAGCCTCCGCTTGTTGCCCCCATTGACTTGTCCATTGTTGAGCAACGCTGACTTCTTGTGACTTCAAACTTGTAGATTTGCTAGAAAAGAGATGAGAGGTAGAGATGGTCCCATTGGGCGTGCCAAAATTTGTAGCGTTAAAAATTATGTCTTTAAAATAAAAGACAAGAAAAATTAAGTACAAATAAAATTTGTATTTCTTCAAATAATACGGGGTTACAATCTCTAGTAATCATCTGATTCTTTTCTACAACAAATAATCTTGAAATTTGGTTGATTTGAGAGTGGATTTGATTTTGATCTCTTCTACGTGTATTTGGGTTGAACGTTAATCCAAGGGCTTTTGAGCTTGATCTTGAATTAACGATCTACTTGATTTGATCTTCGCGACGAACTTGTTGAACTTGTTGAACGTCAATCTTCTTTAGAGGAATCTTGACCTTCAAAAATACTTGGACGTAAGACAAACGTTGTTGCGAGGGCTTGGCAGCTTGATCTCGGATCGACTGGAAATTTGATTTGAAATTTGACTTGAAGGTTGATGAAGGATGATATGATCTTCGTCTTCAGTTCTTTGGATATGATGACTTTGATCTTCTTGAATGGACTTGAATCTTAAAAAAACGGTTTTTTGAGGGTCTTGTGACTTGATCTCGAATCAAACGGACTTTTTGCTTGAAGATTGTTGAAGAACGATATGAACTTGATTTGGATTTATTGAATTTGTTGAAGCTCGATCTTCCTCGGCACAAGTGCGGTCTTCAAAAACAGTTATTTGATGAACTTGAAGCTTGCTGACGGATCAAACGGAGGTTTTCGCGAAGAACACTTGAAGATGGATGAACTTGGTGGAGCGAAAAACTTAAAGCTTTTCCCTCTTCAACTTGTGAATATTTTGTGTGTCTTTTTTATTTATAAGAGGGCCTCTATTTATAGTTGTAAAAGCGTAGAGCTCCTTGCTTGTGATTGGTCGGTTTTATTTCAAGATAAGCATGGATTTAATTTAGTCTTGCTTATCAAGAAATATCTAGAACACATCATATTTCCACGTGGCGTAACATCATTGGTTGAAATACTCCATCTTTTCCACGTGGCTTTATTTGATTGGTTGAACCACATCATCATTTTTTTTACGTGGCTTTATTTGATTGGTTGCAATTCTCCATCTTTTCCATGTGGCTTTATTTGATTGGCCAATCAAATAGACATTAGAAAATTAATTAATTAACCTATTAATAATTGGAATTTAATTTAGTAAAATTCCAAATTAAAAATAGAAATAATCAATTTAATTTCTAAAAAGTTAATTTGACACTTGTTAATATTTAATTGGAGTAGACAAAATTTATTTGTCTACAACATGCACGACAACACGAAGCCTATTCCATGAAATAAATTATACACGTTTATATATCATGAGATTTCATCTAACTATACGAGACTAAGCTAGTACATTAAGAAATATTAAGTTATTGACACATAAGTTGCCTATTTTCCAATGTTATTTTTTTAATCATTTAAGTTAGTTACAAAAGAAAAGTAAACTTTTAGTAGTTAGTCCATATCTCGGAAGTCGTAGTTTCACGTAATTATTTGAGAGATTAACAAATATATATTATATGGTTCATCAAACGGATTTTAACTTTTCAGGCAGGCAAATAAAGTTAGCACTATCATACAAATTAGGCACACAAATAGGAGAAATCACTATATACATCCGCTGTATGTACAATCGATGGTTGAGATTAAAAGAAGATCCCTAAATTGGAAGAATAACCACTCAACACCCCATTCCCACCGTGTATTGGTAGTGGATGCACATACGGCGGCTGCACCTAATAATCTCTCCACAAATAGCCATGTGCACTTCTTGAAATGGACAAAGATATGTATAGATTTTCTTTTTACCTTAATCGATAGATATTGCAATAGTCTTTAAGGTGAAAGTGTGCGAGATAGCTGTACTATTCAAAAATTATTTTCAAAAGAATGTAAACAATCATTTGCTAATTTTTGTGTTAAGATCTGGAAATCATATGGGCATATAGGAGCTCGTTCCACGTATCGGGCACTCCAGGGAGGCACCAATGCAAACAATCAGCATACATAGCTGGATCGGCTTTTTGCTCATGCGTTAAAAGTTTGCCTTGGCGAAGTGTGTAAACTGAGGTATGCGCGTCTTTTCTGTATTCCGATAGGCTTGTGATGTCCAGCAGTTTCACCGGAACTCTCATGGATGTGATCACGTTTTTCGCAACTTCAAAGAGACCCCAATCACTGCCCACGGCTAATGCCATTGTTGTGTTCAATATTGGTGTTGTCTCTCGAGCACATGCGATCCCCTCCGGGTTGTTCCAGTCTGAGCTCCTGATCAAATGTAAGGATATAGCTTCATATATATTATATTTAACAATCCATTAAAACCTATAATTTCTCAAAAACTTAACTAGATCAATTTAAATAATAAAACTAATAATCCAATATGTTAAATAACAAAAACTAAATATCTGAATTTGGGAGGAAATTACTGTTGATGAACTGGAGACATGCTGATGAAGAATGCTGAGGTACGATTAAAATTAACATTGTACTTTATCCACTTCGCCCATGTCGTTAGGACTCTTTCGTACGCTAGTGGACGTTCGATCTCATCGTATTCTCCGACTGATCCTTCACCGAACGATGCTCGCCTGCCTCATCAAATCCAGACCAAAGTTAACGACGAAAGAGTCCAAAATGAAAACATTACAATTATAAGGAAAACATTTAGAAAAAAAAATGATTTGTAACTACGAACTACTAATGTATATTATAAAGCTACTTACAATACTTTTGTGGTGTGACTGTTCATCCACCATATGTAAGTATTGAAAACAAGATAATCAGCATCTTTCCAGTAAATGCCATGTTTGGAAATCGATTCAGGCGTTATAATTCTTTGTGATATGCTGTGGTTTCTTGGATCATCTGAATTTGATTCCACTAGAAATGGAGCCCAGTAAAATTCAACTGTGGCATTATAATCCTGCCATAAGACGTAACAATTTGCTTAAAGATATAGTTTCATAAATAAATCATCCAAAAAAAGTATTTTAATTAGATTTATTGCATTCGTAGTTTAGAATGGAATTACGATTGTATTTTATGAACAAATATTAGTTAGAGTTTGCAAATTGTTACCGAATGCCATTTTTTATTTCTAAAAAAAGCAACATTAATACCAAATTCGTATTTTTTGTGGGGGTCCTATTCTGTTCTGAATTAATTTGATCCACCGACAGGCAGAAATTCTACATCCAGTCATCAACGCATACCCATGGAAAAGCAACTGGATAATTCATTTTTTTTAATTAATTAAAGTAAGAGATTATTGTCCTTGATGATTAATTAAATTAACTCGATTATTATTTAGGATAGATAAAGTAACAGACGAATAAATTAAGGAGTCAGAGCTGAACCTCAATGGCAAAAACCGAAAGTGGGGCCCCCATTTTCCAAGTTGACCTGCCAGGAGCAATTGCGGACTGGAGCAAGCAAATCATAGACTCCCATTGATTGCGGTTAACTGAATCTCCAACAAACATAAGCCTCTTTCCCCTTAGTGTCTCCAACAATACTTTTGCTTCAAACCTTCACTTACCAATACCTTATTAAATCAATAATCACACCAAAAATTGTATCATCATTTGGCAATTAAAATCTTGTGGAAAGTATTGGTCCTAGTGTTATCAAGTTTCGATCTTAATTAACAAATAAATGAACCATAAGTACACTAAATTAGTGAAAGCGTCTAATACATTCTTATCGAAATGACATGCTATTAGTGCATTTGGCAGTATGTACCATACCCGTTATACAATCCATTTTGCATTGATTGGGTTTAATTACTTGATTATAGCACTACCAAACAATTACTTAATCAAGAAATTAACCACCTCATAATCTTTAACTACTACTACTAATCAATATCTAATCATTACTTCACAATTTATTAATTTGAGATATAGAATTTACTTACTCTGGCAAAGTACAATCATTGGGCTGCCATCTCCAGTTCTGGTACAACCTATCTTCTCTTCCATTTCTAACACAAGTCACCTGTTCAGTGAGGAACTGACACTCCTCTTCTTTGTATAAAGGCCTGGTGACATTATCAAACACCCATTTCCCCTTTGAATAATCGCAACTCTTTGCTTTATTGTTTGATCCGAAAAGGATAATTTCTGAATTAGGCCAATGGGAGGTAAATTTGGTAATCAAAGTCAAATCTTTGGTGAATATGATGGTACCAAAAATGGTTAGTGAAATCAGAGTAAGCATGATGGGAGAAAGGTTGCAATTTTTTGTGGTCATCCTTTTTTTGTACTTCGTGGTAATTGAGATTTACGTTAATTTTAAGGGTATATGGAGAAGTAGCATTTAATGGCTCTACCAATCATGCACAGCGTTACTTTTTGGTGCATGGGTGGTGTTTAATATGGAATCAACTGTTTTTTTTTTTTTTTTTATTAATTTATTTGTATTTTTGTTTGTGGGGTCAAGGCTCCTTATTCTCTTTTTATGCTAAAAGAATTATTTTGTAATAGAATAACTAAAACTATTTGAGAATTATAATTAGGGAAAAATTTAGAAACCTATCCAACGTTTGCCCGCTTTTGCATTTTCCTATCCAACGTTTCATTTTTTACACTTTGCTTTCCAACGTTTCATTCCGATAACACTTTCCTATCCAACCTTTAATTCCGGCCTTATGACATCACTTTTCAGCATATTGATATCACGCTGACATCATTTGACGGGGCAATTTAGTAATTTTACATATTAGGGGGTGTAATGCAATATGTATACTTATTTTATACACCCTAAATTTTTATTTTATTATACATTTTACATTTTCCAGTTTTTATTTTTTTGTTACTTCAAAAATATTCCAAAAATTTAAAACTAATAAACTTTAACTCATCTAAAATAAAGTAAATTCTTTTTGTTTACAAGTTTAATAGTAAATACGATCAATCTTTTTTTTTTTGAAGAAAATGTGTCTTCAGATGAATTATATTTTTAGAAATTAAAACTTTTCAACAAAACTAATTAGTAATTTATACACCGTAAATTTTTATTTTATTATACATTTTATATTTTCCAGTTTGTTTTTTATTTTTTTTTGTTACTTCAAAAATATTCAAAAATCTAAAACTAATAAACTTTAACTTATCTAAAATAAAGTATATTCTTTTTGTTATCAATCTTTTTCCTGAAGAAAATGTGTGTTCAAAAATGAATTATATTTTTAGAAATTAATTTTTTTAACAAAACTAATTGTAATTTTTTAAGCTTGATTTTTTAAGTTTGATTTATTAATTAGTTAATTATTTAAAAACTGAAAAAAAAACTTCATCTTCTTCAAGTTAAAGTTTATTAGTTTTAGATTTTTGAATATTTTTGAAGTAACAAAAAAAATAAAAAATAAAAACTGGAAAATATAAAATGTATAATAAAATAAAAATTTAGGGTGTATAAAATATTTATACATATTGCATTACACCCCCTAATATGTAAAATTACTAAATTGCCCCTTCAAATGATGTCAGCGTGATGTCAATATGCTGAAAAGTGATGTCATAAGGCCGGAATTAAAGGTTGGATAGGAAAATGTTACCGGAATGAAACGTTGGATAACAAAGTGTAAAAAATGAAACGTTGGATAGGAAAGTGCAAAAGCGGGCAAACGTTGGATAGGTTTCTGAATCTTTCTCTTATAATTATATATTAAAAGACTTAGGAAAGAAATGCAAATATCAAGTAATAGCGCTTGTGAATTGGTATCATTTTACATGGAAGAGTGCTCTTTATATAGAGGTTTTTCCAACATAATACACTATTTCAATAGTGTTTATAATAATTATTATTACTATGCTAAATAGTAAGCCTAAGTATAGATACAACAATTTCCACAAAGGTCACATCTATGTATTATTTATAACACTCTCCCTTGGCCGTTTGAAATTTTTGCAACGTATATGATCCGTCTTCTGCACACGTCTTATGCTGCCTCGTTAAAAACCTTATAAGGAAAAACCCAGTGGGATAAAAACCTTAATAAGGGAAAAAGAGTGCAGCCGTGTGAACTTCCCCTCAAGTTGGCATCTCCAATTCTTCATAAGTCTCGTAGGTGACGCATCCCAATACTTTGAACATGTTTCTTAAAATTTACAGTATGGAGGGCCTTTGTAAAAAAATTTCCTTTCTAGTGCCTTTTTGTGGGTGATGAGCTAAACTTGGCTAATAAATTTACAGTAAATGATATACCAGGTCTAGTACAATTAGCTAGATACACTAAAGCTCAAATGACACTTAAATATGGAACTTCAGAACCAAGAATTTCTTCATCTTTTTCACAAGGACGAAATAGATCTTTATCTATAGTTAATGATCTTGCAATCATATGATTGTTCAAAGGTGTTGCTTTATCCATGTTAAAACGTTTCAATATCTTTTTAGTATAGTTAGATTGATGCACAAGTATTCCATTTTTAACATGCTCAATTTGCAAACCAAGACAATATTTAGTCTTTCCAAAATCTTTCATTTCAAATTCACCCTTTAAATAATTCATTGTTGAATAAATTTCTTTGTCAGTGCCAATAATATTTAAATCATCTACATAAACTGCAATAATTGCAAAACCAGATGATGTTTTCTTAATAAAAATGCATGGACACAAAGAATTATTTATATATTCTTCTTTTAACAAATACTCACTCAAACGATTGTACCACATGCGACATGATTGCTTTAACCCATATAATGATCTTTGCAATTTAATTGAGTACATTTCTCTAGGTTTGGAACTTGATGTTGCGGGTAATTTAAGTCCATCAAGGAGGTTCATGTAAATATCATTATCAAGTGATCCATAGAGATAAGCAGTGACAACATCCATGAGATGCATGTTAAGATTTTCAAAGACCGCTGGACTGATCAAGAATCGAAATGTAATCGTATCCATTACAGGAGAATACGTTTCTTCATAATCGATTCCAGGTCTTTGAGAAAAACCTTGTGGGACAAGGCGACCTTTGTACCTTACAATTTCATTTTTCTCATTCGTTTGCGAACGAAGACCCATTTGAACCCTACGGGTTTCACACTTTTCGGTGTGAGAACAATGGGTCCAAATACCTTTCGCTTATTAAGCGAATCTAATTCAGCTTGCATAACATCTTTCCAGTTATCTCAATCATTCCTATTTTGGCATTCAATTACAGATTTGGGTTCAGGATCATCATTTTCATTCTCAATTTCATAAGCGACTAAATATGAAAATATTTCATCCATATCTTCCATCTCATTTTGATCCAATACCATTCCTGTATTGATATAATTTATAGAGATTTCAACGTTCTCTTTCTTTATATGATCTGATTGGATAACTTCTTGAGGTATCTCATATGTCACATTTTTCGACTCATCAGGAATAGATTTCTCAATAATAGGATCATTAGGTTTTGATGCTCTTTTTCTTTTTTCGAGGATTTTTGTCATTTGAGCCAGTAGGACGCCCACGTTTCTTAGTTATATCAAAGATATCATCCTTTGATGTTTCTTTTGGAATTACAATATGAGCAGGAGCATTTGCAGCTGGTATATGTGATTTTGTTACCCTGCTTATGTCAGTAAATGCATCGGGTAATTGATTTGCAATAGCTTGTAAATGCAAAAATTTCTTTACTTCCAAATCACATTGCTTTGTTAGCATATCAAAGCTTGTCAAAGATGGATTATACCATGATATATCCTTTTCCAACTGCTTCTTTTCTCACCCTAAGGTTGGAAAATTTCCCTCATTAAAATGACAATCGGCAAAACGTGCCGTAAAGACATCACATGTTAGAGGCTCAAGATATCTGATTATTGATGGTGAGTCAAATCCAATATATATTCCCAACCTTTTTTGTGGTCCCATTTTTGTTCACTTTGGTGGTGCAATTGGAACATAAATCATACAACAAAAAATCTTTATACGGAAAATATTAGGTTCATGACCAAATGCAAGTTGTAATGGGGAGTATTCATGATACGATCTTGGTCTAATGCGAAGTAGTGATGCAGCATGTAAAATCGCATGACCCCATAGAGAACTTGGCAATTTAGCTTTCATAAAAAATGGTCTAGCAATTAATTGAAGACGTTTAATTAATGATTCAGCTAAACCATTTTGAGTATGTAAATGTGCAACAATATGTTCAACCGTAATTCTAGTTGACATACAATAATCATTGAAAGCTTGAGATGTGAATTCACCAACATTGTCAAGTCTGACTTTCTTGATCATATAGTCAGGAAATTGAGCTCTTATTTTAATTATTTGAGCCAAAAATCTCGCAAATGCCATATTGCGAGTAGACAATAGACAGACATGTGACCATCGACTTGAGGCATCAATTAATACCATAAAATATTGAAATGGTCCACATGATGGATGAATAGGTCCACACATATCACCTTGAATTCTTTCAAAAATGTGGGTAATTCTGTCTTAATTTTAACTGGTGAATACTTTAAAATTAGTTTTCCAAGAGAACATACTTCACATGGACTATTATTGATTAAATTTAGTTTTGATCCTTTTAATGAATGTCCATGTGTAGTTTCAATTATTATTCGCATCATTGTTGACCAGGATGACCTAGTCGATCATGCCATAAAGTTAATAATTCAGGATTTTCATTGACTACCATATTTGACTCGATAGCATTAATATATGTATAATGCAATCCCGATGAGAGTTTTGGTAGTTTTTCAAATATAGGTTGCTTTCCTGATATATATTTTATATACTTGGAATACTTTATATATTTTAACTTTAGTAGAATCCAATGTTTATAAAAGGATGCAAGCTGATCACGACAATCATGGGAGCTGATTGATGCAATAACTAACTTTTAAGAGGCACTACACTCTATAAAGGCAGAAGACTGAAATGTAAAGAGGACAAGCTTAGGTAGATTAAGTTTAAGATTGTTTGTTCTTAAGAGTTAAGATCTTTTTGTATTACCTATTTATGAAACTTCCAGACGAAGGAACTTCGAGCTATCTTAAAGGTTTCTACTCAAGTAAAGTACAATAGTAAGGTATCACGTGAGGTATTAGGTAATTAATTAGAGAGAGTCTAGATTATAGGTACGTGTAAAACATGAGTGAGACAGTCTTGTAATAGCAGAAAATAGACTTAGGTTGATTATGGGCGAAGCCAAAGTGGATGTATGTAAGGCTGTGCAGAACAAATCAGATGAATCGAATCAATTTAAAATCGGTCGAATGTTCCAATCCAAAAGTCGAATCAAATATTTAATCCGATTTTCGATTTTTACCCCAGGATCGAACCCCCCTTGATTTGATCCTTGATTTAAGAGGTTAAAAATTGGATCAGATCGAATAATTATCTTATATTTTTACAATAGATAAATATATGATAGTATACTACATTAAGTTAAAAAATAATAAAATATTGACAATGCTAATGAATCACTACCAAGTAACCTAATATATTAACTAAAGTATTAAACCTTAAGTCTACTACACACATGGAGTATTGACTACCTATGACTTGTAGTTTAACTAGCTAAAGTTGTACTACTTTTGTATCTAATATACATGTATAATTGAATTGTAACCTACGAATTACTATGTACTAACTATGATTTGTTCTTTTTTTTGGGGGGGGGGGGGGGGGTTGGGTTTCTATGTTGTACATTAGCTTAATAGTAATGAGAAACTCACTAATACATGTGGATTTGTAATAAATTCTCATTATGTTCATGTTCAATTCAAATTTTCTATAATTTTAGATGCAAGATAAAAAGTCACATAATGTTTGTTGTTTAATATTAAAATAAGAAGAAAAACAAGACAAAAGACCAAAATCAGATCAAATCAAATTGAAATCGAATGATATTGGATTGAATTAAATCGTTTTAAATTGATCTGATTTTGATCACCGTCTTGCCAGCTTTGAAATCGAATACTAGTGTCAACGTGACGTGTGAAAGACTAGTGTCAACATGTTGTTGTTTCATCTTTTTGATCATTTTCATGATGTGCTCCTTTTCTTTTTCCAGGATTATTATCTTTGGAGCCGATAGGTCTACCTCGCTTTTGTCGTGT
This sequence comes from Linaria vulgaris, assembly GCA_948329865.1. Lineage (NCBI taxonomy): Eukaryota > Viridiplantae > Streptophyta > Magnoliopsida > Lamiales > Plantaginaceae > Linaria > Linaria vulgaris. The sequence continues at coordinate 33,815,374 of OX415254.1, forward strand.
AAAAGACTCATTAACAGTACTTGGTTGTCCTTCAGGGACATCAATTTTAATTGGAGCATTTACAGCTGGTATATAAGACCTAGTCACTCGTTTCAGATCAGTAAATTCATTTGACAACTGATTTGCAATATTTTGCATATGAGTTATCTTTTGAACTACAAGTTCATGCTTTGTACGAGGATCTTGAATTGATAGCGATAATTCTCTCCAAGAGATAGTCTTTTCCAATTGTTTATTCTCTCCCCTTAATGTTGGATAAATAGATTCGTCAAAATGACAATCAATAAATCTTGCTGTAAATAAATGTCCAGTCGATGGTTCTAAATACTTTATTATAGATGGAGATTCATATCCAACATATATTCCAAGTCGTCTTTGTAGGCCCCTCTTTGTGCATTGTTGTGAAAAACGCACAAAGATGTTGCTTGTTCTTAGATGGGAAATCCTTGGTTCTAAACCAGTAATCATTTGTAAAGGGAAATTAGTGTTATAGCTTGTTGGCCTGATGCGTAGAAATGTTCCTGCATGTAAAATATCATGTCCCCAAGCAGAAGTCGAAAGCTTAGAATTTATAATTAATGGTCTAGCAATTAATCTGAAAGTGTAAGTATTGTCGTGAAGTGTTGGTCCAACATTCTGGTAACTAGTGTTGGCATAACACTGAACTCAACACTGCACTGTCAGAATTATTAAAGTGAAATATTTTGTTTTGCCTTTATTCTTAAACTCACCTAGTTCCACAAGTTGTAGGTATCTGTGATATGTTTCAGGATATCAAGGACTCTTAGGATTGTTGGGACGACACCGAATACAATCGATGTTGGCACAAAATTTGTCACAACAAAGTGTGTGAATCACAAAGGGTACCAATCCCGATCCATACATTTACAATTGGCGTCAGAGCCAAACACCTAATTCATTGGTGTTTGAATTCGGTACCATACCATGGATAATGCGAACCCCAATACAGTAACATGCTACCAATGCTGGATGGGACAAATTATGCTTACTGGAAAATCATGCTCAGGCAATACATCAAATCCTTAGACCTGCGGGCTTGGAAATCAATCATTGATGGGTACACTCCACCAATGATGCCTAGAGACAATGGCAAAGATAAGCACCTGAAGCCTAAAGCTGACTGGACTCTAGCAGAAGCCAATGAAGCAACCTACAATGAGAAATTACGGAATGCCATCTTCAGTTAAATTGATCCACATATGTTCAGGTTAGTATAACTATGTACAGCTGCCAAAGAATCTTGGATTCTCCTTCAAACTCACCGTGAGGAAGATGCGTGTGTCAAAAAAGCTAGACTTCAATTTGCTCTACAAAAATTTAAGAGTATTAGGATGGGTGATGATGAGTCTGTCAATTCTTATTTTGAGAAACTAATGGACATATCAAATGAATGTCAAAGTTAGGTGACCCTATAACTAATAAACAATTAGTTTACAAAGCTATGAGTACCCTGTCTCCAAGGTTTGAAGTTAAGAAGATTGCTACGCAAGAAGCCAGACACATGTCATCACTTAACTTCCATACCCTTCTAAATGTTTTGCAAGAATTTGAAATGAACTCAGAGCCTACTAATAAATAGAGAGGTCTTACTTTAAAATCTACTAAAGAAGAAGTAGATGATGAAACTGAAATAAGTGCTTATCTAGGTTCAGTGGTTAAAAAGTTCAATAAAATTGCTTTAAATGATAGAGTCAGAAAAGAAAAGAATGTCCCTCATAATCTGAGAAGGAATTTTCCTGGTAAAATGGTAAGTATTCCTTCAAAAAGCCCACTGAAAGTGACACTAAGAAAATGAAAGTAATTCAATGCTTTGAGTGCAAAACCTCTGGTCACTTGTCCTAGGAGTGTGCTAATACTTTAAGAGTCAAAGGTAACTCTAACTGGATATGTATAGATGATATTGATGATGAAACATGTTTGGAAGAGTTACCAGATGAACATGTGCCTAAAGAAGTTCACACAGCAGCCTTGTCTGCTCAAGTAAACTGGACCGAGTGTCAGGACAACATTATAACTGATAGATGTTGGCTCAACACTGAGACTGATCCATAAGAACAGAAAAACTACTTATTACTGATACACATGATTCTGAGGAACATTCTAACTTTGTTTGTTTTGGTGGCTCTGTAGATTCGGATGAAGAGTACTTGTTAGAAGGGGAAATGGATCAAGGCAAGGTAATTGATGAACTGAAGGTTGTTTATAGAGAACTCCTTGATGAAGTAAAGAAAATCATAAAAGGGAAAAATGAGCTCATCAAGGACAATTGCCAAGTGGAACGCAGGAACAAGCAAGCTTGATGAAGCATTGAGTATTGGTAATGAAGGAACTATATGTTTGGGATACCAAGAAAGGTCAAGCAAATCTGAAACTGTTATACCTGGCTTTGTAAATGATGGTTTTTGTAAGACTAATGGCAACCCTATTAAATCTAAGAAGGTAACCTATATATGCCAATATTGTTTTCAGCCCAGTCATTTGAAACCATACTGCTTCAAGTACAAAATATTATGTGAAAGATACATGTATGATAGCAGTAATGTTGAATCGAATGTTGGGACAACATCAAACCCCTCTAATGTTGGCACGACATTTTGAAACAACACCAGTGAACAAAATAACAGTTTTCAAAAGAACAGAATATGGTCTCCTAAAATTAAGATTATATGTAATGTTGTCTTCTCAGCTACTCATACTCTTACTGGTGATTGGTATTTTGACAATGGTTGTTCTAGACATATGACATGTACTAAGACTAATCTCATGGACTTTGTGCCCCTATATACTGGCACTATTACATATGATGGAGGAAACAATGGAGATATCATAGGAAAGGGGGTTCTCAGTGTGGATGGTTTCTTACACCTGACTGATGTTCTACTGGTGGAAGGGCTAAGGGCTAATCTTATTAGCATCAGCCAGCTTTGTGATGATAATTTTATTGTTAAATTTGATAAGTATTCATGTGATTTGTTTGATGAAACTAACAACTGTGTTATGACAGAATGTCAAAGGACAAATGCTACTTGGTGGATGAGGATGCACAATGTCTACATGTGAAGGTTGATGAATCAGTTGTTTGGCACATAAGACTAGGACATGTTCACTACAGGAATCTTGAAAATATCATCAAACTGGAAGTTGTTAGAGGCATACCTAAACTAACTAGTACAAGTAAACTGGTTTGTGGTGATTGTCTACAAGGTATCACTGGTAATCAACATGGACTGCCTTAGACTGGTGATGTGGAGCCAACACCATCGAGTGACAATATGGACTCAACACCAGGGACTGAAGTAGAAGACACTGGGAATGATAATGTTGAGCCAACAAAGGTTGATCCAGATGTTGGACCAACACCAGTTCATGCAGATTCTGACACAAAAGAGTTTGTTGGTGAAAATGTTAGAAGAGACACTCCTGCCAGAATTCAGAAGTTTCATCCCACTTCTCTGGTTATAGGGAATCTTATAGAAGGTGTAAGAACCAGAAACAAAGAAAAAGTAAATTATAAAAATATGGCTAAACTTAGTATTTGCATGTCCTCTATGTGTAATTCAGCTACATGTTTTGTTTCTGCTGTAGAACCTAAGAATGCTAATGAGGCTCTGAAAGACTCACAATGGATAAATGCCATGCAAGAAGAACTCATGAGATTTTCTAAGAATAAAGTATGGAAACTAGTTCCTAGGCATGTTCATGCTAATGTAATTGGAACTAAGTGGATCTTTAAAAATAAAAGTGATGAAAATGGAGTGATAGTGAGGAATAAGACTAGATTAGTAGCCCAAGGGTATACTCAAGTAGATTTGATGAGACCTATGCCCCTCTGGCCAGAATAGAATTCATTAGGCTTTCACTTGCCATTGCTTGTTTCTTTGAAAATCAAATTGTACCAAATGGATGTTAAGGGAGCCTTTTTGAATGGTTATATAGACAAAAAAGCTTATGTTGAGCAACGAAAAGGATTCACTGATCCTCATCACCCTGATTATGTCTACAAACTTGAAAAAGCTTTATATGGTTTGAAACCTTGGTATGAGAGGTTAACTAAATTCTTGCTATGTTTTGGTTTTTCAAGAGGTGAAGGTGATAGGACTCTGTTTTTCATGAAACATAACAAAGATGTATGTATAGCAAAAATCTATGTTGATGATATAGTAGTTGGTTGTTCTAATCAGTCCACACTAGACAAGTTTGTTAGTACTATGACATGTACATTTGAAATGAGTATGATAGGAGAGATCACCTTCTTCCTAGGACTGCAAGTGAACAGAAGGAAAAAGGAACGTTTCTATCTCAGGAGAAATATGCTAGGAATTTGGTGAAGAGATTTGGCTTACTGGAGTCTCAGCCTTGCAAAACACCTATGTCCACTACTGGTGAAGATGCTGACTCAACGCTCTACAACTCAATGATAGGGAGTCTCCTGTACTTATCAGCCACCAGACCTGACAAAATGTACTCAGTGTGTGTCTATGCTATGTATCAGGCAGCACCTAAGGTATCTCACTTAACTGCTGTAAAAAGAATCTTGAGATATATTTCTGGAACTGCAGAGTTAGGAATCTGGTACTCTCATGATACAAATTCAAATCTAGTTGTCTTTTGTGATAATGATTGGGCAGGGGATCAAGATGATAGGAAATCCACTAGTGGTGGGTGTTTTTATCTAGGAAATAATTTGGTTTCCTAGTATAGTAAGAAGCAAAATTGCCTGTCTTTATCAGCTGATTAGTCAAAATATACTGTAGATGGCAACTATGTAACCCAACTTATATGGTTGAAACATATCCTTTGTGATTATGGGTTAAGTAGTAATACTCTTCTAATGTTTTGTGACAATTTGAGTGCCATTAGCATATCTAAAAACCATGTTCAACATTTTAGAACCAAACACATTGACAGATTTGGTAGAAGATAAAACAATCACAATTGAACATATTGAAACCAACAATCAACTAGCTGATATGTTCACAAAACCCTTAGATAATGAGAGGTTCGTCAGTTTGAGGAAGGCTCTCGGTATGAGTGTGTTGTGAGCACACTCAGCATACAGGTGTTGCCTCAACATCACAGGCCAACGCCAATGACTGATTGTGATGTACCAGGATTGTTCTCTTGATTGTTTGGTTAGGTTTTGTGATTTCCTTGTTTGTCTACGTTCTTGATTATTGTAAGTCTTGCTGGCCTATTAGCATACAATGGATATCTTACTCTTTACAAATTCTTCTTGAAAAGCTTGGTCACTTTCTTTGCTTTGAGGTAGTGTCTTGACTTGGAATAGATGGGGTACACAGAGCTGACTGCCATGCTATATTCAGATGTGTCTAATTCAGGTTAAAGATACAAAAATCAATATGAAGAAGCTGGGGTACACAGAGTTGACAACTACGACGTATTCAGTTGTGTCTTATTTGTATTGATTTGCTTGCAGAAGGGGCATAGGATAGTGAACTTTTATACTGGGATGTCTGGGGTCTTGCATTTACTTTTATGTATTATAACTGCTCACTTAGTGCTAAAACCTTCTTTATAATGCTCAGTAAACAAGTATGTGTTAGGATACTGGGGTGTTGGGGTCATGTACTGCCTGTATCCAGCCTTATGTACTTGCCTGTTCATCTGCATTGATTATGTTGTAACTGGGGTGTTATGAGTCCTGTTATTGCCTACATTCAGTGAATACATAATCCATTTTTTTTTGCCTCAAAGTGTAATGCTTGAAAGTTACATTTTAATCATGGTCTTAAATTGAATAAGTAAAGGGTTTATATCTGTGATTGCTATTATGCTGTGTTGAGACAACATTGTACTCATAAATGTTGGCCAAACATCATCTTCTAATATTTGACTATCCACTTCTGCTTTCTGCTTATCCTGTGTTGCGTTGTCATGGTCTTAAGGGGGAGTACCTCTTGGTTTTCGTCAGGTCATAATGTAGTAAGGCATATTTCCTGGGTTGTTAGCTGCCAGTAACACACAAGACTGTTTGTCACTAAACTATAGGAGCTTAATTATCTATGTGATGTTAACGTCTTCACTGTTTTCTTAGTGTGTTTTATGTTCTCTAACTCCCACTCCTGTTTCAGATCTAAGCTAATCTACTGGATTTGAATGATTCCTTTTAATTCTTGAAGTTCCAGGTATCTTGATCAGATTCTGTTTATGCTAGTATGTGAAGAAAACCTTGGTAAGACCTTTACCACAAATACACTTGGCTCAGTACTAACAGAAAGTTGATTCAGAATGTTGTGCCAATGCTGCCCTCTACGAATGTTGCCTCAACACTAAGCACAACACTGTGACTTATAATTTATTTCATTAACTGCTCTGGTCATGTGTCATGCCAACACTACTGCACGCGTTGACTCAACATGACTCCTAATTTACCTCAACTTCCTTTTTCCATCTCATTTTTATTTGTGCTTAGATTTTTCAAATTCAGTTAAACTCAAGCATATTACTATCTTCCTAATTTACTCACGCAGACTATAATGGGAAAGAAATCCACAATTGCTGATCTTGCCAATGTTGTTGCAGCCATGTCATCTGAAGCAAGGGGAGTTCAACCTCGTAGAAGCACCCCGCACCCGCAATACACTGGTGGCACCTGAACCACCCAAAAGAAAGGCACCTTCTGTTTACACCAGGAGGAATGTAACATCGAAGAAGGCATGTCTACCAGCACTGAGCCAACACCAATTCCAGATGATGTTGTGCCAACACAAGAACCCATTGATGTTGTCACAACACCAGAAACAACGGTTGTTGTCGCAACACAGAAACCTGTAGATACTGAAGCAACACTGAATCCAGCCAACCTCACTGAGGATGTCCCCCTTGTAGATGAACCGGTAATTATAGAGGGAGTGGTGCATGAGGACAGTCAACCACCTGCTCCCCATGCTAAAATTGAGGGGGAGAAGGAAGATGAACATGTACAAGATCAAGAGGATGCTACTGAGGAAGATGAATCCTCTGAAGATGATGACTCTACTGTTGAAGATGTGGGGGAGGGTACATATGATGAAGAAGGATCAGAGGAGGAGAAAGAAGCTGATAAAAATAGACCAGCTTGATGTTGTGCCAACATCAGCTGTCCAATCCAACACCCACTAGCCAGAATGTTGATCCAACATCTGCATACCAGGATGTTGACACAACACTGGAGTCTGAAGAGGAGTCTTAGGATGAGCCACCAGAAACTTTTGAGGCCAATTTGATACGATATCCACCAATGATGAATGGTATTCGTATGCTAAACATAGGATCGTTATCTTCAGGTTGTTTGGATGGAACCTCGACCCGTTGCCTTAGTACAAATAGGAACCTTGGTATAGAGACCGCGACCCGCTACTTGATACAAAACACGAACCTTGGTATAATGAAGACGCCACAAACGGTTATGGAGGGTGCCGTTTGATAAGTCGAATTTTAACGCCACAAATGAGGGTGATGAACCCGTTTGATAAGTTCGAAAATAGTTCTTCAAAGAACCAAAGAGAATAAAATCTCACAAAGTTTATAAATATGATAAGTGTTGTTTTACAATGAAAATGGTCTTCCTAATTTATAAGAGAGACAAACTTGGTCACTAAGAAATCAACTTATGACCTTCCAACAACTTCTAGGAAAAGAAAATACATTAACTAGACTAGGAAATGATGAAAGAGTCTTCTAGAAAAGGAAAATACATTAACTAGACTTGAAAATGATGAAAGAATTGTCAAAACTCGTTTTTGACTTTTGGCCATTATTTAAAATGTCACTTGGATCATATTTGACCATCTTTGTTGCTCATTTGGGCCTCCTTTATCATTATGGACCCAAACTTGGTTAATTAGCCCATAAAGAGATGCTCCCATCTTCTTAGCAAGCCTTCTTGTGATTGGCCCATTTAAAGTGCGAATTTGGTCCATTCTTGTGACATCTTCTTCATTTGAATTCTTGTAATCTTCTTCGTTTGTCACCGTGTCCATATTTGCATCATTCCCCTCCTCTTGAAAAGGATTTGTCCTCAAATCTGTATCACCTGCATTAAAAGGACTCAAATCAGACACATTGAAAGTAGCATTAACATTATACTCACCAGGAAGATCCAACTTGTAAGCATTGTCATTGATGCGCTCAATCACTTGAAAAGGTCCATCTCCTCTAGGCAATAATTTGGAACGTCTCTTTTCGAGAAACATTTCCTTTCTCATGTGCAACCAAACCCAATCTCCCAGTTCAAATATCATCTTTTGACGCCCCTTCTTTGCTTGCTTGGCATATTTTTTAGTTCTCTTTTCAATATTGAGCCTTGTCTTCTCATGTATCTGCTTAACAAAATCATCCTTTTTCTTGCCATCTAAATTCACATACTTAGAAGTAGGTAATGGAGTTAAGTCCAATGGTGTCAAAGGATTAAAACCATAAATAATTTCAAATGGTGAGAATTTAGAAGCAGAATGCACAGTTCTATTATAAGCAAATTTAACATGTGGTAGACAATCTTCCCAAGTCTTAATATTCTTCTTTATGATTGCCCTCAATAGCATAGACAAAGTCCTATTTACTACTTCAGTTTGACCATCGGTTTGTGGGTGACAAGTAGTAGAAAACAACAACTTTGTACCTAACTTACACCACAAGGTCTTCCAAAAGTAACTCAAAAACTTTATATCTCTATCCGAAACAATGGTTCTTGGAATACCATGCAATCTCACAATTTCTTTAAAGAACAAATCAACAATGTGAGAAGCATTATCAGTTTTGTGACATGGAATAAAATGTGCCATTTTAGAAAATCTATCTACAACCACAAAAACAGAATCCCTACCATGTTTTGTTCTTGGTAATCCCAACACAAAATCCATAGAAATATCAATCCAAGGTGTAGTAGGAATTGGTAAAGGAGTATACAAACCGTGATTTTGCACTTTGGACTTAGCTTGTTTACAAGTGATGCATCTGTCGCATGTTCTTTCAACATACCTTTTCATATGTGGCCAAAAGAAATGTTCTTGCAGAATTGCTAAGGTCTTTGCAACGCCAAAGTGTCCCATTAGTCCTCCTCCATGAGCTTCCTGCACAAGTAATTCCCTCAAAGAACAATTAGGCACACAAAGTTTGTTTTCTCCAAACAAAAATCCATCTTGCCTAAAGAACTTACCACTAGCATGCTTTTCACAATCTTGATACTCAACATGAAAATCAGAATCATCCCCATACAAATCCTTGATGTACTCAAAACCAAGCAACTTTGAATAAAGAGTAGAAAGTAAAGCATACCTTCGAGAAAGGGCATTGGCAATCACATTCTCCTTACCTTGCTTGTATCGAATGACATAAGCAAATGTTTCAATAAATTCTACCCATCGTGCATGCCTCTAATTCAGCTTGTGTTGGCCCTTCAAATGCTTCAAAGATTCATGATCCATGTGAATCACAAACTCCTTAGGCCAAAGGTAGTGCTGCCATGTGTTTAAGGTCTGAACCAAAGCATACAACTCCTTATCATAAGTTGGATAATTCAAGGATGCTCCTCTTAGCTTTTCACTGAAGTAAGCTATGGACTTCCCATCTTGCATAAGAACAACACCTATTCCAATTCCTGAAGCATAACACTCAATTTCAAAAGTTTTAGAAAAGCTAGGCAAAGTAAGTAAAGGAGCATTAGTTAACTTTTCTTTAAGTAATTGAAAAGCCTTTTCTTGTTCCTCTCCCCACTTGAATCCAACGTTTTTCTTTATCACTTTGGTGATTGGTGCAGCTATGGTGCTAAAATCTTTCACAAATCGTCGGTAAAAGCTTGCCAATCCATGAAAACTTCGAACATTTCCCACACTTGTTTCAATGTTGAGCAACGATTGGCTTAACATCCATCTAGCATTGGTTCCAGAACATCTTACAAATATTGTGGCGAGAGACATGATTCTGGTTTCAATGTTGACCCGCGATTGGCTTAACATCCATCCAACATTGCTTCCAGAACTTCTTTCAATTATTGTGGCGAGAGTCAGGATTCTAGTTTCAATGTTGACCAGCAATTGGCTTAACATCCATCCAACATTGCTTCCAGAAAATATTACTCCTTTAGTCCCGACGATCTTACTTTTTCCCACACTTGTTGGACTAGGCCATTCTTGTATTGCCTTGACTTTCTCCTCATCAACATGTATACCCTGTGAACTTACAACAAATTCTAGAAACACAAGATTATCCGTGCAAAAAGTACACTTTTTCAAGTTAGCAAACAACACTTGTTTTCTTAGAACATCCAAAACAAGTTTCAAATGTCTAACATGACTATTCAAGTTCTTGCTAAACACGGGAGTATCATCAAACCAAACAACTAATTTCCTAATAAAAGCATGGTTCATCAATCGCATGAAAGTACTAAATGCATTAGTAAAATCAAAAAAGCATCACTATCCATTTAAACAAACAAATTGTTTCTATAATAATGCTTCTCCATTCATATCTCTCTTTCATTGTGATTTGATGATAACCACTTGCCAAATCAACTTTCATAACCACACAAGATTCATGCCTTTTAGTTAAAATATAATCCAAAGTAAGTATGGGTCCATGATACTTTACCATAATTCGGATTGCTTTCCATTTGATGCACATCCTATGAAAACAAGGCAAATTGGGCGGTATATCATTGGGAAAGAGACCATCATATCCCTACAAGAGAAATGCCTTTGAACTTGGCAATGAAGAAATTTCTTTGTTAGTTCTCAAAAATACTCCACTTTCCAACTCACTTTCTTTTGAAAAAACACTCTCTTGTGTTCTCTCTATTTTTCTCTCATTTGCCAAAACCTCAACTTCTTTTTTATTGGCAACTCTCTCTTTTTCACTCACAGTCACATCTTTTTGAGCACTCTCTTTTCTTCTCTCATTTGCCAAAACCTCAACTTCTTTTTTGTTGGCAACTCTATCTTTTTCATTCAAATCTTTTTTAGCACTCTCTCTTTTTCCCTCATTTGCCAAAGCTTCAAATTCTTTTTTATTGGCAATTTTCTGTTTTTCATTCTCATTTTTTTCAACACACTCTTTTTTTTGCTCATTTTCTTTCTTTTGAAATCTCACTTGATCTTCAAAAACTTCCTTTGGTGTTAAAGGAACAAGGGTGATTTTTCTTTCATTATGGACAAAAGAATACTTATTTGTAAAGCCATTGTGGCTAACTTTACGATCATACTGCCATGGACGCCCCAATAGTATATGTCCGGCTTGCATTGGAACTACATCGCACAAAACTTCATCTTTGTACTTCCCAATGCTGAATGAGATCATCACTTGCTTGTCAACTTCCACATTAGCACAATCGTTGAACCAATGAAGCTTGTATGGTCGTGGATGTTTCACCGTAGACAACCCAAGTTTTTCAACGAACGTGGTGCTAGCAATATTGGTGCAACTTCCGCCATGAATTATCACACTACACACCTTCTCACGAACATGACATCTTGTTCGAAAGATGTTCTCTCGTTGATCGTTGTCCTCATCATTCAATTGCGCATTTAAAACTCTTCGTGTAACTGAAGTGTAATTGGCATAAAGTACATTTTCTTCTTGATAATTAGACATGGTAACCTGCAAAAAAGACTGTTAGAAAGAAAGGACCTCACAACACTCCCTTACGTGTTTACTCTCAAGAATTTTTTATTTTTTTTCACTCAAAATATATCACTCGTGTTTCACTCAAATAAATTGGCTTTTCCCCTCTAATAATCTCACGCTCACTGCCTTTTTCCACTCGTATAGTCTCAAAAGGTTCTTCTCGAACTAAATCGAACGGAATCAAACAAAGTTGTATCAACCCCGAGTAACAAATCAAACCCAAATAATTTTTTTTCTCACAAGTGCACCATAGGTATATCCCAACAAGAAATCAGCAACAAAAGAAATAAAGTTGATACTTCAATTTCTTTTCTTTTCTTCTTTTCTTTTTCTTTTTTTTGTGTCCCTTTTTTTTCTTTTTTTTTTTTTTTGCTAAGAAATAAAAAACACAAACTAAAGATAGATGTTTTTGGTAATCCGAAGATTAAACCAAGAACGGATAGGACCTGAATGATAAAACTTTGCTCTAGATACCAAATGATACGATATCCACCAATGATGAATGGTATTCGTATGCTAAATGTAGGATCGTTATCTTCAGGTTGTTTGGATGGAACCTCGACCCGTTGCCTTAGTACAAATAGGAACCTTGGTATAGAGACCGCGACCCGCTACTTGATACAAAACACGAACCTTGGTATAATGAAGACGCCACAAACGGTTATGGAGGGTGCCGTTTGATAAGTCGAATTTGAACGCCACAAACGAGGGTGATGAACCCGTTTGATAAGTTCGAAAATAGTTCTTCAAAGAACCAAAGAGAATAAAATCTCACAAAGTTTATAAATATGATAAGTGTTGTTTTACAATGAAAATGGTCTTCCTAATTTATAGGAGAGACAAACTTGGTCACTAAGAAATCAACTTATGACCTTCCAACAACTTCTAGGAAAAGAAAATACATTAAATAGACTAGGAAATGATGAAAGAGTCTTCTAGAAAAGGAAAATACATTAACTAGACTTGAAAATGATGAAAGAATTGTCAAAACTCGTTTTTGACTTTTGGCCATTATTTAAAATGTCACTTGAATCATATTTGACCATCTTTGTTGCTCATTTGGGCCTCCTTTATCATTATGGACCCAAACTTGGTTAATTAGCCCATAAAGAGATGCTCCCATCTTCTTAGCAAGCCTTCTTGTGATTGGCCCATTTAAAGTGCGAATTTGGTCCATTCTTGTGACATCTTCTTCATTTGAATTCTTGTAATATTCTTCTTTTGTCACTGTGTCCATATTTGCATCACAATTTTCCTACTGAGCGACAGAATAGATACTTATTGACCAAAACTGCAAGTGAGTACTATGATATTATGACTGAAAGGAAAATTTGGGCTGAGAGGAACATTGTTGTTGATGACTATAAGAAGCATATGGTGTTTGTGTTTCTTGAGTCTAGAAGCATGTTATACTCTCTTATAGATATTATCCTATATGCCCCTAATGAGGTTAGGGCGTTTTATAGTAACCTGTCTAAATTTGTGCATGCTAAAGGGTCTCCCAAGTATGGAAAAGTGTATGTATAGGATAAATTTTATAAATTTAATCTTACTATCATTAACACCACCTGGAGGATGTCAAGAAGATAGAAAACTGATGAGGACATCAATGACAACAGATGAAAGAGCTGACTGGTGGATTGGTAAAGACTTGGAGGAACAAGCTGAATGTAACTAGACTCACATCCCTCACTGCAATCTTGTGCAAAGCTGCCTCATTCAACTGCATATTCTCATCAAACTCCACAGTCCTCACTTATGAGATGGCTGTGTTGATATACAAATTAGAGAAAGGGCATCCAGTAAACATGGGGTAGAGGATTTTCAGGACTATTGCTGAGGCTGCACACAAGAAGGATGCAATATTCTCAGTGATCAAAGGTGAAAATGAGACCTTCGTAGACAAGACAGGGCAACAACCTATCACCAAGAACTGCTTCGGAGGAGACATAATCAATGATCTCCCATGGAAGGATCCAAATGCTCCTGAAAGTAGTGGAGTACAGAAGGGGAAGAAGAAGGCACATAGTTTCAGCAATGCCTGAGCTACTGAGGGGAGCAAATTAAAGGGGAGCAAATTAGAATAAGTATTGTTACTATATATTCTGAAATACAAGTACTTAAACAAAATTGGTTACAGGTGGAGTTTTGTGAAGAAATGAAAAAAGGGGGAGATTGGAAGTGTAAGTGTTGTCGCTAAGAGTTGGACCAACATTCTTGTAACTATTGTTGGCACAACACTAAACTCAACATAGCATTATCCGAATTATTTACGTGAAATATTTTGTTTTACCTTTATTCTTAACTCACCTAGTTCCACAAGTTGTAGTTATCTGTGATATGTTTCAGGATATCAAGGACTCTAAGGATCGTGTGGACTTATTCTTAAGGAAAAGAGATAAGCCGAAGAGAGTTGAAGATAATATCAGAAGATCTCTTGTAGATAAACATCAAAAGAGACTTCGGAATCATCCAAAAAAGAAGGGAGCAATCACAAACTTGTGTCTATCACGCCAATGAAGAAGGACTATCAAATCCTATAAAAAGACGTGCTCGCCATCAAGACTTACAATGAGATTAGAATTAGTTCTGAGTGATTAGACGAATTCTTGTAATAGTGTTAGTCTTGTTTTTACTGAGTTTTTTTTCTAGCTAAGCTATAAACTCCATAGCTTGTAGATTAGTTAGTGTTAGGATTGAGTTCCTTACTCAGTTGAGTTTTCTAAGATCATTAGATTCTTATTTAGTGATTATTTGGCCATAAGGCTCGGCATGCTATATTCATATAACCTGCTTAAAATTCACACTCTGTGTTTATTATTCCTCTGCAATTTACTCTACTACGAGTGTTGGGATGACACCGAATACAATCGGTGTTGGCACACCAGTCGTCACAACACAATCTGTGAATCACAAAGGGTACCAATCCCAATCCAAACATTTACATAATTGAAGACGTTTAATAACTGATTCAGCTAAACCATTTTGTGTATAAACATCATCAACAAGATATTTAATATCCATTCCGATTGACAGGCAATAGTCATTGAAGGCTTGGGATGAAAACTCACCAGCATTATCTAGACGTATTTTCTTTATTGTAGGGAATTCTGCACGTAAACGAATTATTTGTGAGAGCAATCTCGCAAATGCTAAATTACAAGTGGATAATAAACAAACATGTGGCCATCTAATTGATGCGTCAATCAATACTATAAAGTATCTAAATGGCCCGCACAGTGGATGGATAGGTCCACATATATCATCCTGAATACGTTCAAGAAATTTATGATTCTCATACTTGATTTTGGCTGGTGATGGCCTTGTGATTAGTTTGCCTTAAGAGCGATTAGTTTGCCTTAAGAGCAAGCAACACATGAAAGTTCATTAGATTAAAAAACCTTCTAGTTTTTCAATGGATGGAGAACTGAATTCTTAATAATTCTCCGCATCATTATTGAACCAGGATGGTCCAACCGGTCATGCTAAATTTGAAAGTTATTAGTAAACTTCTGGTTTACTGTGGTATAAGTCTCAATAACTTTGATTTTGGTAAAATACAATTTAAGTGTCAAAGTTGGCAATTTTTCTACGACACATTTCTTTATAGAAATAGTATGAGTAATATAGAAATACTCATTATTTCATTCCTCTTGTGTTTCAATATAATATTCATTCAAACTAAAATCTTTATAACTCAATAAATTTCTTCGAGCCTTTTGAGAAAATAAAGCATATTCAATTACGAACCTTGTTCCTTTTGGTAGTATAATATTTGCTTTTTCTTGAGCCATCAATTAATTTTATAGTACTAGATATAGTACTGAATTTGCGTTTTCCATTTTTAAGTGAAAAAAATATTTTATATCCTCGAATATGTAGTAAGTAGTAGCACAATCAGCTAGACATGTTTTTCCTTCGTTGTTTGAAGATGTCGCCAAATCAATTTCCATGTTTCTAGAAATAAAAGAGTAAGAAGATATATATTATAACTTTTATTGAACTTAGAAACGGTTACAAGGAAAATAACACATATAAGATAATACTGAACTTAAAAATGAAACAACATGTTGGAATGAGAAAACTAGACTTCAAGACTATTTAGTTATTCTCGAAAACACCATGTGTCCTATTCCACTTTCAGGGCGGCCAAGACAGTCGACAACATCAAGATGTGCCATGTCAAGCTGTTCATTTTATTGTGCATTTTGAACATAATTCGTTTTGGTATTTTTGCCTATGGCCTTTGATGCTCGGTATAGGTCAACAAGATGTTTTGCTACTTTGCAAGTTTTTGGCAAATGGCCTTTCATACCACACTGGTGACAAGTGCTTTCTCGAATTCTCTTCGTTGACCCATCATCTCCATTTTTCTCTATATCAATATATGTTCTTTTATTGTGAGTACTTTTGAAGGTAATATTACTACCCCTTCCTTATCCTTGACCACGTTCACGACCACGTCCATATCCATGTCCACGTCCATGTCCACGACCATTACCACGACCACTATAAGAGCCATGGCCAAAAGTATTGTGTGATGTCACATTCACTTCAGGGAATGGGACAGAACCAGTAGGACTAGATCCATGATTCTTCATCAGCAGCTCATAATTTTGTTCAACCACCAAAAGACATGAAACAAGTTCAGGATATTTTTAAAATCCCTTTCACGATATTGTTGTTGAAGAATAACATATGTGGCGTGAAAAGTAGAGAATTTTTTTTTCGAGCATATCAGCATCAGTAATAGTTTTGCCACATAATTTCCGTTGCTGAGTAATTTTAAATATTTTGGAGTTGTATTCTCTCATAGTTTTAAAATCTTGTAATCGAAGGTGTATCCAATCATATCGAACTTTAGGAAGGATAACAACCTTCTAGTGCTCATAACTTTCCTTGAGACAAGTCCAGAGTTTTGCAGGATCTCTGAGTGATACATACTCATCTTTTAATTTTGGAGCAAGATGGTGAAGTATGAAAATCATAGCTCTGGACTTTTTATTTTTCGGTAATTTTCTATCAGTTTTAATGGCATCACTAAGGCTTTTAGCATCCAACTGCAATTCTATATGCAAGATCCATTGTAAATAATTATCTCTAGATGCATCCAATTGCGCAAAGTCTACGTTTGAGATGTTTGACATGGTGACTATAATATAAAAAAAATAACATTAGAATCATAATTTAATTATTTTAGAAATAGTACAAACATTATTACAAGAATTACGACAACAATATTAGTTGAATGCCATTTTTGCAAGCCAAATATGTATTATTATCCCCATATAGACTGTAACAAATATTGAGTATTCTATAGAAGAGTATTCTCCAATGAAAAGCATGATTAGTGGAACAATGGCGACAAGAGTGAGGAGTAACTTAATTATCAGTTTTTTTTCTTTTGTAATAAAGATTTTAGAACATAAAAGTAAATGAAGAATAAGATTGAAAGCTTTGTAATTTTACACAAAAAAAATTACAGTTCTTTGTTGGGTGTTAATGAGCCTTTAGCGATGTCGATAATGATATAATTATAAAGTAATTAGATCAATAATTTTGAAATCAATTTATATGTGTATTATGTATATATACATAGATATTTTTTTTTTATAAATAAGCTAGTAATTAAGCCATCCATATAATTAATATGATATAGAGGCCACAAAGTCGTTCATGCAATTAATAACGTAAGAAAGAGGAGGCAAAGCCTGCCATACGAATATGAGGCTTTAGAGTTCAATAATAATATCGTAATAACCGCAATACTATAAATGGAGGCATATGCCATCTTTATTTATAATAAGGTAATAATTAATAAATAATAACAACTCGTATACCATTTTTTCTTTCGGCACACACAAACGATAATATTCATGAAAATTGAGCTTTTTGTGCTGATGGCGTGTTGTAAAATATTTAGGAGTAAAAAGGAAATAAAAGAGAACAATATTAGTTATTAAACTCTTTTTTTAATTTCAATATATTTGAAGTGTATTACAAAAGGTAAAAGCCTTTCTATTTATAGAAAGTCTTAGAGGAAAGCCTTCAAACTTTCCTATGTGGAACAAAAGGACATTCACACATAGTAACTATTCAATCTAGACATGTAAGATCACCAAACACACATCAATCAAAACAAATATACATATTCATAAACTAGAGTTACTCCCCCTACTCTAAACAACGAGTAAGTTAGCTCCTCATAGTCATGAGTTCAACAATCAATAAAAAAATAAATAACATAGACAAAGTAAAGGGCGTAAGAAAAGCTTCTTGGATCTGGTGGAACTTCGTAGCTAGACTATCTCCTTAACTCATTTTTGCTATTTTCATTTCTACGAACTATTTTCTCTCATCAAACAATGATTCAACTAAACTAGAACAAGACTCTCTAAGGACAATCTCATAGGGTTTCTGTAGACTCTTGTAAGTATTTGTAAGTGGGATGCTCTTGTAAGCTGTTCTCCTTTTATGTGTTGGCCGTTTGCTTTATTTATAGGAGAGTCTTGATGCACTGATTTCGTGAGTAGTCGTAACCTAATTAGACAGAATGACCGTGCACTCCTCTTCAGGCGCGATCAATCCAAATCGCGCCCCAATCGCGTGAGTTAGGCGCGATCATTGTGTCATCGCGCCTCAATCATGCCACCTTCTGTTTCTGTCTGTGGTCTCCAAATGTTCTTCTCTTGCTCGTGCTACATTCGGTATTTGCAGTGCCATAGCGCCTAAAAGTCCCAAAGTAGCGTCTCGACTCGTTTGTCTTCAAAAATATCCAATTTGGCTTCTTTTAACTTTGTTTTGTCTTGACTCAATAAAATCCTAGAAACCATGCACTACAAAAAAACAGGGCAACAACGACGACATCTTTCCAACGGGAAAAAAGTCGTTGCTATTAGTAACAAATTAGTGACTGAATACCAACATAATGTCTTTTTGTGCTAATTAACTACAACTTACCAACGAGTTTTCCTACAGAATAACTGCTTCATTGCTATTCCGTTGTAAAGTTGTAGGAAATAATTTGAATTATCAAGAAACATGACAACAACAACGACGCTTTTTCAATGGAAAAAAGTTCGTTGTTATTAGCAACATATTTGTAACTATATACCAACAAAAACTCAAAATCAGATGCAGTTTTAATTTCAATATATTTTTCCAACAATATAAATTTTATTTCAATTAATTCCAAATTTTTTTGCAATTAATTCCAAATTTTGTGAAAATAATTTGACTAGCTCAAAAACATATAAAAATAGCAAGGATTATTTTGCAATGAAGAAAACACCTTTAAATTAGTCGCTAAGTTGGTTTGGATCATTTTGTTATTTGTTCGATTATTAAAGAAATATGATAGCATAGTACACTATAGTTAAAGTATTTTGTTTTTCATATATGTTTTAGTAAATTGTATAATTTTCTAATTTTCTTCATATTGGCATCTGAGTTTACAAAAATAAATGTTTGTCGTTTTGACACATTTGTTGTAAAGTACAATATTCAAGTTATATAGTATCAACAATCAAAATATTATTAAACTGGTGATAGATATTATGGTTGCATGCATAGAATATAAACATAAAGATATTAAAATATTTTTGTTTCAAATCAAAAAAAGACATGGCCTAATTCATATCAATCCTCATGATCCATTGCATCATCAGTACTATACTCAAGTTCTTCATCTTTATGGATATTTGCATGTTCATCTTCCGATAATAGATCGAGAAATACTTCTTCGTCTTCTACATCCTCAACATGCCCTTCGAGTTCAATATTTGGCTGAAGCTATGTCCGATCCACTTCTTCTGCATTTTCATTATGATCAAAGAGAATATCGGAATCATCGAGATCAACACCTGTAGAGACGCCCTCCATAACAGACGAGATAAACTCTTGGAAAGGGCCTTCAGCCCGAGGATCAATCTCTTGATTATCATTTGATAATATAACAGTACTTACGCTCCGTGCCTTTGTTTTGCAAGCTGCCACCCATTCACCTCAATCCTTATACACTTGTCGTTTTGGATAATCCAAGCAAAAGGCTTGTTGTGCTTGTTGAGCTAGTATAAAGTGATCGTTGGATTTGAGCCTTTATTTTTTGTTTATCTCTACGAGATTAAACCGTGGATGAACTCTAACTCCATTGTTTGAAGAAGTGTCATACCAATGGCACTTAAATAAAACCACGGTCTCTCCAAAATAATTTAACTCTATAACTTCTTTCAACATACCATAGTAATCCATGGTGTCATCACCGACCGAGCTTCCCAAAACACAAACACCACTATTCATCGTTGACTTGGGATCTCCATGTTCTAGGGTGTGGAACCTGAATCCATTAACAATATACCCTTTGTAACACTTTGCTTTTCCATGTGGAAGGTACGCCATGCATCTGATTTCCATTCCAACTTCATTGTCCACATCATTCACCTATTGAAGTAAAAAAAAAATGAATCAACTAGAAATTTTATAGTAATACTGTTTAAAAGTTGTATAAGATCTAGTAGACATACATATTTGTTAACAGGATGATAATTCACCTGCTTAAAATAAACAATAAGTCAATTACTGGAATTACCAAATATATTATTATATGGTTATGCGACCTACTTCCGCGATACATGTATCACGCCTCTTGGAGCACATCTCCCACACAACAAACTACTGGAGTAAAAGCCAACATGAGGAATACGAAACCAAGGCAGTCTCAAAATACGAAAGCTCTCGGAACTCATACTACTTTCCAAGAAAATTAAGCTCTCGGAAAGAATGAGCCAACGGACAACAGTCCCAGAACCTTGGCAAAAACCCTTCCTTGACTATACATTCCAAACACGAAAGCTCTCGGAACACTACTCTCGACGATCAGACTAAAAGTCAGAACTTTACAAATAACTCAACAAACCTCTCTGGACACTCGGAGAAAGAAGAACACCTACTCACGATAGCTCAAAACCTCTCGGAGATCAACCCACCCACACCCTCTCGGAAAATATCTTGAAACACTTACTCCAGAATACACATCTCTCGGAACAACACTATCATTAAGGGAATACTCCAACTCGGCCCTCGAAGTCACCATTAGAGACAGCAAAGAAAGCAATCTACCCCGTATCACAAAGAAGACCAAAGCCCTCGGAAGAAGAAAAGATACAGTCAGCACTCAAAGTGAACACGTTATCTTATTGGTTGAATAAGCATTGTAACACGTGTAAACATAACCACATGCATAACGACACCTGTAAACACATGCACAATGACACCTGCCCCTATCGAAACCTATATAAAGGGAGATATCAATAGAAGAAAGGGGGACAACTCGTAAAAAAGACTCGGAAATGTAAGAAAATCCACTCGGAAGAGAGAATGAAGTATAGTCAATAAAAGGAAGGAAGGTTCTTGTCAATTTTTCCTTCTCATGAACATAGTATTTAGCTTTTGAACCACGGGCAAAGGCGTTCCAACCCTAATAAATAATTCAGTTAATAGGGAATAATTCTAAACCCGTTAACAAAATGGCGCCGTCTGTGGGAACTCCACAAGATTTGTCTCCAGGAACATCCAAATTCGAAGGAGAAGCGGGTGCTGCAGTAATAACACAGTTACGCACCAAAGATAAGTATCCTTCTTTCACTTGTTATATTAGGGATTAGATTATAGTATCTTCGTAAAGAAATCATAAGATTTTATAATTTTAAATACTTGGGAAAAGAAAAGGACAGAGCCCAGGAACCCAAGTGAGTATCTCCGAGAGCAATTACTCTAGGAAACCTCACTCATACTCTCTCATCGAAGGCTTTTCGAAAGTCTAAATAAGTAAAAGAGAAAGGTATGAACAAGTCTACTAGGAATGATTCTTTGAAAGGACGTGAAAATATTCGCCATACTCTAAGCATCAACGCCTACTTACGACTCTTTCCTCGAAGATAGAATTACGATTAAGCTGCCCAAAGTATACTATAATAGGCTACGAAGGCGTGCCAGGGGATACTCCTATTTAGGAAAGTATATTCCCCCAAAATTGCACTGCAAATAGACACGCTATGCTAAAAAAGTTACTTGGCCAGTAAGAGTGAGACGCTCTCTCATTTCTGTAAACTCAATCTTAAAAATTCTACAATAAAAGGAAAGAAACTAAGTAGTCATAATATGCGGAAGAGTTGTGTGATTGTAAACATGGAAAAGAAAAAGTTTTGTTCCAAGTAAGAAATGTTTCATTCCAAAATAATACCATTACAAGAGAAAGAACTAAGTACCATTACATAAAAAAAATGTTTACAAATTAAAAACTACTAAGACTGGGGGGGTTAAGCACTCGAAGAATCAAGGGTTGGCTCGGTGGTAGGAGGGATAGGAGCACCCGCTGGAGAAGGAACACCCGAGGAGGTAGCCTGAACCCCAACTCGGAGAGGGGAGTCCGCTGAAGATCGCGGGAGGATAGTAGAAAGAGGCACCCGAGACGGGGATGAAGAGGTGGGAGGAAGTCGAGTACTACTCTTTTGGTAGAGGTTGAAGGCTTCCTCCAAAGTTGGCCTCTTCATCTCCGCGATGTTAACCACCCGCGGGTCCAAGTGGGGATTCACCTTCTGTCGTACCTGCCCAAAACACTGAAGGAATCCCCACATGGCAGATCCCGCCAAGTACCCCGCATGTTTGCTAAGGTACAGATCCCTCACTTGGATAGTAGTCTCCTCTCGGGCCTGCTTAACAGCAACGTCCACCCTTTGCTGCACCTCCTCGGGGAGAATGCCCCCCGTAGCCGTGGCCTGTGCCAGCTTCACGTTAAGAGTATCCACCTGGCCCAGTGCCTCCGAGAGATGTTGCTCCAACTCTTTCTGCTTGGCCTCCCAAGCAACCTTCTCGCCTCGAGGGAATCCATCCTATCCTTCAGCACCAGACCAGAAGCCTCCATCTCCTTTACAGAGGAGAGAAGCTGCTTATTTTCCCCCCTCAGGTCTTGATTGTGCCGCGAGACCTTGGCAAAAGCCGCCTCATATTTCCCCACCTTCTCTAGCAGGTTCTTATTCTCTGCCTCCAGCTTCCGAGACTTTTCCTCAGCCGCACTCGCCAGTTTTTGCAGCTTCTCAACCTCGAGTAACAGAAGGGGAAGCATTTTAGGTGCCTAAGAAAGCAAAGTAGAAGAATAAAGATCCCGATAAAGGATCTTAAATAAATTAGTTAGATAAAAGACTTACCAGCATGGCCACATTGTTGACACAAACTCGGGTAAATTCCCACCCGTCTGCTGGCAAGGAATTGGCGGTGGTGAGGTATCGAGTCACCGTCTCGAGTGCCTCCTGAGCATCTTCGGTGCTAGGCTCTCGTCCTAAAACGGGAGCCTTAGAAGACGAGGGCCTCTCAGAAGATACCACCCCTGGCAGTGGAACCTGGGTGACTATGGGGCTATCGGACTGGATAGCCACGAAAGGTCTCGGGGGAGGAGCACTCGCAAGCGGAGGACCCGCGGCCATAATCTCGTCCAGCAAGCTCATGGTATCGAATGCTGGAAGGTAAGCAGAGTCGGAAGGAAGTGATCCCCCTTCCAAACCAAAAAACTCTTCACCTCCTACAAAATCAGAAAGTTATCTAGGTAAAAATACCCTTTTGGTTACCTAAAATAGTTATCTAAGGCGCACTCCTATACCACTAAGTATTTTAAGAACACGTACCTTTCGGAGGAGTCGCCAACAGGGCGTAAGAATCCCCTGATAACTCCGACGACGAGGGTACATGGATGACACCGGGAGCTGGTAAAGCCGTCTCCTCTATCCCAACCTCATCTTCACCATCCCCTATGGTGAATCCCCCCTTAGGACCTGCATCGGCAGAGGTCACAGCTAACTCTACTTCCTCGGGGGTATCGGATGTCCCGCTAGACGACCGGGACGTAACCTCAGCAACCCTGGAAGGAGTTCCTCCTTGCTCCCCTTCTGCGACCTCAACAGTTCCACCATCTCCTAGGGTAA
Organism: Linaria vulgaris; assembly: GCA_948329865.1. Lineage (NCBI taxonomy): Eukaryota > Viridiplantae > Streptophyta > Magnoliopsida > Lamiales > Plantaginaceae > Linaria > Linaria vulgaris. The sequence goes on from OX415254.1 coordinate 33,838,989, forward strand.
ACTTCCCCTTCTTGCCCACCACAGCCTCACTTTCCACCATAAATGGCCGTAGGACATTCACTATCAAAGAGGTCATAAGTTAGATAAAATAAAAAGAGAAACCCGTAAGATAGTAGATAGAAGGGTAAAAGACTCACCAAATGTATCAAACAACTTCTCGGGAACAGCCAAAGGAGTCTTGATTTTGTCTATCGGGGAGATGTACTTCAATCATGCGGTCCGATACAGACGAATAAAGTCCTTTGACTCCACGAGAGGCTTCGCAGAGAACACCGGTGAGAACACCAGTGTGTCGTCCATCACTCTGTCAGGGAAGGTAGGCACCCTCCAAGTCATAGGTATGTCCCACGACCCCACAACTGGATTGATGAAGAAGAACTTATTCTTCCACGAGCTATGGGAGGTGACCATACCCTCGGAGATCCTGTCATCCTTATCTCGGTGAGTAAAGCAGTAAAAAGGACCCCCCACCGGGAGACTGCTTCAACTCGAAAACAGTAAAGAACATGTCCCTCGTACACTCGATGCCTCTCACCAGGCACCAAAACACGAACAAGGCCATTAACGAGAACGAATTTGGGGCGAGCTGACTCGGACAAAGATTGCAGTAAAAAGGCGGGAAAAAAGTGCGGAGCCCCGCCTTTAGCTGCGGGTAGTACACCGTTAGGTACCCTTCAGGAGGAGCATCACCCCGGTGATGGGCCTCCGGCACCGTTATCTCAATGTTACGGCCAGAGACACCGTGCTCCTTGAACAAGTTCTTGATTTCTTTCTCGGTGGCGGTGCTAGCCGTGTTACCCACCTTCTGAGTGACCCGCGGAGCACCACCTTTGTCAGCCTTTTTCTTCATCCTCTTCGATTTTCCAGCACCACCACTACCGCTTGCCCCCACCGCCGCAGCACTCCGCTTTCGCGAAGCTTGAAACCCTAAACCCGCCGCTCCTCCGGTACCGGAAGCAGCCGAAATCAGATTGGTGTTAGATTGCGACGCCATTAGAACAGAGTTTTTGAAAGAAAAGATTAGCAGAAATCGATTGCAGAGAAAAGAGAGTGCACTTTGGGAGAAAATGCTATCCGCTCAGTTTGCAAATGAGAATGATGGGTGAAAAGAGGGTTTTTTAAACCCTACACCCACTAAGCGTCTTAAAAGACCACTAAGCGTGCCACGCCTCACGATTGAAAATCGTGCTTAATGACACGTCTCCTCGGTTAACGAAAGAATAACGGTCAAGACTCTTCGATTCCCGCACCCTACTTAAACGTGGCATTAAAATCACCACTAACTGCATTTAAGTCGTAGTTAATTAAATTACAGTTAATTAAATGCCATAAATTACAATTAATGCCCCAAACAAATGACCTACGAGGGCACATTTGGAACATACGACGGGAAACACTCGGAGAGAGTATCACGATACTCCTCGCCTTTTTAAAGGTAATGCCAAGAACGAGGGAAATGTCGAACAGAGCACACATGTCACTGACGAGTGTTTACGACACCCCTGAAGAGTTCTACGAGGCCTTGTGAAACCCTCCCCATATACCTGATGAAATCTACGATACTAGGACTCTCATACGCTTTAAACTCTTAAGTTTCTAGTACAGTAGTGATAACTAACTGCACTAGAAACTGGGGGGGTTTGTTAACAGGATGATAATTCACCTGCTTAAAATAAACAATAAGTCAATTACTGGAATTACCAAATATATTATTATATGGTTATGCGACCTACTTCCGCGATACATGTATCATGCCTCTTGGAGCACATCTCCCACACAACAAACTACTGGAGTAAAAGCCAACATGAGGAATACGAAACCAAGGCAGTCTCAAAATACGAAAGCTCTCGGAACTCATACTACTTTCCAAGAAAATTAAGCTCTCGGAAAGAATGAGCCAACGGACAACAGTCCCAGAACCTTGGCAAAAACCCTTCATTGACTATACATTCCAAACACAGAAGCTCTCGGAACACTACTCTCGACGATCAGACTAAAAGTCAGAACTTTACAAATAACTCAACAAACGTCTCTGGACACTCGGAGAAAGAAGAACACCTACTCACGATAGCTCAAAACCTCTCGGAGATCAACCCACCCACACCCTCTCGGAAAATATCTTGAAACACTTACTCCAGAATACACATCTCTCGGAACAACACTATCATTAAGGGAATACTCCAACTCGGCCCTCGAAGTCACCATTAGAGACAGCAAAGAAAGCAATCTACCCCGTATCACAAAGAAGACCAAAGCCCTCGGAAGAAGAAAAGATACAGTCAGCACTCAAAGTGAACACGTTATCTTATTGGTTGAATAAGCATTGTAACACGTGTAAACATAACCACATGCATAACGACACCTGTAAACACATGCACAATGACACCTGCCCCTATCGAAACCTATATAAAGGGAGATATCAATAGAAGAAAGGGGGACAACTCGTAAAAAAGACTCGGAAATGTAAGAAAATCCACTCGGAAGAGAGAATGAAGTATAGTCAATAAAAGGAAGGAAGGTTCTTGTCAATTTTTCCTTCTCATGAACATAGTATTTAGCTTTTGAACCACGGGCAAAGGCGTTCCAACCCTAATAAATAATTCAGTTAATAGGGAATAATTCTAAACCCGTTAACAATATTCTTGTAACCATTCTGGAAATTATGTGTCACGTAACTTGATTACTTCTCCAGCTGGCATTAATGGATATCTCTCCTTCATAAGTGCATCAAACTTTCTATGAAAGTAATAGTAATATCAATTAATATAGGATAAATCACGCAATTAATAAGTTTAAAAGGACTTACTCAACAAAAGGATTTAGTTCTGCACAATTCAGTAGGACATATCAGTGTACGACCCTTCTTTCATCTTCACCCAAAATCTGACGAAGCGGAGGACCCATAGGTCGGCCTGGGTATGAGAAAATTAAGAGCCTCCCTTCTGGACCGGCTTGCCCTCCATCATCATTGCGTGGTACACTATTAATTCTTGTTTGAATACTTTTTTCAATGTACAATGAGCAAAATGTCGATACTTCCTCATTCAACCATGCTTGAACAATAAAAGCCTCCACTTTGGATAAATTACCTACTTTCTTTTTAAGATGATGTAGGAACCTAGTCACATTCAATATGTTAGGATAGAGTTTATAATTAATAAACAAGATTTTTTTGAAGAAACATGTGGCAAATGAGAATTAATACATACATAATATATTGCTTCAGTACCTCTCAAATGGATACATCCAACGATATTGTACAGGTCCACCAACCTTGGCTTCATATGCTAGGTGAATTGGCAAATGCTCAATTGAATCGAAGAATCCAGGGGAAATATTTTCTCCATGTTACATAAAATCTCGACGATATTTACTTTAAGTTGCTCCATATCTTGAACGCGAAGCACAGTTGAACAAATATCTCTAAAACATTGACTCAACTCTGCGAGTGTTTCCCATATTGGTTTGGGAATAAGATCGCGAAAGGCTATTGTCAACAACCTTTGCATGAATACATGGCAATCATGACTCTTCATCCCAATAATTTTGTATTGATCTGCACTTACGCATCGAGCTATATTTGAGGCATACCCATTAGGAAAGTTTAGTTGTCCAACCCAAGCACAAACATCTTTTATTTGTCCCTTACTTAGAGTATAAGATGCTTTAGGTTTCCAAGATTTTTCATTATCATCATAGATCAAATTCAAGTCGGGCCGATCACAGTAGAGCTCCAAATCTTGGCGAGCATTGGCATTATCTTTTGTCCTTCCTTTGACGTCCATAACAGTGTTGAAAATATTATCAAAAACATTTTTCTCAATGTGCATCACGTACAAATTGTGACGAATGAGATTTGTATGCCAGTAAGGGAGCTCCCAAAATATTCTTTTCTTCACCCAGCTATGTGACTCCTTAAAGCTAGGCATATCTTGGTTTCCACTGCGAGTCCCAAAGATGATATCATGAAGTTTCTCTACTCGTCTATGAACTTCTTCACCTGATAATCGAGGAGGTGGTAAATCTTTCTCTACTATACCCTTTTTAAATCGTCTCCTTTGTCTCCTGAATCGATGCTCTAGCGGTAAAAATTGACGATGACAGTCAAACCATGATGGTTTTCTTCCATTTTGCAGAAAAAATGACTTTGTGTTCTCCATGCAATACGGATATGCTAACTTTCCATGAGTTCTCCATCCAAAAAGCATAGCATATGCAGGAAAATCACTAATCGTCCATAAAAGAGCTGCCCTTAATGGGAAATTCTCCTTTCTGACTACATCATAAGTTTCAACACCCTCGATCCACAACATCTTCAACTCATCAATAAGTGGACGCAAGCATACATCCAAGAGTTTGCCTGGGCTTTTGGGCCCAGGAATTACCATGTTTAGAATCAAGTTTGATCTTTGCATACACATCCATGGTGGTAGATTGTACACTGCTATGATCACAGGCCAACACGAGTAAGAAGCTCCAAAATTACCGAAAGGGGTGAAACCATCGGTACACAACCCAATACGAATATTGCGAATCTCACGTGCAAAAGAAGGGTGGGTTCGATTGAAATGCTTTCATGCTTCACCATGAGCGGGATGTGTCATAGTTCCATCTTCACAATGTTTAGCATGTCAAGTCATGTGCTCTGCTGTATGTCTTGAGATATATAGCCTTTGTAACCTGGGTGCCAATGGCAAGTAATGCAATATCTTATACGGTATCTTTCGACGTCTTTGTCTACATGGCTTATACCTAGGATGATGGCATATATTACACTCTTGCAGATCCTTATTTTCTTTATAATACAATATGCAGTTATTTTCACATGCTTCAATATTTTCATAGCTAAGACGAAGTTTAGCCAATTCCGCCTTCGTTTTGTATAAGTTGTGTGGTAGCCGATTTCCTTCCGGTAACATCCCTTTTACAATTATTGTCATGCGATTGTAGCAAGCCTCAGGCATATTAAATTCTGATTTTAAGTTGAACAACTGAGAAATCGCCGACAACTTCGTGTATGTTTCACAACCATCATACAATGGCTCATTTGCGGCATCTAGCAAATCAAAGAACTTTTTCGCGTTCCTATTAGGAGGTTGCTCCATCGGGTTTGTATCCCAATTGAATTCGGGCCCCGCAGCATCCTTAACCATCGACCGCATCTCACATCTTTCATCGCTCATTTCTCTAGGGGGCATGCCATCTTCTGCTTCGATATTTGCTGTTTCACCATGAAGCACCCATGTTTCATAACTTCGCAGAATACCGTTTCTATATAGGTGATATTGCACTTCCTGGCGCAATTGGATGTACCTATTTTTGCATTTTGAACATGGACATCTAATTTTATTGTCATCAACATGTTCACTTGCAAATTCAAAATTCAAGAAACCAATGACTCCTTCTTTATATTCACCACTAACACGCCATTTTTATCCAAGCGTCGTCGCATCCAACTTTTGTCCATAGACATATTTTTCTGTATCGATGTGATGATTAAAAAGTGCATGCTAACGTATATAAATATAACTATCCAACTACTGAACAAAGAATGCGAAGTAAGTGATCGTCAAAATATGTATAATAAATTAACCAAATACACTGCAGCAAGATAAAGATATATGCAACTATATTAATATTAATATTTTAATCAACTTTTCAAACAAAATGACTACAACCTATAGTGAAGAGAGTAAGAAGCAAAATGGATTTGAACAATTTTGATTTTATGATAACAAGTCGCATATTTGAACAATTTATTACCTTGTGGCAGCTTGTTGGGAATCCTTTGAGTTTTTGTGTTTGCTTCTTTTTCAATTTTGGCTTTCCTTTTCCTTTGTATTTGATATGTATCCTTTAAAATCAGACAAGAATTAGCGTAGCTGTCCATCAAAACAACAAATAAAATCAAATGTCAATACTAATTTCTATATTGTTAGAATAAAGTAATAATAAAAGAAAGACTTTAATAAAATCCATAATCTTAATCAGTGAATAATTTTGTTTGTTGTGATTAGTGAAATTAAATGAAGAAATTAGAATTATTGTAAAAGTGAATTACTTCTTAAGAGTGTATATATGTGAACTATTAAGATACTCAAATCTTTTTTTGATAAGATCATATATAGCACAAAAAAGCAATCTCACAAAACCCTCCCAATCTCTATCATGTAAATTAACGGATATATATATTTATATATGTACTCTTTTATATTCTGATACATACATACATATAGATAGAAATATAAATGTTGTCCCAAGAGATTTTCATATTTCTTTATTAAAAACTTAAAAGGGATAAATTCTCAATAATCTATAAACATAAAAAATTAAAAATAAACCACGACGTAGCACATTATTTCGTTTCAATTACCACACAACAGTAACCTGGTGCGAATTCTTGGGTTACAATACATTGAATTTATAATATCGGGCCTGAAATAAACCAAACTATGCTAATCAAATACAAGGAAATGGACCAGCTTTGTCTGGAACGCCTATTACACGGTATTAAGCCTAAAATGACTAAAGTAGCCCTTAACGGTCGAACTGAAGGCGATTCTATAAAGAACAGTCAAACATAGTGATATGGGCATTTCCCACATATTGGGCCAGGCCCAAACCAGGCCCATTTTGGACCATATCGGGGATCACTTTCGATGTCATATCGGTAATAATCACCGATATGTTACTGTAGTCCCCGGATCCCGAGGTCTATAAATACGCGATGCCCGGATCCCAAAGGGAGCAATTATTATCCCACAGTTACCACGCATCATATGGAAATACATCCCCGATATCACTTTCGATATCTCATTCGATATTGGGGTTATCTCGTGCACCTCTGACACGTCATACCATCTCATCACCGATATCATGTCGGGGGTCATCCTTGACATCACATCGAAGACAATCACCGACGTACATTCGATCTAGTACCGGTATCCCACTCCCATCCAAGCATCGAGGCGTTGGTTCGAGGTGTTCCGGACCAAGTCTACACGAGATACGTAGTGTAGGCCTGATTTGAAATAGACTCGTTGTATTGCTGGACTACTCACTTGTAACCGACACTCACATATATATATATATATAAAACGATCTATTGCCAAATCAGTGGCGCCGTCTGTGGGAACACTATTTCATGGACAAGGACGCCAAGATGCAAGGAAGGAGGACCCGATCCGAATTTAACGGAGTTGTGACCAGAAGCACCAGGATGGAGGACTCGCAACTCCCTCAACACCCGACTGACCAAGAACAGACAGTGGCTCAAGCCGAGATGGAGCTCCCTCCACCACACAACGAGCCGCGACGAAGGCGTGGGCCCGGGAGGCCGCCGCGAGCCGCAAATGCAGATCAGACCCCTGTTGCACCAAGCACGGCGGAACCCGCGACTGAGGGCCCGCCCACTGATAACCTCGCAGCGGACATTCCAATGACCGAGGCGCCAAGTGCGGATTTTCCCCGCCCGGAGGAGACAATGCCCACGGGACGAAGTGCCTTTCACCCCGCCGCCATAACCCCTGGATTCTACATTGGAGACTTTGCTTCCACGACTGGTGGAGAAGAGGACAAAGGACGTTCGGGTAAGGCCCCATAAATCCGGAGCGGGTGAAGGATATAATGAACAGGAGGATATAATGAACAGGAGGATACATGGGACTCCTTCATAGAGATATCACACGCAGCTTACGACAGAGCGGAGAGACGGGGCTCCGGGACCCTGGATCGAGAGGTAGCAAGAAAGATGGAATGGCTTAACCGCGAAAGGGCGGAGTTAACAAGGAAGGTGACTCAGGGTCATGGGAAGGGTTGCAGTAGGACCCCGTTTTCGGATGAGATAGAGGCAGAGGTACTGTACAGAGGAGACAAGATTCCAATCATAAAACCGTATGATGGGAAGAGTGACCCGAGGGATAACATCCACGCCGTGGGGAGTCTCTTGAACCTACAAGATTTTTCCGAGGGTATTAAGGCAAAAATAATGGCGACAACACTGATAGGAGCAACATTAGACTGATTTAATAGAATTGAAGTAGGATCTATTTCGAGCTTCGAGCAGATGAAGGAGAGGTTGGAGAACCACTTTTCCAGTCAGAAACGAATTAAGACGAGCATGTACCATCTGGAAGTGTTGAAACAGAAAGAGAGAGAAACTCTCGGCGAATTCATGAACAGATTCAACGAGGAGCTACTGAAGGTGGATAACCCCTACGGGGAACAAGTGCTCTAGACCCTATTTAGGCAACGACACACAACAGATTTGCCAAAGAGTTGACCAAGCTCGCAGAACCTACCATCAATCGGATAAACGAGTTGGCGCATACTGTGATCTACGAAGACGCGATGATGGCAGCTAAGTTTAGACCCCAGGAATCCGTCCGGGAAAAGGGTAGAGAGTTATGGAACGAGAGCAGGGAGGAAGAGACATGTCCCCAAAGAGATATACCCCCCTTAATCAGGACATTCGCACTATCTTTGTCGTCGCGCAAAGTAAGAATTGGCTAAGTGCGCCTCAAAAAATCAAGGAGACGGATTTAACCAAGAAATCTAGACGCTACTACGAGTATCACCGCCAAAAAGGCCATGACACGAGGGACTGCTAAGACCTGAAGGATGAGATCGAGAGACTGATTAAGGATGGAAGATTAATAGAATTCGTTAAGGCGAGCGGGCAGTATGCTGAATCAAGGGAACGGTCCCAATCCTCAAGAAGGGAGGGCCTTAAGGCAATTGAGAGTGTACAAGGACGCGATACGATAAATAATGCGCCTTCGAGGAGGGTCATCAATGTGATAAGCAGTGGGACCGCATGAGCGGATTCCACCAACCAGAGGAAGAAGATAACTCGTGGATTGAACGAGGACCGATTCGTTGGATTCACAACGTTGACTGAGGAGCTCCCAGACGAGGTTATCACGTTTTCCGGCAGGGACCTCTTGGATCTCAGCCCCGAGGCCATCCAGGCAGGCGAGCTCGACTGCCCCCTGGTTGTTCAGCTGGATATCGCTAACTATGCTGTACACAAAGTACTTATATACAACGGTAGTTCCACCAACATTATGTTTGCGCATGCTTTAGAAAAGATGGCACTCGACCACCACGTAGTTGAGCAGGTCCGTACGCCACTGGTAGGATTTGGTGGAGCAGAGACAATTCCCCTAGGGCAAGTGAACCTTCCTACATCATTTGGACAAGAACCACACAGGCGAACTATTAATGTTCAATACACAATCGTGGACCAACCATTTGCATACAACGTCATAATCGGCAGGCCGGCCTTGAACGCGATAAGAGCGGTGGTATCCACATACCATCAAAAGATGAAATTCCCAACATGAGGAGGGGTCGGAGAAGTGGTCGTTAACCAGGAGGAAGCTTGGTTCTGATACATCACTTCTCTTACGTTGCCAAGAATTAAAGAAGCAGAGGAAGAAGTAGTCGGACCAAATCAGGATCGGCAAGCTATGTAATGATCACCATGATGAACAACAGGACAATACTTTAGATTTTAGTAATTTTTTAAATTATGCTTGAACATTTGAAACATTGCCCCACCGTGGGTTAAATTGTAAACCTAAAACAGGGGGAACTACGCCGGTCTGATTCCCCACTCAACGGGATACGTAGGCGGGTTAGGTTTACCTAGCCCTTGGCCGTTATCTCTTATTTTGCCCCTTCGTGGGTCGGCATGTAACTTAAAACAGGGGGAACTACGCCGGTCTGATTCCCCATGCAACGGGATACGTAGGCGGGTTGGGTTTACCTAGCCTTCGACCTTTATCCGTTATTACCTTTTTATTTGTTGCTTGGCGCAATCTAATATTTCATGCAGGGATACGTCCTACGCGGACATTATAGAAGTGCAGAGAATGGCACAAAGAGTTGGGGAATATTCCCCTAGATATATGTTCAACACATCGCCCTCTGACAGATACATGGCTCAAAGGTCACACCTTACTATATCCGAAAAGGACATAGAGAATATTAAAAGGGGGATTCAGGGGGCATTGCCCAAGATTATTCAATATTATCTATTCAAACTGGTACAACTGGTACAAACAGGTACAACATGCACGATAGAGCACAATAGAAACATTGTTTCTCGTATAAAACTGATATTCTCAAATTAGGGGAACATCCCGCAGATAACACATGCACATCATTTCGTGCTTTCGTATCAGCTTTTACGTCGAAAATTTTTCTTGTCTGTGCTGTTTTACAGGACTTAATGACCTACAGATTCAACGACGACAGAGTCACCAAGAGACATAGTCAAAAAGATAGCGAAAAGGCTCGTCTACAACACAAAAAATATCCCCTGTGATAACGGGGTCGATCAAAAACAATTCAACGGTAGTGGGTTCCCTGTGATAACGGGATGCGCCCCTACCCACAAAGAAATATATCCCCTGTGATAACGGGGTCGATCCAAGAAAAAATCTCCTGGGATAACGGGGTCGATTCAAGAAACAATTCCCTGTGATAACGGGGCCAATCCAAGAAAAAATCCCCTGTGATAACGGGGTCAATTCAAGAAAAATTCCCTGTGATAACGGGGCCAATCCAAGAAAAAATCCCCTATGATAACGGGGTCGATTTAAGAAAAACTTCCCTGTGATAACGGGGCCAATCCAAGAAAAACTCCCCTGTGATAACGGGGTCGATTCAAGAAAAAATTTCCTGTGATAACGGGGTCGATCCAAGAAAAAATCCCCTGCGATAACGGGGTCGATTCGAGAAAAAATTCCCTGTAATAACAGGGCCAATCCAAGAAAAAATCCCCTGTGATAACGGGGTCGATTCAAGAAAAAATTCCTTGTGATAACGGGGCCAATCCAAGAAAAAATCCCCTGTGATAACGGGGTCGACTGAAGAAAAAATTCACTGTGATAATGGGGCCAATCCAAGAAAAAATCCCTTGTGATAACGGGGTCGATTCAAGAAAAAATTCCTTGTGATAACGGGGCCAATCCAAGAAAAAATCCTCTGTGTGATAACGGTGTCGATTCAGGAAAAAATCCTCAGTGATAACGGGCCGCACTTTGATACTTCACGGAGGGGTAACAATAACACAAGCAATCATACCATGGAATATGTATGAGCAAATATATATCAGGACACGCAGAAAAGATCGATTAACGGGTAAAACTATGAGTCATATTACAGCGGCAACTGCGCCAAAAGAAAAATACAGACTCCTAAACTCTCAATCGGGATAACGAGGGGCCCCTTTGATGTGGATTAACGCCAAACTCTTTTGCTCGATGATCTTGCGGTACTCCACCTCTGGTTCTAAATCCTTGTCGTCATCGTCGAAGTCCTAAGGAAATTCCCCGTCCGGCCCCTTCAACGGATTTATGGCTGAAGGGTTGTAACCATCCTTCAAACCACCTTCTAGCTAAATTTGACCTATGACAGAGGCATTGGCTTCCTCTCGCTCGAGCAAGCCCTGCTCAGCACACATCATCTTATACGACCGACTCAGAAGGAACTGTTTGGCCGCACTAGTCAATTGGCTTTTGCTCAGCGTCATGCACCGCATATGCCTCTCAGCCTGGGCTAATTGGTCCTTCAGAATTGCGACCTCAGCTTCAAGTGCCTCCCGACGAGATGCCTCTTGAACAGCGATATGTCGAGACTCATTGAGCTCTGCGATCAACCTTTTATTATCATTTAACAGGCCTCCCACATTACTCTCGCTGGCCTTCAAAATATCCATGGCCTCGTCTCTCTCATGCTGGAGCTGTACGGCAGCAACAGGATCGTATTGGCCCAATTTCTCGAGCAGACCATTGGTAACTCGGAGCGACTCGGCGTGATCCGATTGGCCCTTAACGACCATCGTCAAGAAACCTTTCAAAAAACCCGCTACCTGTACGTCCACAATAAGGAGTCGATCGCTCAGTCAGATGAAAACCCAAGGGAAATACACATTCAATGGCACAAAGACTACTTACAGAGCGGAAGAGACCACTGTGATGCACACTTGAACTACCCTCGTCATTCCTTCTCTTTCGCCCCATGGACGTCCCAACATCAACGTCAAGTTGAGATTGCGAAGCACTACCCACACCGGCAGTATTTTCACTCGAGGAGGGAACAGATTTCTTCGCATTCTTGCGCACGCTCTTACGACCACTCTTCTTGACGAATGGAGGTGCGTCATCTGTAGCGGTTTCGGCCCCCAGCTGTCTACGTTCCGCTATTGCATCCAGACTACAATACTCCACCAGCTCGGCTGCGAAACACACAAAATAGAGGATCAAGAGATAAATTGAGGGGAAAATATCAATTTACAAAGATATAACACTTACCAAGCGTAGAGGGACCGTTATACCACACGAGAGATATCTCACTTGCTCGCAAAACTACGTCACTACAAAGTAGGGTACCGTCGTATGAATGGTTAATCAACTTCCTCAGAAACCTGAGGCTATGTGCAGTAGGCCCGACAATGGCTCGTCTCTCATATTTGGTGTGTTCACACCACACGCTAGGAAGCGCATCAAACTCACCAGCCGTCCTCTCCTGGATGTACATATACTCGCACTTATTTCCAAGTCCGTAGCTAGATTGAGTATATTGCACGAACCTAAGCCCCGCCTGGGCCCGCACACAGAAGAACCCTCTATCACCACCCTTCCTGTTGACCATGACACTAAAGAGCTCCCAGAACTCGTTAGCTCCGCAAGGGGCACCCAACGCCCTTATAACACAAATGAAAGCTACAATGTACCCCAGAGAATTGGGGGATAGCTGTGCCAAGCAGACCTCGATGCTTGCTATGATAGCACTAACCGCGGGATCAATCGGGAAGCGCATCCCATTTTTGAAGTCCTTGGCATTGACAGTAATGCAGTCGTTTGGTGGGGTATGCATTCGTTGATCGGCACTGGGGAATATGACCTTATACCCCTCGGGAATGTTATACTCATCTGAGTAATAACCCGCATGATGAGGGACATGAGACGTCATGTCCTCGTACTTCTCAGAGGTCTTATATTTCGGGGGCTGACCTCAAAGCCCCATTCATCCACATTAGGGCCGGTAGCTTTGGGCGGAGCAGAAAATTCAGCACCGCCCTGTTCGCCAGTCAGTTGTTCAGGTCCAAACATCTCGTTTTCGGAGTATACGGTTCCACCTCTTCGAAATCCATCTCAAGCAAACCTGCGCCAACACCGTCCCCGACAAACGACATATTAACGCACTAAAGGATGAAAGTCAAGATCGAACATGATATCGGAGAAGGTATCGAATTCGATAGCGAGAATTAAAATCAAAGGAAGATATCGAAACTGAGGTCGAATTCTATGTCGAAAGTCAAATTCGACGTGTTTTTCGAAGGAACAACGAAGTTTCGCTAAAAGCCAAAGTGGGTTTTCACTTACATGACATCCTATTTATAGATATCGGAGATACTACACATCAGTACTAATATTCGATATAGATAAAGGACTTGGGGACGGACAGGCGCACAAGGGAGATCACCCTACCTACAGACAGACGCTTGAACCACATCAAAAGATACTTTCGATATCATATTGAATATGCATTTCGACATAACATCGAAGATGAAACCCCGACATCCTACCCTACTATGCGAAGAGCAGCGAGAATATAACAACTGCCCCGGCAACCACATCACAATTTTCAAGCAACCCAAATACCAAGGGAACTAGAATTTAAACGAGGACCTCAAACTATGCGTCCACTGCATTGGGAGACTAATCGAAGTTCATCACAAGTGCATTCCCCGCAAATTTGAGCTCCATCATTTGAACTGGCGGGACGAAGGGTACAGGTAACCTAGGAATTTAAAAATAAATTTGCGAATTCTTATCTCTAAGATAAGAATCCCCAAATTGGGGGACTACATGATATGGGCATTTCCCGCATATTGGGTCAGGCCCAAACCAGGACCATATTGAACGATATCGGGGATCACTTTCGATGTCATATCGGTAATAATCACCGATATGTTGCTGTGGTCCCCGGATCCCGAGGTCTATAAATACGCGGTGCCCGGATCCCAAAGGGAGCAATTATTATCCCTCAGCTACCACGCATCATATCGAAATACATCCCCGATATCACTTTCGATATCTCATTCGATATCGGGGTTATCTCGTGCACCTCTGACACGTCATACCATCTCATCACCTATATCATGTCGGGGGTCATCCTCGACATCATATCGAAGACAATCACCGACGTACATTCGATCTAGTACCGGTATCCCACTCCCATCCAAGCACCGAGGCATTAGTTCGAGGTGTTTCGGACCAAGTCTACACGAGATACGTAGTGTAGGCCAGATTTGAGATAGACTCGTTGTATTGCTGGACTGCTCACTTGTAACTGACACTCACATATATATAAAACGATCTATTGCCAAATCACATAGGATGATTCGACACAGCTATAACTATCGAATTCCTCAACAGTCGAACGGTTGGAGATTCGACCATGAAAACACTCGAACAAAATGGAATGGTTGATATCGATCGAACTAAATGGCAGACCGATCGGACGAAGGAACTCTCGAACAGCCGAATGGCCTAGTTCGATTGTTGTAGGGTGGGTGAACAGTAATTAATGCGTGGCCCGAATCTCGATATCCGGGGTATTTATAAATATCGAGATGCGGGACCTGCTCTACGAAAGGGCAATAACAATCGAACATCTCTGTTCGATTATCCATGAATGGTCGAACCACCTTAGTTCGAAACTTTTTTGTTTTGCGTCGTTAATTGGCCAGGTCGGCCCAGTTCGTTTTCGGGCCACCTAAAACACCCTAGCACTATAGAGAAATTATGTTGTTAGGGGTTAATTTGTATTTATAAATTGATTCGGGGTAGAAAATGTAGTTAGCTCGGTTTGAAAAAAGATTAAGATTCGATTTTCAAGATTAAACTTTTTGTTGGGTTGAAATGTGATTTAGGGAACCTTTTTAGTAGGAATATGATATTAAAAAGATTTGGGTCATAGTTAGTAAGAAAGTTAAAAAACATATATGCTACAAAATTTAATTAGATCTCTTATTAGGATCTCATTGTCATGATTGCACTTTACGTGGGTTCAAATGTAATTTATTGAAACTTTTTTGTAGTTAGGGAGAAAAATATAATTATTCAAAAGTTGTAGAACAATCACGAATTCACTATTTCTTTTACTGTTATTTTCACAACATTAAATAAGCGTGTTCTTCCAAATTACATAAAAACGGACTTATGAAAGACATTAAACAAACTTTATAACATTTACAACACTTTAACGCATATACCAAAAACCCTTTATTTTATATCGTTTACCCTAAATCCCTAACTCTACTAAACCAAAATGGTGTTATCATATGCACAAGTTGCAAAACACCTTTAATCCTCAACTTTTTTTTCCCATACACTATGTTATAAACAATAGGCGTGTTCTTCCTAATTTCGTAAATGATTGACTTACCAAAGATGTTTAGAAAACTATTGAGGAGGAAAATATAAATTATAGAGAAGTTACAAAACAACCCCGAAATAACTTTTCTTTCATGTAAATTTTCACAACACTAAATAGGCGTGTTCTTACAAATTTATTCAAAATAGATTAACGGAAGATGTTAAAAATAATTGGGGAGGAAAATGTAATTATACAAATATTGCAAAACAACTCCGATTTCACTTCTTCGTTTTCTGCTATTTTCGCAACATTATCGAATTGAGTTCAACTTGATATAATAAGTACTGTCTAGTAAAAAGTATATTAAAATTTAATCAAGTAATGCATTTTCTCCTCTAGTAAAACTTGGTGAAATCTCGAATCCACAAATAACAAAGTTAAAGGGCATACACTTATAACCTTATTTCGTTGACATAAAATCTAGTCAATAATTTTTTTTAAAAGTAATTAACTTGTAAGAAAATTCTCATGAAATGATATTTCGTAACAAGAGAAGAAAGTAATCCCGAACAGATCTTAAACATATATGATTTATTCTATATATAAAACGCTACAAGAACCAAAGAAACATGCACAAGTTCATTTTTCTTTGTCTTTGTACTGAATTTTTCTTCTAGTTTCTCTCTCACGTCGCATCACCTATTTCCAAAAACAGAGCAGACACGAAGCAGAGAGGTAGAGGTAAACAATTTCTTTTTTGTCAAGTTTTTTGTTGTATCGATGTAAGCCTCTGAATATCTGCTCTTATTTTATGTTGGGTTATGCTAATTTAGTGATTGGAATGTGGTTGTTGTGCAGTCAGATCCAAGAAGTTAAACTTTATCGGACTATTTAACATGCACCGCAGTATATTATATTAAGATTTTCGAATCTATTCAGGGATCTTGTCGTTCCAACTTGTTTACAGTTTGAAAATTTAAATAATTCGTCACATTGAGTTTAAGATCAATTCCTTAACCTTATCAGAAATATGTTTTGATTGCATGATGCTTTCCACGAATTATTGTATTTCGACGCCATCACCATTTTTTCTTCTCCAATTTTGGTCTTTTTTGTGATTTTTTGAAATGAGGGAACTGAAGAGAAGAACATAGTAATGGAAGGTGAGTGAACTGTGTGTGGGTTTAGTACAAGAAAATAAGTGTGAATATAATAATATATATTAAATTTGTTAAACCTTTGGTTTCCCTCATTGTGTGCCCTGCCTATCGAGATTTTGAATTTGAAAAGGTGTCCTACTTTCACCGTTGTTGGTACATGTGAATATATTTATTTTTAATTTTTTATGTTTATAGATTATTGAGAATTTGTCCCTTTTAAGTTTTTCATAAAGAAATATGAAAATCTCTTGGGACAACATATATATTTCTATCTATATGTATGTATGTGTCAGAATATAAAAGAGTACATATATAAATATATATATCCGTTAATTTACATGATAGAGATTGGGAGGGATTTGTGAGATTACTTTTTGGTGCGATATATATGATCTTATCAAAAAAAGATTTGTGTATCTTAATAGTTCCCATATATACACTCTTAAGAAGTAATTCACTTTTACAATAATTCTAATTTCTACATTTAATTTCACTAATCACAACAAACAAAATTATTCACTGATTAAGATTGTGGATTTTATTAAAGTCTTTCTTTTATTATTACTTTATTCTAACAATATAGAAATTAGTATTGACATTTGATTTTATTTGTTGTTTTGATGGACAGCTGCGCTAATTCTTGTCTGATTTTAAAGGATACATATCAAATACAAAGGAAAAGGAAAGCCAAAATTGAAAAAGAAGCAAACACAAAAACTCAAAGGATTCCCAACAAGCTGCCACAAGGTAATAAATTGTTCAAATATGCGACTTGTTATCATAAAATCAAAATTGTTCAAATCCATTTTGCTTCTTACTCTCTTCACTATAGGTTGTAGTCATTTTGTTTGAAAAGTTGATTAAAATATTAACATTAATATAGTTGCATATATCTTTATCTTGCTGCAGTGTATTTGGTTAATTTATTATACTTATTTTGACGATCACTTACTTTGCATTCTTTGTTCAGTAGTTGGATAGTTATGTTTATATACGTTAGCATGCACTTTTTAATCATCACATCGATACAGAAAAATATGTCTATGGACAAAAGTTGGATGCGACGACGCTTGGATAAAAATGGCGTGTTAGTGGTGAATATAAAGAAGGAGTCATTGGTTTCTTGAATTTTCATTTGCAAGTGAACATGTTGATGACAATAAAATTAGATGTCCATGTTCAAAATGCAAAAATAGGTACATCCAATTGCGCCAGGAAGTGCAATATCACCTATATAGAAATGGTATTCTGCGAAGTTATGAAACGTGGGTGCTTCATGGTGAAACATCAAATATCGAAGCAGAAGATGGCATGCCCCCTAGAGAAATGAGTGATGAAAGATGTGAGATGCGGTCGATGGTTATGGATGTTGCGGGGCCCGAATCCAATTGGGATACAAACCCGATGGAGCAACCTCCTAATAGGAACGCGAAAAAGTTCTTTAATTTGCTAGATGCCGCAGATGAGCCATTGTATGATGGTTGTGAAACATATACGAAGTTGTCGGCGATTTCTCAGTTGTTCAACTTAAAATCAGAATTTAATATGCCTGAGGCTTGCTACAACCGCATGACAACAATTGTAAAAGGGATGTTACTGGAAGGAAATCGGGTACCACACAACTTATACAAAACGAAGGCGGAATTGGCTAAACTTCGTCTTAGCTATGAGAAGATTGAGGCATGTGAAAATTACTGCATATTGTATTATAAAGAAAATAAGGATCTGCAAGAGTATAATATATGCCATCATCCTAGGTATAAGCCATGTAGACAAGGACGTCGAAAGATACTGTATAAGATATTGCATTACTTGCCATTGGCACCCAGGTTACAAAGGCTATATATCTCAAGACATACAGCAGAGCACATGACTTGGCATGCTAAACATTGTGAAGATGGAACTATGACACATCCCGCTCATGGTGAAGCATGGAAACATTTCAATCGAACCCACCCTTCTTTTGCACGTGAGATTCGCAATATTTGTATTGGGTTGTGTACCGATGGTTTCACCCCTTTCGGTAATTTTGGAGCTTCTTACTCGTGTTGGCCTGTGATCATAGCAGTGTACAATATACCACCATGGATGTGTATGCAAAGATCAAACTTGATTCTAAACATGGTAATTCCTGGGCCCAAAAGCCCAAGCAAACACTTGGATGTATGCTTGCGTCCACTTATTGATGAGTTGAAGATGTTGTGGATCGAGGGTGTTGAAACTTATGATGTATTCAGAAAGGAGAATTTTCCATTAAGGGCAGCTCTTTTATGGAAGATTAGTGATTTTCCTGCATATGCTATGCTTTCTGGATGGAGCACTCATGGAAAGTTAGCATATCCGTATTGCATGGAGAACACAAAGTCATTTTTTCTGCAAAATGGAAGAAAACCATCATGGTTTGACTGTCATCGTCAATTTTTACCGCTAGAGCATCGATTCAGGAGACAAAAGAGACGATTTAAAAAGAGTATAGTAGAGAAAGATTTATCACCTCCTCGATTATCAGGTGAAGAAGTTCATAGACGAGTAGAGAAACTTCCTGATATCATCTTTGGGACTCGCAGTGGAAACCAAGATATGCCTGGCTTTAAGGAGTCACATAGCTGGGTGAAGAAAAGCATATTTTGCGAGCTCCCTTCGTGGCATACAAATCTCATT
Organism: Linaria vulgaris; assembly: GCA_948329865.1. Classification (NCBI taxonomy): domain Eukaryota; kingdom Viridiplantae; phylum Streptophyta; class Magnoliopsida; order Lamiales; family Plantaginaceae; genus Linaria; species Linaria vulgaris. The sequence goes on from OX415254.1 coordinate 33,858,203, forward strand.
CGTCACAATTTGTACGTGATGCACATTGAGAAAAATGTTTTTGATAATATTTTCAACACTATTATGGACGTCAAAGGAAGGACAAAAGATAATGCCAAAGCTCGCCAAGATTTGGAGCTCTACTGTGATCGACCCGACTTGAATTTGATCTATGATGATAATGAAAAATCTTAGAAACCTAAAGCATCTTATACTCTAAGTAAGGGACAAATAAAAGATGTTTGTGCTTGGGTTGGACAACTAAAGTTTCCTGATGGGTATGCCTCAAATATAGCTCGATGCGTAAGTGCAGATCAATACAAAATTATTGGGATGAAGAGTCATGATTGCCATGTATTCATGCAAAGGTTGTTGCCAATAGCCTTTCGCGATCTTATTCCCAAACCAATATGGGAAACACTCACAAAGTTGAGTCAATTTTTTAGAGATATTTGTTCAACTGTGCTTTGCGTTCAGGATATGGAGCAACTCGAGATTTTATGTAACATGGAGAAAATATTTTCTCATGGATTCTTCGATTCAATGGAGCATTTGCCAATTCACCTAGCATATGAAGCCAAGGTTGGTGGACCTGTACAATATCGTTGGATGTATCCATTTGAGAGGTACTGAAGCAATATATTATGTATGTATTAATTCTCATTTGCCACATGTTTCTTCAAAAAAATCTTGTTTGTTAATTATAAACTCTATCCTAACATATTGAATGTGACTAGGTTCCTACATCATCTTAAAAACAAAGTAGGTAATTTATCCAAAGTGGAGGCTTCTATTGTTCAAGCATGGTTGAATGAGAAAGTATCGACATTTTGCTCATTGTACATTGAAAAAAGTATTCAAACAAGAATTAATAGTGTACCACGCAATGATGATGGAGGGCAAGCCGGTCCAGAAGGGAGCTCTCAATTTTCTCATACCCAGGCCGACCTATGGGTCCTCCGCTTCGTCGGATTTTGGGTGAAGATGAAAGAAGGGTCGTACACCGATATGTCCTACTGAATTGTGCAGAACTAAATCCTTTTGTTGAGTAGGTCCTTTTAAACTTATTAATTGTGCGATTTATCCTATATTAATTGATATTACTATTACTTTTATAGAAAGTTTGATGCACTTATGAAGGAGAGATATCCATTAATATCAGCTGAAGAAGTAATCAAGTTACGTGACACAGAATTTCCAGAATGGTTACAAGAATATGTATGTCTACTGGATCTTATACAACTTTTAAATAGTATTACTATAAAATTTCTAGTTGATTCATTTTCTTTTTACTTCAATAGGTGAATGATGTGGACAATGAAGTTGGAATGGAAATCAGACGCATGGCGTACCTTCCACATGGAAAAGCAAAGTGTTACAAAGGGTATATTGTTAATGGATTCAGGTTCCACACCCTAGAACATAGAGATCCCAAGTCAACGATGAATAGTGGTGTTTGTGTTTTGGGAAGCTCGGTCGGTGATGACACCATGGATTACTATGGTATGTTGGAAGAAGTTATAGAGTTAAATTATTTTGGAGAGACCGTGGTTTTATTTAAGTGCCATTGGTATGACACTTCTTCAAACAATGGAGTTGGAGTTCATCCACGGTTTAATCTCATAGAAATAAACAAAAAATCAAGGCTCAAATCCAACGATCACTTTATACTAGCTCAACAAGCACAACAAGCCTTTTACTTGGATTATCAAAACGACAAGTGTATAAGGATAGAGGTGAATGGGTGGCAACTTGCAAAACAAAGGCATGGAGCGTAAGTACTGTTATATTATCAAATGATAATCAAGATATTGATCCTCGGGCTGAAGACCCTTTCCAAGAGTTTATATTGTTGGAAAAATATATTGAAATTAAAACTGCATCTGATTTTGAGTTTTTGTTGGTATATAGTTACAAATCTGTTGCTAATAACAACGAACTTTTTTCCGTTGAAAAAGCGTCGTTGTTGTTGTCATGTTTCTTGACAATTTAAATTATTTCCTACAATTTTACAACGGAATAGCAACGAAACAGTTATTCTGTAGGAAAACTCGTTGGTAAGTTGTAGTTAATTAGCACAAAAAGACATTATGTTGGTATTCAATCACTAATCTGTTACTAATAGCAACGACTTTTTTCCCGTTGGAAAGATGTCGTCGCTGTTGCCCTGTTTTTTTGTAGTGGTAGTCTTAAGAAACATATTTCACTTTCGGTATTTGATGCTCTCTTCAACACAACTGAGATTTCTTTTTCTCAGATTCAATGAGGTGGCCGCTTTGCAAGGAATCAAAATGTAAGTTTGGGTCAGATGTCGACCAACTTAATATATGTCTCACTCAGAGGAATGATCTCACAGAGGCTATGGCAGCTCATTACGTAATGAACAATGCAACTTCCATTGAGCATCCACTGTCAAAATACCACTTACCTGCAAGGTTAGAGTAAATAGCAGAGAAGACAACATTGCAAACAATTTTAACCTTAGGAGTTTTTAACTTTTCTATCCAAGTTCTACTTTTATGTCCTTCAGCTTTGTTACCTAATGTTGGGATAACATTCGGATCAGAGGTTCTCCTAACATTGGTACTGCTATTAATTCTTGTTTTCTTCTCAATCACACTTCTGAATTTTTTACAAGGGAAAAAATCAGAAACCGATCCAATGTTTGCCCACTTTTGCACTTTCCTATCCAACGTTTCATTTTTTACACTTTCCTATCCAACGTTTCATTACGGTAACACTTTCCTATCCAACCTTTAATTTCGGCCTTATGACATCACTTTTCAGCCTTATGACATCACGCTGACATCATTTGAAGGGGAAATTTAATTATTTTACATATTAGGGGGTGTAATGCAATATGTATAATTATTTTATACACCCTAAATTTTTATTTTATTATACATTTTACATTTTCCTGTTTTTATTTTTTTGTTACTTCAAAAATATTCAAAAAATTTAAACTAATAAACTTTAACTCATCTAAAATAAAGTAAATTCTTTTTGTTTACAAGTTTAATAGTAAATACTATCAATCTTTTTTTTTGAAGAAAATGTATCTTCAAATGAATTATATTTTTAGAAATTAAAACTTTTCAACAAAACTAATTAGTAATTTATACACCCTAAATTTTTATTTTATTATACATTTTATATTTTCCAGTTTTTTTTTATATTTTTTTTTGTTACCTCAAAAATATTTAAAAATCTAAAACTAATAAACTTTAACTTATCTAAAATAAAGTATATTCTTTTTGTTCTCAATCTTTTTCTTGAAGAAAATGTGTCTTCAAATGAATTCTATTTTTAGAATTTTTTTTTTTTTTAACAAAACTAATTAGTAATTTTTTAAGCTTAATTTTTTAAGTTTGATTTATTATTTAGTTAATAATTTAAAAATTAAGAAAAAACAAAAAAAAAAACTTCATCTTCTCCAACACACCCACCCCCACCCCCTCCCCCTCCACACCCATCAAATCCACCACCACCAAATTCCAAATCCACCTCAAATCGACCTAATTTCATCACCCTCGCACTTCCATGGAGTCGATTTTCGGTTTTAGAGTTTTAAAATCCACCACCCACCAAACCATCGTTCAAAAATCGCCACCTAAAATCCCGTAAAATCGAAAATCGACTTCATGGAAGTGCGAGGGTGATGGAGTTATGTCGATTTGAGATGGATTTGGGGTTTGGTGGTGGTGGATTTGATGGGTGTGGAGGGGGAGGGGGTGGGGGTGGGGATGGGTGTGTTGGAGAAGATGAAGTTTTTTTTTTGTTTTTTTTTTTCAGTTTTAAATTATTAAATAATTAATAAATCAAACTACAAAATCAAGCTTAAAAAATTACTAATTAGTTTTGTTGAAAAGTTTTAATTTCTAAAAATACAATTAGCTCAAAAAGAATATTCTTTATTTTAGATAAGTTAAAGTTTTTTAGTTTTAAATTTTTGAATATTTTTGAAGTAACAAAAAAAAAAAAACTGGAAAATATAAAATGTATAATAAAATAAATATTTAGGGTGTATAAAATAATTATACATATTGCATTACACCCCCTAATATGTAAAATTGCCCCTTCAAATGATGTCAGCGTGATGTCATAAGACTGAAACTTGATGTCATAAGGCCGGAATTAAAGGTTGGATAGGAAAGTGTTACCGGAATGAAACATTGGATAGAAAAGTGTAAAAAATGAAACGTTGGATAGGAAAGTGCAAAAGCGGGCAAACGTTTGATCGGTTTCTGATTTTTTCCCTTTTTACAATAAGGCTTGATGTGACCAGGTTGAAAACAATATTGACAGATAAAAGTACGCTTTTTTACAGTGTTGATAGGAATTTCACTACTCACACTACTACTTTCCTTGATAAAACTAGCTATTAAATAGGCAGAATCAACATCTTCAGTGGAAGGTTTCTCAACATAGCCCAAACCATTTTTACCTTGATTTCCCATACTTAGCACTTCATCAAGCATAGATGTAGAGGAGTTCCATTTGTCAATGGTTTGTTCAGCTTTATCTAATTTTACCTTTGCCTCTTTCAGTTCAGCCTCAGTTTTGTCAGGTCTTTCTCATACAGTTTCAGAATCTCCTTCATGCATCCAATCTCTTCCTTCAAGCTTTTGTTGCTCTTGATGAGATTGTGATTCTCAAGCAGCAGTTTGTGGTAGATAGACTTCAGGTGTTCAATGATTTCCTCCTGGGACATTTCTCCTTCAAAGAAATATTCTTCATCTAGATTCACTGAGCCATGAAAACAATCAACGTTAGATTCATCAAAGTAGGACGCAAGATAAGGTTCAGTATCAGTATCATATTCATCCCAATCTGCAAAGAAGGTCTTCTGTTCTGATGTTGGATCCTGAATGTTGGGGTAACATTGAGATCCGAAGCAGTTCAGGGAGTCTTCTGGCGTCCAGTCAATCTGAGTGAGTAGCGCAACAGTTTGAACCTCTCTGATTGTTCTTCAGCTTCTCCAGAACTAAAGTCATCTTCATTGAAATCATCTACACAAACCCAATGAGGATTTCCTCTTTTTCTAAGAGTGTTAGCACATTCATTAGCCATATGACCATATCCTTTACATTCAAAACATTGAATATCTTTTAACTTATCAGCTTCTAAAGGAGTAGGTTTTGATGCCATGTACTTTACAAACTTAGGAGATAATTTCTTATAACCTGGGGAACTATTACTAAGATTCTTTTCTTTACATTTTCCTTTAAGGTTCAGCTTATTGATCTTCTTAGTAATTTTACCATAGTTTGAAGAAATTAATTCGTAATCATCATCACTTTCATTGTCAAGACTTGATCCTCTTAAAGCAGCAACCCTATGTTTGCTAGGTTGTGAGGCAAACTCCATCTCAAATTCTCTAAGCGTATTCATCAAGACTTGAAACTTTAGATTAGCAAGGTTCCAAGATTCACTCATTGCAATTTTCTTGAGAGCAAGTTTAAATGACAGTGTTCTCATAGCTTTATAAACCATTTCTTGATTAGTCATAGCAAAACCTAGATTTTCACATTGGTTAGCAATATCAAGAATTTTCTCAAAATAACTGTCAACACTTTCATCTTCACCCATCTCAAGTTTTTCAAATTGCAGAAGCAGTTGTCTATATTTAGAATCTTTAGCAGGAGAATCTCCTTCACAATGTAATTCAAATATATCCCAAGCATGTTTGGCTTTTGTACAATTATGGATTAACTTGAACATGTGATGATTAACCCAACTAAAGATAGCATTAAGAGCCTTTTCATTAGAGTTATAGAGACTTACCTCTGCTGATGTCCAGTCTGCTTATGGTTTTGGTACTAGATCACCTTCACCATCTCTTGGTAATATTGGAAGAGAGTATCTATTGATCACAGATTGCCAGCCTCGAATATCAATAGCTTTGATGTGAGACCTCATCTTGATCTTCTAATATGCATAATTGGAGCCATCCAAAACTGGAATCCTGTTGGTATTAGGATTGACACTCTCCATGGTGTTGTATCACCTCCAAACCACCAGTGTAGTCGGTGTTTGGCTCTGATACCAATTGAAAATTGTCGGATCGTGGATTGACACAACAACTTTGAGAGTTAAGTTGGCGTTGCCTTAACTCTATTGTGATCTTCTTGATTAGAGTAACATGCAGCAGAATTAAGAACACAAGAAGATATAATTTTAAGAATTTTTCAGTATTATTAAAAACTTCCGAGCCTTAGGCCAAATAACCATAAAGGTTTTAACAAAAATGTTCCTCACAACAATTCACTCACGCTCTTTGTTGATCGGACTCAACGAAGCAGACAAGTACGAACTACTTAACCTCTATGAACTAGACATAAATAGTTGATACAAAAACTTCGTAAAAGCAAGACGAAGACAATACAAAGAATTTAATCTCTCAGATTATTTAGCACTATTGTCTTGTATTCATCTTGATGAACTTCACATCTTTTATAGATTTCTTGAAACTTTCACGCCAAGATGTGTTGTTCACAGTTTTGGTAACTCTTGTTGTTTCCTTGTTGAATTTTGCCTTCTTTGTGAACTTCATATATTTCCTGAATATGTGTTTCCTTTATTACCAATCTAACAAGGTAACACATCTTCTTCAAATCGGAGAATCCTGGAAAGAATCAAAGTTGCAGAGAATCCAATTTGTTTCCTTCTTTTGAAAGCGTGTTGAGTTGACTAATTCAACTTGGCTTGAATTATGGACACTTCAAGTAAGGAACCATCCATAGCTCTTCCTTATGATTAAGATACCTTCCTGGACATAAACATAAACAACTAGAATCGGGGAACTTGATTAATAGGTGAATAAAGGCAAAATTTAAATTTGGCAACTAAAGCACAGTTTTTGCACAGACTCTCGGCTTTCAATGTTATCCTTAATGTTGGCTCAACATCGTCTAACATTGATTCCAGAAAACCTTGCATTTTCAATCTCCCCCTTTTTGCCTTTCTTCACAAAACCAACACTTGTTTCAGGCACTAGAGGCAGGTAAACTCAACTGCCCACTCGTTGTTAAAATTGATATTGTTGAATATCATGTATGGAAAGTGCTCATCAACAATGGAAGCTCTTCCAGTGTTATCTTTGCACATGCTCTAGAGATGATGTCATTGGCCCAGAACATGATTGATACAATTTCCACCCCACTAACTAGGTTTGCTGGCACAGAGGTGATCCCGCTGGGACAAATCATACTCCCCACATCATTCAGGGGGACCCGTACAGAAGGACAATCAAGGTCAAATACACCGTGTTCGACTTTTTTCTCCTTTATAACGTCATTATCGGGCGTCCCGCCCTCAACGAGATAAGAGAAGTGGTATCTACTTACCACCAGAAAATGAAATTTCCTACCAAATGGGGGATCGGTGAGATCATAGGTGACCAGAAGGAAGGTTGGATGTGTTACGTGACCTCGATTAGACTTCCCAGGATTATAGAGGTGTAGGAGGTGGAATCAGCCAAGCAAGAATACATGCCGAGCATGGAGTAATCACTTCGCAGCGACTCGGGCTCCAGCCTTTGCCCTAAATCCTGTTTTTACTATTTCTAGAACAATTAGTTTATATCTTTTCGAACAATTTCATTTCCCTAAATTGCCCCACCGTTGGGCTGGTTTGTAACTAAAATAGGGGAAGTACGACGGTCTGATTTCCATACTACGGGATTCGTAGGCGGGTTGGGATTTACCTAGCCCTTGACCGTTATCTATCATTTACTCTTATCGTTCAATATGATCTATATATAACTGCATTTCAGTATTGAGAACTCACCGTAGGCACATATCCTACGAGATATGACAATAACATACCCACTGAGGGGTCCAAACGAAATATGCCCAAAAGGCGCACAGATTTGGAGATGTCCATCATTAGATATCCTATCGACAAAGTGAAACAATATTATATCTTTTTTGGAATATGGTTATTTTACTCATCTATAGCAGGTACAATGACATTCGCTTTCGAGAAGCAAAAATGGACATATTTCCAAACTATCGAGATGAAAATGGATAGATTGGAATTCACCTTCCAATACTATATTATTAAATATTCACCAATGCATATTGTGTTATTTTGTTTAAACGATAGGGGATGAAGATCTACAAACCCTCGGGATATAAAGTACCCTCAAAGGGATGAAGATCTACAAATCCTACAGGATATAAAGTACCCTCAAAAGAATGAAGATCTATAAATTCTCTGAGATATTGAGTACCCTCAAAGGGATGAACATCTACAAATCTTACGGGATATCAAGCACCCTAAAAGGGAGAAAGTTCTACAAATCCTACAGGATATCGAGCACCCGAAAGAGGCGAATATCTACAAATCCTACGGGATAACTCCCCTATCCATCGAGATATAGAGGAGAGCACCCGAAAGAAGCAAATATCTGCAATTCCTAAGGGATAACTCCCCTATCCACCGTGATGGGGATGAGAGAACCGAAAAGGATAAAATATCTACAAATCCAAGAGGATATCAACCAACCCTAAAGAGAGGAGGATTTACACATCCTTCTAGAAATCTACCGAACTGGGTATATATCTACATAGCCTACAAGGTGTTACATGCCGATAACACAAAAGGAAAATAGAAGAAACTCCTAACTATCACAGAAGAATCAACAAAGAGTTACTCTTACGAGAAACCAGTCCAACATTTGATAGAAACGGGAATATCAAAGTGACATTATCCAATGAATTATTACAGAACTACAAAATAAAAGGCGACGCAATGCCAACAAATGAGAGGAGGAGTTCGACTCAGGCAGGACCTTTTCCTTTCAGAAGAGCTGCAAACGAGTCGGGCTTCTCGATAGCAGCATCATGCTCACTGTCTTCAAGAGGTAGGCCACCCGAACCGCACATGACGTTCAACCCCATATAGTCGAACTCGTCCTTGAAAACTCTTTTCGCGGTAATTTGCCAAATTATTGAATTCAGGGCATCATCCCTCTCCATGACTGCGCGCTCAGCAAGAAGTTCTTGATATGTGTCGCTCGCAAGGAATTTCTGGACGACCAGCACCATTACTTCAGGAGATTCGTCCTACAATTGATCAAATGTTATAAAAATGACTCATAAGAACAAAACCACATTACATGAAGTGACTACATACCGCATTTTCTAAATCGGCCCGAGCTTTAGCGAGATCGGCCAACATACGCTCATTTTCTGCTTTTACCTTATCGAGCTCACGTAGCCAAACGACGACCATGCTGCTCTTTCAGAGCATGCTCCTTATACTGGTTACCTTGATAGACGAGCTTTTCATTCTTAACACAGCTATCATTATATGCGTCTTTTAGCAACCAGTACCAGCGTCGAGCTTCCACTTTCTCAGCCTCAAATTTCTCTATGGCCATTGATTGAAATCGGCCATCTTTTCTATGTCAGCTTCGAGCTGCACAATTATGGCATCCTTATCTCCCTCGTATTGATTAACAGTCCTCGTGGAGGTAGCAGCAATTTCCCAAGCTAGACATATCACAAGCATAATAAGAACAACTCTTAACAATGATGCACATATGACAGAAATAAGCAGGATCTGGATTACTTACCGTTTGATAGACATGCGTATTACGGCACACGTTTTTGTGCCCGATCCTGCTCAATTATTACAGGGGCCTTAACCGGAAGAGGAAAGGCCCGCGCCATGCCACAAATTGCATCAGACTCATTGAACTATGAATTATTGGCCATAATACTAGGCCCGGGCCTAGTACACCCCTGCATGGGAGGGAGTCGAGGGACCGATGAACCCTCATCTCGACCTCTTTTTCGACCGGACTGACCAGACAACGGGGTGGCCGATGCAGTGGGTTCTTGGGCATGACTACCTTTAAACCCTTGACTGACGGGCACCTTTGAACTAGCGCTAGGAGCAACACTTTTCCCTTTAGCAGCGGTAAGTTCAGGATCTGAAGCCTCCTCTTCCAGCGTTATTGGAACCTCCAAAGAACGTCCCATCTCTACATGGCCAGTTGACATGGGAGGGACAACACTGGCTACAACTCCTACATCTGAGGGATTAACCTCAACGTTATCACTAGCTAGAGTTGGCTTTCAAGTAGTGTCTCCAGCTGCAGCCTTATTATCAGTAGAAGAAGGGATTTCCCTATCAGACACATGCGGACTATGAACTTGCGCAGGTCCCGCAGCACCAACGGTCGATGACACGGCTTTGAAAAGCGCATCCGCCCCAACCACACCTCAAACAATTTTGATGAGACCCCCCCTCCAATTCTGACCGTCATCGGAGCAGCACCTCATGTCGCAGCATCATGTGCGATAGTTTGAGCCGTATCACCGGCCTCCAAAATATCAACGGCAGGAGCCGTATTTTCCACAGTTGCTATAGAGGCAACTCCGCCCCTTACAATTGTGGCTCCAACTCCCGAAACCGATGAAGTTCTGGCTTCTGAGACAGATTCAGTTGAAATGACCATTCCTTCTACGGCACTGTCTCTCTCTGCCAAAGCAGCAGCCTCAGCCGCTCGATGCTCCCCAACCTGCTGCATGCGTGTGCAAATACCAGCCATGACTCTCGAGCAAATGGATGAGGAAAAGCGCTTTAGAGATTTATAGATCTGCAAAATCATAAAAATGAATAAGAACCAGTGTTAGAATCGGGCAAGAATACACCTCAGAGGTATAAAAACACAAAAATACATATACATATACATATACAAAGTGATTAAATTCGAAAATTTAATATCAAATCCGATATCAAAATCGATATCGAAGGATCAATTCGAGGCGGATATCGAGTACGAATATCGAGACACATATCGAAACTACGTCGAAAGATCCCTGACATACCTTTGCCGAAGAGAAGGCTGAATGCGCTAGAGGACAACATGAACCATCTCCTCTCTAGAAGGCTACTATTTATAGACAAGGAAATATCGACCATATCGAATATCACACTAGACATGCGCTATCAAAATAAATTTGACATAGAGTGAAAAAGTTCACTAATTTGCGATCATGGTGAGGTTGTGTTCAAGAGACACGTACCATGCTAAGTCAAATAAGGACCTCTCGAATACGCGAATTACATTGGGGGTCTACCAACATTTTTTTAAATGAATTTTCGTATCCGAACTCCGTCATTTGAACTGGCGGGACAAGAGGTACTGGTGATTCAGACTCAGAATTAATTTACGAATTATTACTTACAATAACAACTCCCAAATTGGGGGGAACTACATGATATGGGTATTTCCCGTATTGAGTCGGCCCATGAGCCAGGCCCATCTTTGACCTATACTGGGGGTCATCCTCGATATACATATCAAATATGATATTTGATATGGTACGGCTCACGTGTTTATCACGTGTACGGTCCCCGCTTCCCAAGACCTATAAATACCCGATTTAATTATCAACAGTTACTATACACCGATATCGAGTATACCCAATATAACACCCGGCATAGCTCCGATATATATATCTTCGATGATATATATCACTGATACAGCCCCTCGACATACCATTCGACATCATATTTGACATCATTCCCGATGTCAGCCAGTACATCATTCCCTACGTAGAAGGCCTCCGATATCATCCCCTATATCACCTTCGACGTCATATTCGATATACCATCAACATCATCTAGCGTCAGTTCGAGGTATTCCGGACCAAGCCTACTTAGCACTAGTCTTAGCTGAAGTAGGTCTAGTTTGTAATAGAATCGTAGCACCACATCTGTAATATCTACCTCGTCGTATATATATATACGAGCCCCAAAATTGTCACCCCAAATGTCTACGTGGACCGCTGTTAACTCTTAAAATTCCAATTTTGACTTTTTCTTTGCCACATGGTTATGCTGACTAGATTAATGAATAAAAAAATAATTAAATCTTATATTCACAAGTTCTAGTTTTTATATTTCTTTATAATTAATTTAATTGTATAAATTGTAAAAACTTATTATATAATCTTGTTTTAAAAAAACAATTTTTATAACTAATGAATTTTAAAGAAAAATGAAAAAATGAAAACAAAAAACAAGTCAATAAAACATATAACTTTGAAATCTATAACTATTTACTATTAAATCTTTATAATTTTTATAAATATTTGTAAATAACTTTAAAGTTATAACTATTATAAATATAAGTTATTTTTTAAAAAAACAAAAAAAAACTCAAATCCAAAAATTAATTATAAAAAATACATCTTCAACAGCCCCCCAACCCCCCTCCCCCCCCCCCCCCCCCTCTTTCATCACCCCCACCCACCCATCCATCACCACCATCAATTCATCATCTTCATTCTTCAACAGTCCCCCAACCCCTCCCCCCTCCCACTCCACAGCCCTCTTTATTCACTGCCACCCACCCCCACCACCACCACCCTCTCCACCCACCATCAATTCAACTTTCATTCTTCAACAGCCCCAAACCCCAACACCCCTCCCCCCCCCCCCCCCCCCCCCCCCGACATCTTTCTTCACGGCCACCCACCCTCGTCACCCCCACCATCAATTCATCACTTCAACAGACCCCTACCCCCACACTCCTCTTTCATCAATTAATTAATATTATAAAGTTAAAAAATAGTTAATTTATATTTTGAAGAAGAAATATGAATAAGAGTTCATTGATTTATTGTATATAATTTTTAAATTTAATTAATTTATATATTTATAGTTAATTTCTTAGTTTTTTATGATTTTTTAAATTTTTTTATTAAATAATACATGTCATCATGATCATGGCCATGTGTCAAACATAAGTCAAAATCCCCAAATTTGGGTCAACGACGAGCTACATAAGCAATTTGGGGTGGCAATTTTGGGGCTCCGCCGCGGGGGTTCTACATTTGACGAAATTTCGAAACATAGGGTACCATATGTTGCTAATTTCGAAATTTTGGTTCATAATGTCACTTGTAAATACATTAGTATATGTTGCTAATTAACTACTTATGATTATTTTAAATTCATGTAACATCTAAACATATATTAACTAAATATTAGTTCAAAAGAACATTAAACTAACTAAGTATTATTTCAGTTCATGTATTTTTAGTGAAATTCTATAGTTAAACTCATAAACACATCAATATTTTCTTAAAATCAAGCTAAAATACAATTTTTTAGAGTATTTCCGATGGGATTTCGGTCGAAAATAATATTCATGATTATTTTCGACCAGAATCCGATTGGCAATAATATTGATGATATTTCCGACCGGATTCCGGTCGAAAATTCTGGACAGGAAACAATCTTCGATCGGATTCCGGTCGAAAATTCTGAAAAAATTTTGAGGCATTTTTGAAAATTTCAAATTTCAAACTTTTTTCAACCGAAATTCGGTCGAAAAAATTCGAAAATTTAAGCTGGCTTGTGTGGGAAATTCAAATTTTTCGAAAATTCAAATATTTTCTACAAATTCTATCTACACACTTCAATTTCACACCATTTTCATCAAATTAATCTCTTCATCTTTAAATACTCTCCAAACACAAATATTTCACCAACATATTTCAACTTAAACACTTTTTTCATCTTAAAATACTTTTCCAAACACAAATCCTTTCAACATAAATACTTTTTTCTTCCTTTCATCTTAAAATAAACACTTTTTCTTCAAAAAAAAATTCAAACACTTGTTCTAACAAATCTTCCACTAATTCAATAATATTTTGACTAACAATCGCTTTTTATGTTTTAGATTGGTGCAATAAATCGAAATATTTTAAAAAAGCAAAAAAATAATATTCTGATAATTTTTTCCTGGTCAGGTCAACAAAGTCATGAATCAATTTTTTTCTCTAAAATCAAAATATTCAAGTAATTATTACCAGAATATTATTTTTTTATTCTGTTAAATATTATTTCCGACCGGAGTCCGGTTGGAAATACCTTAGATATTATTTCCGACAGAAGTTCGGTCGAGAATCCCTTATATATTGTTTTCGACCGGACTGCAGTCGGAAATACCTTAAATATTATTTTCGACCGGAGTCTGATCGGTGTAAGATTTGCCACCGGAGCCCGATCGAAATATCTTCTTACGATCGGAGTCCGATCGGAAAATATCTTGTACCGACCGGACCCCGGTCGAAATAGTGGCTACCGGACTCCGGTCGGAAAAGAATATTTCGACCGCACTCTGGTCAGAAAACCGCTCAGAAAAGGTCCCGACCGGAGGTCGTCGGAAAATGTGAGTTCCGATGTGGGTCCGGTCGGGAAAGGATTTCCAACCGAAGCAATCCCGACCGGATTTTTCTGACCGGGATGCGATCGGGAAAAGGTCATTCCCGACCGGATTCTTGGTCGGAAAAAGCCCGATTTTCTTGTAGTGAAAAGGTCAGTCAAGTTAAGGTACTAAAAGGAAACATGAGCCAAAATAAGGTACCAAATGTGATGTTTTCCCATCCTATGACAACACAATCAAGCAACAAATATTTCTGATTCGAAGTATATTGCCAGTTGACATCCACTTTAAATGAGATATGACGCCTGGGACTATACTGGAAAGGTAAAGGTTGAAGAGTTGTGATCAGTTTCTCCAAGGACATAATTAGATGGATCGGAGACTTGTTTATAATTGAAATCTGAATCAGGTAGAGGTGTCTGTAAACTTACATGTGATGTATTAAGCATTAACAATTATTAAGCAGAATTGCCTCCACCAATTAACAAAGTTCAACTGCATTTGCAACCCAACCTTTTAGATCGATCGACAAATGTGTTTCATTTCTGAAGCTCCAAGAAACGTCATTGTAAGAATGGCATTATCAGTGGTCATTGCTTAAAGGGAGGTTTGGCGAGGTTTTGCTTAAAGGGAGTAGAGGACACAAGGTCAGGATTCCAGTTGTGGACATGGGATATGATCGATAGGCTAAACTTTACCATGAAGATATTCTTTGGATTCGTATGAAATAAGATGCATAAGGTTGAATGTATTTTGTCCGATATATAATATATATGGAGATATGTAGTAGCATGGGGAAGAAGCTTGTAGTTTCTTCTGATTACTAGAGTTTTGAGTTTTGGCTTTAGCTGTTCTGTAGTATTGAGAAGGCCTTTTTATTTCCTTTCACATTGTAAGAATGTTGTTATCCTTTGTGAGAAAAATGCTAGTATGTTTGACATCCTTTCATTTTGTACTCAAATGCTCTTGTGATAAGTAATTTATAGTTTCTACATCTTATTACTTTTCCCTATAATTGCTATATCCGGCATGGAGGCTCTTTAATTAGAACTAATACTTGTAAGGGATAAAAGCATCAAGCCCCCTGAACTATGCACGTTTTTGCGACTTGCCCCCTAAACTAAATTAATAAGCGTTTTGCCCCTTGAACTATGCTCGTCTGTTCGATTTGCCCCCTCGCCGGATTCCGCCGAATATTCCTCAGAATATTCCTTTCTCGTGCGACTCACGTGAGGGTCAGAAGGGCATTTTCGGTACATATTTTAGAGTGTAAAGTTCATGCATAATCCCCCTTAAACTATGCTCGTAAGTGCGAATTGCCCCTTAAACTATGCTTGGAGTTTTGTCAGTTCCAATTTTGTTTTTTTAACAAATTTAAAAAAACAAAAAATTGACTTAGAGACTGAAACGTTAGTCTCCACACTTAGAAAAAACTATGCCCAACAATATTAGGGTTCTTCATCAATCACTCTCTCGAATCAGCTATATTCGTCCAAATTATACACAATCAACACGAAATCGACACAAAAAAACTTCGAATTATCAGTTTACGGCTAATTGCGCACACATTCACGACGAATTGTGCACACATTCACGACATCAGTTCTTAGGAATTTGGGGAAACTCGATTGCCATTGTTCAAAATCGCATAAATGGCTTGGAAATTGAGGACTAGTTTCAAGTTCATACCAGAGGGAAAGAACACACCCGATTACGGTATGAATTTACCCTCTTTTGTAAACTCTATTTTTAATTTTTTGTTGCATGTATCGATTATGTTTGTCCCTATGGTTGTAATCAAATACAACGGTGTAAAGCATGCATTTTTGTAACCAAAAAATGTCAAGTAGAAGGCTACAAAAAATAAGTTAGTGTATGGGAAAGGGAAGTTGGATGATCAGGAACCTGTTGTTGACACTCTAGTTGGAGGTGATGATGCAAGGAGCATGTTGTTGACACTCTAGTTGGAGGTGATGATGCAGGACAGGAACATGTATTGATATTACAGTTGACACATTCATCTTTCATTATTTGGTAAAAATGATTAAGTAATTTTGGTGGTGTTGATGATCAGGTACTTGTACCTAATGCTGATAAGTCTATAGGGAAGGGAAAAATGAGTGAAGCTGTTGACCAGGTGCATGATGGTGTTAAGTCTAAAGGAAAGGGGAAAATGAATGAATCTGGTGTGATTCCTGGTTTAAGGAGATCACCAAGAAAGAAGACAGGTGATGTAGAGGTGATGATAGGTATAGTGGTTGCATAGACAGTGCTAAATCATTTTGTAATTTAACTAAATTATATGCTCTTGGTGATTAGATTGTTGGAGATAAAGGACAGAGTCAAACTGTGGACAAGGGGAAAAGAAAATTGTATGCTATGATAAGGAGGACAATAATGCTCCACCAAACAGGAAGAAAGTGAGTGTGGGATTACAAAAGAATAAAGAACTCATGGTAAGAACGTTAGTCCTTATGGTGATAATGTTTGTAAATTGGATGTCAAAAGTGCATTTACTTATGAATTGAACTTAAACAGGTGTCCAAAGTTCAAAAGCCAGCAAAGAATGATGATAAAATTCTGGAAGAAGAGCCATTGGAGCAAAGACAAACAAGAAACATGAAGACAGTAACAAGACTCGTGGAAGAAGTTAGTGGAAAAAAGAAGCCTGCTCCTAAGGGAAAGGTGGTTATGAATGATTCTGAGTCACTTAAACAGGCAATGGCAAAGGTAAACTCCTTATTCATTTCATAATTTTGGTGCTTATGTGTGTTACATTTGTCACTTTTTTAATTCATGTATTCTCATATGTAGCTCAAGAATATGTCTGATAAGGAGAAGAATATTGCATCAAATGTGTCCGAGGAGGAGATTGTTGCTGTCACCAAAAGATACATGATGAGGAGCACTAACAACCCCCTGACTAGAGCCATGTCTAAGCTCAAGGAATTAATACCTAAATTAAGTAGTTTTTTTTTCGTTTTAAGGACAAGTTTGTTAATCATCTAGATGTAATCAGTCTGCTGAATATTTTGATGTTCCAATTCATCCAATTTTGGTGTAATATTGTTGATGAAATAATGCATTGGAGGACCATATGAACAATGTGATTTAAATGTATGGATGAAAGAGTGTAATGGTTTTAAATAGCTCCATAATCTGTCTTCAAACTCACAAAAATATACCCTAAAATGACATAAAAAAGGCCTACAAAATATGGAATAAAGGGTAATTTTATGTGCAAAATTAGCTCAGGGGGTAAATCGCACCACAATAGTTTAGGGGGCACATTTACATAGTTTAAGGGGCAATTCACACTTACAAGCATAGTTTAAGGGGGATTATGCATGAACTTTACACTTCAAAATATGTACCGAAAATGCCCTTCTGACCCTCACGTGAGTCGCACGAGAAAGGAATATTCCGAAGAATATTCGGCGGAATCCGACGAGGGGCAAATCGAACAGACGAGCATAGTTTAAGGGGCAAAACGCTTATTAATTTAGTTCAGGGGGCAAGTCGCAAAAACGTGCATAGTTCAGGAGGCTTGATGCTTTTATCCCTACTTGTAAATATATGTAACTATTCACATATCTATTGATCAGCCACAATTAAAGAAAACTTTTATATGCTGCGAAAAGAAACCAAATCAAGGTCATTGAATACTTAACTACTCAAGTAGTTCACATTCTATACAATGAACAAGTTTCTATTGATAAAACTACAAAGAAATATGAACATCCACTGATGAAGTTGTTTAGCTTCTTCATATTTGCTAGAGAATTAGTGAATAATTTCTTCTCACGTCAATTTCAGTGTATTTTAGTTGTGTGTCTTTCCCACTTGATCAAGTCAATTGACGGATTAACTTGGTGGAGAAGACGCATGCGGTGGTGACAGGGGCGAAGCCACCTTGAGGGCTAGGGTAGGCACTAGCCCGGGGAAGTAACAAGGACTTAGACATTTTTCACCAAGAAGCTAAGATGTGCGGCTTACTAAGTGCCCACGTATCAGCCTAACTCTAAAATTATAGGGGTCTTAAAGAGAACAATTTAGTGAGTAAAGAGACAAAAAGATTACTTAAAGTTATGCAAGTGAGCTAAATTTGTTTTCTTGATGTCTAGAAAGTGAAAGTCATGGCGTATATATACAAGGGGTTGAGCTCAATGAACGACTCGGATCAATCTAATCTAACGATCCTAAAGGCTAAAAAAATGTTCTACACCCTTTTAACAACAAAATGAGCTCGACAAATCCTAGCCACGTTCTCGAAAATCTAACATTATTATACAATGAAGATTCTAAAGTTTGCCTATTTACATGATAGAGCCTAAGAGTTGGAAAAATTCTGGAGCGGCCCTAGAACTTGGTTGTTGGATCAGTTAGTCAAAGTGCGGTACGCTTGCGCATGCTTTGCGAGATCGCTTGGTTTGCTTGCGTGCCTGGTGCCTGTTGCTAGTTGGATGATGCGGGATCCTTCTTGCCGGTACAAAAAAAGTGTGGCCACCTATGAAATCCTCACCCACCATAATAGCTGACATCCACGACGCCAGGAAACTCCAAAATTCTTGAATCTCTTCCCGAAATTGCCATAACTCGTTCTCGATCTCCCAACTCGCCTCTGTGTCTAGTAGTCTCTTCCATCAGATTAAGTATTCTCGTCAAGGGTTGACCCCTCAGCGCTGGACGGTATGCTCGACAAGGATCTAACAAATTTTTGGTGGTGCAACAGTAATAGCGTTACCATTGCATTCCAAATGAGAATCATGTATGTTCTAAATCCTAATAGCCCGTTTACAAGTGCTATTGATCAATTTTACTTTTCATAGAATTGGAGAGCTTAACTTCAACAACATTTTTATTTGACATGTAATTTTTTATCATTTTATATCCAACGGTAAATATTATTCATTCTATTATATACATTTAAATTAATTGTAGCCTGGGTCCAAAAATAATCGTGGCTAAATATTGTGCATTCTATCATATACATTTAAATTAATTGTAGCCCGGGTCCAAAAATAATCGTGGCTCCGCCCCTGAGCAGATTAGTTCTAAAATATTTGAACTTGTTGTAATAAGTGTAGCAATGAACAATCCAAAGAACATAGGATTTGTTAAGCGTTAACGAAGGCAAATAAAGTTTGGCATTTATCATACAAAATTAGGTACACAAACAGCTATGCACTTCATGACATGTACAAAGATACAATATTTTGTTTCCTTAATTCATAAATATTGGCAGTAGTCCTAAAGGTGAAAGTGTGTGAGATAGCTTTACTATAGAAAATTTATTTTCAAAAGAATTATAATCTGGAGGATAGTAAAAACTCAGATTGATTCGACTAACGTCGATTCATCAGATCCCATTGGACTTTTAAACGGAAACGAAGCGCTAAACGTGTAAAACGGGGTAAGAAGAAAAGGTATCCGATGATCGGACTTTGTACACATGCTCACTTACTCACTGCTTGCTTAAACTAAACTTTGATAAAACAGCAGCCGCTCGATCACCACCTAACAAAAAGTACGGATGCCTCAATGCAGCTGCTGCGGACAATCGCCCCCTTCGCAAGAAGCCTCGTTCGGATATGAGTTTTGTGGCCAAATCCCAGCCTCTACCAGAATCGAGATCAAGGATACTGAAATCCGCCCTCATACGAGTTTTTTCCCTCCATTGCTTCAAGTCATAACCTACTGCTTTCAATTCTATGTTAAAATTCTTTAGCCCTGATGCAGGCCTTAAGGTCGGTATAGCCATTTGCAGGAGTACTATTCCAGCAGAATACATATCGAACAAATCGGGACTATTGAGCTGCAAACAGGATAATGCCGAACTCAATCAGCCTAAACAAATAGACAATATGCTACATTTTCATTTACGATAGAGTTGAAAAGAGTACCTGCCACAAGATGGGAGAAAGTAAGGCAGCAATAGGCTCTGGTGGAGGATTCGGAGTTTCCTCGGGCATAACGTATAATTCAGGAGGACAAAAGTCAGGGTCGAGCAAGCCTCGATCCGGAATATAGTTTTTTCCGATGCGAAGATCTGTAGCCGCACCAAAGTCGATAAGTTTGATTTGCCCCTTCTTCGTGACCACCAAGTTAGAGGGCTTCACATCTCGGTGAACTATGCCCGTGTTGTGGATTTTCTTGAGAGAAGTAATAATCTGGCGTAGTATTTGCTTTATGATCAACGCATTGCGTTCCATAGATTTTAGGCCTTGCAAGACACGCCCAAACATGAGGGGCTCTAAGTTCAAAGGAAAGCTTCGATCTTTCATGTAATCGGCCAGGTCCAAATCTCCCTGCAACGAAGCGGATCGTGAATTTAACGCTACATACATAAAGCTGGTCATGTATTTACGACAAACAGTAAGTACCTCGTATTTCCAGACGAGCCATTTCTCACCCTTTGTGAATTGAGTATTTGTTGTATCGGAGGTGAAACTTCCAAGAAACTCAGCACACGTCTCAGGAGCTGCCCTTGATAGCCTATAGTTGAACCACTCTTCAAATTCTCCACACTCCACAGCCCCTTTCACTCCAAGTTTCACCTATAGAATTGCAGAACACAATAACATACATGAGGGAGAAAATGGGAATAACTGGATTGTCCTTAGCATGATCGATGGTATAATTATAAGCCAAATGTCAATCATCTCTACAAGCTTGAGCTTTCAGATGGGACGGTAATTCAATATAGTATTACAGCTCAAACCCCAAAAACGAGGTCTTAAGTCCGAATTCTACCACCGCTAACTTACAAAGAAGTGTAACGTTAGCCAGTCAGTCGTAACAAAAACAAAAAACATGAAACTAAAGTTTTTAGACGAGAAGGCAGTTCAGTACCTTCTTGAGGATAACTTTATCTTTAAACCTTTCGTCCATCTGCAGAGCTCGCCTACCTCCTTTTCTTCGAATAGTTTCATCAATATTTACGTTCTTGGGAACGACCACACCGGAATAAACGACACCAAACGAACCTTCACCCAACACATTACCAACCAAGAAATCAGTCCTTTTCAAACTCCTCCTCCCAATCAAAGTATCCAACCCGAATTGCAGGGGAGCAAAAATATAAGCATCAATGGCTCCACTAAGAACACCGGGTCTAGCAGTCAAGTAAATCCACGTAATGCCCGCGAAAACGAACAATCCCCATTTTTGACCGTCTGGAAGTTCCTCGGTAACTGTCTGAAGTTGCTGTAAAGGAGGAGACTGGAGCAATGATTCGTCTAGAGGAAGGGCATTGTTCAACAGATTATCGGAAATTTCATTCAAGAAAGCGTCACATTTGAGTAAGTTGTTTCTAAATGGTTTTGTCAATTGCAGCGACAATAAGCTCTGAGTCGTTCGTTTGGAAACAAAGTATAGTGGCTTGGAGTGTTCTTGGTGGAAGGTAGTTGCAGTCGGCGCGAGGAGAGATGCCATGAAAGGCGATGAACCGAAATTAAAGACGTAATCTACGGCGGGAGGACTGTATGAACTGCAAGTGTCAGCAAACAATGGACATTTTTCAAGCGTCAATCGGAGGTTTATCCTTTGTCTTGGATATGTGGAGTGTAATGAAACAACAATGCAGAATAATACTGTTAACCACTCACTTCATTGCTAAAAACACAGAGGCTCGATTATCTTCTTTTAATTATATTGGTGTAAATCTCGCCCCATAATTAGCTGCTGGTACTACTCCATCAATCACAACAACCAGTATCAAGAAACTGAGCTGGCCAAATCAGCTGCCAAGAACCAAGTTCAATTACACAAATTAAATTATAATACATGTTTGTTTATCTAACCAGAGTTTTACAAATCCAGTTAGAACCCAGCTTAAGAAAGTAATAAAACAAACAAAACAGTTCAAAAAAAGTAAAAGAATGAAAAGGAAGTTACCTGAATATACATAAAAATGCAAACTTCAAAAAATCAAAATAATTAACCATGAAAAAGAATCTTAGAAGGCAGAGAGTATTGTATTTTGAGGTTTGAAGAGAAAGAGGGTGCCTCACATTCATTATCCCCTCAACCAAAATTTATAACCTCACCTTCATTATCTTTCAACCAAAATTTTGTTCCAAACAGAATAACAAAATTCCAATCTTGTCCAACTCGTACAAATGTAACATAAATATTATCTTTACAACTTTGAAGAAACATAAATGAAAAGTTCTTAAAATAATAATAATAAGTTGAATATTCTGCTGGATATTAATTGCCATCAAGTGTAGTTTGGTACAGATTCTAGTTTGGTACAGATACGAAACGTAAAATTACAAGAATAATCGAGAACCTATAACAAACTAATGTCAATCTAAAACTTACACAAACTTCTAGACTAATTTTGTTCGAAACACCAATTGACGAGGTCTAGGTATGCAATTCCATCATGTCGAGAAACTGAGACGTCGAACTTTGCAGATGTCGGATATGAAGATATTGAATCTAGGTTATATCACGCAGATCGAATATCAGGCAGAATAGGATATCGGGCAGAGTGTATGTCGGAATTAGGATATATCGAATATGATCTCCATGTAGGGTGAGTGAGTATATCTGGTATTGTGATATATATCGGTTATATATCGAAGTGTGAATAGTGCTGAATAATTAATTAGCTTATCTTGGAATGCAGAGCGAGGGGTATATATAAATCTTGGGGCACGAGGGACCACTCTCGCAATTTTTGGAATGAGTTGTACCATATCGAATGCGGACTTTTGATATATAAGGCATGTGCCCGACATGCACCCATTGAGCTAGATCTTTGAGCTTGGCCTAATTGTTTCTTGTGTCGGCTTATTGGATCACTAGAAAGGCCCATATAATGTAGTTCCTCAGTTTAGGGGTTATCATTGCAGATGATAACTTGTAAACTATAGTGGTGGTACCCCGTGTCCCCTAGTTTATATTCGAGATTCGAAGCCAGATGTGGAGTTTCATATTTGAGATCTGATGTTGAGTTGTTTCCCTAATATTAAAATTGCATGGAGTCGAGTCAGAGATGTAAACTGTCACTAAGATTATGTCATAGATAATCCTTGTATTTATTTTTAAGTGACTCGATCGAAAGCCACCGATATCAAAAATATTAAATATCAAATTTGCGAGAAGATCGAAATTGCGAGGATATAGAATTTTTGCTCTATATCTAGGGTCGGGATTGGATATGTGCTCAATATTGTGGTTCTCCTTCTCGAAGTGCGGACATCGGATATGTTAGACTTGACGTATGTGCTCGATGTCAAGCTCAATTAACACTTCGGTGGCCCACCAGACCCATTACTAGTCCCTATATATAAGATGGTCCCCCACACTCTTATCATTATTCTAAGTGGGGAAACTTTGTCTTTTTTACCTGTGGACATCGAATTTGGACGTATATCGAATTTCAGATTCTATTTTTGATGTATTGTGTTGTTCAATATGAATAATGCTCGATATGGACATTTCCTCGATGCAGTAGAAATTTTCGATATGTATCCCCGACATGTATGTGTTTCGACATGCACTCGTCCATTTGCCACATAGATATTTGCTTTTAGGCGAGAATGGTTCGCGTCAAGAATCCTCCTCGGCGCAAAGAAGTGGTGCCTCCCGAACCTTACGTAGCTGAGAATCGTATGGGGAAAGAAGCTCAAACTAACGCACCCCCAAAAAAAGTAGCTGATGAGGGAGAGATACCCCACGTTGAGGAGAATGAGAAAGTTCTTGATAACAGGACTATGGTTGTCCCCAGCATAGTTGTGCATATGCGACTACCGCGGCTATGGATCTATGAGCGAGAGTTACGATTCGAGATGCGTCATTTGGTCGTCGGGCCATTAGAGGACGAGGGTTGCATCTTCGTCAGAAACAGAAACCAAGGCAGCGATGGCATGATTATCGAAAACAACGCTCGTTGCAATGCACGCTTAGATGCCGAATCTCGGGCTCGTCAAGCAGCACGGTCGATGCGCGCACCGTCATGGTTGAGACCGCTGCCACCGGACGCGCCACCCAACTATTGGTATCATATAGCACTCCAAAGAGTTGCGGGAGGGGCGAGTGGCGATGAAGCCAATGGTGGCAACTTAAGTGGTATAGGGAATAGTACTATAGGTGCCAAAAATGCAGTTGCGGATGTCACAAGGGAGCAAGAACCGGTTATCCCAAATCCATATGAGGCCCCAATAGGTAAAGGTGGGTCATCGGCTAGACCTAATGAAGAGGTCGAGGAGCTTCCCTCAAACCACGTGCCTGAGAATTCATCCGATAATGTTGGTGCAAATCGTAAGAGGTAAGCTGGCCGCCAAGATAGGAACAGTGCTCGGCGAGAAAGTTGGATTTTGACTTCCTCAGGCAGCGTAATCCCGACAACCTTGAAATTGTTGGATCGGGACTTGATACTTGTCGTACAGTGTTAACCCTTCGGTGTTAGTCTAACACTGATCAGCTCTTCCAATGTTAAGCTGATGTTGGACTCTCGATGTTATCTTAACATCCGTTTAACAGCAGTTAACGTTAGCACAAATCTACTTGACAGAGAATATTACGCAGCGGATAAATAAAGAACACAAGTAGATGTAATTTTAAGAAGATAATATATTAATATGATCTTCCGAGCCGTAGGCGAAATACCACAAGGGTTTAACAAAAGTCGTTCTCTCAATTTTCAAGCTCCTCACTCTCAAATTAATCGAACTAAGCAAAGCACACAAGAATTGCTTCGACTATCTCTAAAAGCTCCTCACTCTTAGATCTATTCTAACAACTCACAAACTTTGCTAAAGCAAGACAAAGACACTCGACTATAAAGATTTCCTCACGGGAGATTTTCGCTCTTGTCTTCGTGTCTTTTTCTTGATGCCCAACATGCCTATTTATATTGTAGTCTTCCTTGATAGCCAAGACATGTTGTGCACGTTTTTGGTTGCTATTAGATCTCCTTGTATGACTCTAATTTCGTTCATGGCAAGTCTCCTTCAATAGGGAAAGGTTTCCTTGTCCAACTTGAAGTCTTCAATGGAAAGGTTTCCTTCTTTGACTAGAAGTCTTCAATGGAAAGATTTCCTTCTTTAACTTGAAGTCTTCTAAGGAAAGTATCCTTCACCATCTTGTAGTCTTCAACAGAGAATATTACGCAGCGGATAAATAAAGAACACAAGTAGATGTAATTTTAAGAAGATAATATATTAATATGATCTTCCGAGCCGTAGGCGAAATACCACAAGGGTTTAACAAAAGTCGTTCTCTCAATTTTCAAGCTCCTCACTCTCAAATTAATCGAACTAAGCAAAGCACACCCCCCCCCCCTCAACCACGCGTTGAAATGAAAAGAAGCAAAAAAAAACCTATGTATTTAAATACACATCAAATTATTTCCTTTTTGGGCGAAAGCGGGATTCACTTGCGGTAAAATGAGAGTGGGTATGAAATCTATGAATATTTTCTTATAAAATGACATTTGTACCCTTATTCACAATGAACTAATAGCAATTAGAATAACTACCCCTCATATGGTGCTAATAGACGAATAGTACTCATATTTTTTGTTCAATTGATGAATAACCCCTAAAAATGAGAAACTTCAAATAACACCTTTAATATTTAAGTAATAGCAAACTTCCCACATTTTCCAAAACCTATGTACTTTTTCCACTATTTTTACTGTATTTGTTTCCAAATACACCTTTTCTTTTAAACTTAAACGTACAATTAAAATATAGAAGTTAAAATAACTTATAGAAGTTAACATGACCAAATAATTGAATTTAACATCCAATAATCTTGAAATACGCCATATTTTAGAACATGTTAAACACTATTTTCAATGTTTATCTGATATGGGCCTTTCTAGTAGCCCCAATAAGTTGGCCCAACGAACTGTTGGGCCAAGCCCGAAGATCTCGATAAACAGGTGTATATCAGACATGGGCCTTGTATATCGAATGTATGCATTCGATATGCCCTCCTATATCGAATATTCGTATTTGATATAGTACAGCTGATTCTGAAAATTGCGAAAGTGGTCCCCCTCGCTCCGAACTCCATATAAACCCCGTGCTCCGCATTTCAAGAGACATTCATTAATTACCCGCATTTTTCACATATCGATATCGAATATCTGACATCCTACATATATATGATATATCGACACCTGACATACTATTCTGCCCGATATAGACCCTTACTTGATATGGAGATAATACTCGACATCTCTTGTACCCGACATCCTCATTGCCCGACATCGTCACTGCCCAACATCATATTTTCTTGATATTCTATCCGCCCGATATCTCCAATTTCGATATCCATCATATTCTACGTCAGTGAGATTCGACATTCTTGTTTCTTGATACGTTAGGGATTGCGCACCTAAGCGTCGTCAATCGGAGTTCCGGACAAAGTTAATCTAGATACTTGTATAAGTTATGGATTGACATTAGTTTGTATTAGGTTCATTGTTATTCTTTTTATTTTGCATTTAGTCTGTAATCTACAAACTTGTACCAAACTATTGGCACCGTCAGTGGGAACACTGGTTCTTTTGACGAGAGTGGGCGCAACAGGACACTACCATGAAGAGATCATAAGATTACGGCACAACGGATCATAACAGGTCAAATAAGATAGTGAAACAAACACGGGATGAGGGTTCGGCAGAAGCATGCAAGGTAGAGAAGGCGCTTTAGGGATTTCGAGCAGAATTTAAGATGGAGCTCTTAGGAGAGTTCACCCCTATCAGTCTCGACCCGAAGAATCAAGACAGAGTGGTTCAGATAGGTTCGGCCATGTTAGCCAGTATAAGGAACATGTTGATAGAGTGCTTAAAGACAAATGCGGACATCTTCGAATGGTCAGACTTGGACTTGAAAGGAATAGGCACGAGGATCATTGTGCATCGATTGAACATGGATCCCACTGATAATCATGTGAGGCAAAAGAAAATTAATTTTAGCAAGGAGAAGAAACAACCAAAAAATAAGTGATCGAGAAGCTGGAGGATTGACACAACTGTGACATACGTTACTCTGCATGGCTTAGTAACATCGTCTTTGTGTTGGAGGATGTGCGTTGGTTATACTGATTTGAATAAGCTTTGCCCCTGCATTCATTTCCCTTTGCCTAGGATCAATCTACTTGTGGACTCGACCACGGGATGCGCCCTGTTCAATTTTATGCATGCCAAAAGTGGTTTTCACCAGATATTCATGGCACTGCACAATCAAGCAAAGATTGCATTCGTCACGGACACTGAAGTGTACTGCTACCGAGTAATGCCCTTCGATGTTCATGGCACGTCACAATCAGGCGCAACTTTTTAGAGGTTGGTGGCTAAAATATTTTATGACCTCATCAGGAAAACTAGGGAAGTTTACATAGATGGCATGTTGGTAAAAAGTTTAAAGGCAGAGGATCATATAAAGCATCTGGAAGAGTCCTTCGGGATAATGAGGAGTTACAGTATGAAGCTCAATCCTAAGAAGTGTACATTTAAGGTTGTAGCAGGGAAGTTTTTAGGCTATGTGGTCAATGAGAGAGGCATAGAGGCAAACCCGAATTAAATACAAGTTGTCATGGATCTACCGTCCCCGAGATCTATCAGGGATATGCAGTGTTTGGACGGGTGCATTACTGCTTTGGGGAGTTTCATAGCCACATCGACAAAAAGAAGCCTACCTTTCTTTAAGGTCATGAGAAAGGCAGCAGATTTCCAATGGACGAATGAGTGTGAGACTGCCTTCCAGCAGCTCAAGAAATATTTGATGTCCCCTCCGCTGCTGGCTAAACCTGAACTAGGGGAGATGCTATATCTATACTTGGTGGTTTCGACTAATGTTGTTAGCGCAGTCCACGACAAGGAGATGAAAGGCAAGCAATTGCCTATACATTATGCCAGTCGAAACCTGCAAGGAGCTGAGAGGAACTACCTGGAGATTGAACTCTTCGCGCTAACGATATTCGTAACGGCTCGAAAGCTAAAACCTTACATTGAGTCTCATCCAGTAACCATAGTGGCAGATCAGTCGCTCTGGTAAGTGATGTCCCATCCAGAGACCCAAGGGCATTTGGTGAAATGGGGGATTGAACTAAGCGGGTTTGGATTGGAATTTCGACCTTGAACTTCTATTAAGGCTCAAGTGTTGGTTGATTTCATGGCAGAGACTCTAGGGAACAATGTTGAACATTCAGTTAATAACGTAGCATGGGACCCTGGCCCCAGTTGACAACATTCGGCTTGGTTGTTGCATATAGATGGGTCATCTACAACCAATGGAGGTGGGCCAGGAATACACCTCGTCTCTCCCGACCGAAGAGAATTTGATTTCACCATTAGCCTGAACTTTCTAATTACCAACAATGAGGCTGAATACGAGGTGGTATTGGCAGGCGTGCGCATGGCAAGGACTTTGAGCACATATCACCTGGAAGTTTTTACCGATTCCCAGTTAGTAGTCAATCACTATCCAAGACTGTTTGAGGCCAAAGAAGATACCATGGTCTTGCATTTGGCCAAGCTAAAGGCACTAGCAGCGAAATTCAGATTATTTAACTTAACATATTCTAAGGTCATAGAATACAAAGGGAGATGCACTCTCTAAATTGCCAGTTCATCGGAAAATTTTATGGAAAAGAGGATTACTCTACTGGCCACTAACAGACCAGCAATAAGACTCTCCAAATTTAGTAAGGTTTGGAACAATGTGGAATATATTTTACCAATACAAGAAGCTCCAAGCTCGAAGGATGAAGTTCTTCAGTACCTACAGAATGGAGCTCTGTCAGAGGACGCCAATGTGCATCGCCGTCTCAAATATAGGGCATATAGGTTCACCATCCACCAAGGAGAATTGTATAAGAGATCATTCGAGGGTCCCTTGCTTAGATACTTATATCCTGATCAAGCGGGTTATATTATGTCTGAAATCCATGATAGTAGTTGCAGGAACCACTCAGGAGGGCGCGCGTTAGCCCAGAAGATCTTAAGCTAAGGGTATTACTGGCCAACCATATAGAAAGACGCTACCCGAGTTTCTTGAAACTGTGAAAGTTGTCAATATTATGCTAGGCTGATACAATGGCATGTGGTGTTGATGCAACCACTAAAGATCACTTATCTTTTCGACCAATGGGGATTGACATAATGGGGGCCTTATCCATAGCTAAAGATCAGAAGAAGTCTTTTCTAGTCGCAGTCGAATAATCACAAAGTGGCTGGAAGCAGATACTCTTGCAACCATTACCAAAAACAACATGATAGAATTCATCTGGAAAAATATCATTTGTCGTTCTGGCCTACCAAGGATGCTTGTGTCGGATAATGGAACACAATTTCGTGGAAAGAAAATTGTGGAGTGATGCAAAGAGATAAAAATTAACCATCACTTTGCGGCAGTGGCTCACCCACTGACAAAGGGACAAGTAGAATACACTAACAAAACTCTGAAGGAATACTTGCAGCGCCGACTCCACGCTACAGGTAAGAGTTGGATTGATGAGCTTCAGAGTATCCTTTGGGCATATCGAACCACACCATATACCTCTACAGGTGAGGCACCATACACTTTAGTATATGTCTCGGAAGTAGTCGTACCAGCAGATATTGGAATGCCCACTTATAGGATCATAGAATATGACCCTGAACAGTCAGCACGGCTACATCAAATGGACCTAGACATGATTGGCTCTACAAGAGACCATACATACCAAAAGACGTTGGCTTTTAAAGTATCCATGACCAAGACTTTTGATAAACGGTACATTTACACAACTTCCAAGTTGGGGACCTGGTTCTTAAAAGCGTCAGGGACCGCAAACACACGAAAAAACTGCAACCAAACTGGGAGGGGCCCTACTGAGTCACACATGCAAGTGCCAGAGGCTATTACTATTTGGAGGACATGCACGATGATCCTCTGCCCCATCCTTGAAATGTACAACATATGTGCCAATATGACAGTTATTTTATGATCAAATGTACCAGAACTACGCGAAGCTTGATTCCCGGTTGGGATACGTAGGCAGCCAATATCACAGCACAACACTATTAAATTATAATATGTTACCTTTACATAGTTAACTTGAAGCAAATTCGTACTCATTCTCCAATGGAAACATGCCAGAAATGGCAGATTGTATAATCTCGCGGAAGAATGCCAGAAAAGGTAGAAGGTTATACCCTCGTGCTAGAATGCCAGAAATGGTAGATTGCTATACCCTCGCGGTAGAATGCCATAAATGGTAGATTTATATACCCTCGCGGTAGAATTCCAGAAATGGCAGATTATTATACCATCGTGGTAGAATGAGAGAAATGGCATATTGTTATACCCTCGTGGTAGAATGCCAGAAATGGCAGATTGATATACCATCGTGGTAGAATGCCAAAAATGGTAGATTGATATACCTACGCGGTAGATTGCCAAGAACGGCGGATCTCTATAACCTCACGGTAAAATGCCAGAAATGGCTGATTGTTATACATTCATGGCAATGTTCCTAAAATGGCAGACTTCGAGTACCCTCGGGGTAATAGCCAAAAACACGGTGGATCTCAAGGAAACATGTCAATTACGGCAGGAAATAAAACAAAAGAGGTAACATGGAACATAAACTCTAGCACAACAAATAAGAAAGTTTGAGTAAAGAGATGCAATTCACATGTCATGATTCAACTCCAATAATGGTAATGCAAATTTGGTACTCTAGTTCTCATAACAAGACAGGTCGAGAGTACTTAACTCCAGTAAAAAATTACAATATTAACTCAGAAGAGGTAATCACTAAGTTAGTCCTCAAAGACTTCTTCACGATAGCCCACATAAATATCTGCATGAATCTCCTCTGCCTGTCACGTTCATCAGACACGAGTAGTCATAATTAGGACTAACCCCCTTGCCTCCCTCGCGCTTTTGGTCTGGGGAGGGCTTGGATCCAAGGTGCTACCTGCTCTTTGTTGTGTCCCCGCGCTCACATTACACGCGGCAGACAAGTCTACCTCCACATTTTGGTCTTCAGGTTCACACCTTAGGGATACGCTGGGGATGCCGTCAGAATCGAACACCTCGTCCAGAGCGGCCAGTATCTCCACAGCTTCCATATCTTGACCATTAGTTGTGGTATTGCGCTCGCCCAGAGTCGCATGAATGTCCATATCACCTACACCCCGCGCACCGGCAATAATGGGGGACTCTGCCCTGTTGCTCCTTCTGTCGGGACTGGGAGTAAAACCAACAATAAACAACCCTCTCTCTTGGGTCAAGGGAAAAAATAGATCATCTGGACCCGGAGGTACGAAATCGTCATTCTTCGATTCTGGTGGAATTTGCATATCATGTCCCAATGCAGGGTCCATTATATTAGAAAGAAACACGACCTCGAGAAACCCCATTATTCCAATTTGACCCTCCACGAGATCCATGCCAAATTTAATATCCCTCTCCCTACACGCATACCCGATGTAATTGAATGTCGAAGACCTCAAGAATTCTCGGGCCACCTCTCGCTTGTAGCGGTCTGATTCAAGATAAGTAACCCACTCATTTAGAACCTTATTCCTCGTCTCAAACCTCTCTAATGAGGCCTTATAAGAATTCCTTTCTCTCTTGAGCGCGTCGTTCTGCTGACGAAGCCAATCTGATTCCTCTTTAACGCGCTCAAACTCCATGCTCATCTTTACCTTATCAAACAGAGCCTTCCTGGCCTCTTCCTAAGTTTTGCATTCTTTTCCCTTGGCAACTCGCCGACAGCCATGAGCCTTATTTTGAGACATCTCGGCCAGCATAATCTGATGGCGCATATGATCTATGATGTCGTCGTATTTGGCCTGAACCTCCGCTAATAACATGTTATCTCGATATATGGCATGGAAGATGTAGCCAAGGTAAAATAATAAGAACCACGAGGCCCGCAACGGCAACACTGATTTAATAACTTAACCATCAAGGGGAATGAAACTCTTTACCGCATAGTATAGCATCATGCACATACGGAGCTAGCATGATACTCTGATATCACGTATTAACACTTCTAGATCAACAGAGGGATAAATGTCATTCAGACACGCAATTACATCCTCCTCCATTATCACACACCCGTTGATTCTCATGGTGAGGCTATCAGGGTTAGACTGCCTTAGGAAGTTGTAATCTGGCCTTCTTGACTGAGCACCCTTCCCGTCTTGGCGGCCGGCCTGCCTCTTACGTTTGGCACCAACGGTATCGAATACATTTTCAGGCGCGTCATTGGAGGGTAGCCCAGCGGCATATTCATTAGGTCCAGCTGATGACCCGCCTTCGCATATAAGGGCCTCATTCGGATTTAGGATGACCGACTCTTGCTCCCTTGTGTCATTCGTGGAAATACCTTTGGCAACTTCGACTTCAGCACATACGCTAGTAGTTCCTATGCCACTTGAGATGGCGCTAGTGGCTTCATGGCCACTCGCCCCTCTCACAACTTGCTGGAGTGTGTTAGGATACCAATAGTTGGGTACCACTTCCTTGCGCGTTTACCCTATTCGTCTAAGCTTCTTTACCCGCGCGTTTCTCAGCTTCGTGTGGTTAGAGAGGTACCACTTCCTTGCGTCGGGGAAGATTCTTGACACGGCCGATTCTCTCCTGAAATGCAAAAACATATACATGTCAATATGCCAAATGGATTGATGCATGTCAAAAATATATATGTATCAGGGATGCATATCAAAAATTTCTACCAACATCGAGAAAATTACCATATCGAGCATTATCCATATCGAACAATACATTATGTCGAAAGCAGAAACCCGACATACCTATAAAGTTTGATGTAGCTCCAAATTCGATATCCACCAACAAAAAAGAAAAAAATTCTCCACTTAGAATAATGACGAGACTGGGTGAGGGGCCATCTTATATATACAGACAAGTAATGGGCCCGGTGGGCCAACCAAGTATTAATTGCGCTCGACATTGATCTTCGATGTCGAAACTGATATATTCGATGTCCGTACTTCGAGAATGGTAACCACGGTGTTGCACCTATATCGAACCCAAACCCTCGATATAGAGTAAAAATGCGATATCGATAGAAATTTGATATCTACGATTCCTGATCTCATTGGCCTTAGTTTTAGTCCTTTAAATGTGAAAGCAAGCCCACATATGTCGAGGTCTCAGGGACAGTTTACATCCTGGACTCGGCTCCAACCGACTTTCATATTGGGGGAGCACTTTTGACACAAGATATTGAATAAAATTCACGTCTCGCTTCAAGTCCCGGATATAAATTAGGGGGACACGTGGTACTAGCACTATAGTTTATGGGTTATCATTTACTATGATAACTCCTAAATTGGGGAACTACATGATATGGGTCTTTCTAGTAGCCCAATAAGTCGACCCAATAAATTGTTGGGCCAATCCCGAAGATCTCGATAAACAAGTGCATATCGTGCATCGGCCTTGTATTCTATCCGCCCGATATCTCATGATTCGATATCCATCATATTCGACATCAGTGAGATTTGACATTCCTGTTTCTTGATACGTCAGTGATTACGCACCTAGGCCTTGTCAATCGGTGTTCCGGATAAAGTTAATCTAGATACTTGTATAAGTTATGGATTGACATTAGGTTCATTGCTATTCTTGGAATTTTGTATTTCTTCCGTAATCTACGAACTTGTACCGAACTACTATCAATCATTAAAAAAATAAAAAATAAATAAAAATCAAATATGGTTGGAAAATACAAGGACGAAATTTCATCAAAATGAGGTGTTAGATTACAAACACACCTAAATTCACGAGTTCTAAACATCCAAATATTTAAGTCGGAAACACCAAGTACTCAACGTACAAGTGTTTAAGTTACAAAAGTATGTCCTAGCTTTCGACGAATGTTTCATCTATCCAAAATCAATTGCTTGAAGTCCTCTAAGTTCGCTAGCATTCACAAAAGGGGCACTTTCAACTGTATTTTGGTTGTGCATTGCGTTGGACCTTCTGCACTTTGAACAGCATGTGACATTAGCATTTGCATTTGCAATTGAATAACCATCGCACGCATATCTCCGTGCTTTGACAATTTAGTTGCTCTTCCTCTATGAACATGTTTTTCCTGTGGTTAATATAATATACAGTAAAAAAGTGCTTTAAAGAACTAGATATAGAATCAAGAGAAGAAAACGAGAAGCTAAAACAACAAGCGTAAAAAACATAAATAGCTGAAAAGTTAATATAAATAATGCAACATATTTTGGTCTTATTTCGTCAAGATAATAGAACACAGTAAATTATACAATCGGAATACAAATAATCAAAATAATGCTAATCCAATATAACAAACGGACTAACTTGGTCCGTAACACCTATTACAAGCTTACTAGGTTGAAAAGGTAAATTACAAGTTTAGTATTGAATATCGAATTTAAGATGTTCGATGTTGTCGTGTCGAATTGCCCTCGTTCGATGTTAGATGTCCAGTAAGGGTCATGTGCTGAATTTAAGTATATCGAAT
The DNA here is from genome assembly GCA_948329865.1 of Linaria vulgaris. Taxonomy (NCBI): domain Eukaryota; kingdom Viridiplantae; phylum Streptophyta; class Magnoliopsida; order Lamiales; family Plantaginaceae; genus Linaria; species Linaria vulgaris. The sequence continues at coordinate 33,892,857 of OX415254.1, forward strand.
CTAAGAGATTCGATGCTAACTTCCGTATCGAACAACCCAATTCGGTCTAGAAGAGTGTCGAATGGAGCGTATTCGATATAGTTCAATATCGAATGCTTAACCGTTTGATGATGATTTGCTCAGAGCGATTATACAATCAGAAGGTGCACGGACTACAAGGGGATGGGCTATATATAGCAACCGTCCCGTGGGTTCCACTGACAGCTGCAGAATGCACATCGAATCACACTGGTTCGATGCATGCATCGAACATGCGCCGTTCGATGCACATCCAATATCGAACATGGCATGTTCGATGCGCTTATGGGCCGGCAAAATATGGGATGTTGGGTCAATCCTGAAATATCCCTATCGCATAGTCCCTCCCAGTTTGGGAGACGGTGTCGAGTAGAAAACGGCTTCCAAACTTTTTTTTTTGAAAAATAAGTTTTGGACTTGTAAGCGGTCGGCTTTGTACCACCTCAATAAAGTTGTTGCACTGGTTTGAGATATTCCTAATCATATGTTGCTTCTGAACGGAGTGCAATTATTTTTGAAAAATGATGTGGCGCATCGAACAGGGTCTGTTCGATGCCCTAGTTACCGTGCATCAAACGGAACGCGTTCGATACGCTCGTTCGATGAGTTTAGGGTTTATGGTTTTGTTTTTGAAAAATGATGTTGTGGATCGAACAGGGAGTGTTCGATGCTCTAATTACGATGCATCGAACGGAACGCGTTCGAGATGCTCGTTCGATGCGCAGTCTGATGCGGGCCTGATGGGCCTTCCATCGCCTATATAAAGCACGGAGTGCTGTGGGGAGCTCATTCTGCTCCTTGCAAACTTGTTCTCTCAGGTAAACCACATCGAACATGACATTTTCAATGCAGCCTGCATCAAACACCATCAGTTCGATGCTCTTGGCATCGAATGAAGGACGTTCGATGCAGTGCTTTAGAATTTTTTAGGTGCTTTAACTTGATATGCTGATGTTATTTGTTTGCGATTTTAATATTGTCCATCTTGTTTTCGTTTTTTAGGTCAATCAATCGAATAAAATTGCTACCTCCACAAATTAAATTAAGGTAATTAACATGCTTCTGTTTGTGAGATTTTTATGTCTCTTCATAAATTGTTACTTTATGTTTGCTCTCAGAGTGTTATGAGAGCCGAAGTGACGTGTTCGCTCGTAGTCAGCTTTCGTTCTTTTTAATTTATTTCAGTTCTTTCTCGTCAACAATGGTGAATACCGAATTAAAATCTGGGAGTGAGTCGAGTAGTGACTCAAGTTCCAGTTCGATAAACTCAGTGGCGGGCCCAACCAATGCTCCCGCCGACTCGAATATAGCCGCAGTAAATGAAATAGAGCTAATTGATATAGAAGCCATTGGCTCACCCTCGGGTAACAATCCCGATGCAAATGCTGAGCATGTGGCATCTCAGGCTGAAAACGATAATTCTCAAATGTCATCATCTTGGGATAATCGTGCCCCCAACGAGGCCGACGAAGACGTAGAGTACATCAACACAGAGTTTGATGATCACGTCAAGGTTGCAGAGATGTCGTATCATATGTACGTGTCCCGCTTCCAACATAGTCGTAAGGCACTATGCGAGGAATTTGACATACCTAATAGGTATAAAATCGTACTTCCCGGGCCAAACGACCGGATGCATACCCCGCCGCCAGGACATATGACTGTATTCGTAGGCCACCTGCTGAACAGGCTTCGCTTCCCAATTCTTTTCGAACTTATAATGCTCTTGAGGAAGATCAACCTCGTGCCAGGACAACTTACCCCAAACTCCTATGGGAACTTGATTGGTTTCATTATTTCCTGAAAGCACTACGCGAAACTCAGAGTCCCAGCGAGTTCTATGCTTTGTTTGATATTGCGAGGCGAGAGGAAGGGTTCTACCATATTAAAGAGCAGCGGCATCGCAAGTTTCTGAATGGAGAAGCGTTGGGGTATGGGAAATATTGGAAAAGACGATATTTTTATATCGAAGAAAGCTATGGGGGCGAATTCAGGCAATATCGCCGAGATTGGTATACCGGATCTAGGGTGGTGATTCCCTCGGTATATCTGCGACTTCATGGGATTGCGAGTTCATCCCTAACTTAGTACGACATCAACAATTTGATGTTAAGAAACTAGTAGAAAGTCGAGTCCTTTCGTTAGTTGGTTTATCCCCGGTTCCGTATAAAGGGAGATTTACCCTTGGTATTATTTCACAGCTTTTTTGATATTTTGATTTGTGTTAATAAAATAAATATTCTAATGATGCGATATTCTTGCAGGGGAATTTATTATGGATCGCCATGCCCGGATGAACCGAGTTGTTGTTGCTGATCAGGCTAGTTCTCAGACCAACACTGCATTTGAGATCCCCCCTCTAAGAAAGAGGGAGAATAAGGGCAAGAAAAACCTTGTTGAGCCCTCAACTGTTGTTGTTACCGGTTCGAATGTTGATCCTTTCGAGGATATTTTGGGAGAGAACCGTGATGCTGCACCAGCTGTTGCTGACGCTTCTGAGAACATGGCGGTTGGTCCGGGTGATAATGTCGAAGGCGCTGCCCAGACCAAAAGAATGAGAGTTCATCAGACCCGCTCTCATACTAGAGGGACTATTCCACTTGCTGCTCGTTCAGGTGGTCCAAGCGCTGCGAGGGGCCTTGTCCACGCAATGGGGCCAAACATTGGGGTTGGGTCTAGCCAGGGTCCGCGCGCCCAGGTTGGAGGGATACGATATTCTAGAGGCTGAGGCTATTGATACTCTGAAGACTATTTTGCCCAACCTTGTCGTGCCTCATCCGGTTTCTGCTGAAGAGACGAGAATGGTGGAGCGCAACGCTCCTCACTTGTTGGCGGCAATAATAAAAACTTCTCTCTAAATTAATTATTATTAGGTTTGAATTGTAAATGTTGATTTTTTTGCTCATTATTTGCTTGGGTGGCAGAGTTGTGGGCGTCATGTTTGCGGCGCTGGTGCAAGCCCATGAAGCAGCCACCAGTGGTCAGCTACAATATAGAGGCGAGCTACACGTTAGAGATGGCGAATCCTTAAAGGCTGCCCATGATGCAAAGGAGAAGGCCTTGCAAAAGGTCAAGGAGTATGTCGCGAAGGCTCATGCCGATAGGGAGGCGGCAAAACAGTTGCAGGAGGTTGCTGATCAACTCAAAGAAAAGCTGACCAAACGAGTCACTGAACTCGAGATGGAGGTGGCGGTGGAGAAAGTAAAAGCTTACCGCGCCGACGGTGCTGGTTATTTTCGTGGGCTTAAAGAGGTAAAGTATCCCGACTCTTTGCATTTTTGTGTTATTTTTGTATTCTTTCTTGTTAATTTCTTTTGTGTCCATACAGGTTTCTACTCAGCAGAGGGTGGAGATCGCCAAAGAGTTCCTTTGGAGCAACACCTTCAGAGAGATCAGTGCTCGTTAATGCGATTTGGAGGCTCGCAAGGCTCAAGTTTTGACCGTCCACCAATTTTATAAAACGCAATACGTTCGTGGTGGTTTCAGGCCAGAATGATTGAATCTCTCCTTGGGGCCTAATCTAGAAACTCTGTCGCCCACAATGATTTCTCAACCTGGGTCTCTTGACGAGTTTGTCGTGCTACTCGAGAATGAGAACCTTGTCCTTCAAGGACTCTCGTCGCCACCCCTAATGCTTGAACCGTATCCCTCCTCCGATGACGAGGATGAGAACTGAGGATGTGGCTTAATGGCCTTTATATTTGTTTTTTGATGTTATGAACAATTTTTAATTCGCTTTTTATTTGTGGCGTTGCGTCGCCTCTTTATTTGTTAAACAATCTGATGGTTAGCATGATTGCGTTTTATGAATTTTCGTGTTGAGTTGCTTTATTTTAAAGCTCATATTCATTGTATTTTCTTTCAATTTCCTATGTGGATTCTTTACTTTATTTTGACAACCTGAGGATTCTTCTATGTTTGTGGAAAATAGTTCATTTCGCGACAAAGCATATGATAGTGTTTTCTCTAATATGGTTATAATCATCCCACAAGGATAGGTATTACTTGTCGTTTTTAGACAAAATTACTATTTTTTCTCGTAGTTGTGTTCGGTTATTATCATTCGCCCTTTTGTACGTAATGGTATCAAGGGTTTTAAGCAGCACTTAGTGTATGTCCCTTTTCATCGTCTGTGTGGGATTCTTGGTGACTCGTGCCATGATAGACAGAGTTTCCATCCTTCTATTGCCTTTAGGGATTTGTGGTATCACATGCCACGTTGTATTGAGTTTCCGTTCCTCTTGTTGCCTCTGGGGATTTGCGATATCTCGTGCCACGATGGACAGAGTTTCCGTCCCTCTCGTTGCCTCTGGGGATTTGCGGTATCTCGTGCCACGATGGACAGAGTTTCCGTCCCTCTCGTTGCCTCTGGGGATTTGCGGTATCTCGTGCCACGATGGACAGAGTTTCTGTCCCTCTTGTTGTCTCTGGGGATTTGCGGTATCTCGTGCCACGGTAGATAGAGTTTCTGTCCATATCGTTACCTCTGGGGATTTGCGTTATCTCGTGCCGCGATGGACAGAGTTTCCATCCCTCTTGTCGCCTCTGGGGATTTGCGGTATCTAGTGCCACGATGGATAGAGTTCCATCCCTATCGTTGCCTCTGGGAATTTGCGATATTTCATACCGCAATGGACAGAGTTTTCGTCCCTCCTGTTGCCTTTTCCAATGTTATGTCCTGCATAAAGTCTGATCATGCAGGTTAGATGGTTGTCATATAGATTAATCAAAAGGTTATTTATTGTAAACATAATCAAATTATGTGAGTGGATCGGAGCTTGATTCATAGCTCATTTTGCCCTATTTTCCTATAAAGCCCTCCGGACTCACGTTCCTGGTGTTCTTATTTTAAGTTGATACATGTTTGCCCCTCATGCTTGTCATGGCAGAGGGGACGAATAAATATTATTCAAAATATTCAAAATACTAAGGACTCTTATGGCTTGAACTAGAATTCGTCAAACAATGTGCTCTATTTGCATGGGAGCTAGTGCCCTCGCTACATCTTCTTCCTGATGCGGCTGTGTACGGCGCGAAGTCACGTAACACTTTCAACCTTCAATATGGTCTGCTATTACTTCGCATGTGCCGACAGGAGTCGGAAATTTTATCATTTGATGTTAAATTGATGGTAGTGCTCGAAATGCATTTAGCGCAGGCCTTCCTATGATTTCGTTGTATGCGAAATGCATGTCAATGATCACATAATTTACCAGAAGTGTTTTTCTCTTTGGCGTTGTACCCAATGAGGTAGGGAGCTCAAGCATTCCGAGAAGGATTATCTCCGGACCTCCGAATCCATGGAGCGATGTTCTTAGTGGTTCCAATGTGTGGTTGTTCAGTCCCATTTTGACTAATGTGGAACTGAACAGCACGTTGATCGAGCTGCCGTGGGCCACCAACATCTTCGTGATTCCATAATTCACTATGTCGACAGTTATTACCAAAAGGCAATTTAGTTTCGACATTTGAATGGCATGTGCACTCAATTTCCGGAGGTCTGCTATTCAAAACGTAATCTCTTCATGCGGCATCTCTTCGATCCTTAGTATGCTAGCCATATTGACAAAATTATCTGATTCAACAAGCCTCGTGATCCTCCTCCGGTCGTTGGTGGAATCAGCTCCCCCTTGCCCTTCTGATATCATGTTGATCATGCCTTTTTGGACATTTCCATCTTCAATTTAAGGATACTCGAATAAATGTGGTTCATCGACCATTCTTTGTTTATCCTTCATGGGCGATGGAGTTCTCTTCAAGTCGGCATTAATTTCTTGTTCCTAAACTTTCTTACAAACTCCACGAGATTGCCATCCTTCAATAACCGTTCAATCTCATCCTTGAGATTCATGCAATCCTCGGTTTCGTGTCCCTTCTGATTATGATATTTGCAGAATTGGGTCAAAAACCATGTAACCTTGGATTCCTTCATTGGTTTGGGCTCTTTCAGCCAACCTTTTCTCTTTGCTACCCCAAATACTGTCATGATGTGAGCATTCAGAGGCGTGTACCACCTGGGCAAACTCTCTCGGTATTTACAGTTTTTGCTCATGTTATTGTTGTTGCTACGGTTTTGATCTTCTCTGGCTCGTTCCTTCTCTTTTAAAGGTGCAACAGTGGGTATTTTGGTCGTCATCATCTTCTCAAAGTAAACCACCTCTTGTGCTATTTTATTAATTTCTTCGATAGTGGTGGGCTTGCGTCTAGGTAAGTCCCCACTAAAGATTGTGTTAGTGGTTGCTCGGAAAAGTATGCTCACGATCATCTCTCCAGACAGGCTATCAATCCTTGGCAGCTCCATATTGAAACATTTCATAAAGTCCTTCAGACTTTCATTGGTTTCTTGTTTCATCGTAGAGAGATGGGAGTGATCCAAAACCAATCTAGTTTAACTTGAGAGTTGATCCTCAAACATCTTCCTCGGTTGCTTGTAGCTTTTGATTGATCCTGGAGTAGTTCAATGGAACCATAGCTACCCCTGACAGGGTTTTTGCGAATATCCTTGCTTGAATATTGTCTTTGAAACCGTACAAAGACAGTTTCCTGTCCAGGTGAAAAAGGTGATTGCGGGTATCAGACTTACCATCGCAAGTTTTTAGATCTGGAATCTTTTCCCCCTGTCCTAAGATCTTCGCTTCTATTGTTTTGGAAAATGGGTTGCGGTTAGCAATATCATCCACATGTGCCATTCGACCCTCGATTATTGCTTTCTCTCTCTCAAGATTTCCTAATTTTCTGGTCATTTTGTCACGCTCCCTCCTAGAATCATGACTGTCTGGACGTCTCCTGTCGTCCCTATCCTCTCTCCTTCTTGGCTCATCTCTTTCGTTTCCTTCCTCGTCATGTTCCCTTCTAGAGTCATGACTCTCCGGACGTCTCTCATCGTCTCTATCCTCTCTCGGTTCATCTCTTTGTTTTCCTTCCTTTTCTTTCTCTTTCCTCTCATGATGCCTTCTTGATTGCACCTCGATTGATTTTAACTTTCTTCTCTGATCGTCACGGTTCAATTTTTCTCTGCTTTGTGGTTCTTCCGACGCATGTTTACTTCTTCCATCGTCCTGTCTCGATTTCTCTTTCTCTTCTCATCTCGGTATTCTGGCTGCGGAACCTTGTTCCTTTACGGCCTCTGGATGTTCAACTGGCGGCGGTGTTAGTACAGGCGGTGCGGGAGTCAATACTTCTGCCAATGCGGCATTTACCATCGCCATGATTTCATTCCTCATGGTGTTTGGAATTGAAACAGTCGTCGTCGTTGCCTCAGTGGCACCTGCTTCAGTTTTCGGTGCCTCCGCACCTTGAAGCCCCTGCATTTCTCGCCTTGCGGGTGTTGGTACCCCCGCGGGTACTACTGACGGTCCCGCATTGTCCGGGATAATCTGTCCAGGAGTTATCCATTCATCCTCTTCATTGGTTCCCTCTAGAGCTCTATTGCGAGATCTGGTAATTCTAGAAGTCATGCCTAATAAACTAATAAAATTTAGTGTTCCCACAGACGGCGCCAATATTTTGGTCTTATTTCGTCAAGGTAACAAAACACGGTAAATTATACAATCGGAATACAAATAACCAAAATAATGCTAATCCAATATAACAAATGGGCTAACTTGGTCTGGAACACCTATTACAAGCTTACTAGGTTGAAAAGGTAAATTACAAGTTTAGTATTGCGTATCGAATTTAAGATGTTCGATGTTGTCGTGTCGAATTTCCCTCGTTCGATGTTAGATGTCCAGTAAGGGGTCATGTGTCGAATTTAAGTATATCGAATCTAAGAGATTCGATGCTAACTTCCGTATCGAACAACCCAATTCGGTCTAGAAGAGTGTCGAATGGAGCGTATTCGATCTAGTTCAATATATAATGCTTAGCCGTTCGATGCTGATTTGCTCAGAGCGATTATCCAATCAAAAGGTGCACAGACTACAAGGGGATGGGCTATATATAGCAACCGTCTCGTGGGTCCCACTGACAGCTGCAGAATGCGCATCGAACATGCATCGTTCGATGCACATCCAATATCAAACAGGGCATGTTCGATGCGCTTATGGGTCGGCCCAATATGCGGTGTTGGGCCAAACTTGAAATATCCCTATCACAGCAACAAAACACTAGAGATATAATAGGAAACAAACTAAAAATAGCAAATAAGGCACCACCTAAAAACAATAAAAACAACAAAAACAACATAAAAAATAGATTGTAACATTTAAAAACAGCAAAAAGATGTGCCTAAAACGCTCCTGCAAAGATTCGAATGTGAAGTTAAGGCTCAATGGTTAATTTTTGGGGATGGTGATACGTGGATTAATCAAAGGGCTGCGAGAAGGATGGTTTTTAGGCCATAAACGAATGCTACGAGGAAATTTTTTGGTTAGAATTTAGGAATAATGTCCAACAGAAGAGTAGAGAGGAAGGAGGAAAAGTTTATTTTTACTTGGGGGCAAAGTAGTATTTTCATAAGAAAATACATACAAAAGTCGAAAAGGGGGCCGTGAGCTACTACTTTTATAACACAGGGGTTTATTGCCTGTTTCGCATAACACAAGGGTTTTTTTTTTTTGCTAGTGGCTCCTTTCTTATAAGATGCTACTTGTCAATTTAGCTTAATACAAGGACTAGTATGCCAAAAAGACCCAATTCATAAAGCGAATTATATTCAGTTTGATGATGTCATATATGTTGTCGGTCATTCAATAGTGACGGTCGCCATTGCCCATTATGTATATTGTCAGCTTTTTCTTTTCTTTTCATTCAAGCACTGCACTGCTTCTGATTCTTAGTAACAAGCAAAAAAAATAATCATCAACAAAAAAAAAAAAGAATTACCACCAAGCTTTCATATTTTCAGGTATCAATGAACAAGTGCAAGGAATTGGGCAGACACTGTTTTTGTCATGTATTAAGGTACTAATTACTAGTATTGCATTACTTTACTGCATGTTGTTGAAATTGGTTGATAAAATCTGTGAATTTATTAGTTTCTTTACAAATTTGAAATTGGGTTGACCCCATTCTATTTTTATCCTTTTTGCAATTAGCTTACCTAACGTTTAAAAATGTGTGCTTTAATGGGATTGGCCCTTTGATGTTGATTAGCTGTATCTGTTGCTACATGTCCTGCTTTAAAGTTAAGAAAATAGCTCATTCTTACATATAATCCTATGTATATATATATAGGATCTAAATCTCTTTTTCTTATTTTGGTTTTTTCTATTTTTTGCAAATGGAAATATAAGCTCAATAATGTGAATTAGATTTATTAGCTGAAAATGGTAGATGGAAACGAAAACACGGAACTGCAGCAGTCCCACCATTTTCACTTGCCCATATTTGAAGGAGAAGACAATGAACCTTTCCTTTGAAGGGAGTTACATTATGTCCCCTTCGATTCTACTCTTAAGCATTCACATTGGACATGGTGATGCCTAGTATATATATTTTGCTCGAGTCGAATTCCATATTCGAATCGTCTCGTAAGAAACATGGAAACGATGAAATTTAGATATGGGCTTAAATCAGCCACTCTTTTAGTAATAATAAGTATAGCAATGTTACTTGGCCACAGCATGGCCACCGACGGGTAAGGTATCGTTTAAGTGTTTGTTGTGTAAAGTTAACGCATTATTAGTTTCTTATTTATGATTTGGTGGTATTAGTACTTTTGATCGAGACGAGATGGGAGAAGATGCGTGGACAATGGTACAGAGGAGCGGCAACCAGTTCACGATTAATGGCCAACCGTTTTACGTTAATGGATTCAACACGTACTGGTTGATGGTTTTCGCGGTTGATGAGTCAACAAGAGGAAAGGTTAGCGAGGTGTTTCAACAGGCGTCGGCTGTAGGCCTGTCGGTATGCAGGACATGGGCGTTCAATGATGGGCAGTGGCGGGCGCTTCAGAAGTCCCCTGCTGTTTATGATGAAGACGTTTTTAAGGTACTTCTAAATAGTAAATACCACCTTACATCTTTATCATAAACCACAGGTATTAACGTTTACTTGTTTGATGAGTTTCAGGCGTTGGATTTTGTGTTAAACGAAGCGAAGAAGTATAACATAAGGCTTATATTATCGTTGGTTAACAACTGGGAAGCATACGGTGGGAAATCTCAATACGTGAAATGGGGTAAAGCCGCTGGCCTCAATTTGACTTCTGATGACGATTTCTTTTCTCATCCGACTCTCAAGAGCTATTACAAGGCACATGTTCAGGTAAGTTTTGAGTAATACGTCATTTGAAACAAAATTTACAAAAGAATGCTGCCTTACTCCTCTCGTCTTTTTCATCAATGCTGCTGGCCCTGCAGACGGTACTAAACAGGGTTAATACATTAACAAACGTAACCTACAAGGATGATCCTACGATTTTTGCTTGGGAACTGATGAACGAGCCACGATGCGAGTCTGATTCCTCTGGAAACAAATTGCAGGTTTTGGTTCCTTTCAGCGTTACAATCACAAAGTTTTGTATAGCTTTACGGACCACATAGTAATCGTATATGCATGTTCTGTATTCCTCTTAATCTTACGTGAATGGCGTTTAAGCCAAGTCCCGTTTAACTTTGTAGAGTTGGATAGAAGAAATGGCAGTGTTTGTGAAGAGTGTTGATCCGAAGCATTTGGTGGAGATTGGACTCGAAGGCTTCTATGGCCCTTCGACCCCTAACAGAGTTCAGTACAACCCCAACACGTTCGCTCAGCAAGTTGGGACCGACTTTATTCGCAATCATCAGGTTCTTGGGGTCGATTTCGCTTCTGTTCACATGTACCCTGACTCCTGGTGAGGACTCGATCAGACTTATGCGGATAGTTGAATTTTTTTTTCATTTTGAGTTTTAGATAAGAGTAAGAACCTAGTGTATCTTTTTTCTGGTACTGTGTTTTAGGCTACCCTCCTGCATTAACTTGTAAGGTTTTATCCAAGTATGAAAGTCCACTCTAACAAGGACCTATGCTTTTCGTTGAAGGATTTCTCAATCAATTACCGAGGAACACATCAATTTCACGAAATCATGGATTGAATCTCACATAGAGGATGCTGAGAACTACCTAGGCATGCCAGTCGTGTTTGGTGAATTTGGCGTCTCTACAAAAGATCCTGGCTACAATGCAACGTATCGTGACACCCTCATAAGAACTGTGTACAGCACCCTTTTGAACTCGACTAAGAAAGGAGGCGGTGGAGGCGGTAGCCTTTTGTGGCAGCTGTTTCCCGAAGGTACAGATTACATGGACGACGGTTACGCAATTGTTCTTTCAAAGGCCCCTTCCACCTCCAACATTATCTCGATTCAGTCCACCAGGCTGAAAACGTTCAATTCCTTGTGCGCTTGGAAATGCCGATGGGGCTGCAAAAAAAGGCACGCCTCCGAAGACTTGCTCGATCGCGATGAACTTTGATGATGCAGTTTGTTAAAGATCTAATGATTCTACTTTTATATAATAACACATTGCTATTTTTGTTCACTGATACAGCATAAATATTAAAAATTTAAAAATTACACATATAGACCCCCTTGTTCTTTGAAATTTTTATAAGCTTTGTTGGGTACTTAGTTATTTGGTTTCTGTAGTTAAACTGTGTTTCAAAGAGTATTAAAGTACATAATTATCTCCTCTTAAAACAAGTAGAAAACAAACACAACATATCAAAATAAAAAAACAGAATACTTCACTTTCAGTCCTAAAATTTATAACTTGATGATACTATCTTCAATCGTACGCAAACATTATGTCCCTCTTTAAGAAATTAAGGAATAAAATATCTTCAACAGAAACACGCAACATTAAACAAATATTCAACCTCACAAATTCACAATCACAGAACTATGTCTTGTCCTAAAGTGATTGAAAAGCCAGTTTTTGGAATTTAGAGTTCGTTTTATCTGTTGACTCTTTAGATTTCTTATTCACCTTAGAATATAATCTTTAGTTTAATATTCACGATCAAATATAACCAAGAGTAAGGATTTGGGATTGACTGATTGATAGATGCAAAGAATCCATAATTAAAAAGATGAGTAAAAATATATAAGTTAAATAGTCTAATGAAATAGGTCATCAGCTCATAACATGTACTCAAAACACTGCATGCGAGACTATGTTGGGAGTCATCCCGGCATATAGAAACCCTCCAATGCTTAAGTCAGTAAAGATTTAATGTCCAACACGATTTAACAATTTTAGCTCAAGGTGGCTCACGATCATACTGTCAAGCGCTTGCTTGCTAAGTAAAAGTCACGTTTCCAAATGACTGTGATGCACCGATTATGCAGTACCCGATACACATCGATACCGATTCAGATACCGATATCAGTTCTGACGTATCCGATACACCACGTGGCGTATCCTTTGTTTTTGAAATTAAAAAAATCTTGATACGTATCCGATACGTTTTTTTAGCGTATCGAAACTATTATGGGTCTTTTTTATAAACTTTTAATATTTGATGGGTTAAATATTTAAATATAAATTCTACCAAATATAAAATGAAATAAAAAATACAAATCCTTTTATCAAGGGCACGATTCATGTCTTATTATTTTTACAATTATACTTTTCTTTTTTATTCATAATCACTACCACCACCATGCGCCATCTTCACCCCACCACCATGCGCCACCACAATTATACTTTTCTTTTTCTGTTCATAATCACTACCACCATCATGCGCCATCTTCAAACTTGTTATGTTGTTGTTTAACTTATTAGTCATAAACAATTCACGTTTATATGTCTTTTTTCATATTTGATGCATTACTTTTTTTAATGTGTTAAACCTTTTTTTGTGTATTTCTAATTTTTTTTGTTTACGTTTTAAATTTTATTATTTTTTAAAAATAAAAAATACATATAATAAATATTAATAATTATTTATATATAGACGTATCATTGCCGTACCGGTATCGGCTATTTTTAAAAATATCGTATCGGCATATCCGTACCATACAGTACCCGTACCGCCGTACCCGAACCCGTGCAACATAGCCAAATGAAAATATTTGTATATATATATATATATATAGATGATTAATCTAAATGAACGACACAAGATTCTTTTATCACGCACTTGTATCAAGAGATTGGCAAGAATCGACCGGAGCCTGGGCCACGATTAGTCAATTGTAGATCGCACCCTCGGCTTAATCGAACGGTCACTCTCAATTCAATCATGTCATCAGCTCGGTGTTGTGCCTAAATAGGGCATATTAAAAGGGTAAATGAACTTTCAAAAAAAAAAAAAAAAGGTAAATGAAGAGTTTATTGGACTCTAGTCAGAAGGAATACAAAAACTATGGGCAATAAACAGCCATCAAAAGTCCAGATTACAAACACGTACAATATAGAATCTTAAAAAGAAGTTAGCATTACAGACAATAGCAGCCATGTTCATTAAATGGATAATGATATAACTTTTTTGTCCTTAATTTAAAGTGAAAGATGATAAATATTGCAGTAGTCCTTAAGGTGAGGAGATCCAAATTTATGGCATTAAAGAAAGGAATCAACCACACTAATAGTCAAATTAGCAAACAAAATAAGCTGTAATTAAAATCTGCCGTTCTTATAATGTAAGAAGCGCATCTGGAAAGTTTTGATTACATGATTGAATCAACGGAAATAGGACTCATATACAACACATCGCTTTCATTAGGCCATTAGCCTAAAATCCATGTGATTTACAATATATGTTAATCGTCTAAAATCATCGAGCAGGTAAAGTTTACTCGTTTGATTTCAACTAGCTCCGTTAATATTTCTATGACATGACTAAATTAAATAGCTCCAACTTTACCATTGTTAAATAATATTTTTTATATAAGAAGAGTTGTTTTTGAATTTTGGACCTTTTTTCCAAGTCTCGACTCATAAGAAAGTATTAATATAAATATAACAAATAAATACATGGAGTTTCTTCCAGGATTTTCAGATCATATGATGTTTAGGGCAGAGTTTGTGTTAGAATAAGATTTGTATAAATATGTTAATATTATCTTTTGTATAAAGATATGTCAAGATATAAGTCTTTGATTAGATAGTTTCCTTATTGATAGGACTCTTTGTACTAGTATATAAACTCTTCATTCATTAATGAGAAACTCATCGAGGAATATTATCTTTCATGGTACACAGCTATATTTTCTTTTTTTTTTCTTCTCCCCTCTCTAAATCATGACTGACCCCTCTAAAGACGGTTCTTCCTCCGACGCCACCAACGGTGGCGGCGGCACCGTCGCATCCCCCTCATCGACGAACACTTCTCCTAAATTCCATCCTGCCCTAGCCGTCTCTAACGTGAAAAACTTCATCCCTATCACGTTAGATGCCAAAACTAGCCTCTACACCTCTTGGTCGGAATTATTCAAAATTCACGCTCGCGCGTATCAGGTTCTCGATCACATAATCCCTGCTTCCGCCGATGTCATCTCTCACAATGATCTCTAGGGTCGTCTTGACGCCATCGTCTGCCAATGGATCTATGACACCATCTCAATTGATCTGTTGCACACTATCATCGAACCCGAGTCCACTACAATGGGCGCTTGGACTCGGCTCGCTGACATCTTTTAGGACAATAAGAACTCTCGTGTCGTTCACCTCGAGAACCAGTTCTCTCACACGGTTCTTGATGATTTCTCCAGTGTTGGCGCCTATTGTCAAAAACTGAAGATGTTGGCCGATCAATTAGCCAACGCCAGGGCCCTTGTTCCAAACCAACGCCTCGTTCTTCAATTGGTGGTCAGCCTCAATGACTCATACAACGGTGTCGTTCCACTCCCGCTTTTCTCTAAAGCACGCTCCATGCATACTCTTGAAGAAACTAGTCTTGCAAAGCGTTCCGTCCGCACCGCTGAAACTGCCCTCCTCACTGCAGCTCAGCAACCAGCACTAGACACCACCCCTAATCCGCCCTATCAACCTAACTCAGGGTAACGGGGACGTGGTCGCGGTCGCGGTCGGAATCGCGGTGGATCAGGCCGCGGTGGCCGAGGGAACCCTAACCACGGCCCATATCATTCGCAGTGGCCCTTGTGGGCCCAACAGCAATGGTTGGCCGCCTCCTACGATCCACAGACTTGGGTCGCACCACCGTCGCCCTATCCGACGGTCCAATGGCAACCACTACGGCCCGCGGCACCCTCTCGCTAACCAGGCCCCTTAGGTCGCGCCCTCAACATGCCTACCACACCCAATTGGCCGCCTATGCTCCCACCGATCTTGACGTTGCCTTGCACACGCTCGCCCTTACTCCACACGATGATAATTGGTATATGGATTCGAGGGCGTCATCTCACATGACGTCCAATCAAGGTACTCTCTCGTCTTACTTTAATTCGAGCATTAATTCTAGAATTACTGTTGGTAATGGTCATACGATTCCCATTCAAGATTCGGGTTCTGCGGTCCTACCCTCTCTTTACCCCCATCTCTCTCTTCATCACGTTCTTCATGCACCTAAAATCATTAAAAATCTCATCTTTGTTCGTATGTTTATTAAGGATAATCTATTCTCTGTCGAATTTGACCCTTTTGGTTTTTCTGTGAAGGATTTTTGGACGGGCACTCCACTTATGAGATGCAATAGTCAAGGTGATCTCTACCATGTCCTCCTCAATCCGTCCTCATACCTTCCTCGCCATCCTCCTTTGCCGATCTTTCTTCATCTAAGTGGCACGCACGCCTTGGACACATGGGCGCCTATCCTCTACGTTTTCTTAGAAAAACTAATTTAGTTGATTGTTCATCTGAAAGTACTTCGAGTTTTTGTTCTTCTTGTTCTGTTGGGAAACACATTAAACTCCATTTTGTTTCGTCAAATTCGTGTACTGCTATGCCGTTTGATATTATTCATAGTGATATTTGGACGTCGCCTATCTTAAGTACGTCAAACTCTCGCTATTATGTCTTGTTTGTTGATGATTACACAGATTTCTTGTGGACTTTTCCCATAACTCGAAAATCACAAGTTTTCAACATTTTTTTGTCACTATGCAACTACATAAAAACTCAGTTTGAACATGACATTAGAACACTCCAATGCGACAACAGCACTGAATACAACAACAAAGAATTTCACTCTCTCTTTAAATCTCGCGGCATGCAATTCCGTCTCTCATGTCCTCATACTTCTCCCCAAAATGGCAAAGCCGAAAGGAAAACTCGCACTATAAATAACATGATGCGCACTCTTCTTGCTCACGCATCGGTACCACCCGAATTCTGGCCTCACGCCCTCCAAACAGCCACCTATGTTCTCAACATTCTTCCCAACTCACGTCTCGAGTCCAAGTCACCACTTCAACTCCTCTTCCAAAAAGACACCTCCTACTCTCATCTTCGCGTGTTCAGGTGCTTGTGTTTCCCTCTCTTTCCCTCCACTACAATCAATAAACTCCAAGCCTGATCCACTCCTTGCGTCTTCTTGGGCTACCCTACTAATCATCATGGTTAAAAGTGTTATAACCTAGCCACCAAACAAATTATTACGAGTCGCCATGTTGCGTTCGATGAAATCACTTTTCTTTTTGCTCAACCTAGTCCTACTCGTTCCCCATCTTACGAGTTCCTTGACACACCAATCTCTCCCATATTACAACAACAACTCCAACAATTGGCCTCACGCCCCTCAAATATTGCCCAGCCACGTTATGTTCCCAATGTTGGATCCCAATGTTGCCCCAACATTGGGACAACATTGCAACCAGAACCTTTGGCACAAGTTTCTGCACCTTCTGTTCTCAATGTTGGGTCGATGTTGGGGCAACATTGCAACCAGAGCCATGTTTCTCACACCGTGCCTCCCCCTTCTCCGCCCTCACGGCCCACTTCTCCTTCCTCGCCTACACCGCCATTACCTCCTCTCTCTTCTCAAATGGCCACACGCAGCAAACACGGCATCTTTCGTCCCAAACAACTCTTTAATCTCCATATCTCATCTTCTCCCTCTCCTATTCCCTCTAACACCTCGTCCGTTCTATCCAAATCCCACTGGAAATCAGCCATGATGGATGAATTTGATGCTCTTATTAAAAATAAGACGTGGGAGTTAGTCCCCCGTCCTCCTAATGTCAATATTATTCGTTGTAGGTGGATTTTCCGTCATAAGTTTCACTCTGATGGTACTTTTGAGCGGTATAAGGCTCGTTTTGTAGGTGATGGCAGGTCTCAGCAAGTTGGAGTGGATTGCACAGAAATATTCAGTCCCGTGGTGAAACCAGCGACCATTCGTATGGTACTTAGCATTGCCCTCTCACATTCTTGGCCCATTCACCAATTGGATGTCAAGAATGCGTTCTTACATGGACATCTGGATGAAAATGTTTACATGCATCAACCTTTGGGTTTTCGTGATCCCTATTTTCCAGACCACGTATGTCTCTTGAAGCGGTCTCTATATGGTCTCAAGCAAGCCCCTTGTGCTTGGTACCAACGGTTCACTGATTATGCTGCCTCTATTGGCTTATTTCACAGCACATTGGATCACTCTCTCTTTATCTACCATTATGGAAAAGACACGGCTTATCTCTTGTTATATGTGGATGACATATTACTCACAGCCTCGTCTTCTTCCTTGCGCACCTCCATCATGCGATGTTTCTCGTCCGAATTTGCTATGAAGGACTTGGGTACGTTAAGTTATTTTCTTGGTATTGTTGTGACTCGTAATTCTCATGGCCTATTGTTTTCTCAACGCAAGTATGCTGAGGAAATTGTTGAGCGTGTGGGCATGAGCTCGTGCAAACCAAGTCTTACACCGGTTGATACGAAGCCAAAAACTGGTACGTCTTCGGTCCTCGGTCAGTGAGCCTTATGATGATCCCACTCAATTTCATTATCTCGTCGGGGCTGTAACGATAAATTCTTGATCTATGAAATTAAAAGACAAGAAAATATTACAAAGTAAATTTGAGTTAATTTAAAGTACAATTGTGGTGCAATATCTCTATTTGATCCCCTGGTTCTTTTCTCAAATGATTTTGAAATTTGGTTGACTTGACAATGGATTTGATTTTGATCTCTTCCACGTGTATTTGAGTTGAACGTTAATCTAAGGGCTTGTGAGCTTGATCTTGAATTAACAATCGACTTTACTTGATTTTCGCGACGAACACTTTGTTCTTCGTCTTGACTTCTTGAACTTGTTGAATATCAATCTTCTTTGGAGGAATCTTGATCTTCAAAATACTTGGATATTTGGCAAACATTGATTCGAGAGCTTAACGGTTTGATCTCGGATCGAACGGAAACTTGATTTGGAATTTGATTTGAAGGTTGATGAAGATTGGTATGATCTTCGTCTTGAGTTCTTTGGATTTGTTGGCCTTTGATCTTCTTGAATGGACTTCAATCTTCAAAAATGGCTTTTCGGGGGTCTTAGGACTTGATCTCGGATTAAACAGATTTTTGACTTGAATACGAATGAAGAACGGTATGAACTTGGTTTTGGATTTGTTGAACTTCTTGGAGTTTGATCTTTCTCGGCTGAAGTGCGATCTTCAAAAAATGGTTTTTGGATGGAATTGAGACTTGACGACAGATTGAAAGGAGTTCTTTACGAAGAACACCTTGAAGATTGTTGAAGAATGCCTTGAATGCCGCGAAGAACGCTTGAACTTGGAGGAGCGAAAAACTTAGAGCTTTTTCCTCTTCAACTTGTGAATATTTTGTGTGTTTTTTTCTTCTTCAAGACCACCTCTATTTATAGTTGTGGAGTGAATCTCAATTAGAATCTCCTGATGAGATGAATCGTTGTGATCGCGTCTACAATTCCTTGATATGAAAGACTTTATCTAGGAGAATCTTCTCTCCATCTCTTGAAGATTGAGACTTGGAGGAGAAGACTTTCCATATCTTGAGATTTGATGAACAATTATTTCATTGTCTTAAGATTTAATTAATATATTTATTTTAATCCCTCAAAATATTAAGATTAAATAAAATATATTTTGTATTTCTTGCATCTTATGAGTTACCATCATTTAATTTAATTAGACACAAAATTAAGGTGTCTACAAATTGCCCCATCGAGACTTGTTCACAATTTGTGTTGAAAAGCACCAATGAGTGGATAAGTCTCGACCTCTTTCTTCTTCTTGTTCTTGTGCTTCAATTTAACCACCATAAATTCACTTCATGAGTTTAGAATATTTTTAAGCTTCATCATTGGATCCATTAACTTGAATGTTGCATGAGCATTTTTTCTTAGATATGACTGAGCTAAGAATGAACTTCTAGTTGCCTACGTATCTAATGAAAGAATCAAATCATGACGTAGTTCAAAAGAAATCAAGATTAATTTAAAGGGGGTGCCATACACAGTTTCTACTCATGCAGACCAGGAGTAACGTGTCGTTTAAGCTCGTGCGTCATGGAGCATTTGATTTGGACATTTATAGACAGTTTTATCTCATATCGAGGAGGCTTTGACTTGAAGAATTTGTAGACCTTTTTGCTCTTGTCTAGGAGATTTGAAGATTTGAAGGATTTGTATACCTTTTGGCTCGTGTCTAGGAGACTTGAAGATTTGAAGGATTTGTAGACCTTTTGGCTCGTGTCTAGGAGGCTTGGAGATTTGAAGGATTTGTAGACCTTTCGACTCGTGTCTAGGAGACTTGCACATTTGTTTTGAAGACTTGAAGGATTTGTAGACCGTTTGGCTCGTGTCTAGGAGACTTGAGGACTTCGACTTTATGCTTTGAAAACTTGGACTTCAAGTTGCCTTGAGGTCAAATATGCAAACAGTTTATACTCGTGTTAAGGAGAATGTTGATAGTTTATACTCTTATCAAGGATTATATTTTGGCACTTAATTTGAAGATTTGAGATAGTGTAGGCTCGTATCAAGGAGCATATATTTTGACACTTAATTTGAGAATTTTAGATAGTTTAAGCTCGTATCAAGGAGTATATATTTTGGCACTTAATTTGAGGATTTAAGATAGTTTCAGCTCGTATCAAGGAGCATATATTTTGGCACTTAATTTGAGAATTTGAGATAGTTTAAGCTCATATCAAGGAGCATATATTTTGGCACTTAATTTGTGGATTTGAGATACTTTAAGCTTGTATCAAGGAGCATATATTTTGGCACTTAATTTGAGAATTTGAGATAGTTTAAGCTCGTATCAAGGAGCATATCGGTTGCAATGAAATATGATGTTGTGCCCTCTTCATCGTCACTGTCGTCATTTGTGTCATCACTTTCAATATCAAAGTCATGAGTTGAATTTTCTTCTACAATAGAGTTTACACTTGCATCTATGTCATGCGCTCGCGTCGCCAACTCTTTAAATTTTATTGGTTTGATTCATTGAAGTATGTAAGAGAGGCTCCAATTTACCCCTTGAATGCAAATCTCGATGGCTGAAGTTTCAGATAGTTTTTCTTTGCAGCTTAAGGATAGATTTATCCACCTATTGATGTACTCAATCAGTGGCTCGCCTTCTTATTGATGCAAATTCGCAAGCTCAATCATGCTCACTGTATGCCGAGTGCTATAAAAGCGATTAAAGAATTCGATTTGTAGATCGTTCCAACCGTCAATGGAGTTTGGTTCAAGATTAATGTACCAATCAAAGGCAAAGTCTTATAAGGATCGAACGAATTGCTTGAATAGATGATCTTCATAAGTTCCAGCGCTATTGCACGTCTCAATGAAGTGAGCAACATGTTGTCTTGGGTCTCCAATCCCATCGAATATTTGAAACATCGGAGGTTGATAGCTTTTCAGCATTTGCAATTGCTCTATTCTTCGGGTATAAGGCTTCGTGTAAGATTTGGAAGACTTGTGTTGAGCTTTATGATCATTTGCAACCTCATCAATGAGCTTCTTCAATTTATCGGCAGAGACAAGGCTTTGCGGGGAAACTTGGATTTGTTTGCTTGAGGACTTAGGATTTTCTCCAACTTCAACATCTTGAATGTTTTTCTCGGCAAACTTTGTGTGCATCATGGTGCCTTGCTCTTCCTTCCTTGAGAAATTTGACTTGTTGAAAAGAGTAGTGACTTGGATTCTTTCACTTAGGACTTCATTAAACTCTTGAGCTTCGAATCCTTGAGTAGCATTTTCATACGACATGCTTTGATCACCGCTTTCCACGAGCTCTTTCTTTTGGAGATGAGGAGAGACTTTAATTTCGTTGATTGTAGTCTTGATGCATCCTTGAAATACAATGTTATCGGTGACGTATTTGGAATTTTCAACTCCTTATTTGCTCTCTAACTTTTGGACAAGGCGATTCAAGCGGTCTTCACATTTTTTAGCTTGAGGTTTGAGATTCGCAATGGCTTTTGTCAGTGCTGCAACTTGCCCTTTCAATGAGGATGCTTGATCATTTTCTTTTTCTTCGTGTCTTACTCCTGATGCAAGTGTATCTTCCATCATTGTTTGTAAAGAGCCCCCGCTTGTTGCCCCCATTGAATTGTCCATTGTTGAGCAACCCTGACTTCTTGTGACTTGAAATTAGAGACTTGCTAGAAAAGAGATGAGAGGTAGAGATGGTCCCACTGGGCATACCAAATTTGTAACGACAAATTCTTAATCTCTGAAATTAAAAGACAAGAAAAGATTACAAAGTAAATTTGAATTAATTTAAAGTACAATTGTGGTGCAATCTCTCTATTTGATCCCTTGGTTCTTTTCTCAAATGATTTTGAAATTTGGTTGACTTGACAGTGGATTTGATTTTGATCTCTTCCACGTGTATTTGAGTTGAACGTTAATCCAAGGGCTTTTGAGCTTGATCTTGAATTAACAATCGACTTGACTTGATTTTCGCGACAAACACTTTGTTCTTCGTCTTGACTTGTTGAATATCAATCTTCTTTGGAGGAATCTTGATCTTCAAAATACTTGGATATTTGGCAAACGTTGATTCGAGGGCTTGACGGCTTGATCTCGGATCGAACGGAAACTTGATTTGGAATTTGATTTAAAGGTTGATGAAGATTAGTATGATCTTCGTCTTGAGTTTTTTGGCTTTGTTGAGCTTTGATCTTCTTGAATGGATTTCAATCTTCAAAAATGGTTTTTCGAGGGTCTTAGGACTTGATCTCGGATTAAACGGATTTTTGACTTGAAGACGAATGAAGAACGGTATGAACTTGGTTTTGGGTTTGTTGAACTTCTTGGAGTTTGATCTTCCTCGGCTGAAGTGCGATCTTCAAAAATAGTTTTTGGATGGAATCGAGACTTGACGACGGATTGAAAGGAGTTCTTTACGAAGAACACCTTGAAGATTGTTGAAGAATGCCGCGAAGAACGCTTGAAGATGGATGAACTTGGTGGAGCAAAAAACTTAGAGCTTTTTCCTCTTCAACTTGTGAATATTTTGTGTGTATTTTTTTCTTCTTCAAGACCACCTCTATTTATAGTTGTGGAGTGAATCTCAATTAGAATCTCCTGATGAGATGAACAGTTGTGATCGCGTCTACAATTCCTTGATATGGAAGACTTTATCTATGAGAATCTTCTTTCCATCTCTTGAAGATTTCCATCTCTTGAAGATTGAGACTTGGTAGGGAATTCTTTCCTTGTGTTGAAATTTGGTGGAGAATTCTTTCCATCTCTTGAAGATTGAGACTTGGAGGAGAAGACTTTTCATGTCTTGAGATTTGATGAACAATTATTTCATTGTCTTAAGATTTAATTAATATATTTATTTTAATCCCTCAAAACATTAAGATTAAATAAAATATATTTTGTATTTCTTGAATCTTAAGAGTTACCATCATTTAATTTAATTAGACACAAAATTAAGGTGTCTACAAGGGCTCTCCAATATCTCACTTTCACTCGCTCGGACATCTCTTATGCAGTTCAGCAAATTTGTCTACACATGCACGATCCTCGCTTGGCCCACATACAAGCTCTCAAAAGGATTGTGCGTTATGTTCAGGGGATGTTGCATCACGGCCTTTACCTCTTTCCATCTTTTCTCACTCGGCTTATTTCCTACACGGATGCTGATTGGGGGGGCTGCCCCCGACACCCGCCGTTTGACTTTGGGTTATTGTGTTTTTCCTGGTAACAACTTGATCTCTTGGTCTTCTAAACGGCAGCCCACCTTATCCCGTTCTAGCGCCAAAGCCGAATACATTGGTGTCGCCAATGTTGTCTCTGAATCATGTTGGCTCTGCAATCTCTTGTTGGAGCTTCATCATCCAATACTATCGGCTACATTGGTCTTCTGTGACAATGTAAGCGTCATTTATCTTTCTGGAAATCCAGTTCAACATCAGTGTACGAAACATATAGAGATATACATCCATTTAGTCCGAGAGAAAGTGGCTCGCGGCCAAGTACGCGTCCTCCATGTCCCGTCTCGTTATCAGATTGCCGACATATTTACAAAAGGTCTTGTTCGATGACTTTCGGTCCAGTCTCAACGTTCGGGAACCTCCCGCTTCGAGTGCGGGGGTGTGTTAGAATAAGATTTGTATAAATATGTTAATATTATCTTTTGTATAAAGATATGGCAAGATATATAAGCCTTTGATTAGATAGTTTCTTTATTGATATGACTCCTTGTACTAGTATATATACTCTTCATTCATTAATGAAAAACCCATCGAGAAATACTATCTTTCAGTTTGATTTAAATAAATTAATAGTCTTAAGAAATATATTTTAACTTTTAAAATGGAAAGGTGAAAAAACACTAAATCCACTCTTATTTCAACTTCAGAATATTTTGAAACCAGTGGTGGATCTATGTGTAAGCTTGGGATGCAGTAGTCCCCCCCCCCCCCCCCCCCCCCCCTCATCCCCCAACACATTTTTTTAAAAAAAATATACCTATATATTTATATGGAATTAAATTCGAAAAATTACCAGTTTGTTATGTTTAGTTTACAAAATTCCCTTGTTAGTTGTTTTTTTAGCAAAAAACTTCTTGTGAGATATAAAATTTGCAGAAAAATCTTATTATAATGAATTAATTTGTATATATGTACTAAATGATAACTAAACTTGATCCTTATTAGATCAATAAAACCTTTACTCAGTATCGTTGCGATTCTTTCTCGTTTTGGTCCTTTTTTATTATTGTTTTTGTCTATCGTTCTTTTTCAAAAAAAAAAAAAAAAATTAGCCTGTCGAAGTTCAATTCCTGAATACGCCACAGTTTGAAACCACGACTGTATTTATTTAAACAATTGCTGACAAACTATAGATGATTGGTTTATGCAATTTTCTCTATACGACACATCACTCTGAGCACTGTTGATAATAACGATTAGAATCGTTATCTTTATGGTTACCTGATTTAATTATTTAAAATTAATGGACGCATCACAGGAATAACTAGAAGAACTGCGTGTTGCATACGATTACACCAACGAGAAAGACAAACGAATGCCTGCTGTCTGATATAATTAATTAAGTTTATTTTATTCACACTACCAAGTACCATCTGATTAGGCCATGTATTAGAAAAATTGGTAGAAGCACCTATCTCATTAGGTAACGGTAAATATCTCAAACAAGTTTCATTTTAATCTTTATTATACATCAATTAGCATTAATTAGCACACGAAATATTAAATTGATTTTAAACTAGTTCACAACATACAAGATGAGTAACATATTTAGCATGTGAAACAAGGATATACATATGTATCCTTGTGACAGTGTTGAAACTCTCGATCTAAAATGTACGAAAAAAGCACAAGAACTGAAAAAAAAAAAATGTGGGTGAAAGTTATACAAAATGTCATGATATTACCATTCTTTATGCATACGCGACATATATATTAAGATTCTTAACATCTTGGCGTCCCATAAGGATATTATAGTTATGGGTCAATCTAATACGACTTAGTCGACTCGTATTTCATGGCATAATACAATGATGTATCTTTAACAAATTACATAATATACCTAAATCCGACTTTATTAATGCCTCGCAACACATATATGATATATCGTCAATTTCTACTTTCTTAACAAAAGTCTAGTGAATGATACAGAAAATAATGAAGACTTGAAAGGTTTATTCGAAAATTAAAATTAACTAAGTGGCGTTCCTTAATCATGAGTCCATGACAAAGACCATTGGGACCCAAATGACTACTATTTAGTCTCAAGCAATCTGTGCAAAATGACAATTACCTTTTGAAAGCATCATCTATAGTTATTTTAAACAATATTGATTAAAGAAGTTGCTTAATAAAACATGAAAGAACATTTCAGGATCTTCTCATGGAACTTTAGCATGAGATTTTCTGCACAATATGTGACCAATTGAGCAGTCTTCCTCTCAAAAATTTATTTCATTTTATGTTAACATCAATTACCAAATCTTATACATTATAAATATAGCATATGATCAAAGGCAAAGACTCCCTCTCTCCTTCAAAGTATCACCAAAAAATATGATGCAATCAGAGATACTTCTTCCCTCCTGGCCTAATTCCAACATTACATTCTCAAATCTTGATCACAACATGGCTTTCGATTTAGACGAAACTGACTTGTTCATGATCGATGACCTCGATTTCTCTTGTTCATTGGAGTCCTCCATGATTTCTTCAAACTCAAATGGCCCTGCCATGTTCTTGGACAAGTTCTTGAATCTCGAAAATTCATGCAACGAGATTCAAGTCAGTTCAAGCGTGGACGAGTTGGAGATGATTTCGAGTGGAGAAATCGAGGAGATTTTCGAATGGATAAATGACAACGAGACCGAAGAAAATAGCTCGTGTCCATTAACAATGGAAAGTGATGACTGGAGTCCTTCCCTCTCGTTAGATTCTAACGAGAACACTACACAAGACATGTCATTGGTGTTTCCTGGTGACGAGACAAAAGTAGACAATCAGCTGAGATTACCTCACCTTCTAATGGCTTATGCAGAGGCAACGGAGAATGAGGAGACAGAGCTTGCTGACGAGATTGTCAAATCAGTGAATGAGATCAGCAACCCGAAGGGAGAGACCATGGAACGTGTTGCGTACAATCTATTCCAGTCGAGAGATGATCGAGGCAAATATATAAGACAACAGTCGATGAACAACTTGATAACTGCGTTTCCTGTTTTCTATCAAGGCCTCCCGAACGGGAAGTTTGCTCATTTTGCGGCTAACTCTGCTATTTTGGAATCTGTACCGATTGACCTGGATAAGGTTCACATAATAGACTTTGATATGGGAGAAGGGATACAATGGCCTCCGGTCATTGAGGCGTTGAGCATGAGACGGAAGACAGTAAGGCTCACATCAATAACAACAAAAGATAAATGCGGTTCTTTGTGTTGGCATTTTGAAGAGACTAAGAAACGGCTCGAGAATCATGCTGGACAGTTTGGTGTAAAACTGATAGTTGAAGAAAAAGGGACTGAGGATTTTGTGAGTGAGCTAGTGAATATAAAGACAAGTGAGCAGAGCAGAGAATGGCTCGTGTTCAATTGCATGGTGGGGCTCCCACACATGGGACGAAGACGGTCAAGAAATCGTGTGACCGAATTTCTGAAGGTTGCCAACGACTCATTGGCTACTTTTGCAGGTATCACGATCCTCGGCGATGGAAAAGCAGGGGGAAAAGCAGATGTTTGTTCAAGTTACAGCTCGTTTTTTGAGAAACTTTTGAGACACTATCGAGCTCTATTTGAATCGTTGGAGAGGAATCTCCCATCCCATCTAGCTGAAGCAAGAGTAGCCTTGGAGAGTCTCTTTCTGGCACCGCCTATGTGCCCGGATGCTTGGCTACAAGAGTGGAAGGAGACGAGGAACAGTTGTTCTGTTCAACCAAAAACGGGGATGAAGAGCCGGAGATTCAGCCAAGAGAGTTTAGTTGAAGCTAAACAAGTGGTGAATGAAAGGGAAAATGGCTTTACAGTTGGAGTTGACGGTTTGAATGGACATGAGATGGTATTGTTATGGAAGGAGACACCAGTAGTAAAAGTTTCTGTGTGGTCGTGAAGAATATCCAAAGCCGGCAGAGATAGATTCTTAAACATGTAAAAGATTCAATTGTAGGAAGTGTTCCATGTATTTGGTTTCATATTGTTGTTACTATTGTTTTGATTGATTATTATGTTAAAGTTAGAAAGCCAGAGATGATTCAAACCTCGTGTTTGTAATATATCATATTAATTTGATTATGCAGTATTGTCTCCAGAGGGAGTAAGATCATCGACTCTCATGATTGTTGAGGATTTAACCAATTGAGGTTTACACGATAGGGTGATTCTAAACGCAAGGCTAGGGGGCTTGAATCGTCAACATTTTAAGTGGAGCTAATATAATTATGGGAGCCTTTCACCTTAATAGCTAAGATTTTAAAATGTTACATTATTTCCAAGTCATATCAATTCAATATACATTAGCCATTCACTACATCTCAATTGCAATCGATGGACACTACAAATCTACACGCGACAATAAGCAGAGAAGTTCACTAGACTTCCCAAGCAGATTTAAGATTTCACAGAATTAGAATTTAGCAATCTCTAACATCAAAAGGGAAGCAACTGCATTCAACTTATTCGCCAAATCATTGAAGACGACTTTCTTTCCAGGTGCTACTACTAGCACCACAAGTGAGAGGCCTTTCAATTTGGCATACTGAAGTCTGGACCCTATGTTAAATAGGTATGCAATATAACAAGGGATAACCAGACTAGAGCATTAATCTGCAGAAGCACTAGTGCATATTAAAAAACGACAACACAGTGAAATTGCAGAGTGATATTACAGAAACACAGAAAGATTCACGTCAACAGGTAGCATTCAGCTGCAGAGTTTCAATTTTATGTGCGAGATTGTCTATCAAGTGTTCACCACTTTCTTCCCTCAAATCAACTAAATCCGACAAAAGGGTTTTCAGCAAGGCCAAGGGCATGACATCCATCTCAAAGTTGGCTAATTACATTGCCCAATCAGTAAACTCTGTTCGACTAACCTATCTGAAGTACACGGAGATCTGGGGAATATCAACATCTTCGCCATCGTCGTCCTCACAAGCCACCACCACATCAAAATGACGCCTATACGGAGGAAGATCAGCTTTGGCAACATCCCTGACCAAATCCACCATCTTCATTCCCACACGTTCTTTGTGCTTCTGGAACATAGTATTGTACAGCAAGCAACTCCCGTATGAAATGCTGTAAGCACTGAGACCTTTGTTTCTTAACCATTGAAGCAATTCAGCTAGAGTCGGGTTGTCCTTCAGAATCCACCTGTCCCAGACGGTCCAGCTCATGTCCTGATGCTTAAAGACTTTGGGTGGAACTGGCTCAGCCATTGAGAAAAGAGGAAGAGCAAGGTTTGCAAATGTGTTGCGATAGTCTTCCAATTTGTGATTTCCATCAAGAGCCTTGTACAGCTCTAGGCAAACAAGACCAGTGGCCATTGCCGTGGAGGTTGCAATTGCGGGGATAATTCGCCCTGCAATAAACTTTGCCTTGAGTTTGTCGACTTCGGGAATGCTATAGTTTCTCGCCCTCATATTGGCAAGACCCGCAATGACATCCATATGATAATTTGTGTCATCATCCTGCTTGTAAGAAGTCAACAAGAAAGGAGTAAAGAAATTAATTTATGATGTCGCAAAGAGTAATCATGCAGGCAATTTCTATGTTGAACAAAATGCTGAATAGCTTATTATATCCTTATTTAATCACTTGTTCACTTCGGCTGCCAAAAAGTATGTTAGAAACTTTGATCTGAGTTAGGTCTATGTCTAACTAAATATCTAAGATTTAACTACAGCTGTTGACTTTGTAAGTCGAGAAAAACCATCACAGACAAAAGATGGATCCCCTCTTTTCTATTTGGCAGATTTAGTAAAAGGACATCCAAATACATTTCTTTCTAGTCCACGGAAGGAAAGTATGTGACATCCATCCTAATCCCCAGTTAATCTTACATTTTAGCACTGCAGTTTTCAGTAACAATTAGATATGTTGCCCAAACTAATGTCTACCAACCAATGCAAGGGGCTATCTTATAATTACTAGTTAACTGTTTGACAGCAGGATAGGTGTATTTCAAATGTTCCAAACCAACTGCCTTCAACAGCAGATCCATTTATTGCAATGAGATGACATTCATGCAAAAGTCATAATTAATTGGCAAAGAAAAGATGGTAAACATTCATATTTTTGCATCAAATAAATTCAAGGGGCCAAGGGGGAATGAGAATGACCTTTTCAAACTGAATGGGATTCATCTTATAACCAGGAGTCAACTTTTTTCGGCACTCTTCCAACTTCAAGACCAAGTCATTGATGACAGCAGCATCATCAATGGACGCAGTTGAAAGACTTGTTGCTTTCTCATCTGTCACAATTTTCGCATCTTGCCTGGGCAGAAAATCAGGGACCATGACTTTGTCAACAGCCTCTGCCAACTTCTCAGTTGACTTCACCCAATCTGGGAGGGAGATGCCAAAAGTTTCAGCTCGCAATATAGCTCCCGCCAGGACAAATTGAAGGTGGCTCATATCATTATTGGAGAACTCGAGAGCGCGTGGGAAACGCTTCGGCGCAGACCAAAATGGTACCCCAGTACTGGTCATAGCGTCCTCAGGGAAAGTATATGTCAACTGCTTCACCCTGTTGGCAAAGTAGTCCTCAAACCTAATTTTCATCATGGAAGTAAAGTTAGTAATTTGAAGAACAAATTATGCTCAAAATAAACAAAAGATATAGGATGGTCATACTTCAAGCGAGCCCAGGTAATGCAGTCCTGAAATGTATCACACTTGTCCCTATCGAGGCATTCAAGAACTCGTTCTAAAGTGTCTCGAGCCTGTGCATCACCGGCATTTTTCATAGCAGAAATATAATCACTTGGATTACTAAGATATGCATTAACCTCAGTAGGTGTTTTTTCAAGCAAACCCTCGAATTCTGACCTAGCCCATGTTAAGCAGTGATCAATATTGTGAGGGAAGGAGTGAACTGTGCACATAGGTGCTTGTTTTTCAGGCGGGTCCCGTGATGCACCGTAGTTTTCAGTTAGGTGAGGAATTACCATCTGAGTGTTGCACTTGGCACCCAAGGTTCCGGACTCCAAGAGAGCTTTCTGGAAGTACAAACACCTCTGATCAATATAAAGCCTAGCGTTTACATTATCTAGAGCATTGATGACAATACTCAAGTTCTCCCAGAATGTGTCATCAAACACGTTCTCAGTCTCGGGGCTTGCACGATTTTGCAGAGCTTCAACATGAAGACGAGGGTTGATCATAGAAGCAGCCGAGGCAGCAACCGTTGACTTTGCCTGTCCAATGTTCCAGTCACGGAACAAAAATTGTCTGCTGAGGTTGCTCTTTTCAATGACATCATCATCAGTAATGGTCAGCTTTCCTCCATCACCACAACAGACTCCCATAAGAGCTACATTTTTTAAAAACTCACAGCCCAATGCACCAGAACCCACCATAAAAACTTTAGAATCTTCTAGTTTCTTCTGCAACTTTGATCCAAATACAGAAATTTGAGCATCGTATCGAGTATTCAAGGGCTTCAAGTCACTGGGATCCAAGGGCTCTGAGGGAAGAGATTCGACAGAGTCGAAATAGAAGAACTGTCGAATCAAAATCA
Source organism: Linaria vulgaris (assembly GCA_948329865.1). Taxonomy (NCBI): domain Eukaryota; kingdom Viridiplantae; phylum Streptophyta; class Magnoliopsida; order Lamiales; family Plantaginaceae; genus Linaria; species Linaria vulgaris. The sequence continues at coordinate 33,923,426 of OX415254.1, forward strand.
AAGAATCACCATCAGTTGAGCGAGCTAGGGAGCAAATTAAAAAACAAACCACAATCATAAATAGTAGAAAATTAAAACATGTCATTCACATCACGTGCTCTTAACCAGTTTATGCGCCTACCATGCTTATTATAAAGCTTCAATTATAAATACAAACACCCAGAAATGTATATTGCAGAAGATTCAAAACACCATGTATGAACTAAGTGATTGTAAACTGAATAAAATTTACATATTAATGCCACCTTCGGAGAGAAGCACGATTTTTACTACCTGTCTGACATGCAAATCATTCTCATTACAATGTAAGTAGCAGTGAATAGTAACACATGATTCAAAGTAGTGACTGACCTGAAAAAGCGGGTGGAACTTTCCAGAGCAAGCCTTCACAACTTCCTGCCCAACAATACCGCCAAACATGGCAGCCATGGGGTTCAACACGGCCCTAGCGCCAAAAGCAAAGCTCCTGAGAAGCTTTTCATCAATATCTTCCAGTCTACCATCAGGAAGGGCATTGTTAATATGAGTAAATATGGCAATCAATTTCTGAGCATCTTCCTCATATCCAGCAACAGGAAAGCGCCCCAACTCCTGAGTAAACTTATCAAGTGCTTGAAATAAGAAGTGAAGGAGAAGCGGCCGGTCAAATTTGGAGAAGTCACTCAAAAGAAAATCACCAGGATCCTGAAGTGCCTGTTGTAGAGGCTTGAACTTTAACACCTTAGGTTCCTTTACTTGTGTAACAATACCACCTCTCTCGTACGAAGTATAATTTGTTGTGTCCTCTTCTATGCTAAATGAATAAGGTCTAGCATTCTTCACTTTTCTGGGTTTTCCATCATTCAACTCTGTCATGCCACGCACTTCAGAAAACACAACAAGGTCTCCATCCTGAAACTCAAGCCTCTCATCATCAACACAAGCCACAAGGGCAGGATTGTCGTTGCTAATCGAGGCAATAATGCCTGTGTGGGGATCTTCACCATCAACATCCAGAACAGTGAACTCCGGACCGAAGTCGCAAAATATATTTCCAAAGAGACCCCGAACTTCGGATTTGATGAAAGCAATTGGAGGTTGATGCTGGTGGCAGTAGTCATCGAACTCAATAGCTTTCTCTAAGCTGATATCAGTAAATACAACAGCCTGGCAAACACACATGAACTTTTTACCTCAATGCATTCGAGCAAGCAAAAAACATGGTGTCACAAGAATAAGATGGCCTCAACCTACAGATAAACGACAGATGGCGCATGACAAGGTAGTGTATTAAAGAAAAAATGCGAGGATATCAGCTGAAGAATAGGGACATCCAGTGATCCTAGTTTATAGACATATGTCTGCTACTATGTCCAGCTTCATTTGAAATCAAGAGGAGCTGAACACAACTATAACAGCAAAATTGACGCAATAGCAACTAGGGCAATAGGTGATTACCAAAATTTGAAATGATAATCAAAATACAAAAGAAAGAGAAAAACAAAGATATAACTGCAAATATAAGAATAGTGGCATGAAACCAACACAGGAGATGAACTGAAATACCAGAATATGCCTCTATAAAAGGCAAAAGAGAAATGATGTACCTGGAAATCTGAAAGCTTCTCCTTGGTCAACTCACTGGTTAATGTAGATATGCTCACTGCATTATTAAGATCCTGTAATTTTGGGACAGAAGCAAGAGCCCTGTTCTTCCCCACATCTTCCACAGAAAAAGTAAAACTACTGGACAAATCCCATAACTCCACATTACCCACATCATGTAGGGTGACGGATTTAACACCAGCAAGTATAAGGTTTTTTGCTGCAAAACAGATATAGGATCAAACTACTACTCCCACATACCGATTATCTCCAGAAAAAGGTATCAAAGAAAATTCCACACATTAAACTGAAATAATTCCAAGAAAAATGCAAAGGAAGAGAAGTAAGTATTGAATAGAAATCGAGTTAAAGCACAAAAATGAGAGCCATCGAACCATCAAATGCCCGAGAAACCCACACACAGCATAAAGAATTATATACCAACCACCCCCCACCCCCACCCCACCCCAGTTCTTTTTGTTTTTTACTTTCATGACTTGCAGAAAGCGCTTGTAATATTCAGTCACATGTTCGCGTCACATCATCAAATCACTCTGTCCTGATAAATTATATCTCTCCATTGTACAGTCAACAGCCAGAGTATCTACTTTACGCTACATCTGCAATTACCTAGGAGACAGTGTCTGGCAACTCAAACAACAAGACGAGTGGGATGAATGCAATCCTGAAGCCATCAGTGATCTGATTCACACAAAGGCCCATACAGAAACAAGAGTAATCATGCAAACACCTTCATGCTGATTTCACTTAAAACTGAACACCAAAACAGCAAGAGGAAATACTACAAACATAAAACCTAGTACCTATCAGTAACGTACAGCTGACCTGCACAAGCAGGTAACAGTGTGTTTAATCATGCAAACACCTTCATACAAAAATTGACATGAAACAGACAACATAACAGCCAAGTTAATACAAATCATAACATCCAGTAACTATCAGAAACCAGCCGAGGACCTTCACAAGCACATAACCAGTGTTCGATCCTGCAAACACTTCCATACAGACAAACACAGGAACCGCATATACAAACACAGCATTTCTCTAAAACGCATACAACCTAAGCATCATAGAAATGTACACAATCAGAAATGCGCAGAAACATAAACACACGTATATACCTATCTCAGCACCAAGGCCTTGCATTCCAGAAACGAGAATATTTGAAGCGAACAACCGCCTCATCGTCTCGCGTCCGTACACCGCGAGCTGACGGCTGTGAAGATCCTCATCGATCTCCTGCGGTTGACCGATCGGCGACTTACCGTTAGCCGCCGCCGCCGCCGGCGCTCCTCCTCCGTTAGCAGATCCTCCAGCTCCGGCAGCCATAGTTACAGTAGACGACGAGTCCTCCTCCGATGCGAAAGTAGCGACGCAGTGTTTCTTCAACGACTGTGGATCAACAACTTCAGCTGCTGTTCTCTTCACAGGAAGCATAAAGTCCGGTGAACTGTTTGAATTCACCATTAAACAATTTATACAACAACAAAAAAGAAAAACACAAACAAAAAGCAGATGAGATGAATCGGAATTCGAAAATGAATTTGCGAGTGAAGAGAGAGAGAGAGAGAGAGAGAGAGAGATTGTTAAATGGAGAGTAGAGAGAGAGAGAGAGTAGTGCGTACCGAATAAGGAAGGTTATGATTAGGGTTTGCGGGGCGGTCGAGGGAAGGGAGGTGCAGATTTTGCTGTGAGAGGGAATGGAATGGTAAAATGGAGAATTCAGGTGTTGTGGGTGTGGGGTGGGATTGTCTGTGACGCGGTGTAGAAAATGTGTAGCGTGGATAGTAAGCCTTGTTTAGCGGTGTGGGTAAAAGTCCAAATTACCATAAATAAAATTGTAAATGTTTCTTCAATTCCAATGACCAAGTATTATTACTTTACTTTCATGTATTATTCTATTTTTATTTACAATATATATGTTGTAAAATAAGTAACCATAGAGTCTTGGAGAATAAGTAATGTTTCCTCGAAATCTAGGGGTGTTCATGGTTCGATTTTCAAGGAACTTGAATTTTTGATTAGCCTAAAAACGATAACCAATAACGTGGTTTGGTTTTCGGTTAAAATCGTTCGGTTTTGGTTTTGGTTTTGGTTTTGATTTTGGTTTTGGTTATGGTTTCGAGTTAACCAATCACCTACTCTTTCAAAGGAAAAAAAAAACATCCACACAATTAATAAATATATAAAATTCTTGCAAAAAAATAAATCAATATAATTAAAAAATTAAATTAACAACTTGTTTGACATTACAAACTTTTCTATTAATTAAAAAGCAAGTCATGTTCAAAACATAACACATATATATTTTAAAAGCACCTCTCTTACAATACATTACCTAACTATCAACAATAATTTGTAAAACTTATTCGACAATTCATTCATAATAATTAGTAAAATATATTGAAATATTCATTCATGAGTGTAGTATAACATGTATATTTAACAAACCATCCATCAATTCATAAAACATCATAATCAAACATTATTATATTGCTTTGAAATTGGCGGTTTTCGGTTTACTTGGATTAACCGGGGTTCGGTTTTAAAAGAACTTGATTTTTTTTTTAAACTCCAAAAGCCATAACCAAAAATCGAACCAAGTCCATAATTTCGGTTATGGTTCGGCCTAAAATTTCGGTTAACTTATGGTTTTTTCGGTTGGGCCGAACTGTGAACACCCCTATCGAAATATAAGGAGACGTTTTCTTTTTTGACTCTATTAGAACGAATACGCGTATTTCACGTTAGTTGCAAGTTCAAGATTTATAAATTTCTTAAAACGTGTCAAAAATATTACGACATTGCAAAATGTTTATAATTTTTATGGTGGAAGAAACATGCTCTATAATTGGCAATCTTGTACTTTTAATACATAGGATAATAGTAATACTAATACCTAAGTAGACCAATTCTATGAAGCATGGGGTTATAGACATTTAGTTGTGTCACACCCATCAAATATTTATAGCTTTCAATTTTGAGCATGAATGAGCTTTAGTCACATGGCCTACATACTTGGTGTGTATATCTTATGATATGATGCATCGACGCTCCGAAAAAAAAAGATTATATGTGTTTGTGTTGTATTGTGTTGGCGTGTTTGACACCATGTAGAACACATCAAGTACTAGGAAATCGTTTCATAAATTCGTCTGTCTTTGTGTAACGTTGAGAGTAAAATAACCATCGATTCATTGTATTGTATATTGTTGATTGTTCATCATTAAACTACTTACTTCGAATTCATCAAAAAATAAAACTACTTAGTGCGACAAATAATATTATTTATAGTGTAATTGATGGATTTGAGTGATTTAGTACTTAAGATCATTATGGGGTTTGGACCCATTAGAATAGTTTATTATATGGCTAGATATTTGGTTAGATAATTACTTCAATAATTTGAGGCTTCGAGCTTTGTTGTGTTTGTTTGTGTTATATAGTTTCAAATCATTTTCCATTCATTTTTTTTTAACCTTTCCATTCATTAGTATACAGTCGAGCAGATACTTTTCTCCAAATGTACAACGGCAAATCATTCCTGGTATGCAGTCTGCCCCAGTAATTACTTGTATTATTTTAACCTTATTAAGAACAAAATATAAATTACTGGATTTTTATATGTAAAATCATACTAAGTATTTGGTTCTTGAAGCTGAAATACTTATGAGTTCTTGTGATATATATATATATATATATATATATGTGTGTGTGTGTGTGTGTGTGTGTGTGTGTGTGTGCTCATTTATTTCGATATAGGGATAGAATTGACGGATATGACTATGTTTTTGTTCATTTTGCCTTGTACTTTTGCATATTTTTATTTTTTTTGGTAGAGTACTCTTGTATATTACTTGTGCATGACTATGTTTTGTTCATTTTGCCTTGTACTCTTGTATATTACTTATGCAATTCAGTGAACATTTGAACGTGAAACGTGACATACATAAGTCAGACATTTCGGTTTTGAAGTGTGACTTGGTTTGTTATAAGTACATCATAAACTTGTTTAGTTTTTTTACTTATTACGATATTGGGGTAACAAAAACTATTCAAATTAAATAAACTTCAAAAACAATTTCATGTGTTGTTTTACCAGAGTTGAAAAATGAAATGTTTCTGGCCTTTTTAGAGCAAACGTAAATTTTTGACACACGCGTGACACCAAGTTTGAAGACGGTTTGGGTGGTTAGCTAATAAATTGTGTCATGAAGATGGTTTGGGTGCTTAGCTAATAAATTGTGTCAAATTCAACAATAAACTGAAACTTTTAGAGCTAAATATATAAGGATCATTAGTAGTGCATGTACCAGGGTACTGAGTACAAATCAGTATATGTAATGTAACATTTCTTCCATTATTGATGAAAAGTTGTATAGTTACAATAAGTACTTATTATAATAGTTGAGCTTTACTACTAGTTGTTGTTAATAAGCTATTGCAATTTGTAAAATTAAGGTGTTGAAGGTCCCGATGCTATTGATGAAGGGCTCCAAATCGAACTTGATTTGCGAACCTCTTGTAAGTTAGATTCTCGATAAGCTTTGCAAATGTATGTTACAAAATTCCTATAACCCTGACAACCATATTGTGTGTATGTTTTTAGAAACAAAGAGATAAGTATAAACTTACATCTACAAGAGGTACGCCATTAACGGTTAACCACGGTATATAATTGTGTTGAGGTTTCAGATTCGCAGTTTCATCACCGTATCCTTTCTCAAGCTGCAGAAATTCAATTTTCTCATTAATAACATCGAAAAGATCTTTGTGTCACTTTATAATATGCTCTTTAGTTGTGATAGGACACATATTATGAATCTTAATACGTAGAGAGCGAGAGAGAATTTGGCACACAGAGTAACACAACTTATCTGTTGTAAAATATTTAAAAACACAAGTGTTCGTGTGAGTAACCTGATACCCGAGCCCGTTGTTGTAACAATCATCAAGTGGCTTTCGATCCAAACCCAAACTAGCAAATCTTCGTCTATATTCATCCGCACATCCTCTACGCAATATATAAACTTTACATGTGTATCCTGCCAAATTTTACAAAAAAATAGCACCAAAATTGATTTTTTTTTTATAATATTTCAAGAAAAGTGCATGTCAACACTTACCACGTCAGGCCACACTTGTATGGCACAAGCTTCCATAATATCATGTTAACACTCTTCCTCACCATGCTGCACTTCAATTTAATTATCATAGAAAATACGTTAAATTAAATTTCACTCTAATTCATCTATATCAAACCATATAATATATATGATACAATAAATAAAGTTTTTTGTCTCAATTTATGTTTCAATCTACTAAACATTACAACGTTGGCAATATTCTGACTTTTTCAATACGTGTTTGAGAATATCATAAAAATAGTTGTTGCTTGAGACTTGAAAAACAACGCTCACATTAACAAATATTTCGACATTTTTCGAGAAAACGTTTGTGAAATGGACCTGACAAGTAAAAGTATTGTTGGGTGAAATTTGAGCGTTGCCCCAAGGAACAAGCCTAAGATCGACTATGTCAATTAGACCTGGATTCTGAAAAAGTATTGTAAAACCATTCACTATGAAGTCTGAACTGTCCGGACATAGTGATTCATAGTACACATTTAGCTTGACTTTGTAGTAGAATCAACTGCATTTACTACAAAATTCATGCTAGCAACATACAAAATTATCACCATGAGAAATATAAATATTTGAGAAGCCATTTATTTTCTCTTATAAGAATAAATTTGTGCAACCATGCAACTCAGTTATATAGACTCTTCAATATGTTATAGCATTTAGTGTTGGGGTATAGCATCAAATAAATTTGAGATGACCCCTTTAATGTTTTTTTTTTCTTCAATTGGTTGCCAATTTCTATTAGTTCGAATTTGTGACTTCTTTTTTTCTAAGATTGTGCTTTAAAGCAAATGGTTTGCCAACTAAATCATTAATTAGATGATTAAATTCCACAACCCATATGCATACTCCACTAATAGTCCAATATAGTTGTTAAAGTGAATATAGAAAAGAGAAAGATGTGTTCTTTTATTCATATGATATGTGCATATATATACATGAATTATGATACAAGTTGGATATAAAATAAACCATCCTCACATATCTCTAATGACTATCATATCTCCCGTGACTACCATTGAATGAAGACTATCAACTATATATTTAATATATACATATAATATTTCACACTCCCCCTCAAGCTGGCGCATATAAGTCGTATGTATCGAGCTTGTCACATATATATTTTATTCGAGGACCGCGAAGGGACTTGGTGAGAAAATCAGTCAACTGGTCATTTGAGTTAACAAACCACGTAACAATTTCCTTTGTGACCAACTTCTCCCATATGAAATGACAATCAACCTCAACATGCTTCGTTCTCTCATGAAATACGGGACTGGAAGTAATATGTAATGCTGCCTGATTATTGCAAATGAGTTTTATTGGTTCAGTATTACCCAATCTCAGTTCATTTAGCAACTGCTTTAACCATATAAGTTCGCATGTTGCCAAAGCCATAGCGCAGTATTCTGCTTCTGCACTTGATCTAGCTACTACGTTTTGTTTCTTACTTTTACATGATATAAGATTCCCACATATCAAAACACAATATCCAAAAGTAAAGCGCCTATCAATGGGTGATCCTGCCCAATCTACATCAGAATATCCGACTATCTGAGTATGACCATTATCACTATATAATAATCCTTTCCCGAGGGCTCCTTTGATATATCTCAAAATACGAATTGCAGCATTCCAATGGGTGTCGCATGGAGAATCTAGAAACTGACTGATAGTGCTAACAGAAAATGATATATCAGGACGAGTCACTCTAAGGTAGTTTAACCGTCCAACCAACTTTTTATATTTTCCTGTGTCATCTAATGACTTCCCCTCTCCTGGTAACAACTTAACGTTTGGATCCATTGGAGTGTCAACAGGCTTGGCATCTGACATTCCTGTTTCTTGAAGAATATCCAAAGCGTATTTTTGTTGAGATATAACAATGCCATCTTTAGATTGAGCTACTTCAATACCCAAGAAATATCGAAGTTTTCCCAAATCTTTGGTTTCAATTGTGTAATTCCTTCTCTATCGCCTTCAGTAATAACAATATCATCAACATACACTACCAAATAGATGTTGTGGACTTTTGACGAGTGTCAGTAGAATATAGAATGATCTGCCTCGCTTCGTATCATGACAAATTTCGTAATAATATCACTAAAACGACCAAACCAAGCCCGAGGAGATTGCTTAAGACCATAAAGTGAGCGCCTTAAGCGACAAACCATATGAGAAGACTCCCCATGAGCAACAAAACAAGGTGATTTCTCCATGTATACCTCTTCCTGTAAAGTCCCATGAAGAAAATCATTCTTGATATTCAGTTGATGCAAAGGCCAATGATGAATAGAAGCTAAAGAAAGAAGAAGGCGGATTGAAGCCATTTTAGCAGTTGGTGAGAAAGTATCCCCGTAGTCGAGTCCATAGATTTGAGTATAACCTTTAGCTACAATACGAGCTTTAAGCCGATTAATTTCACCACCAGGACCAACTTTAACTGTGTACACCCAACGACAACCAACGATTGACTTGCCTGATGGTAACGAAACCAAATCCCAAGTACCAGTAGAGTGGAGAGCAGTCATTTCATCAACCATTGCTTTATGCCATCATGGATGTGCCATAGCCTCACCTAAAGATTTAGGAATGGAAACAGAGGACAAAGATGCAAGAAATGCATAGTGGGGTGGAGAAATACGATGATAGCTCAAAAAAATTATAAATGGGGTTTGAGTTACGAGTAACTCGAGTACCTTTTCTCACAGCAATGGGGAGACAATCATCTGGTGGCGAGGTCGAAGTAGGTGTATGAGTTGTTACAGCGCATGGACCATTGTTAGCCTCTGTTGGTACACCTGGACAATCAATAGCACGACTTCGTCTAGAGTATGTAAGAAATGGTACATTTGGAGGACTCTCGAATTGAAAGGAGTGAGATGTAATCTCAGAAATAAAAAATGATGGGAGATTTTCAGAGACTGAGGAAGGGTCATAACTAGCTTTAAAGTAAGGGGTAGACCCAAAGAACGTAACATATGCAGATATTAAGTAATGCTGAATTTCAGGTGAAAAACATCGATAACATTTCTGGTTGCGAGAATATCCTAAGAAGAGACATTTCAAAGAACGAGCAGACAACTTATCCTTACCCGGAGTGAGATCATGTACAAAACATGTACAATCAAAAATTTGAAGAGGGAGAGGAGAGTGATCTAGGTCGGGATACAAGATAGAATGTGGTACTTGATTTTGGAGAATGGAAGACGACATTCGATTGATCAGATAATAAGAAGTAAGAACGACATCTCCCCAAAAATGAAGTGGAACATTCATGTGGATAAGTAGAGTTCGAGTTGTTTCTATTAAGTGTCTGCTCTTACGTTCAGCTATGCCATTTTATTGTGGGTATGAGAGCATGATATTTCGTGTAAGATAACCTAGGAGTTCATGAAATTTTGGAAAGATGTTGAGAGATATTCACGTGCATTATCACTACGTAGAACTCGTATAGAAGTACTAAATTGAGTACGAATTTCATACACAAAGTTCTGGAACATAGAGAGATCTCTGATCTATTTTTCATTAGAAACAGCTAAGTGCAACGTGAATAGTCATCAATAAATGTTACAAAATAACGATATCCCAAAGTTGAAACAACACGACTCGGACCCCAAATATCATAATGAACGAGAGCAAATGGAGAATTTACTCTATTATTGACTTTTCTAGGAAAACTACTATGAGAGTGCTTCCCTAATTGACACGACTCACAATCTAAGGAAGATAATCCTGACAAAGAAGAAACCATAGTCTTAAGTTTACTTAGGCTAGGATGACCTAACCGAGAGTGTATAAGGGATGGCGCTTCAATTGCAGAGCATGTTATTGTTGTCGGTGAAAGATGATAGAGACCCTGAGATTCATGCCATGTGCCAATAGTCCGTCCCGTACCTCGATCCTGCACACGAATGAATTTGTCATCAAATGTGACAGAATAATTAAGAGAACGACATAAACGGTGAACTGATACTAAGTTAAAAGGGAAACTTGGTAAGTAAAGGACTGAATCTAGGGGTAAAGAGTGAAGAGGCTTAGCATGGCCAACTCCTTTAGCTTGAGTTTGTGAACCATTAGCTAACGTAATAGAGGGTAGTTGACCAGTATTTGTAAAGGAGGAAAAAAGTTCTTTATTACCATAGATATGATTGGTAGCACCAGAATCAAGAACACATGGTCCAAGCGGTGACGATCGAGAGGCACAAGCTATAATAGTATCAGTTTGAGCAACAGAGGCAGTGGCCGTGGAAGATTGTTTGGCTGCAAACCAATTCCGAAAGTCCTCATAGTTTGGTTCTCGTGACATCAAGCCAGTAGAATTGTCTTGTTGAACTGTAAGGCTTGTTTGATAAAATGCAACATTTACAGTACTAGTAGGGCGTCCGTGCAAGGCATAACAACGATCCTTCGTGTTATGCAACCGGTATTGATTATGCGATCCTTAGACAAATTTCCGGTATGCGAGACGAATAGATACGTGGCCGGTTATTGATTATTCCTACATAGTAAAACCTAATAAATACAAATAACGCAATATTTAAAACTACCAATGCGGGACAAATTCTTTTATCGCCCTTATCTATCCACTCGTGCTTTATCGGAACATTGGTTTTCCCGCCCGTACCAGACACCTGCTTCATAAATTCATACTTGTATGCCTCATCACGTCGAATAGGCATCCTGTAGGTGGGATCCGCCTTAGCCTACACATTTGAAAAAAAAAACTAAGAATACTCAATTACACATATATTGTTAAGTGAAATTAGGACTATATTTTTAATTCTAATATAACTTACCAAACGACGCTTAATCTCCTCCAAGTCTATGGATCCACCGAAAAAAGTAGGAGGTGTTGTCTTCATAATCTCAGGATCCACGCCTCCCCTCCAATTTTTTCGAGCCTGCAATGCTTGTTTCTTGGTTTCCTCCTTCATCCAATGTTGTATCGCACTCTTCTCCACCTTTGAGTTCATCCACGTCTTCTCTTTATCAACCAACTCCGGTTTATCCTTATTTTCAAATTATTGAATCTCCGTACGATACATCAAAGACTTGTAACAATTAGGGGCCTTTTTTCGTACAACTCATGTACCTTGAGCCAATCATCTTTGTGGATCGCAAATTTATCCTGCAAAATAATTTAGTGTTTAAGATAGTTTATATTGTCACTTAATTTATTAATACAATAATATATTTATTTAATAATTTCTCACCATGAACGCGATCCACATTTCATCTCGTTTCTTCTTCGGCACCTTATAATAAGACTTGGAAAACTTGGACATGAACTGCCGGATCAACTCAATGATCGTCGTCACCACCTCGGCAGATGGGGGATGCTGAAATAGGCCCCTCCGATCCAATCGAATAACTGGCCTCTTACTCGGACTAGTGGGGTTTTGAACACCAAGCAATGGTCCCCTACCAGGACATGTCTGCGTGCATGTGCATACCCCCGATGTTGGAATCTCGGCCGCCCTCTGGCTCGGACTAGCTTCGTTGGTCCTCCCACTCGGACTAGCACCATCAGACCCTGCATGCGGTGGTATATGGGCTCGGCTAGACTCGACAGATGGTGGTCTATGTGCTCCAGTGGACTCTGTCAATGGTGGTCTGGCCCTCAAGCCAGACGAAGTACGTAGAGGCGCTGCTGCAGCTGGGGCATCAGAGTCATCGAAAAGACGTCACTGTGACAAGGGAGTCACCCGGGTAGATCCCTCGCGCGATGTCTGAGTCTCTGCCTGGGCGAAAAGCTCGACCAGAACAGCATCGTCACTAGCTAGCTGAGGCATGAGACTACCCCGAATCTCACTACTAGAACCAACTACACAAGAACGAGCATTGCCTGAAGAACGTGGCCTCTTACGTGGAGTATCGCCTAACATGATCCCTAAACGTGTACAACAAAACTAAGGAAAAATAAGGTTATTTCTAAGTCATTGGAAATCTTCAGGCGAGACATGTTTTTTTCTAAGTTATAAAGCTCCCTAATATCATCGTCTTGTTCAAATTCCCTAAAAATAATTCATTTTTTTTTATCTTTATTGAATATTTCTAAATATCATTCGTCATAACTTATGTAAACTAAATAATACAAACTATATCCCTAAAAGCATCGTCTATTGTAAATATTCCTAAAAATAAGATTATTTCTAAGTCATAGAAATTCTCTAAAGGCATATTCTTTCCTAAGTTATAAAGCTCCCTAATATCATCGTCTTGTTCAAATTCCCTAAAAATATTTTTTTTCTAACTTTATTGAACATTTCTAAATATCATTCGTTATAACTAACAATCATATAACTTTAAACTCATAATCATAAAATTAAATCATTCAATTTTAAACTAACAATGGATTCGAACAACTTTATACTTTTTTTAAAAAAAAGACTTTAACTTAAACTAATATAAAACATAACTAGAAATCATAGAAATCATAACTATAAAACATATTTTTTAACAACATACAAACTTCGACTAATTTCTTAAAAATACATAACTTTAACAACATAACTTTTAAAAATACAACTTTCTTTAAACGGCTAATTAATCCTACAATCATACCTAATATTAATTCGACAAATAAACTCATAATCATTCATCAACAACATACAATTTCAAACTAATAATTCGATGAGAAAATCGCACATATCATCATATGCAAGTTCATATACGATTAATCCAACTAGAAAAACTAACTTACAAAAATATCCAATTTATCATCATATCCAAGTTCATATCATCATATCAAAGTTCATATCCAAACTCATATAAACGACCCAACTTACAACAATCATACATATAATTAAACCGACGAGATAAACTAATAATCAAATAAATATATATTTGTATCATCATCATAGATATATTCCGATGAGCGACGCATACATATAATAATCGTACAACACAAATCCGACGAAACATACATATAATCACACAATTTCGTATAATCGAGGAGATTCAATAAACTAGAGGAGAAATCTTACGTGTAAATTCGACAAATACATATAACCATACGTATAAACAAAAAAAATTACAAAATTGGGGTAACTTACAAAAATCCGAAGCTAGATATTTGGCGGGTGTGGTGGCGTGTTCTTGTTCCGGCGTGTGGTGGTGGTGAATCTGTCGTGGAGTCGTGTGGTGGTGCAACGGAAGGCTAGTCGCGGTGGTGGCGTTGTCAACGGAATGGCGGTCGCGGTGGTGGCGTTGTCAACGAAATGGACGGTCACGGTGGTGGCTTGGTAACGACGACATGGTCGCGGTGATGGCGTGGTGACGAAGGGGCGGTCGTTCATGTGGTGGTGGTGGACTATGACGCGGTGGTGTGGCGGTGTACGGTGGTGGTGGCGTGTAGGGGTGGTGGTGTGTGGTGGTGGGTGGATTGGGTCGGGGCGGGGGGAGAAGAGAAGAAGAAGAATGGAGGAGAGAAGAAGAAGAATGTAGGAGAGATTATATTAGACCGATTCGGGTCGGGTCGGGTCGGGTCAAATAGGGCGACGGTCCGGACGTTTGCTCCACTAGGGTTTTAACCCTAGTGGGCCATTGCGACTGATTGGACCGTCGCATTGGCGCATGTGGCGACCGCTGGGCCGTGAAGCGGTCGCTCAGCGGTCGCCGATAATGGCGACCGCCGAAGCGGTTGGAGGGGGGAGGGGGGCGGTTGCAGATGCCCCCCAATCTTATAGTGTGTCGGAATTTCTAAAAGTTTCACCAAAAAATATAGTAGTTTGAACTTGGCTATATGTTATTTGTATACATAATATAGCTTCAAATCCTTTTCTCATATTAGTATATACTGCAGTCCAACGGATATTTTCTCTCTGAATTCTTTGGGCATATTTCAATAATTTGTGCATCCTATTTTGATCTACACGTTCTTAAAATACTTGTTAATTATTATATAATGTGATGTGAAAGCCTCATTGGCGTGCACACTGGCACAGAAATTACTGCTATTACTCAACTTATTAATTAATTAAGAACAAAATTTAAACAACTCGATGTTAAAGGTGTTAAATCTATCTAAAATTATATAATATAATTGGAATTTAGTTTTTTGAAGCTGAAATACTTGTGGTTCTAGTTATTTATGCTCGATTATCTCGATATACGGTTAGATACCATGTTTTTTTTTCCTACTCTTTTATATTACTTGTGCGGTTCTGTGAAGATTTGCAGGTGAAATATGACAGATACATAAATCAAAAATTCGATTTTGAAGTATGGGATTGGTCCGTCGTCATACATCAGAGACCTTTTTCAGTTTTTCGACGTGAATCAGAAATGACTTAACAAGAACTATTCAAATGAACTTGAAACTCTTTCATGCTAATTTGTTTCAACGAAGTCGAGATGGGGAACGTCTCTGGCAGTTTTTGATCTAACATCATTTGAGACCAAGTCTGAAGACGATTTGAATGCTTAGCTTTATAACTTGCGACAAATTCAGCACGAGACGAAATTTCTTGAAGCTCAATATAGAAGGATCATGTAGTAGAGCATGTGCATGTACGAAATATAGATTTAATTAGCATAATATGTGACATGTCTTCTCTTACTGATAAAAACTTATATCATTACAATAAGTACTTATTATAGTATAGTGGAGCTTTGAACTAAACCACAACAACGGTAATGACACGCGCTGACCCACGCGCGCCCAAATGACAGAAATAAAAAAACCCCTTTTTGACTCCGCCATGGCGGAGCCACCGCCGTCTCCGTCACCCGAAACCTTCCCTTCAGCTGAAAAACGGCCAAAACTCCATGAAAACAACAATGTAGCACTACCAGCAACTACCGATCTGAATAATTTCTCAAATGGCAACAATTCAGGCATCGAGATGGAGATCGACGGCCACTTTGTACCAACGCCATTCCCGGGTTTATCTTACAAAGACAAAGTTACAAATCATCTCAACAGCTCAGAAACTATGAATGATCCCCCCACTGGCCTTGTAGGGAAGATTAACTACACTGATATTGATGATGAGCAGTGGGCCGAAATTGATGAAGCTCTCGCCGCTGACTTCCACGACGACCCAATTGTTGAAAATCCGCCTTGGCCTCGCCTTCGCCTCACAGCAACCGATTGGAGAGGTATTTGCCAAAACATGGCTCGATGTCTAATTATTAAACTGATGGGAAAGTCTATTAGATATGAAACATTAGCTCAGAGACTCCCTCGCCTTTGGTCTATGCGAGGTACGTTCGAGTTGGTTGAGTTGGGAATGGGCTTTTTCCTTGTTCGCCTACAGAAAAAAGAGGATTACGATTTCGTTCTCCATGGAGGGCCGTGGCTTCTTTACCAGCATTACCTCACTGTTCGTCGCTGGACACCGGACTTCAAGGCATCCGACGCCTCTATTGCTGGAACAATGGTGTGGGTTCGTCTCCCAGAGATACCATTCCCCTTCTTCTCGCAAGTCGGCAAACTCAAAGAAATTGGAGATATGATCGGAAAATTCGTCAAAGTGGACGAGCACACCGAAGTTGCATCCAAGGGCCGCTTTGCTCGTATTGCTGTTGAAATCGACTTGAAAAAACCACTACTCCCTAAGTACCTCATCGGAAACTCGGAATTTAGTATCGAATATGAGGGAATCCGTATGATATGCTACCAGTGCGGCGTTTTTGGCCACCATCATGACGAATGTCCCCACTCACCGGCAGTAATTGAGAGACGCACCAAAGAAGCCGAAGTCGCGGCGGCTCAAGAAATTGCAACATCAAAACCATCGGGTTATGGACCGTGGATGTTAGTCAATGCACGTCGTAAACAAAATCTGAATCGTCCAAATCTTCGAGGAGGACAGGTGAGATCCTCACCAAATTACCATAAACAGGGACAAGTCTTTCCAAACAATGGAAAGAAAAAACAAAATTCCCAGAAGCCCTCATTTTCAGTCCTTCATGACTTAGAGGATGATACTTTGGATGTTATCAAAAAACAGAGTATTGTTGTAGATCAGGCTATTAATGAAACATTCAACCTGGAACAAGTCCACACTTCATCTGATCATACCAAGCCACACAAAGGCCAAACAACTATGGCTAACACCAATGCAAACCCACTGCCAATCAAAAGGCCTGTCGAAGTGCACTCAGTACAAGTCCCTACTCGTCCGAACACCACTACAAATACCCCAAATGCCAATTCAGCCCAGACTCCCAACACCAATGTTCATCCAGCCGCAGATAAATCAGCCCCGTTCACCCGTGTCCCACTATCGGATCTACCCAATGACCATATCAGTAAGTCGTCAAACTTGAACACTTCTGGTACGTCTGATATGGATCTTGAGCTACCTAATCACGATTATGGAGCATCTTTATCATCAGCTAAATTGAACTCACGACGAACTGATGTTGAGTCGTCAAAAAAAAACACCAGGGGTCGTCCTTATGATCGCGGGCGATTGGATACTGTTCGTCGGGATTAAATCCCATCCCCTTTGTTTTCTGCACCAGTGGTTCTTTATATGGATAGACAACAGAAAATAATTTTCTGGAATACGCAAGGCGCGGGTAATGAAAAGTTCCTTCGGAATATCAAGGATCTTATTAAAGTTCACGATCCTCTCATAATTGTTCTTGTCGAAACTAAAATCAGTGGTAATAAAGCTGAGGAGGTTATTAAGAATATTGGTATGATTGGTAATGTTCGTGTTGAAGCCAGAGGCTTTGCCGGGGGTATTTGGATTCTTTGGCGCCACGAAAAAATTGATGTTCAGGTTTTGGGTGCTTCAAGCCAAATGATACACACACGTATCATTTCGAATGACTTTGAGCAATTCTTCTTTACTGCCGTTTATGCTTCTCCTATCTGTATCTTACGTGATGAACTCTGGGATGATTTGCAAGCTATTTCTCTAAATATTAATACTCCTTGGATAGTTGGTGGCGACTTCAACGACATTAGCAAAATTGAGGAGAGAATTGGAGGGTCTGGACGCTATCTTAAACAATGCACCCTCTTCAGCAATAGAATTGAGAAGTGTGGTCTCACTGACATGAATTTTTCAGGACCTAAATTTACTTGGCGTGGTAAGGCTGGTGGCCGCCTAATTAGCTCTCGTATCGATAGAGTTTTGGCGAATGATTCATGGAAACTCTCGGCCCCTGAGTCATGTGTTTTGCACCTTCCTAGAACCCATTCTGACCATCGCCCAATCATGCTTTGCTTTGGTCCTACTCGGGTTCGTCATAACAACCCGCGATTTAAATTCGAGGCTGCATGGTTGCTCCAGCCAGACTTCAAGAATATTATTTCTCAAAACTGGACTTCTACAGATGATATATCTACATCGCTTTCTAATTGTGCTGAAGGACTTTCATACTGGAATTCTTCTTCTTTTGGGAACATCTTTAAACGAAAGCGACGTCTCCAAGCTCGTATCCTTGGTGTCCAAGCTGCTATTGACGACAACATGACAAAAAATTTGTTAAATCTGGAGCAAAAACTTATTGAGGATTATAACAATGTACTTCTCCAAGAGCAGGTCTTCTGGTTCCAGAAATCGAAAGAAGAAGTCGCCACTCTCCAGGATAGAAACACTCGATTCTTCCACCTGTCTGTTATATCACGACGTCAACGGACTACCATTGAACGTCTAAAAAATGATGACGGATCTTGGGTCAATGATAAGGACCAACTCAAAGTCATGGCATTTAATTACTTCCAGAATATATTTACTGCCGAAGCAGAGACTACCCCAACATTTGCAGCTTGTTTTCCTGATCTGAGCCTTGGGGAATTAAATTTATTGGACAGTGATGTAAAAATGAACGAGGTACGATCTGCAGTTTTTGATATGGGCCCATTTAAAAGCGCTGGTCCAGATGGTTTTCAGCCCTTGTTTTTTCAAAAGTTTTGGGACTTGGTCGGTAATGATCTCCATCGACTTGTCGCTTCTGCTCTTGAATCAGGCTCTTTCTCAACTTCATTAAATGACACTCTCCTCCACCTCATCCCGAAAGTGGAACATCCAGAGACGATACGCGAATTCCGCCCTATCGGGTTGTGCAATGTAGCCTACAAAGCTATCACTAAAGTTCTCACGACTCGACTGAAACCCATTCTCATACGTATTATAGGCCCAGAACAAAGTAGCTTTTTGCCAGGAAGGCAAACTCGGGATAATATCATCGTTGCCCAAGAACTTGTTCATACCATGAGGAAGAAAACTGGAAGACATGGTTACATGGCGCTAAAAATCGACTTGGAGAAAGCATTTGACCGCCTATCATGGAAATTTATTGAAGAAACTCTTATGCTCGCCAAACTTCCTCCAAAGTTTATTCGGCTTATCATGTTCTGTATCACAACCCCTCAGATCCGAGTTATTTGGAATGGTGATATCACAGAGGCCTTTAAACCGTCACGAGGAATCCGACAAGGTGACCCCATCTCACCATATATATTTATACTCTGTATGGAAAGGCTTTCACACCTTATCCAGACAAAAATTGAGAATAAGAGTTGGATACCCATAGCTGCCTCACGTCACGGACCCAAAGTGTCGCATCTTTTCTTCGCCGATGATCTCCTTCTTTTTGCTAGGGCCTCCACC
The DNA here is from genome assembly GCA_948329865.1 of Linaria vulgaris. NCBI lineage: Eukaryota > Viridiplantae > Streptophyta > Magnoliopsida > Lamiales > Plantaginaceae > Linaria > Linaria vulgaris. The sequence goes on from OX415254.1 coordinate 33,942,756, forward strand.
GACCAAATGAGACTCATCCTTGACTGTCTAAAATCTTTTTCTGCTGCCTCTGAACAAAAGGTGAATCTCAGCAAGTCTATCATTTTATTTTCGCCAAATGTGGCTCGGAGTCTGGCGCGCAATATCACTAGTATGTCAGGCATCCCACAAGCCACATCCCTCGGGAAATATTTAGGTGTGCAAATCTGTGATGGGCGAGTTACTAAGCTTATTTTCGCTAATGTTATTGAACGTGTGCGTAAAAGAATGTTTTCATGGCGTTGCCGTTTTTTCTCTCTGGCCGGGAAGCACGTTCTCATCAAATCAGTCACATCTTGTATCCCACTGCATACAATGCAAACCTATAAAATCCCGAAGGCTATTAATGATGAGCTCGACAAGCTTAACAGAGACTTTCTTTGGGGTAGCACCGAGCGAAGCCGTCGCATTAGCTTGGTTAACTGGAGAACAATTTGTCTTCCAAAAGACAAAGGAGGGCTGGGTTTTATTCAAATGGACGACATGAATACCGCGATTCTTATGAAATTAGCTTGGGAATTATTGCAACAAAAAGATACATTATGGAGCCGCATGCTACTCTCCAAGTATACGGTTAATAATGATCTCATGCAAGCAAAGAAACCGTCGACCTGCTCTCCTATTTGGCGCCAAATTTATGCATGTATCGAGCCCCTTAGTCACGGTCTGAAGTGGACTATTCGAAATGGTCGTAAAACTCGCTTTTGGAAAGATTGGTGGGTTGGATCTGGACCCCTTTTGCAGCACCTTCCCGCACACTTAGTCAATGATATTGGTGAACTCAAAGTAGCAGATTATCTTACAGATGACAACCAATGGAATTGGAGCTCATTTCAGCACTTGCTTCCACCTCGCAAGCTCGCCGAGATCGCTAGTCTCTTCATCCACAAAGAGGGCCTACTGCATGACACACCTCATTGGGGATTCACAAGCGACGGTAAGTTTTCAGTCAAATCAGCTTGTGAGATGCTCTCTTCTGACGACCAGCCTAGTTCATCATCTTGGAGCCTCGCTTGGAAACTCCGTACTCGGCAAAAGGTTTGTACTTTCATGTGGCTTGCACTCCATGATAAACTTCTCACTAACGAGCGACGGTTGCATCGACATATCACGGAGGACCCTTCTTGTCCCCGCTGCTCCTTCGGTAATGAATCTCTTCTTCACTTATTAAGGGACTGTCCCTCCAGCCGTGCTATATGGAATGGGTTATTAGAGCAACCACACACAACTCACTTCTTCCAACTCAACCTCCATGATTGGCTATGCGAGAATTTGTATCAGCGAACTTCAATAAACGAAAGTGACCCACCTTGGGCCACTACTTTTGCCGTAGCTTGCTGGAAAATATGGTCATGGCGTTGCAAAAAGGTATTTGAAGATTTTAATCTTACTTCTACTCGGGCTATTAGTTGGATTCGACAGTTGGCGCGCGATGATACTAATGCATGGACTAAACTCCGTGAGCTTCAAGATCCGGGGAGAACACGAGTAACGCATTGCCTTAGTTGGAATCGGCCCCCTCTTGGCATTACTAAAATCAACGTGGATGGAAGTGCACGTGGTAATCCAGGAAATATTGCTTGTGGAGGTGTCGCTCGTGATAGAGATGGACATTGGCTCTTTGGTTTTTCTGCAAACCTCGGTTACGGGAGTATTACGTCGGCTGAATTGTGGGGAGTTTATCATGGTCTTCAAGAAGCTGCAAAGCGGAATATGCAGCACATTACACTAGCATGCGACTCGAAGATTGTCGTGCAACTTCTCAACCATTCTACAGTCAAGACCCATCCTTATCGTGCGATTATCGATGCATGCAAGACATTGGCATCAAGCTTCCTTTCATGCGACATTCGACACGAATATAGAGAGACCAATGTTGTTGCTGACAAACTCGCCAATATGGGACATACTTTTGACTACGGCATGCTTTGTTTCGACAATCCCCCTGAATTTGTATCCTCGTACCTTCTTTTTGATATTGTAGGCGGAACTAGTCTCCGTTCTATCACGGAGTAATCCCTTTTACTTTTCTTTTGGGTTTTCCCCTCCATTGTAACGAAAAAAAAAAAAAAGTATAGTGGAGCTTTACTAGTAGTTATTGTTAGCTAGTTATGCAATTTGTAAATTCAGGTGCTGAAGTTTCTGCTGCTTTAGGTAAGTTGTTGTGAACCAAACTTGATTTGCAGATATCTGGTATGTTGTTTCCTGTATAAGCTTTGCAAATGTATGTCACCAAATTCATATAATCCTGCCACAATAAAATCAAATTGGTTAATAAAAACCGTTACTCTGTTTAGAAACAGAGATATATATATCTATATACTATTATATAAAGAAACCCATTGTGACACCAATCTTTTGATTTCCAATTTTAACCTTTGTGTTTTAGCTATATTGTGAAAATTTCTTATTAAATCCCCAAAATAGCCTTACAAATTAAGTTAGACTAATTAATTACATTACTAATTATAATTAATGACTTACTTTTCCTGCTTTTCTTCCATTGTTCTACTCAGAATTAATGAGACATGTTATCTAGATAAATCTTTTTCTTTAACCCACATAGAATGACATTGGAAAAAGAATTATGCTCGCGGGAACCGCGTGCTACATTTGCTAGTATATATATATGATAGGTGACTTACATCTTGAAGAGGTAAATCATTGACAACTACCCATGGTACAAATTCGTGTGGAGGATTGAGATTAGCAGTTTCATTAGCATACCCTTTCTCAAGCTGCACAAATTAAATTTCCGATTAACGCATAATCCATTAATATTAAAACCGAACATATCGTCTCTAGCCATTCTGTGTGCCACTTGATATGCTCTTTAGTCATGACAAGACACTTATCGTAAGTCTTAAAGCGTAACGCAAGCGGTCTTTTGTTAAATGTTAAAAGTAGAAGCGCTTGTGATCGGTAACCTGATACGCGGACCCGTTTTCAAGACAATCGGCGATGGGTTTTTGATCCAGACCCGTCAAGGAAAAACAAGCTTGCCACCCTGTGTGATTATTCATCAAAACAAAAGTCTCTATGCAAGTTACAAACGCTGCATTTGTGGACTGCCAAATGTACAAAGAATTAGTACCAAAATTGAGTTTTTTTAAGAAAATATTACAGGCAAAGTGAGTGGTGACACTTACCACATCAGGCCACACATTTATGGCACAAGCTTCTACAAGATCAAGTTGACACTCATCCACACCATGCTGTGCTTCAACATAATTATTTTTTTAAAAAAAAAAATAGGAAGGGTTAGATTTTCACTCTAAAGCTTCGACTTGCTTCATTTTTCGATCTGCTAGATATTAAAAAGTTTATTATGTAATGTTTTGGCTATAGGTACAAAGAAATGATAAAACCAATTGTTGCACGAGACTCACAAAAAGACTTTAACTTCTCATTTCCGCATGCAAATTAAAGTCAAAAATCAAAATATTTTGATACTTCTCGATAAAACGTTGATGAAGCAAACCTGACAAATAAAAGTATTGTTGGCTGAAATCTGAGTATTGCCCCAAGGAACGAGCCTGAGATCGACGATGTTGATTAGATCTGTCTTAAAAATTATGGGAAGATATTGCACTGTGAAGTTTGCACTGTACGGACAGAGTGATTCATAGTACACATTTAGCTTAACCTTGTCACCAGAATCATCAGCTGCACTTGAAATAAAATTCATACTAGAAACAGACAAAGTTATCACCATGAGAAATATGAATTTTTTAGAAGCCATTTTAATTTTATTTTTTACTTGAAGAGAATAAATTTATGAGACCACCTATGTTACATGATGATATATATATATATATATATATATATATACTCTTCATTGTGATCTGTGTCTAACATTTAAAATTTCAAAATTAATTTGAGCTAACTCCTTTAATGTTTTTTTCCTTAATGAGCTGCTTGTTCCTATTAGTTTAAATTTTTAAGTTTTCCTTTTTTTTTAGATTATGCTTTTACTTACATCATTGTCTAACTAACTCATATGATTAAATACCAGACTGCAGACTATAGTATAGGTTTTGAAAAGTTCACCACAGTGTGTGTTTCTCATTTTAAAAATTATGATATTATTTACAAGAAATATAATAGACTTTATCAAAAGTTTTTAAGTTTTCAACGTGAATAGCTGAAATTAATGTTTTTGTTGTGGATTTGAGTGTTTCAATTTAAATTATGTCCTTAGCGCAAAGGAACTCAACTCAACCATAAAAAAAGGAACTCAACTCCTAATTAATTAAGTTTTTTGGTACTATTATATATTAGATTGGGGGAATTATTATTTCTGCCCAATAACTTTGCCAAAAATTACTTTTTACCCTTTTTTTTTGGGCCTACCTTTTCTTCCCCGTTTGTTTTAAAAATTCGATCAGAAATGCCCAATTTCTCTTAACCAGGCTAAAATGCTGACGTGTCGGTCCAGTCAAGAAATTGCTCGTCAAGTCAATAAAACGCTACAGCCACGTCGGATTTTTGAGCTTAAAAACGTTTTTAAAAAATACCAAAAAAGAAAACAAAAAAATCCGCCACACCATCAACCACGGCCGCCACACCATCAACCACTCCGCAACACCATCATCGGCGGCGGACAACAAAATCGAAAAACCCGCTCCAACCTCGGTTGTCCCACGTCTACCACCACCACCACTTCCCCGCACCATCGTCGGCGGCGGACAACAAGGGCGAATTCCCCCGCACCATTATCTTCTTCTTCATGATTCATCAACAACCGCCATTGTTTACAATTTGCAGAGATCCGCCATTGTTTACAAATTTCAGAGATCCGCCATTGTTTCCGGTGGATCTTCGGATCCGTGGTGGTGATTGTTGGTTGGGGGGCACCTGGCAGCAATCGATGGTTCATGTGCCATGAACAGTGGTAATGTTGTGAACATCGGTAAACAGTGGCGACGGTAATGCCGTGAACAATGGTGGCGCCGTGAACAGTGCTGATGTGAACAGTGGTGGCGCCACGAACGGTGGTGCACAGTGGTAATGTTGGTGGTGCCGTGAACATCCGTGAACAGTGGTGGCGGTGGTGCCGTGAACAGTGATGTCGTGAATAGTGGTGGCTTACAGGGGAAGAAGATGAAGAAAATATATAATATATATTATCTATTTGATTTGTTTTTAAAAATTATGGGAGGTGAAAGTATAATTTGAAAAAAAATGTGGGAAAGAGAAGAATAAAAGTTATGGGTGAAATTATAATCTTAAAAAATTATAAGGGTTTGGGTTAAAAACGTTTTTTGGGGGGAAATTATGACGTGACGCGACAATTTATTGACTAGGCATGACAACTTATTGATTGGGCAGCCACATCAGCAAAAAAATTCGAATTAGAGAAATTGGGCATTTTTGATAGAAAAATAAAATCTTACGGGGCATAAAAAGTCGGCCAAAAAAAGTAATTTTAGGCAAAGATAAAGGGAAGAAATAATAATTCCCCCTATTAGATTATATTACAATATTTGTATCATTAATATAATTCAATCATTTACTAATTAGTATACAGCCCCATGGATGCGTTCTTTCTTCTTCTAATCTTTTGCAGATTTCATCAATTTGTGCATCCTATCTCTGATCTACATGCATGTATTAAGAAAACTTATTAATTAGTTTGCCACGTCAAATTATGTGTGGTCTTCGCTATCCTCCAATTACCAATTGACATTATTAACTTTTCCTTTTCAAAGATATCAAATAAATTTGTATCATTCTTTTTTTCTCTTTGATGAATATGTTTCGTGTCAGGTTAATAAAACTGAAATGCTACTAGTTTCTGGTGATTCTGTAGAATCGATCGTAGATCAGAGTTTCGAAAAAAAATTCTCCAAAAATACAAAAAAACACAAAAACAATTTCCGCTTCCATTACAACTATCATTTTATTTTTTACCTTTCGGATACATATCGAAAAGACTTTGAAACATTGCCAAAAGTTCATACGCTTTTGCGGATTGAGAGATACACCAAAACTTTGATCCGTGTGTTCGACAAGGGAATCCCCGTGCGTTCACTCACTAGTGTACTCGTGTAGTCAAGTTTCTCTTCGCAGCCAGGGCTTGAAATTAAAGTATCAATTAACAGATTGATCCTTAATGGACTTTACCATTAGTAAATATATATATATATATATATATATGGGCGAGTTATAATTTTTGTCCGTTACCAATATTCAAGTTTTGCCCTATTTTCAAATGGGCTTTAAAATTGCCCGCTAACTTTTTTTTTAATACAATATGCCCGACGGGCACATGCTTGGGCCAGCTCGAAGCCCATTATACGTGGTTGTTGACGTGGTCGCCACGTGGCGCCACGTCATTTTTTATTTAAACAAAAAAAAATTATAACACCTTTTTTTAGACTAAAAAGGAAAAGAAAAGGAAGGAATTATTCTTCTTCTCGATCCCTCCCCCCCCCCCCCCCCCCCAATGAAAACCACCACCACCCACCCACCCACCCACCAACCTCCCCCAACTGCCCAATCGAAACCCACCACCACCATCGACACCTACTTCCTCACACAATCGAAACCCACCACCATCGAATCGAGGGAGTTCTGGAAATGGGATGTGGATGTGATGGGAGTGGTGGTGGTGGTTGTGTTTTGTTTGTTGGGTGGCGGCGGCGGTGATGGTTGAATTTGTTTGTTGTTGTTGTTGTTGGTGGTGGTGGTGGTGGTCTTTTGTTTGTTGTGTGGCGGCGGGGTTGAACTGAATCAGCGCGGTGGTGTTGGTGCGGTCGAAATCTTATTTTAAGTTTATTATTTTATTTATAAAATTAAGTTTATTAAGAAAAAATATGTATAATTGCAATATATTTTTAATATTTAGTAGTAAATATAAATTTATTTTGAATTTTTATTAGTAAATATAAATTTAGTAAATATTTTAAGATAGTATTTTTAATAAACTTGAATTGATACTATTTTTATATGATTTAGATCAACATTTAATAAAATTAAATATAATTTTGCATATCAATTTATTTTTTATTTTTATTAGTAAATATAAATTTATTTTTAATTTTTATTAGTAAATATAAATTTATATTTTAAGATAAACTTTTTTAATAAACTGGAATTGACACTATGTTTTTATGATTTAGATCAATATATAATAAAATTAAATATAATTTTGCATATCAATTTATTTTTATTTTTACTAGTAAATATAAATTTATTTTTAATTTTTACTAGTAAATATAAGGGCAAAATATATTTTTTGCCCTTTATTTTATTTCAACTTCAGGTTTTGTCCTATAATTTTACGGGCTTAGAAAATGCCCGCTAACTCTTTTTTACTATAAAATATGCTCGACGGGCTCAAAAAATGGGTTGGGTTATTTTTGGCTGACGTGGTGTCTAATTGGGACGCCACTTGGACGGCACGTCATTAATTTTTTTTATTATGTTGTTGACTGGACGGGGGTGCGAAATTGCCGATTCACCCCCGTCAACAGTACAATCCTTACATAGACTTGTTGCCTGAATTTAAACCACAGGGAAATAAAACAACTAAGACTAGTGACAAAGGATAGGGAAAGAAGCCTTAAAAGCTGAAAAATGAAGCAGGAAACTGTTCAGTGCAGTTTATGTGGTGTTAGTGGTCATAATATTGTGACCTGTTATTTAAGGAAATCTTATGAAGGTAGTGGAGATGAAGAAACCTTGCTTGACAAATTACTGGAGAGTGACAGTTCTATGAGAGGAAATGAAGATGTCGTGGAGAAAGAGGTAACTTAACACATTCCATTCACTGTGTTATTTCAGTGCAAACTTACTTATATGTCTTTGTATGTTATTTTCTTCAAGGCTTCTGTGGTTGTTGACCTGGAACAAGACGTGGACAACATTGATACAACACAAGACAATGTGTTTGGTGGAGTTAAGAAGAAGGGGAAGAAATCAGCATTCACAGAAGAGAGGGGTTTTAATGAGTCATAAGTGAGTTTTTTTATGCTCATATTATATGTAATCTATGAAATGTGTGAACTCTCTAACTTAGTGGTATTGACAAATTCATACAGGGTGTTGGATCTTCAAATGTAGATCAATCTTTTTCTTGTGATCCAGTACAAGTCAGTGGATTGGTAAATCAGTATTACAAGGCCCATGCTACCATTCCTCCTCCTAAAATTTCATCTCAACTTAGTCAGAGCATATCAAGTCCTTCTCCATATGTCATGCCTCAACAACCACTGTCAAGAGGTGTAACCATAAGAGGTCCAACACCTATGGTTGCAACACAAGGAAGTCAAACATATCATCCTCCACCAGTGAATGTGAATGTACAAGTTGCAGCACCAATTTTCATGGTGGGATGGAGGAAATATGTGAATATTCAAATTTGGCATCTCTGGTGAATGAACTGAACAAGGACAAGGAAGTTCAGAAGAGTAAGAAAGGCAATGATAAAGGTAAAGGGAAGGAGAAGACCAAGGAGTGATCACATAAGTTTTTAACTAATTTCAGAACCTTTTTTAGGTTCATATGTATTAAGGTGGAAATGGAGTCTTTTTGCCTTACCTATTTTGGAATGTAGAAAATGAACCAAACAAGTAGCATTTTGTGGAGCTGGTGTTTTGATACTCACGTATTTTGTTGCATTATTGTTGGTGATAGTTGACTGGAGGAATGCATGTTACTCCTTACTGAACAATGGGGTTTGACTATAACATCTTTCAATGCAAAAAAGTAGTTGGTTCACTGATTTAGTGGTTTTGTACTATGTGATATTTGGTTATAATTTGAATGCTAAATCCAGTTGAGTGCAAATGGTGGTCCAGCATATGTTGTCTCTGTGTATACTTTAGTTTATGATTTAATTTGTTATGTGCATGATATATGAATTTTCTCAATTTAAATACATGAAATGATAATCCATAATAAAATCATAAGTGGATTCAATAACTTAGAATCCAATAGTTGTCTACTCATGACAACTAATTATTACATCAGAAAACAGTAGTAACATCATTCAAAGTGCAGCATTCAGTAGTAGCAGCATTCAGAAAGCAGAAAGCTAGTTCAGAAATCAAAGGACTAAAATCTCAACACACCATAAACTCTCAAAGTTCACTCCAGGTCAACCACTTCAATCTCAACATCTCCACCAGGGGCATTTGGCATAACATCATAAGGGAGAACAACACATTGAAGGTCCTCTGTAAGCTTTGCAAATGTGTGTTACAAAATTCTGATAATCCTGTCACCAAAAATAAAAAAATTAGAAATAAAGTCATAACTCTTTGTGTGTGTGTTTACTTGCTCAGAAATATATATATTGGTGGAGTAGGAACTTACATCTTGGAGTGGTAAATCGTTGACAACTACCCATGGTATAAATATGTGTCGAGGATTTAGATTGCTGGTTTCATCAGCATATCATTTCTTCTTGAACTCTCTATCCCACATCACTTGGGAAATGATCTTGGATTCTGTTTATCTATACCCTGCTCATGTCCCTCTAATAAGGCCTTTTGGAGAGAAATATGGGGGATCTAATTTCTAATATGGTATCAGGGTCTACTCAAGTTGATGTGGGTCTTGTCCACTATCTAACCCACGTGTTAAGATCCGATGCTTATTTCGGCTTACACGTGAGGGGGCGTCTTGAACTCTCCATCCCACATCTGTGGGGAATGATATTGGCTTCTGTTTATCTATATCCTACCCCTCTCCCTATAATAAGGCCTTTTAGAGGGAAATATGGGGATCTAATTTCTAATATTTCTCAATCTGCACAATCAAATTACCCAATTAAGCGGTAACGATCTTCTACGCCACTTTAACTGTGTGTCGCTTCGTGCACCATTTAGTTATCAAGAAGACATTTTTATTGGATCTTAATACATGGAGGTCGAGTGATTATTCCATTATCTCAAATTGGCAGTAAAACGTTAAAGTTGAAGCGACGTCTGAGAGTACTGACTTGATACCCGGACCCATTGTTGTAACAATCATCAATTGGCCTTCGATTGAACCCCGTCTTGGCATAACAAGATTGCCACTCTGTGTGCCTATTCATCAAATGCAAACACTTTATGCAACAAACTTGAAATGTGTCTCCTGCATATTTTACAAAACAAATCCACTGTGTAAATTATTGCAAGAAATAAAATCGATTTTATCAAAATTTCTGAACTTTTTAACATAAATAGCTGAACTGTTCTGTTTCGAATCTGAGTGTTTCAGTTTAAATTGTTTTCTTAGCACAAGTAAGGAACTCAACTCCTAGAAAATCTAGTTGTTTTTCAGTTCAGAACCTATTAGTGTTGTAGGATATAAGAATAGTTAGATAATTAGTTAAATAGTTAGAGTTTGGTTATGTTTGTTGGTGATATGATGTGTATATGTATATATAGATGATAGATTATAGTTAGTTTAATTATGATTTGTATCATTAATCTAATTTAATAAGTCTCTAATATTAGTATATAGTCCCATGGATTTTTTTTTCTTCTAATTTTCTTTTGCATTTTCCTCAATATGTGCATCCTATGTTTGTTCTACATGAATATATTCAAAGACATTTTTAGTTTGCCAAGTCGAGATTCTTTTTAGTGTTCACTGTTCAGTATATCCCCAATAATCACTTGCATTGCATTTGATATGGGCATTTTTCGCATATTGGGCCAGGCCCAAACCAGGCCCATTTTGGAGCATATCGGGGATAACTTTCGATGTCATATCGGTAATCATCACCGATATGTTACTGTGGTCCCCGGATCCCGAGGTCTATAAATACGCGGTGCCCGGATCCCAAAACAAGCAATTATTATCCCTCAGCTACCACTCGTCATATCGAAATACATCACCGATGTTACTTTCGATATCTCATTCGATATCGTGACTACAACACACGTCTGTGACACGTCATACCACCTCATCACCGATCTCACATCGGGGGTCATCCCTAACATCACATCGAAGGCGATCACCGACGTCCGTTCGATCTATTTACCGATATTCCTCTCCCATCCAAGCATCGAAGCGTTGGTCTGAGGTGTTCCGGACCAAGCCTACACGAGACACGTAGTGTAGGTCTGATTTGAGATAGGCTCGTTGTATTGCTAGACTACTCATTTGTAATCGACACCTGCATATATATATATAAAACGACCTATCGCCAAATCAGTGGCGCCGTCTGTGGGAACACCAGTTCCCGGACAAGGACGTCGAGATGCAAGGAAGGAGGACCCGATCCGAACTTAGCGGAGTGGTGACTAAGAGCGCCAAGATGGAGAACACGCAAACCCCACAACACCTGACTGACCGAGAACAGACAGTGGCTCGAGCCGAGATGGAGCTCCCTCCAACACAAGTGCAACGAAGGCGCGGGCCTGGGAGGCCGCCGCGAGCCGCAAATGCAGGTCCGACCCTTGTTGCACCAAGTGCGGCAGAACCCGAGACTGAGGGCCCGCCCATCGAGAACCACGCAGTTGACATTCCAATGACCGAAGTGCCAAATACGAATTTTCCCGGCCATGAGGAGACAATACCCGCGGGACAAAGCACCGTCCATCCCGCTGCTATAAGCCCGGAGATGCAAGCTCAGATCAACGCCACTGTGAGAGCAGCGCTGAATTCCACATTGGAGACCTTGCTCCCACGTCTGGTGGAGCAAAGGGCAAAGGACATCCGGGTGAGGCCCACTGAATCCGGAGCGGATGAGAGAAGGACAAGGCAAGGATGCAACGAACATGAGGACACGGGGGACTCCTTTAGAGAGATATCACCCGCTGCTTACGACAGGGCGGAGAGACGGGACCCCGGGACCCTAGATCGGGAGCTAGCGAGGAAGATGGAACGGCTGGACCGTGAGAGGGCAGAAGTAGTCCGGTGAATGGAACGCGGTCGTGACCGCGCCAAGGTTGCGTATTCAAAGAATGAGGATGCAGAGATACTGCGGGTGATCTCAAGGAGGATGGAACAGCTAGACCGCGAGAGGGCATAATTGTCGAGAAAGCTGACTCAGAGTAAGGGGAAGGGTCGCAGTAGGACCCCGTTCTCAGATGAGATAGAGGCAGAGGTACTACATAGAGTAGACAATATTCCGACCATAAAGGCATACGACGGAAGAGGTGATCCGATGGATCATCTACATCAGGCCGATAGCATTCTGAACTTGCACAACTACTCGAGGAACATAAAGGCAAAGATCTTGTCCACCACTTTAACGGGCGCTGCACTGGACTGGTTCGCTCGGCTGGAGGCCAGATCCATAACGGATTACAAACAGTTGAGGGAGAAATTTGAGAATCAATTCTCTAGCCAAAAGAGGATGAAGACCAACCTGCTACACCTCGGCGCTGTGCAGCAAAGGGAAAGGGAGAACCTCCGAGACTATATGAAGAGGTTCAACGATGAATTACTGAAGGTGGATGAGTTGCATGGCGGTCAGGTCATGATGATGCTGTTTAAGGATACGACCCATCGCAGGTTCGCCGGGGAGCTAATCAAATTGACTGAGCCCACCATAGCACAGGTCAACATGCTTGCAAATCAAATGGTCTATGAGGACGAAATGATGGCAACGCGTCAGGGTTCGTTTCCCAGCAGAAACGCAGACAAGGAGCGCAACAGGGAAAGGCCCCCAAGGACGTACACCCCGTTAAACATGGGCATTGTAGAGGTGATGGCCGTGGCAAAAAGAAATGGATGGTTGACGGAACTCAGGCCGTTGAATGCGACTCTCGGGATGAAGTCGTCTGGCAAATATTGCGCATACCATCGCCAATCTGGACACAGGACAGAGGACTGCACACACCTGAGGAACGAGATCAAAAGATTGATCAAAGAAGGGAAACTAGTCGAGTTTGTCAGGGGCACCATGGAGGATGCTAGAGGAGTAGAACATTCCTCATCCCCTAGAAGGGAGTACTCGCCCAGGAGGGGAAAGCAGAAGATGATTGAGGCACCCGAGAAACGAGGGAGGACCATAGTGAATGCCCCGAGCAGAGGCGTTATAAATGTGATCAACGGGGGAGGCTTGGGAGCGGACACGGCTCACGGCCGAGAAACCATAACGAGAAGACTTCAGGGTGGAGCCTATGTTGGGTACACCAGCGCAATCATGCCGGAAACATACTTGGACCAGGAGATCTCTTTCACTAGGAAAGACTTGGAGCAGCTTAGCCCATTGGCCTTGACTGCAGGGAAATTAGATTGCCCACTGGTTATCACGATCAACGTGGACGGATATCAGGTGCATAAGATGTTGGTGGATAGCGGTAGTTCTGCAAACCCGATATTCTCAAAAGCCTACGAGCAGATGGGGATAGCCCCGGACCGACTGAAGCCGATATCCACCCCGTTGGCCGGGTTTGGTGGAGCAGAGGTAGTGCCGCTTGGACAAGTCACATTGCCCACCATGTTTGGCAGGAGCCCACGCACTCGGGTCACACAGATAAAATACACAATTGTCAACACCCCATTTCCCTAACACGCCATCATTGGCCGACCGGCGCTCAACCAGATCAGGGTTGTGGTCTCTACTTACTATCATAAGGTTAAATTCCCGACGCCTCAAGGAGTTGGTGAGATAATAGGTGACCAGGTACAAGGATGGATGTGCTATGTGGACTCGCTGAGGCGTCCAAGAATCAGAAGAAGGCAGGAAATACAAGTCCCACACCAAGAATACCTTCCCCGCACGGAGTGATCGCCATGAGGAGCAAACAGAACAATATTTTAAATTTCCGCACTTTTTAAATTGTGTTTGAACATTTGAAACATTGCCCCATCGTGGGTTGGTCTGTAAACTTAAAACAGGGGGAACTACGCCGGTCTGATTCCCCACTCAACGGGATACGTAGGCGGGTTAGGTTTACCTAGCCCTCGACCATTATCTCTTATCTAGCCCCTTCGTGGGTCGGCATGTAACTTAAAATAGGGGAAACTACGCCGGTCTGATTCCCCATGCAACAGGATACGTAGGCGGGCTGGGTTTACCTGGCCTTCGACCATTATCCGTTACGACCTTTTTATTTTTTATTTGTTGATTGGCGCAATCTCATATTTCATGCAGGGATATGTCCTAAGATAGAAGTGCAGAGAATGGCACAAACAATTGGGGAACGTTCCCCTAGATATATGTTTAGCACACCTCCCTCTTACAGGTACCTGGCCAAAAGGATCGCCCATTACTATATCCGAAAAGGACATAGAGTATATTTAAAGGGTGATTCAGGGGGCATTGCCCCAGAATTATTCAATATTTTCCATTCAAACAGGTACAACAGGTACAAACAGGTACAACAGGCGCGATAGAGCACAATGAAAACACTGTCTCTCGTATGAACTGATATTTCCACATTCTCGGAACATCCCGCAGATAACACATGCACATCATTTTGCGCTTCCGTATTAGCATTTACATCGAAATTTTTTCTTGTCTATGCTGTTTTACAGGGCTCAATGACCTACATATTCAATGACGACAGAGTCACCAAGAGACATAGTCAAAAAGACAACAATAAGGCCCGCCTACGCCACAAAAATATCCCATGTGATAACGGGGTCGATCAAAAATAATTCAACGGTAGTGGGACCCCTGTGATAACGGGACGCATCCATACCCACAAAAATATCCCATGTGATAACGGGGTCGATCAAAAACAATTCAACGATAGTGGTACCCCTGTGATAACGGGACGCATCCCTACCCACAAAAATATCTCTTGTGATAACGGGGTCGAACAAAAACAATTCAACGGTAGTGGGACCCCTGTGATAACGGGACGCATCCCTACCCACAAAAATATCCCATGTGATAACGGGGTCGATCAAAATCAATTCAACGGTAGTGGGATCCCTGTGATAACGGGACGCATCCCTACCCACAACAATATTCCCTGTGATAACGGGGTCGATTCAAGAAAAAATTCCCTGTCATAACGGGGTCGATCCAAGAAGAAGCTCCCTGTGATAACGGGGTTAGTCCAAGAAAAAATCCCCTGTGATAATGGGGTCGATTCAAGAAAAAATTCCCATAAATTACGTTAGGTGAAGAGCCTATTGGGTGAAAATCCCATAAATCAAGCTAGGTGAAGAGCCTATTAGGTGAAAATCCCATAAATCAAGCTAGTTGAAGAGCCTATTGGGTGGAAATCCCATAAATTACATTAGGTGAAGAGCCTATTGGGTGAAAATCCCATAAATCAAGCTAGGTGAAGAGCCTATTGGGTGGAAATCCCATAAATTACGCTAATTGAAGAGCCCATTGGAGGAAAATTCTATAAGCAAACTAGATGAAGAGGCAGGCTCTACGGGCCCCTAACCACAAGAAGAATATCCCCTGTAACAGTGCGGTCAATCCTAAACACAGGAGTAGTGGTAGCTTACCCACGCTTCTACCAACACCAAGGAAATTCTAATCATTCCTTGACTGACAACAGACAGATTAAACGAATCTCATCAAATACGAGAATGAAATGACTGCGTCTCAGATATCAGAATACTGCGTATTCTATCATCACGACAATAAGAGAAATCGACAAGTTATCAGGCAACAAGGCCATGAAGAGTCACATACTAGGAAGACAACAGAGAAATAAATATTCAATTATAGAACCACGAATCAAAGATAGTCCAGAAAGGGATAAATTCAAATTACAATGAGGGCAGTAAACAGCTACCCCCACGAGGATCCTTTAGTCTTTTTCTCCACGACCTCGGAAAACATGTCAGGGTCGGCCGGACTCTCTTCCACCTCATCTAGGCCACCAATTGGCAGATCATCATGATCATGCCTTGGGTTCAACCCACTCAACTCGAGGGAGTCCTTGAAACCGCCACTTCTCAATATTTGCCCTACACAAGCATGAAAAGCTGCATCTCGAACCTTCAAAATTAGACTTCGGAAGCTCGAGCTTTCCATAAACCTCTCTGCCCCGACCCGGAGGAGATCAGGACGACGTTCCTACAAATTGAACCCTATTAAGTACAAGAGGACAAAAAACAGAAACAGATATCGTACACAAGATATATACCAAGTCCAAGGGAGCTAATTTGGCAGCGGAGAGCTCCAACGAGAGACGTTCGTTAGCAGCCGTCACCACCGACACCTCAGCCTTCAGTGTTTCCAGCTCTTTGTTGACCGCGGATTCACACGCCTTTCCTTGATCGTGCTCAGTCACTAAGGTTTTGAAGTTGCCCTTCAACAAATCGTACTCCTCCCGGAGCGTACGACATGTCTTCAGTGCATCCTCTTTTTCAGCCTCCAACCTCTCCAACACCATGGGGTTGAATTCCCCCATCTTCAAGATGTCAGCCTCGAGCTCGACAGCAACTGCATCAGGGTCGCCCTTGGACTTGCGAACGGTCTTCAGACACGAGACCGCCAGCTTGGCCGTCTGCACAATACAATGCATAACATGATGCTAAAACATTCGAATGAAAACGATAGAAGTCGTGTTCAGATACATACACTTTGGAACAGGTGAACGCTGTGGCGTATATTCTGGGCCCGCTCAAATTCTATGAGCACCCGCACATTCGCAGGAGGAGGAAACGCCTGCATCATGCCCCGTACAACATCTGCTTCAGGAAATTCTACTCGCTTTGGGGGTTTGACGGCACCCGCCTTCCAAGGGCCCGAACTCGAAGATGAATGGCCACTGTTGACATCTCCCTCACGAGACCTTTTATTACCTGATATCCTACTCAGGTCAACGACATGTTTTGCAATCGGGATCCCAGGAAAAATAGGGGCGCGACCCCCCAATATCGAGGGCTCCTGCAATGGCCCCTTACCCTTGTTGGTCTTGCCTGAAGCGGTCGCCTTTCCCTTGTCAATAATAAGGATCGGGCGTGAAGAACTCGACCCCACTAGAAAAGGCGCATCCACAAAATCACCCAAGTTGACAGGGGTATTGGATTCCGGACCTCCAACGTCCTTGGTCAAATGACTATCGACCAACGATTCAGAACGTGGAGCGACATACTCACCGGAAGGAGACCTCGCAAATGGTCTCTCTCTCGCCACAGCCCCGTCAGGTTGAGGATCCACACCCCCTTGTTTCGAGGTCAACACCTCCAGGAGGCTGGTCGCACCATCCGGGCCTCCCACCACATCAAGGATGTCTTGGCTAAGGGATCCAACCGTGGCAGGAACATTTCTAAAACGTTCTTCATTAACACGTTCAGGCACTACAGTGCTAGGGGAAGGTCGCTCGACTCCCGAAGCCTCTGCCGAAAACTCAACGGCTGCATTATTCAAGTCAAAGCTAGACGCAGACCTTATTTCGGGCGCCACCGCGACGGCCGCCGTTTCTGTAGCTTTCTGAGCTTCACGATCTGCTTGAAGTTTCAGCATCAATTGTCTGAACCCCATTCTAACGAAGTATCTCAGAAAAAGTTAATCTACCTGCAAAATAATCAGACTATCAGCATGAGGAAATAATAATAAATAATTCAAGTATCACGGCGAGGTCGAAACACATATCGGGGATCATGTCGAATATGATTACCGATATACTTACCGATGTGGTTACGCTAAACGACAGAGAAAACGCAGAAAACTATGAACTTCGGAGTCTCTTACAAGCCCTACTTATAGACGGAGGCCTTAACTACATCGAAATATACTTTCGACGTCATATCGAATATGCATTTCGACATCATGTCGAAGATGAGACCCGACATCTTACCCTACTACGCGAAGAGTCGCGAGAATATAACAACAGCCCCGGCAACCCCATCACAATTTTCAAGGAACCCAAATACTAAGGGAACTAGAATTCAAACGAGGACCTCAAACTCGGCGTTCATCACAAGTGCACTCCCCACAAGTTTGATCTCTGTCATTTGAACTGGCGGGACGAAGAGTATAGGTAACCCAGAAATTTTAAATTAAATTTGCAAATCCTTATCTCTAAGATAAGAATCCCCAAATTGGGGGACTACATGATATGGGCATTTTCCGCATATTGGGCTAGGCCCAAACCAGGCCCATTTTGGAGCATATCGGGGATAACTTTCGATGTCATATCGGTAATCATCACCGATATGTTACTGTGGTCCCCGGATCCCGAGGTCTATAAATACGCGGTGCCCGGATCCCAAAACAAGCAATTATTATCCCTCAGCTACCACTCGTCATATCGAAATGGGATAATTCTATCAAACCCCCCAAACTATGGTACATTTTACCGTACGAGGTCAAAACTTTTATTTTAGCATCAATGCCCCCTAAACTTTAGTCGTTTGTGCGTGTTCCGGCCATATTTTTGCCGGAACAGTAAGGCACGTGAACAACACATGTTAAAGTTTAAGGGCATTTTTGTCCAAAAAAATATTCGCCGAACTTTCAAACCCCCCAAACTATACTCTTTTTTGACTTTCCCCCCTGAACTATCAAGTGTGCGATTTGCCCCCTGAACTATGGTATGATTAGGAGGACTGCCCCTTGAACTATTTTCTGAGTTTTTGGACTGCCCCCTGAATTTTTTTGAGTTTTTAGGATTGCACGCCTGAGCTATAATATGGTCCTTGAGATGCATTTTGCTGAATTGAAATGGTATTAAAAACATCCAAAAATTAACATCAAAACACCAAAAAAATATTCATAATGATCATTTACAACCCCATCATCACCACAATAATGTATCTGAAGGCCTTAACAAAGTTACACAACATTTTAAAACTAAAGAGATCTCAATTCTTCGTAAAAAAATAAGAAAGGGCATAACATGGTAGTTATCCCGCACAAAATAGTGGTCACAACCACTTCATCGGGCCAATGAGTCGACAGGCATCTCGTAACCATATCTATGACGAAACTCAGCAGCTTCATTCCTGGCTTGCTGAACCAAAGCCCTTGCATCAGCTGGAAGCCAGTAAAGAAATAAAACAAATCAAGTCCCCGTAACAAAAAAGGTCAATAAAGGCATCAACTGAAAGCTCAACTGCAATCTCAGCATGCACTTGGTAATGTAATTGTTTCAAATTGTGATCCTAAACTTCCAACGGAATCAACTAAAAGCTCAACTGCAATCTTCTGTTGAGAATCAAAAATAATCAAAATTTCATCAACTAACCTTGCATCAACAAGATCACGCATGCATCTCATAACACCATTGTTATGAAGATTAATCAGCAACATTTAAAGTAGGTGGTCGATTTAGAGTATGGAAAATGAAATCTCATTAAACTAACATACTGAGTAAACGCAGCTTTGATTAGAACACAATAAAGTGCCCATTAATTACAGAATTCAAAAAAAGGGGGATTAATCCAGTTTGTTTATATTGAACAACACATGAACGGATTCACTTATTTTCCAATCACCATGAGGCTAAATTTTGGTATTAACAGACTCATTTTGGTATCTACAGAGCATAAGAGTGGACACTCATTTTTCAAAATTCGATATCAATATTAGATTCGTAACAATTCCAATTCTTCCTGCAATCACAAAATGCAAAAATGAACGAACCTGAGATCCGAACAAGCGGAGGTATGGATTTGAGAGTAACTGATAATCTGCAGAGATCATCTAACATTCGGCATCTCCGATACGCAAACGAAATTAACTGCACACAGTTACAAATAACAAACAATAAAAAACTCGTATCAATAAAACAAATAATAAATTCGATCATCATCATCGTCACTCACGAATCAACCTCTGCACTTTCCCGGAACCAAGTGGAGAGTCGATTCCTTCTGAATGTTGTAATCGGCAAAGGTGCGGCCATCCTCGAGCTGTTTTCCGGCGAGAATCAAACGATGCTGGTCGGGGGATACCTTGCTTGTCCTGAATCTTCTCCTTCACATTGTCGATCGTGTCGGAGGATTCAACCTCAAGGGTGACCGTCTTACCCGTTAGGGATTTCACGAAGATCTGCATCTTTTCTTTTCTCTCTCGTGGCTGCAAGGAGAAGAAGAAGCACAATGACGGGTTTAATAGTTTTTAGGTTTCTTTTTTATTAGTTTTTAATTATTTTAAGTGACGAGTCTATTTTACCCCTTACGGGTCACGTGAGACATGCACGTGAGGGAATATTCTAAGAATATTCTGGTAAAATGTGACCGGAACACGCACTAAAACCAACACGCACAAACGACTAAAGTTTAGGGGGCATTGATGCTAAAATAAAAGTTCTGACCTCGTACGGTAAAAGGTACCATAGTTTGGGGGGTTTGATAGAATTATCCCTATCGAAATACATCACCGATGTTACTTTCGATATCTCATTCGATATCGTGACTACAACACACGCCTGTGACACGTCACACCACCTCATCACCGATCTCACATCGGGGGTCATCCCCGACATCACATCGAAGGCGATCACCGACGTCCGTTCGATCTATTTACCGATATTCCTCTCCCATCCAAGCATCGAAGCGTTGGTCCGAGGTGTTCTGGACCAAGCCTACACGAGACACGTAGTGTAGGTCTGATTTGAGATAGGCTCGGTGTATTGCCAGACTACTCATTTGTAATCGACACCTGCATATATATATAAAACGACCTATCGCCAAATCAGCATTAACTTGTCCTTTTCAAAGAAATATAATTAAATTGTTGAATCGCATCCTGTTTTGAGTCTTTATTTGATGAATATGTTGTGCCAGGTTCATAAAGCTGAAATACTACTAGTTTCTAGTGATTCTGTATGATCGTTCCAAGTTTCTACAACGAATTCTCCAAAAGTAACAAAACACAAAAACATTTTGCGCATTCACTACACCCAACATTTTTTTTACGCTGCAAAAACATATTGAAAAAGACTTCGGAACATTGCCAAAATTTCATACGTTTTAGCGGATTGAGAGATACACCAGAACTTTGACCCGTGAGTTCAATGAGGGAATCCCCGTGCATTCACTCACTAGTGTGCTTGTGTAGCCAAGTTTCTTTTTTCCAGGACGCCAAGCCTTCAGAGATAACAGAGTGATCCTTGATGGACATTACAATTAGGGGTAAAATCCACTATGCACCCTTGAAAGTTAAAATTTTTCGATTTTGCACCCCTGAAACCTATTTAATCAAGTCAACACTCTCCAATTTCGGTCTATTGTCACTTTGCACCCCTTTTCCATTTTCAGACATTGACCAACGTTGTCTTAGGGTTAAGAGCGTCATTTTACTGTTCACTCCCTCCAAATAATATATTTACAACCCGGGTAAAATTCAACTGCATTATGCTCGCCATTTTCGCCCTAATTTCAGAAACTCACCCCCAAATCGCATGCCCTAATCTTCAAATTCGAGAAATTCTTGTTCGATTCACCTAATGTCAAGAGCATCTAGCTCGTCTGAGAGTGTGTGGCACTTCGGACAACGAATTCCAGTTGTAAAGTGTCACTGTGGCACGAGTTTGGAGCTGACAACGTATTGGAAGAACGATAATCCTGGTCAAAGATATTATCGATGCCCAAATTATAAGGTTAGTATATTGTATTGTGTATGGGTCAAAATTTTATCGGGTTGCACCTCTGATGATTGAACTTTTTTTGCAAATGTGAGTTGATTTTGATTTTATAAGTGCTTATATGATTTTGAATGTGTTTGGTTTGTTTATAATTCGCAGAATGCAGGGGATTGTGGGTACTTCGAATGGTTTGATTCTGAAATGTGTGAACGAGCCAAAAGAATTATCCCTGGATTATTGAACAAACTTAATTTGTGTGAAAAAGAACAAAGAAAGAAAGAAGAATTGGTGGTGAAGTATTAGGAGAACCTGGAAAAAATGAAAGCTGAAATTCAAGCATATAAGGTTCAAGCCAGTTATGCAAAGACTGATGACAAACTGGCAAAGTTGGAGGTTGAAAGGGAAATGCTAGAAATGGAATTGGGGGAAATGAATGAATTTCGACTGATATTTACATATTTGGAGGGAGTGAACAGTAAAATGACGCTCTTAACCCTAAGACAACGTTGGTCAATGTCTGAAAACGGAAAAGGGGTGCAAAGTGACAATAGACCGAAATTGGAGAGTGTTGACTTGATTAAATAGGTTTCAGGGGTGCAAAATCGAAAAATTTTAACTTTCAAGGGTGCATAGTGGATTTTACCCTTGCAATTAGTATATACATTTGAATGATCATTTGATTTCCTGTATTCATTTATATAACTTGTGTATAGTCAAGTGAAATTCAATGAGTAACTTCCATAAACAGCAGTGAATGTATTTATGTAATACTTTTCTGAGCTAAACATTAGTGATCATTCAGTACAGTGACAAGTATGGGCTTTGCATATCGTATATCCAAAACATATATAGGCAGCACTTGCTTTCTACTGATACAAAATTTATTGCATTATTAAAAATGATTAATTACTTATTAATAGTCCACTTTTGTGCTGTTAGCTATTGCAAAATTAAGGTGCTGAAGTTGCTGCTTTTGATAAATTATTCTGGAACAAACTTGACTTGCAAGCCTGTGGTATATTAGATCCTCTGTAAGCTTTGCAAATGTATGTTACAAAATTCTGATAATCCTGTCACCAAAGAGTAAAAAAAAATAGTGAATAAAATCATAACCCTGTGTGTGTGTGTTAGAAATATGGATATTGGTGGAGTAGGAACTTACATCTTGGAGTGGTAAGTCGTTGACGACTACCCATGGTACAAATTTGTGTCGAGGATTCAGTTTACCAGTTTCATCAGCATATCCTTTCTCAATCTGCACCCATCAAGTTACCAATTAAATACAAGTGGTAAAAATCGTTTATGCCACTTTAATTGTGTGTCGCTTCGCTTCGTGTACTTTTTAGTTATTACGACGACGCTTGTATTGGATCTTAATACACAAGAGGTTGAGTGGTTATTTGGCGTACAGAGTGGTCCGTTGTGGTCTCAGATTGAGAGTTAAACGTTAAAGTAGAAGCGCCACGTGAGAGTACTTACCCGATACCCAGACCCGTTGTTGTAACAATCATCAATCGGTCTCCGATCGAAGCCTGTGTTGGCATAACAAGATTGCCACTCTGTGTGCCTGTTCATCAAATGCAACTTTTCTATGCAGTATACAAACTTGAAATGTGTCTCCTGCAAATTTCACAAAACAAATTTAGGGTGTAAATTAAACTTGTGAAAATAAAACATAAAAGTATTTTTAGATTCATTGCAACAATTATTTTAATGACTACTGAGAGTCTCATGTCGAAAAGTTTTTTTATTTTTAATATTTTACACGCAAAAGTTTAGTCTATGCTTACCACGTTAGGCCATACATTTATGGCGCAAGCTTCTGTAACATCAAGCTGACACTCATCTACACCATGCTGCACTTCAAAATAATTGTTCTTATTAGAGATATATGATCACTCATGGAACTATATGGAAAGATGAGTCACTGCTCCAATCTCTCATTCACGTTACTTAATCATCTCCTCAATTATCTTCAAGGCTCACAATGGAAAACTGTTAATTCAACACCCAAAGTCATCCAGATTCATTAATCTCCTATATAGATTATTCTGTTACCATACTTAGTATTTTTGACATGTATATGTAGTTGTTCAGAGTAGGAAATAATATGATCATTCATTTCTTTAGTTCTGAATGTTACTACTCAATTCTCGCAAAATAAAAATAAAAAAATGTCTTTAAAATTTGAAATAAATAAGATGACTGATTCTTTAATATAACATCAGAGCTTGAGTCGAATAACAAGCCTCTCGTTCGAATTTCATTGTCACTCATTTTATAAATAAAAAAATCGTGTGAAAAGTAATAAAACAAGATCAACAATTAAAGCTTTTAGATGAGACGACAATTTAATAGTTTCACTTCAATTCACCACGTACAACGCCAAACAACGAAACTATTGTGAGGAGATAAAAAGATGAAAATCAACCTGACAAATCCAAGTATTGTTGGTTGAAATCTGAGTATTACCCCATGGCACAAGCCTGAGATCCACAATGTTGATTAGATCTGTCTGAAAAAGCTTCACAAGGTGATTCACTATGAAGTTTGCACAGTACGGACAGAGTGATTCATAGTACAAGGTTAGCTTAACCTTGTCAGAAGAATCAACAGCACTTGCAATAAAATTCACACACGTTATCACTAAAAGACATGTGAGAATTAAACCCGAAAATTGTCTTTTAGAAGCCATTTTTCTTCGTAGAGAAAGAAGAGAGGAAATTTGTGAGACCATATCTTTACATATACATGTGTGATATATATGTGTGGGGCTTACCAGGCTGTGAGAGACTAGGCACTACCAGCCAAGATAAAATTCTGTTACATATACATATACTCTTTCATTATGATGAGAGACATTTAATATTGGGGTGTGGCATCAAATAAATTTGAGCTGACCCCTTTAATGTTTTTTCATGATCCGTTGCTTGTTTACATTAAGCACAGCTTTATGACTTTTTTTACTTTTTCAGATTTGCCAACTAACTCGGATGATTGAATTCCTGTATCCAGAATTTAATATAGTTGTTGAAAGATTTCCTCTTACTTTTTGTTCTTTTCACTTTTTTTTTTTTGAACAGAAGTACAAACTTTTCAGAGGCAAGATCATGTTAGTTTTTAATTTTTATCAGATATATTTAAGAACGTTTGAACTTTAAATCATTGTAGGCCAGGCCATTTTAACGAGGCCCCAATGAGTTCAGGCTTGTGCAGAAGCAGGCCCAGAATGGACCTCAAAAATCTATATTTGAATCCAAATTAGGAGAGAACTTAAGAGTAAATGGCAACAAATTATATACTGCTATTTTTAATTGACAATAATATACAAACCCATGAAAAAAATTACTCCTTGATGTTAAATTCTTGGCACACGACCGTTGTCGTTCTCTCAAACTGTCACGTTTCAACTTTCATGTCGCCACTTGACCTCAAAAGACTAGCACATGGACTATGATATTAAGGTGACGTGGTGTTTTACATGTTAATTGCGCGTGTCTTGGGCTACCTATTGTCATACAATGGCATCACAGTCATGTAGTCCTAGTAAGTCAGACGGTCATATGTTCTAGGTCCATCAATTGAGCAATCCGACAAGCACCTACTTCATGCATGCAAGGCTCGCCAGACTATTATCGGCCCCAATATATTGGGCTTGTGTATTCTTCATGTGGCATGCTTAAAACTTGTCAAACTCATTTATGATATATGAAACTCCCAATGCTCTATATGCGCCTTCTCTTTTTAACACATGTTGTCTAGTTCATTACGATTTAAGTGTTATATACTCTTAATAGAAGACTAACCAACAAAACGATGTATCTTGTTTGAGCGTGTATTATTCTATGAATAGTCGATAATTACATCGTTCGAGTACTAATTAGGCGATTTGCTTTGCACCCTAATGTTGAGTAGTCAATTATTGATCACTCCTTACTATTATTCTTAATAAGTTAATATACACGTATGCACTTATCGTAAGACTTGATCTTTTACCGCACTTGTTTAATACATAAGAGGTTTAACACTTACTACTCTTAATAAGTTTATGCGGTTGATGTAGAGTTAATTTTGTCAATTCCTCTTGATGCACAAGATTATACGGATATGAGGGTTTGGCACTACGACTCAAATGGTCGTTTTTCTATTAAAAGCACATATCATTCGTCAATTTAATTTACACCGAAAAAATTATGAGATGGGTGTTGTACTAGCGCGACGAGAGATTGGCATTTTATTTGGAAGCTTAAGGTTTCGAAGAAGATTAACGTATTTGTTTGGCATATGTGTTGGAATATCCTTCCAACAAATAAGAATCTGGTTCGACGTCACTTGGTAGATGAAATCGTTTGCGGCGTGTGCGGTTGCGAATGAGGATATTCGACATTGTTTTCAATCTTGCCATGTTACACGGCAGGTTTGGGCACTATCTTTTCTTCCATCTGATTCTCTTATGTGAAACAACGAAGAGAGCGAGTCATGGTTTCGAAAAATAATCAAGGAATATGATCAGTCGACGACGATATTGATTATTATGACGTGTTAGGCTATTTGGTATAATCGCAATTGACGATTGGCAAGAGGAACTGTTTTCGATCTAGCGAGTATTGTTTGTTTTGTGGCAGAATTTTTTGAGGCATGGATGAATGGGGGGTGATGCAATGAGCGACTCGTGAAGGCGGGGATCATGAGAGTTCGATTGCGCCACCAGACAATGTGGTCAAGATCAATTTCGACGGCGCATTGTTTCATGAGGATAGATCTTCAGGAATCGTTGTTATATCTCGAGATTCTAAAGGGGTGGTGCTTCTTTGGGTTCCGCAAAGAGTTGAGGGATTGATGAACGCGGCTAATATCGAGGCGTGGGCCTGGAGACTCGCGGTTAATTTGGTTGTTCGAATTGTGTGGGCTCGCATGCTTTTTGAGGGGGATTGTTTGATGGTAATTCACGATATCCTTTGTCTAGATTTTTGTGAGGCAGATTACGCGAATGTTATTCATGATATACGTTGGATTATTGACAATGACTCATACTATTGCTAGAGCGGCGGTGGAGAACTTATCTTGGTTTCGCGAGGACATTCTTAGCCTCTAGTTGTTTCTGTTTTGCTTATTTTTGTCTTGTTTTTTGTGCGTGAGTTCGTTTTGATTATGCCAAGACTACTTTTTTTCTAGCTTGGCTCTCTCTGTAACGAATTTTTTCTTCCAACTTCTTGGACGAGGTTGTGAGTTATATGAAGCAGTTTTATTTTTTTAAAAAAAAGTTAATATACACTCATAAGCTTATTGTACCTGGATTTTTTTACCGTACCCGTTTAATACTTAAGAGGTTCACTCCTTACTATTCTTAATAAGTTAATATATATTAATACATGTATGTGCTTTGTTAACCCCTCGTAGTCCCGCCCTCGGGCCACGATGGTGCCAAAACCATGCTATCCCCTTTGGAGTATCTAATATAATACTCCAGAAGATTGGCATGAACATCATGATACCCCTCCAAGAAACCCATATCTTAGACGATTCGATGATACTTAGAGGACACTGTGATGCTTCATAAGTCTTAGAGCATCACGGTGAAGTTTACATGGTACAGAGAGTTTGCGGGTGATAATACGGATCTTGGATGATCCTACGATATCCTACAAGCTACGCATCAGGATACTACGAGCACAAACCTGCTCCCCGAGGGTATGTCCCCCGTACCAATGATATCACGATGATTGATGTAGCGCGCGGAAGCCATAAGGGAAGATGAAATAACACAATAAATCAAAAGCTCGTTGATTCCGCAGAATACCAAGAAATTGACAAAAACTGAGAAAACTCTCAAGTTCAGTTTTTTTTATTCAATCAACAACTAACTACAATGACTCAAAGACGACTAACTTATAAAGTGAAAACCCTAATTAAGAAAAATGCCAAAATTACAAAAGACTCTTAAAATAACTAAATAAAACATAAAAATCCCGCTGTAAATAATAAACTGCAGTTTTGACCCTCTAAACCTTCGAATTTGCCTAAAATAACGTGGGCGTAAAGACTTTAGTCTTTACGTTTTGTTCAGGAGGCCGTTTCCACTTGGAAAAGTGATATCTTTTGTCAACAACGGGCTCCGTTGACTTTCTGGTCAAAACTCGACTTGCTTGAACCTCCGGTTGATTATTTTCGATCAAGAGATACCCATATTTCTGATCTCCATCATTCTCCCCTCGTTGAAAAAGATTCGACCTCGAATCTGAATCGTGTTTAGTAACTTTATCACCACAATGCAAAATAAAATTTGGAACTTGAAAAAACTCAAAACCCCGTGAGTGAACATCTTTAATTGTGGCAACAACAATATGTTTATTCTCTTCGTCGACCACTATCACACCTAAATTCTTCTTTTCCTCTTCAACATCTTCAAGCATATCAGTTTTTTTATCAACCTCGTACCTTCCCGACATCTCCATCTCTTTCACTGGGTGCGCCACCGGGATCTCCTCATCCAAACCCTCCATGAAAGCTTTTAACCGAGACATCTCAAACTCATCAACAATACCGTCACCATCGCTATCATAAACAACATCATGTGAAGATTCACAATCCTCTTCATAATCACCATGTAAATTTAGAATATCACCTTGAAACTCTAATTTCCAATGTTTTTCCTCTAGATCATCTTGTCTCCGGTGAATAGGCGGAATCAATGGTTGTTCTAGTGGTACAAACGGATTCTCCATGAAATCCGCAAACAATGGAACTCCAGGTGTTGGTGTGGGTTCAGGCTGTCGAGCAACCATCACCGTCATTTGTTGCGTCAACAAGTGAACTTGTTGACGTAACTTTGTGTATTCATAACATCTTTCTTCTTCTACCGGAACATCATGGACTTCAGGGTTTCTCCTTGCCGCCATGGTGAAGGAACGAACCTGTCTCTGATGCCAACTGATGTAGCGCGCGGAAGCCATAAGGGAAGATGAAATAACACAATAAATCAAAAGCTCGTTGATTCCGCAGAATACCGAGAAATTGACAAAAACTGAGAAAACTCTCAAGTTCAATTTTTTTATTCAATCAACAACTGCTACAATGACTCAAAGACGACTAACTTATAAAGTGAAAACCCTAATTAAGAAAATGCCAAAATTACAAAAGACTCTTAAAATAACTAAATAAAACATAAAAATCCCGCTAGAAATAATAAACTGCAGATTTGACCCTCTAAACCTTCGAATTTGCCTAAAATCACGTGGGCGTAAAGACTTTAGTCTTTACGTTTTGTTCAGGAGGCCGTTTCCACTTGGAAAAGTGATATCTTTTGTCAACAACGGGCTCCGTTGACTTTCTGGTCAAAACTCGACTCGCTTGAACCTCCGGTTGATTATTTTCGATCAAGAGATACCCATATTTCTGAGCTCCATCAATGACTCACATGGCAAATGGACTTAAATAACCCCCACGATGCTAAAGGTATCACCCATGTATGAAGGCTATCAGATACGGTGAGTTACATAAGACCACGTGGTTAAATGCCATACGAGGACGCACGCTCACAAGGAAGAGACCGACTACCAGAAGAATAATCGTTCTACTCAGCCAATAGTTGCATGAATAACTACCTGCCTGCCAATGTCTTTTACCGGCACAATGACGCATGTTTCCAAAATATTCCCTATAAAATAGGGAGTTCTTCCCATAGATGGGGAACACGTTGAATAAACTGATTAACTTACTTTCCTTTTTCCTCCCTTCCGTCGTATACTTCATTCAGTTTTTATATTTTCGAAATCCAGGTAGGGCATTTCGAATAAAAAATAAACGTTAGTAACTCAAATATCTGAGTGATACAAAATAAGTGTTAAGACGCTTGTTATAAAATTCGATCTTTTATTATACGTAAGACGTGAAATTTATTTGAAATTGCCTTTATATAAAGTGTTTATAAGAACACCGACATATAAACTTATTGTTAGGTATGAATAGAAATACAATCCTGAATATTTTTACAATATTATAAAAATAAATAAAAATGAAATACCTATAACATTAAGATTGATAAATTATTTGTTAATTTACAAATTTTATAAGATGACATTTGTTCATAAAAACCAGAAAAGAGGTTATTTGCCAATTAAAAAAGAACACAAGGCCGTTTCCGCAATTTACACATAATACTTAAGCTTGCACACACACAGCAGGCCTACTCTCTCTCTCATCTTGTTCAACAATGGCGTCAACAAATTTCAACCCCTTCAACGACAACTGGTTCCGCCACCCACCCAAACTTCAACTCCCACCACTCCACCTCCTCCCCTCCCTCCTCTTCAAACCACACTCCAAAACCCCCAATTTCGCCAAAATCACCAACCCCTTCGCCAAAAAACCGGTCCAACCGGCCGAACCGGAGCAACCGGGAAAATACCGGAAGATGCTGGACGAGTTCTACTGGGAGTGCGAGAATCTGCCGGACTACCGGCACGCCCCCGAGGTGGAGCGGCTGTTGCAGGAGGATCCGGTGTTTGACAAAAAGGAGAATCCGAGCCCGGAGGAGGTGGAGGAGAATCAGAGGTGGTGGAGGGAGTTTCGGGAGAGTCCCGTCGTGAAGTTCGTGGCGCGGGCGGAGGAGATTGCGGATAAGTTGAATGAGATGGAGCTGGAGGAGAATGCCGCCCCGTATAAGGGGGAGGATAAGAAGCTGTGGCAGGTATAATTTTAGTTGAGTTGGAATAGTGTGTGTGTGTGGAGATGAAATGACGGAGGTGGTGATTTTCGAGCTTTGAGTTTTGAGTATTGGGATGATGTCGTGAAGCTCGTGCGTTTTACGCTGTTTTGTTGGTCGTTTGATAGCTAAGAGAGTTGTAGTGTGGCAATTGCATACGATTACGTAGTCGTTTGGTAACATAGTTTAGTTCTTAATTGCCTTATAAGGGTGAAGATAGGAAGCCGTGGCAGGTGAGCTTTGGGTGGTTTATTTGTTGAATTGGAGAGTTCCAGAATTTGGTTAGTTTTGGGTGAGTTTGGAAATGAAATGATGGAGGTGATATTGGAGCTTTGAGTTTTGACGTCTTGGGATAATGTCGTGGAGCTCGTGCGTTTTACGCTGTCTTTGTAGATAGTTGTTTGATAGCAAAGAGAGGATTAGGATAGCTAGAAATTGTAGTTTGACATTTGCATTTGATTGATTACATAGTCGTTTGTTTCTTAATACGGTCTCTTTTGCCTTATAGCTTTTAACCCTTCCAGGAGGTGTCAAATGCATTGCTCTGACTAGATAGATACCTTCTAATGAGTTTATTTCTTCCTCCGTGCTCTTTTGCTTTATAGAGAATCCACTATAGAGAAGTGGATTATATTTCCTATGTACAACTGGCTCAATCCAATAGGCTTACGAAATGGATTAATAGTGTGTTACTCTGATTAGATAGTGCCTAAATAAGGGTGTATTCGGTGATACGAAACGAAACTCCCCTCTGCGTACTAGTTGACGTTTTTGATTAATGGGCTTTCAGTTGTCCGGCGGGATTTAGAAGTAGTGCCGTTATCAGTAATGTGATTTCAGTTATAATTTTCATGGTTTTGGAATTCTTCAGCGATTCTTGAATATTTGGTGTTCGATAATTATGTATTTATGTATTGCTAAAAGTGTAATATTTGATGAAAATGGTACTTTGTTTGATATTATTTTAAGCGCGTAGGACTTTTAGTTTGTCTTAGGTGGGAATAACTTTTGAGTTTGTTGTAATTTCGTGATTATGCTTGTGAAGGCAGTGCCAAATGTGCGTGGGCTGGATGGAAGGCCAATGCCGAGGAAAGCAATAAAAACTAAAGAAGAATCAGATGATAAGTTTTGGGATTTCGCCAGACAGTTCTTTTTTGGGCTCTGGGGGTTCCGGCAGCGGCCTTATCCTCCTGGGAGGCCTATTGACGTTGCACAGGCCATAGGATATAAGAAACTTGAGCAGCGGTATTACGACTGTAAGTTCTCCTCATTTTTAATCGATTCAAGGGTTATGTTGCCATGTTCTCTTAGATTGAACTAGCTAACACGTCTTCTACGGGAATTTATACTTCCATACTTGATAAGAACAATCTGTTTTTACTTACCAATATATCTGATGCTTGGTTTCTGGGAGGTTTTGTACCAAATGGTGTATACTTAGTTTCATTTTTCTTTCTTGTTGAATTGATTCGTGTTATAGTTATCATGAGAAGTGGAGGATGGTACTATAAAGATCGACTTGGTCGCACTCGAGGGCCAGCTGAGCTAATACAACTCAAAACTGCTTGGGGTGCGGGAATAATTGACAAGAACACGTTTATATGGGGCGATGACATGGATGAGTGGGCGCCCATTGGCATGATCTACGGTATGGAGCGTGCGGTTGCTACTTGGGAAGGTCTGCCATTTTATCTTCTCAAATACCTTTTTACCTTATAATTAACTTGCACATTAGATCTCATCTTGTTTTTAATATTACTGGATCATTCATAAAAAATGTTCGATTAGACGGTACATTGAGAATTGGTCTCTAGTTGGAAAATGTCATAAATGCTTAAGGTTTTATTCGGAGAGAAGTCTCACTAGGTTCACACATTTAGTAGATGTCTCGTAAGATATGATGTTAGGAATTCCTTTGCGTGACGCCCTTGCATCAGCATTTTGCACACATTTTGTCTTCTGAATGTATTTTCTTACTGAACTGAAAGAGTACATTTTAGAAATAGAAATCGAAATACAAAGCCCCAAAATGGTTCTTAAGTAATCGGAAACTGGTTTGAGAAGCATACTTGTTCATCAATGAGAAATTATCAAATACACTTATAACCTCACTTTTGTGGCTTACTTTCAGTCAGATTAGGTGCTGCTGCGACAGCTTGTCTTCATAAGCTACAGAAAGGAATACCACCTTGGGTTCCTCTAAAGGGTTTCGAGAATAAAACCTACAAGCAGCTTCAAGAGGAAGCGTACGAGAGCAAAAGGCGTGATTTAGCTGTACTAGCGGCTAATGATGGTATTTGGCCTGGTGTCAGAACTCCCAGTCATGCACTATTTCTTTGGGCTGGTGGCTCTGAGCTTACGTCTATTCTGGAAGAGGACCACATGCCCAACAAATACATTCCAAAAGAAATTAGGTATAATCCTTGACATTTTTGTTGAATTTCATGCCTCTAACTGTCATATATATATGTATATATATATATATATATATATATATTCGACACCTTTTGTATTTTAGGATGATTACATTTTGCACCCTTCGAGGTTTGATTGAAAGATCGTTAACAATAGACTCTGCTGATATATGAATATTACAAAGACAACCTTGAAGCTCTAAATTTTAATGCCTTGAGATTGGGTCTAAGTATAGATATCCCTCATATGGTTGTGCTTCCTTCAAGATTTCAAAATTGTAAAATTTAGTGGGCGTTTCTCTTTAGTTTTATAACTTCACAGGTGTGTTTGTTATTATTAAACTCCACTGAGTTCCAATTTTTAATGCTCTTTTAACTGTGTTTCTGTAGTATTCGAATAATAGTAGATGTTAAGTTTTTGTAGTAGTGTAGTTTGACCAAACCTCAAGAGTTGTTACTATAATTATCCATTGTATTTGCTCACTCTTTGACATATAAAGAACTTCATTCTTGTGAGCCAGGCAAGAACTGGCTAAAATTATTCCCGAGCTGAGGCCGTGGGAGGTGCTCAGCGTTGAACAAGCGATGGATCAGATAACTTACGGTGGTGAGTGGTACCGCGAGCCTCTTGGTTCATACACAACCGGCCCTCCATACATTGCCGATTGGAACAGAGATGTCGTGGTACGTATGGTGACTTACATTCGATCCTCAATACATTTCGGGTCGACATCAAACACAAAATTAACGTTTTTCTCTTTGCAGGAGCTTTTCGAGATTTTCCACACCCTCGGCCTTCAAGCGTACCAGAGACTGGCAACTGTTCTACCGGGATTCCCCACGATCATGGAGAAAGTTCAAAAGGACGCGGCTGTAAGACTTGCCCAGCGAAAGGCAAAAAGAGCTGCAATGAAAAGGGCGAAAGATGAGGCGTTAATTGGCCGTCCTCCAAGAGATTTTTAGAAACCACATATCTTGATAATGAAATAGGACTAAAATTACTATGTACTTATGATACTTTTGGCCTCAAAATTCTGAAAAAATTGGGTCATGGTGGATTGTTTAGTTGGCTCATAGGAGGATTACACAGGTTTTGAGAACAGGGAGGTTTTTGCCTGAATTGGTAGGTATTACTATTTTTGTTGTATGTCGATGATATTCTTACATTGTGCAATTAGAAGGAATGTGGACCTCTATTCCCAAGCAGGCATGCATCCTCCAGTAACTATGCAGCAGAATTATTCAAATTAGAGTGTTATATCTTTAGATGAGACAACTCATTTGTTGCCATGCATCCAAGTAATATAGAAGATCTAGTTCCAGGTTTGAATTGCTACACACACTGATACGGGCTCAGATTCAAAAGGCCCAATTTGTACATGGCCCAAGCGTGTGCATAACAAACCATTTTGGTAGGGGTGGGAGGGCCAGGTCGGGTTCCCGCGACCTGACCCGACCCGATCGGATTTTCCCCGGGGCGGGGAAAATCCGATGGACAATCCGACCCGTTGTTGCAGGAAATCTCTCCCGCAGCAACTCCCGCGGATCGGATCGGGAGCCGCGGTTGGATCCCGATCCGACCCGCGGGTCCCGATAATTCCAGGGAGTAGCAGCCAGGCCGAGCAAGTCACAGCACGAAACACACACATACACACAATCCTCTTAAAAAAATGGAAGAAAAAAAGAGACACAGCTCTGACATCGCCATCGACACCACCAATCAGCCCCGACACCGCCAGTCTGCCGCTCCATCGCGAGTCAGAAATTGGAAGAATAAAAAAAAATGGAAGAAAAAAAGAGAGATTAGCTTATCTGCACAAAAAAATGGAAAAAATGGTGGAGGAGAAGTGTGGACAGAAAGAAGCATCCAATGAGGACCTAAGCTTCTTTTTGTATTGCTTTTATTACATTTCCAGCTGGACGTCTGGACCAAGGAAGTGTTGTTAGTACTGTTATATTTTTTTATGCAGAGTCTAATTATTCTAACATTTACCATGTTGAAAAAAAGGGAAAGAAACAATTACACACTGAGCACTCACAACATGTGGCCCCACTTCCCTCTTCTTCATCTCTTTTGTTGACATTTAACAAACATAAAATAAGAAAGAAAAGAAAGATACATCTTCTGCAAGTACCAACTCCCTCTTCTGCAAGTACCAATTCTCTCTTTTTCTTCTTATTCTTCTTCTCTTCTAAATTTATTTTTGCACCTTCTTATCTGTTATACAAAAATTACAACACAAAACATTACAAGGTAATGATCATAAAGAGAAAGAGATGGACTTGTAATAAATCCGATGGCGTAGAAACGCCGCCCTCAACGCCACCACCCCCTCCGGAGAAGATCTCCGCTGCTCCATCGCCGTTGTTGCGAGATCCCGCCTCCCGCGGGAGTTCCGCACTCCACGGTGCGGATCGGGAGCCGCGGCGAGCTCCCGATCCCGCCGATTCCCGGGGGCCGGATTCCCGATCCCCGCGGAAGTCCGGCCCAACTCACCCCTACATTTTGGGCTGGTGATTATCAATTCTAGCAGATTAGTCCAACAACTTATATTTTATCTATTTCAGTTGTGGGTTTTATTAATAGGTTGATTATGTAAATATTAATGTGTGTTTAATTAAGTAGTGGGGTTAGTGGGCAGTTCTCAACTGATTTCCATCGTCTTATGTATGGAAGTATGTAATTACTTTTATCAAGAAAATATTGAGTGTTCTATTTCTTCTCTAGTTTTTCTTTGGGAGTTGAGTTCCGACTCGAATATGAACAAATAACCTTGCGGTACGCATCAATTGGTGCTTTCATTGAGTTTAATGGCACCGAAACCTACCACACCAACAATGGACGAGATTATCGCAGCAATGACGAAAAAAATTGATTTGACTGCATTGGCTGAAACATTGCAGAATCGCATTGATAAAGCTATTTCGGAGGCGAC
Organism: Linaria vulgaris; assembly: GCA_948329865.1. Lineage (NCBI taxonomy): Eukaryota > Viridiplantae > Streptophyta > Magnoliopsida > Lamiales > Plantaginaceae > Linaria > Linaria vulgaris. The sequence continues at coordinate 33,978,229 of OX415254.1, forward strand.
GAGTAAATTGGAAAACAAAATGGAGGCGTCTCTGGCAGATCTGAAAAATAAGGCAACGCACGCAGAGGAAAATCGTGGCGAATGTTCTAGTGTTACAAATCCAGTTTTTGTTCCTGATGGGCTAAATGAAACAGATCCCAGAATGATTTTGGAAAAATTTGATGGGTCGAAACCTGCAGAGTGGTTATTTCACGCCAAGCAGTTTTTTGATTATTATAATAATGGTATGGAAAGACGCATGAGAATGGTATCATTCTATATGAATGGCCCATCACTAAATTGGTTCATGTGGATGAAGAGCACCAACCAATTGAGCATGTGGGCAGCTTTTGTACGAACTTTGGAACTGCGTTTCGGCCCAACCAATTATGATAATCACCGTTGTGCTTTGTTAAAGTTGAGACAGCGAGGAAGTGTTGACGAATATCAGGCAGAATTCGAGACATTATGTACTAAGGTCACGGGATTGTCTCCAGATATCATTCTTGATTGTTTTATATCAGGGTTGAAGGAAGAGATCCAATCTGATTTGGCTTTGCACAAACCTTTCGATACACATGAAGCAATCGGTCAGGCCAAGTTAATTGAAAAGAAGTTGAAGGATAGCATAAGTAGAACTTATTCTTACTCTCGTGCTACTTACGCACCAGCGTACCCTCAACCTGTTCCAAAGATAGCTACAAATACACCACGACTTTTGCCAGCCCCACCCCAAGCCGCTCTGAGGAGACTTTTTAGACGGCTCACACCAGCAGAAGTGCAAGAGAAAAGGTTAAAGGGGTTGTGTTTTCATTGCGATGAAAAATTCACAGTTGGTCACAAATGTAAAACACCCCAGTTTATGTTGTTAATGCCTGACTCAGAAAACAAATCAGAATGAAAGTTCTCTAGATGCATGTATAGATGAAGGATTGGAACCAGATTTAGATGAGGAATTTTGGAGAAGAGCTGCTGAATGAGCCTAGGGTTTCAGCTAATGCCTTTAAAGAGACCCATGAGGACATGGGCTTTCCTGATGGGGTGGGGAATGATACGGGCTCAGATTCAAAAGGCCCAATTCGTACATGGCCCAAGCGTGTGCATAACAAACCATTTTGGGCTGGTGATTATCAATTCCAGCAGATTAGTCTAGCAACTTATATTTTATCTATTTCAGTTGTGTGTTTTATTAATAGTTTGATTATGTAAATATTAATGTGTGTTTAATTAAGTAGTGGGGTTAGTGGGCAGTTCTCAACTGATTCCCATCGTCTTATTAAGTTCTGTATGGCAATATGTAATTACTTTTATCAAAAAAATATTGAGAGTGTTCTATTTCTTCTTCTCTAGTTTTTCTTTGGGAGTTGAGTTCCGACTCGAACAGGAACAAATAACCTTGCGGTACGCATCACACACACACACACACACACACACACACACACACATATATATATATATATCATGTGCTGTAACTAACAAGCTTGAGCTTTTAGAAAGAGACGACCCTCGAAAAATGGTAAATTGGTAATACAAATCTTATCTGTTACATGTGAGCCGTACTGTAATATAAATTTCTTGAATTTTGTACTAATTATGCTACTTATAGTAATCAATTTTTGTAGCCAACAATCTCTGAACTAGAGAACTTTAATAATCCATGACTCGTCAAGTTATCGTGATGTTGTCTAGTATAATTTGAAAAATAAGAGCACCTTTTATCACGCACATCAATTACACAATTTTACACTTTTATCAAAAATATTTCGATGTTATTATCATAGTAATATTCTAATATGCCACAAGGAATTAGAGGAGTATAATATGTGAAGAAGTACGGACCGAACGAATTACGTCTATCCGATTTGTTTCTATAATATGTGAAGAAGTACGGAAACCTGGTCCAAATTGACCAAAATTAGGCCGAAACCACGACCCTGTGATCGACTGAGACATACCGATCTTCTTTCTAGTATATATATATATATATATATAGTAATCATTAAAACTTAAATAAACAAAAGGAAAAGTGATTATAGATGAACATAATCCGGTCCCGTTTCGGTTCTAAAAAGATTGCTATTAAACGACTTCTTAATAAATGAATAAACTTTACAAATTAAAAAATAGCATTTTTTATAACTTATTAAGAAATTCATTAAACTTTACTAAATAAATAATTAAAAAACAAGTATATAAAATCTGAAAGCCGTAAGCATGATGGGTATTAAAAAAGCCCAAAAGGCATATAAATTGGGCTTGGGCCAACAACCCTATAAACGAAACATCTATAAAGCACGTGATTAGGGTTTATATCAGTCGTCTCTGTGTTTCAGTTCAGGAACGAGCTAACGAAGGTGGGATCGATAAACTGACAAGGAGGCCACTGTTCGGTCCTCAAATCTACCAGCAAACATGGTGAGTTAGTACAAACAAATTTAGCCTCTCACACATATTTACGCGTTTGTTCAATAATGATTTTACGCGATTCGAGTTGGTGTATAATTTTTTTTGTTGTTCATTTTGAGCTTGAGGTTGATGAATCTGTTGATGCGATACGTTAATTGCAATAGATTGTTTAGCATATAGGCTTGTATGTTGACGGTAGAGTTTTAACAGTTAAACACGAACGTTAATTCATTTTGTGATGTTAATGCGGATCATGATGATGACTTTGTTGTGTGTATTTTGTGTTGGAGAGTAGTGGCGTTTTTATTGGTTTTTGTTCATTGCAATTATTGTGTACCACTGTTGGCTAGCTATTTTCATTTTTGTGTGTTTAAAAAATGTCATTTTGTAGTGGAATGAATCTAGTTTGAAGTGTTAGTTTTCTCTGCCGTTGATGGATTTGATGATATGTTTAGACGAATCCAGGAGATTTGTTTTGCGGTTATGATGTTGTCTTGTATGTATAACGGTTGAGATGTGTTATTTTTCTTGTTATTGAAGATGCTTGTTTAATTGATTGTAGGCGAGAGGTTTGAAGAAACATTTGAAGAGGCTCAATGCCCCCAAGCATTGGATGCTCGACAAACTTGGTGGTGCTTTTGTAAGTTTTTTGTCTTTGTATTTCTCTCTCTTTTTTTTTTTTTTTTACTTTGTATCGATGCAATGTTTGTCGTAATGGTGTTTGTGATAATTATTATAATTCATTTGTGTAGGCCCCAAAACCCTCGTCTGGACCACACAAGTCCAGGGAATGCTTGCCATTGATCATTATTCTCCGAAATAGGCTGCATTATGCTCTTGACTACCGTGAGACCCAATCAATTTTGATGCAACGTCATATCCAAGTTGACGGGAAGGTCAGGACTGATAAGACTTACCCTGCAGGTTTCATGGGTATGTATTCATTCCTCTCTTGGTTTTTATTACATGATTTTCTTATTAAGATACGCACACTGGTGTTTTGTTTAGATTCAAGTGTCATTCTGACCTATGAGATTGCTATGCTAAGCTATTCAATATTGTTGAAGTGTGTTTTACTTTGCTTAAAATCTAATTATTAATCTACCTCTCTCCACATTTGTAGATGTTGTCTCTATTCCCAAAACCAACGAGAATTTCCGTCTGCTGTATGACACCAAGGGTAGATTCCGTCTGCATTCAGTGAGAGATGAGGAATCCAAGGTCTTGCCCTTTTACACTTTTTTATGGTTTGAATTTTTCTTCGTTAGGCTACTGGTTCATCTTTGTGAAATCAATGTTTTTCTAGTTCAGGGATTCAAATTGTAGTGATTATTATATTAATCTATATAGATATAATTTGCATTTACTCAGCGATTCTGCAATCTATTTTGTATAATTTTTTAACACGTTCTTCATTCATTGCCTCACAGTTCAAGCTGTGCAAGGTGCGTCAAGTGCAGTTTGGAAAGAAGGGTATCCCATACATTAATACTTATGATGGAAGGACTATCCGTTACCCCGACCCATTGATCAAGGCTAACGACACCATCAAACTCAACTTGGAGGAAAACAAGATTGTTGACTTCATCAAGTTTGACGTTGGCAATGTCGTGATGGTGACTGGTGGTAGGAACAGGGGTCGTGTTGGTGTGATCAAGAACCGTGAAAAGCATAAGGGAAGCTTCGAGACTATCCACATTCAGGATTCTACTGGCCACGAGTTTGCTACTCGATTGGGCAATGTCTTCACAATTGGAAAGGGTACAAAGCCGTGGGTGTCTCTACCAAAGGGCAAGGGTATCAAATTGTCTGTCATTGAGGAGGCAAGGAAGAGGCTTGCTGCCCAAACTGCCGCCACAGCTTAGACATTTGATTGAGTTTCTTCTAAATGTTTTGAGTATTTTCCAACTTTATCAGCTGTTTAAGCTGGTAGAGATTGCTGTTATAGGATATTGTTCTTTAGTTATTTGCGTTGAACCCCCATGAAATTTTGACTTTAATCTTATTTTGTTACGTTTAAGAAAGTTATATATCTTGGATAATTATGTTTTGAGTAACTGGTGAGTTATGACCGGTTTTGCATTGTAGTTAGTCATTTCATGACATGATGCGATCAAGGTGCTTCATTAGTTACATATTGTGCTGGGACCTTTATTAGTTACATATTGTGCTTTATGTTAGTTTGCATGTTAATCTCTGCATAGTGTTCTACTGTTGTCCAGCAGAGTTATGGACTAAGATTGGAAACTTCCAAGCGTCATGGTAAATGTTGATAATTTATCTCTGGAAGTAATTATTAGTGTATTTAACTAAATAGAGTAAGGTGAGTTCACCTTGTTCATCTATTGCGGAAATGAATTTGATGAACTGTAAGGGTGTAACATGTACCTCTAGATATTAATGTATTTACTTAGTGAAGACTTTAAGGTCCGTCATGACTGAAGACTGATTCTTGTTGGATTTGATCATTAGCTATGTAAGGCTGCTTATGTTAATTGGTTTCTACCATAACGATTTTTGAATTTTTTTTGGCGTGAATGTTCATTTGCACTGAACTCTGCCCACGACTTTAAAAACGGAATATGTCAAGATTAAATGAGCTAAACATAAGCTGAGGACATAAACAAGTGCAGGTGAGATAGTGATGAGTTGGTGAGACAAGGTTATCAGTTAGGTCACTACATTACCAAAATTAGTTAAAGTTGCACATGCTTAGCTTTGTAAGAAGCCACCTTTAGTTAAATCAGGAAAAAGAGGAGTTCACCAAAACTGAACTATTATTTTGTAGTATTCAAATAGTCTAATTCTTTCACAAGTGCAATAGCCACAACTATGTACATATCACATAAGGATTATTCCTTTCAGATTTAACTGCGGTCGCATCTAAAATGTTAAGCTTGTAAAGAAATAATACATTACGTTTCTAACATGCCATGCACACAACGATGATGCAACTTTAACCGCTGGTGACTAGTCACTATTCATGGCTTTAGTTCGTTTTGTCTGAGTTTTGATATAATATTGAATTGCGTCTTTTCTAATAGCTCAATCTTGCTAGTTTTTTGTTCGATTAATTTTTTTTTTTTTGTCAGGGTTCTGATACTATAGTGAACTGTCGTCTCTTCTAAAAGCTCAACTTTGCGAGATTTTTGTATTTTCACCTATCTATACATTGTCCCAAAAGATTTTGGTTGACTAATTAAAATGATTCTATTTTATTATATGAATCGAGAGTACACACAAGCAGAAAGACACTGAAAGAAAAACAAAACAACCGTTTGACCAGGCCCCCACCTTCACTTCCTCAAAGCAGTATAACATAAGATTCTTTTGTTATGTGAATAAATTTGAAAAGAAACATCCAAAGAGACTAATCCTGCACAACATGTCTGTTTCTTCTAAATATTTCTTCTTTCTCTATCACATTCTTAATAAATAATACTTCCATTTTTTAACTGCAATTTATCAGGTTTTATGTTTTCTTGCTAATTATGAGAAAATCTTAATCTTAATCAGATTGGACTGTTCAAATTAATCTTTAATATAACTGTTTGCAAGTGAGCAGATATGCCATATATATGCTTAGAGGATACATGATAGAAAATAAGCTTGTAAAATCCTTAAGCATCCAAAGTTTGATAATTGTTGTTTATTTGCATATCAGCTGCTACTTTTGTTGTTTAGCGCGTAAACTTTAGTGCATACGTGTGAGTCAGCAGTTGAGTGAATGGTAGTATAAATAGGCAAGAGCTCACAAATCATTCTAATGGAGATGGAGAGGAGAAAATTGTGCATAAGATCAATGATAAAGAACTCGTTTCTTCTCCCGACTAAGGAGATGCTTTCTAATGCTATTTCACATTTTAGGCACAATGCAAAAGGTAAATCGTATCGACCTTTTTTTAAGCAGAATTATGTCATCCCTTGTCTACTTTTCTCATTTCTTGAGATTTTGTTGTGTTGCAGAGAGAAGTCGAGGGCTCGTTACATTGTACGAAGACATGGAGGCGTGTGCGGAATATGCAGATATTCAGGTTATGTGGGAAATGTTACAATCATCCTGTGTGCAGAACGGGAAAAACAGAAAGCGTTCTCTGTGTTGGAAATTCTGTTTTCAGTCGATGTAAGGAATCTGCATCAACTTTTGATGTTAATGGATAAAGGTCTCAGTTTTTCTCTGTAAAAAGAAATTCATGAATAAGAATCTATCGTTTCAACGTGTCGATTGGGGACGGAGAAACTAGTTCATTATCGACACTTGCATATAGTTATTCGTCAATCAGGTGCATGGTTGCTTGATTATAGAATGTAGCCTAAGTTTCTTCTTTGTACTTGTAAGGCAATGTTGTTAGAGAATAACTTCCATATCATTGTCTGAAACAGATAGCACGCAAGTATAGTGATATTCGAATTAACTTACAATCTCTTTATCGAATATTACAAAGTCAGCAAACATAGATAATGAAAATTCTCTGCTACAATAGTGTCTTATTTCACCTAGGAAACGACTAGTACCAATGCGCGGTTTAAGAATCTAAGCGCATATGACTATTCCCACTATACTAATCTAGCGCGGGATAGCAGCAGAGGCTTTTAAGCACCTTCGTGAAGAAGTGCTTGATCAAAATGCCAAACTCCTGCAGATGCAAATACAGTTCCGAATTTAGTTAGAAATATTGTGCGTAAAAAGAGCAAAGCGAGAAAAGGAGAAGTGAGTCCACTATGAACAAGGGAAGAGCCCTTCGTACCGTGTCCTTTACCGATCCTTCTCAGTTGAGCAACATATTCTGATATTTTCTTAATGGCTTCAACCTGAAACAATTGAATCACACCGTCAACCATTTTATCAAAAATCGTCTTTTGTCAGGCATAACCAATATAATATACAAAAGTGGAAATGAGCTTGAGCTTTTAGATGAGACGGCTATTTAACATTTAGTGTCAAGTTTACCTGATCCCCCAAGAATTCGCTCTCGACGAAATCTGCAAGCTGAGGATCGCTGTTTTGATCCGCAACCTGTTAAAGTTAAAGAGAAATAAATTAAAAACCTAGACTGAAAGCCTGAAACCTTTTCGATGAGATTGACAACAACGTACGAAGTCTGATAGAATCTTACACTATGAAGTTTCAACAGTTTTTCATTTGTTAACTTCTCCAACGACAATGCCAATTCCATTGCTGAATCAGAAGGTCAAAATCAGTCAGAGCTTAATGACACAAAGCATACTAATATGAAACCACACTATCATAAAATCAATAAGAAACTTACCATAGAGTGCATCACCTTTCTCTGCATGATCGAATTCCGTAGGTGGCATATCTAAGCGGTGTAAATTCACTCTCCCTCCTCTCTTGTTCTATTTTGTTCAACAGAATTGTAAAATTTACATATCAAGAGCATAGTAATCAGAAAAACAATGATCTTTTTAACAAAATGTTATGCATTTTTTCCATTAATGCTAATCCTGTTGGTTAGTAAGTTAATTACCTGATACTCCATTAGTTTCTCTGCATGTTCTCTTTCTTCTAGACTTGCCTCCTTAAAGAATCTGGTATACACCATAACACAAAAAATATTTAATTATGCAATGGAAATAAAATAGTAAAGATAACAGCAGAATTGGAATTAATATTACTCACTTTGCAAGGCCTTTAAGAGCAACATTATCCCTGTCAAAGTATGCAAACAGGGCATGGTACACATATGACACAGAATACTCCACACTGTTACAAAAAGGGAAGACAAATTAGTTAAAAATGTTGATATGAATATATTGATGAAAAACAGAAGCACAAAAGAGGTATTAGTAACCATACACGAATACACATTTAGGTGAGACGACAGTTCAACATGGTAGTAGAACTATATGAAGGTCCAAATCCCAACTTTAGCTTTCATATGATATGACAATTTAGCATGTTAAAGCCATGTGCCGGATGTAACAATATATACATAAATAAATAATATACAATTCTCATGCCTAGTCTGTTCGTACGTTTAACCTTTTAGATGATACGACAATTCAATTAATGGTTATAGAGGTATATATAGATGATACGACAATTCAATTAATGGTTAGAAGGCTATATCAAGAAGAGGTATATGTCCAAATTCCAACTTTAGCTTTCATATGATACGACAATTTAATATGTTAGTGCCACGTGCAAGACTAAACAATATATAAATAAACATAAATAATGCCTAATCCATGTACATGTTTAAGCTTTTAGACGACAATTCAATAACAGGTGAAAGAAAACTCACTTAATCTGCTCATTGATAGCAGCCTCACACTCTTTTGCAAACCTCTGTCGAGCTAGTGAAACCTCAGGAGAAATTGGGATCATAAGATCACCTTTCTTAACCTCTTCAAACGGTTGAAACACCACTCCCGTAAGCGGAACAGTCACTGCATCGTTCGATACACTCGCGACGAACCCGTTGTCGCGTTTCTTCGACAGCAAAACAAGACCGGAAAATGAAGAGGAATGTGACAGTGAGTTTATGTTATTACAACAAGGAAATGCAGCAGAATTGGATAAATTTGATAAGGGTCCAATAGTTGATGAAGTAGCTGAAATTGCCTTAAGAAACATCTTTTTTGTTTTTGATTAAATGCAATATGAATAAAACTTAAAAGGGATTTTGAGGAGATGAAGAAGAAGTGTTGTGGTGTTTGTTGTGATTTTGTTGAAAGTTTGGTTGTTGAATTATATAGAGGTGATGAATGGACATACATGTGATTGTGGACCAATGAGGGTGTGACACGTGTAGAGTGAAAAGATCATGGCGTGTGGCATGCTCGTGCCTTATCCTAAATCCTGTGGTATCCAAGAGAGATATTCGGAATCAGTCATGTTCAATAATCAAAAAGAATCTTGGCTTCTTTCGACGTGTTCACACGACATGGATGATGGAACTAGTGGTGCACTAGAGACTAAAGAGTTGTGTTTAAGCCATTGCTTGTTAGAAATGTCTAGAAAGAAAAGAAAAGAATTTGAATACTCAAACTTTTGCTCGAATGGTAACATACCTTAACGTGTTCGTTTCTCAAATGTGAATAAGCGGAACATAAAAGTACTTTCACGTTTATTGCAACAAAAGTAATTTTATGAATTTGCTAGAAAGGTAAAGTAACGCTCTCGGTTATGGATATGAAGGATTCGAACATAAAAGTATTGTCACGTTTATCACAACAACAATGGCTTAATGAGTTTTTCATGTGATGACCTTTTTCTTTGGATTCCAATTTGAACTGACCGGAATATGGCAAAATCAAATTTATATTATGAATAAACAAAAGAATGTAAGGTTTACCAATTAGCACCAGTGGTCTAGTGGTAGAATAGTACCCTGCCACGGTACAGACCCGGGTTCGATTCCCGGCTGGTTCATGTTTGTTTTAAGAAACCTTTTCTTGCTCTTTCCTAAATTCCGAGGCAACAATGTAATTTCAAATCAGGAAAATATGGGAGCACATAAGTAATTGGTCTTTCAAATTCATTCCTAGAGAGTGTAATATCTGCTCATAATATTGCTTGTTGGGCAAACTATTGTAATTGTAATTGGGATGACATCATTCCTGCCAACCTATATAAGCCCATTTCATCTTATTGTGATGGTGAATACCCCATTTTAGACTATTTGTATTTTTTTTTATGCATTTTCTAAGTTATCAAAAAATGAATTCCGAGGCAACAACAGACACAGTATTTTTTTTTTAATTTTTTTTGGCTAAGTAACAGACAGTATGTTGCATTCTTGTATAGTACGCGATTTTTATTTTTCCAAACATCAGTTCACAATGATAAATCAGTGTAGTGACTGACGACCATTGCTAAGTATCTACTAATTAGTCAAGCTATGTATATGAAAGATTAACCCAGCACTCATAACATAATTAATTGAGAGACCGATTTCCCAAATGTTAATTACACGAAAGAAGCACGAAGCAGTAGTTCAAGAACCATTCAACAAAGTTATTACAACTCGCAAATGACTAATCATATAACATCAAAGCATCCTAGAACTTCTCTACACTTATCCCGTCTCTAAGAACCTCGTAAGCTTCTCTGCTTCTGGATTTCTTCATGCTAGCAGTGAAAGTGATCTTCGATTTTTCAGAAGAAATGCAGGTCACTTTGGACCAAACAATCATCTTTGTCTTGATTCCCTCTATATCAGCGAGTTTGCCTTTCTCCAGATAACCAGTGACGACTGTTGTGAATCGCAGAACGGATGAGTCTCTGTAACCCACCTCGCAGATTGATGGAATGTAAACGATAAGCTTTCCAGTCTCTTCGTTGAACTCATAATTGGTTGCATCGCGTGGGAATATACCCACTGCAACGTCATAGTCCTTGAGGAGTTCTGGCAATGGTTTTTGCATCTTTCCTGGAAAAAAACAAGCAATATGTTGATGACTGACATGCGTATAATTCCAACTACAGAAGTTAGACTTTTGAAAACAAAAAACAGAAACGGGTTCTCAGTGAGACTAACTTTATTATATATAAACCTTTTTGAGAAATCATCTGTATGCATGGGGAAACATGACAATTAGAGGATACCTTTTTTTTTTTTTTTTTGGATAAGAATTAGAGAATACCTTAGTAGACTTTATGTAGACATTAAGAAACAAGAAACAAGTTACGGGACGGGGAAAGCACACTCTAGACTGCAGTGCATTATCCGATCGTCCTGTTGCTAACCGCTGCTCGGCTGCCTTTGCAGTTCTATATAACCAGAACCTCGGGCCATATTCAACTGAAAATTACTAATGATCCGAGTGATGGGTTGAGAGATCTTGGAATGTTTTCTACGGGACTGGTCAGATAAGAGGCATGCAAATAAATGCTAACCAAAACTCTAATTAGCGATAACGAGACAATTTTTATGAGCACCTGATGTTTAGCTTATTAAGTTCTTGATAGATATCCTAAATAGAGGTAAAAACTTATCCAGCCGACACAAGTATTCGCACATCACAGTATCAAAATACTTTTTATCAAGCAGCTAAGAATTCTTTTCCATAAACAAGCAAAATTAACAGCAAAAGCAAAACCCCACCTTTTAATTTGTTAACTAACCATTTGGCTCCTCCTTCGATACTGCTCGACAAAGACTGGGAAACAGAAGAAACATTAATGTTAACACAAGTGCAAAGCTCTGCTGCGCAATACTAATCCGTAGATTATTAAGAACGAGTTTCCACAGCTTTTACTTGAAGAAATAAATAACTACGAATATGAGTGATTGTTGTGTCAGCTCCTCATAACCAAGGTGCGCAATGCAAAACTGAATTTTCCACATATACATTATTAAGATCACAATTCGGTTGGTTTGGTTGCACCAACTCAAATGCAAAACAAAGATCAACTGCTTGTAGTAGTAGTAGTAATACGCAATTCGTAATAGATCTTCTCAAGCAAGCAGCTCCTATCGAAATTCGACACTTTGAACAAACAAACCAAATAATAATAATAATAATTAATAATTAATAACCAACCTCCCAAATATTATTAATTACCTCAAATTCCAAGCAAATCACATATATATATACAAATTAACTCTCAAAATCGCAATTACTGAATGCATCAAACTAATTAAACCCCAGATCAAGTACAATCCAAAATCAAATAAGCGATTGAATTGAGGAGGATCTTACAGTGATATCATTGCCGACAGAGTCAATTTCCTTGTTAGCTTTCTTACCCAACCAATACGAACCAACCTTGTTCAGTACTTGATCCATTAATTAATTAACACCACTACAAAATTTATTCAGATCTGAAACCCTAATTTTGTGCACACAAAAGAAAAGAGAGGTTTTTCCTATTTTACACTGTACCCGAAAAATTCTTTCTTTTTTTCTTTTTCTTTTTCGAATATATATAAATTGGAAAATATGGAACTGGACTCTCGTGGTCGTGGGTCCACTTTGCTTCGTTTGGAAATTATAATTATTGTATTGTCATTATATTATTAGTGGTGTCACATTATTACATCACAAGTTGCATTGCTTGTGTAATTATTAGTATTTTAATAAGATCCATCACAAGTCACAACTATTATTATGCCTAACTACCTTTATTAGGCCTTGCTTATTTATGGTTGTTTATTTTAATAAATGCAGACCTTCAAATGCATGTAGTCGTTGTGGCTTTCTTGACGCCGAAGATGACATGTGATCAAATGCTACTATTCACCTTCAAATTTGAAGCTTGAAATAAAAAAGTGAGGTTGAATTATAAATCCTATACAGTTATTTATAACTTAATAAGCATGTTCAATTAGCAAGGAAATAAAGCTTATCAGATTTTGTGTGTTAGAGATGTCTATTTACCTTAATTATCCATGTAGACATATGCACTATGTGAAGCATATATAGTGGAAGGAGAACCATGTTGGAATTATTTGTGTACGTTGTTTGGGAACCTCAAACTAATAATCCCTATCATGGGAAAAAAATTTGTTTTGTCCATTAAGTTGGCTACCTCGCCATTTTTGTCCATTAATTTGGCACTCCACCAAAATTGTCCATTATGTAGGTATTTTGAGCCAATTTTGTCCAGGTTCCTATTATGCGGTGGTTCCCGGCGGAAATAGGTGACGTGGTCGCCGTTGACCTCCAATCCTTAATTTTGACCCCTAAAATTTTATTTTCTCTTATTTAAGTACACCTGTAATGCCACGTTGCTAAGCCAAAAAAAAAAAAAATTGAAAAAAAAATGGAATATATGTAGGTTGTATCATTTCTCCCGCCACTAGCGTTCATTTCTCCCGCTAATTCTTCTTCTCCGCCCTCCTGGTTGCCACCATTTTCTCCGGCGATCTTTCCCGTTGCAGACTACTAGCTTAACAATGGCGAGGCGCGCGCGTAGGTTTAATCCGAAACCCAAATTTGGGAGGAGAAGGCTTTGTTGAGGGGTCTGAAGCTTGTTATACCAGAGATAGAGAAGGCTACTGGGAACTGGATTAGTGTTGGTATACTGAAGGGGAGCATTGCAAAACTGAGATTGAAGTTGGAGTTGTTCAACCACTTTAGGTCTCTTCCTGGTGTGGTATGTAATGGGCCTGATTATGCAGTATTCATTGACCATACATACTTTCTTCTAAATCATGAGGTAATCACATTGATCCTTATTGTTGTAGTGCTAGCTTTTGTTGCTTTAAAACCTTAATATTAATGCTTTGCATTTGTTGTAATTGCAGGAATCTGCCAGTAATTATCATTTCCGCAGAATAGGTCTTGCTCATGCTCCCCTGCTGTACACGGTTTTTGAGGAGATTGGTGTCTACAGCTTTCCAGATGAAGGTCACACAACTGCAGATGATCCTATGGAGTTGTCTGATGATGAGCCTGTTAATGAAGAAGCAGAGGATGTTGATAACAGCTTGGCTATGGTGGTTTATGATGATGGGTCTGGTGATATTGCTCCTTACAGTGGTGGGGGGCTTAATGATGTTGATTGAATTTCTAGTTGGTTGTTTGGTCTTGATTTTGTCTTGTATTTGGACAAGTTATGGGCATGATCTATTAATAAAGTTTATGATTTGTCTATCATCTTAATTGCTTTGTCTATCATCTTATATATAACAACAACAGCAAGTTTATGACATACTGCAAATAAAGCAAAAACAGAAAGTTTATGATCAAGCAAATATAGCAATAACAGAAAGGTAACATTGAGAAGTAACACTTTAAGCAATACTTAAATGCCAATTCCAATGTCTCACAAAAGATGTTCACTTCCAAGCTGTTCACTTAAATACAGTTCACAAAAGATGTTCACTTGAACACAAAAGCTGTTCACTTAAAAGATGTTCACTTAAATACTTAAATACAGTTCACAAAAGATGTTCACTTCCAAGCTGGTTTAGCAGAATCTTTCTTGCCTTTCTTGTTCTGACCTACCATGAACATAACTGGTCTTCCATCCCTTCCAATTATCTTTCTCACCTGTGACTCTCCCTTCCAGTGCCAATTCATTTCATCTTCTTTGTCAACAACAGCCCATGCAAAGGGATAGATGTTATTGTTAGCATCTATACCTACTGCTGTTAACAATATTCCTTTATGAGGCCCCTTCAAATGAGCTCCATCTACACCTATAATCTTTCTGCAACCAGACAAAAAACCTTGTTTCAAAGCCCACATGCACATGTAGAATCTATCAAATTTGTTCTGACCATCTTGGATGTTGGTGCCTAATAGAACAAGAGATCCAGGGTTGGTTCTCTCCACCTCAGCTTTGAACTCCCACAACTTGGCATATTGCTCTTTAGTACTACCATTCAAGGCTCTTAAAGCCTTAACCTTGGCCTTGTAAGCAATATTTATAGAATACTCAAACCCTAGAATCTGGCCAGTATCCTTACAAAATACCTTCACACTTCTTTTAGGATCAGAGACAAACATATGCTGGAACTTTTTGGCAACCCAAGATGACCTCAAAATCTTGATATTAGTCTGAGCAGGACACCTGTGTTTGGCATGATATCTGTTTATCATGAAAGTCCCTACTTCACCCTCAACTTTTTTGCCATGCACCCTCCAATCACAATCGACTCCAAGACATCTGGCATACAACCTTTCCTTGTTACTTCTGTGAAATTCAATGTTTCTCTGAAGATTGATTGCATCTGATCTGATAGCCTCTTTCAACAATTTTTTGGATGTAAATCTCATTGCCAGCTTAAGGTCTGGATAAAAGATGTTTTTCTCATCAAATAATTCACCAATTTTCCCTTCCTCTACTTCTTCATCAGACCCTCTTACACTGTCAAACTCATCTTCTGTTAATACAATATTCTCCTCACCTCCCTCATCAGTATCATATTCACCACCAAGACGAAGGATCTGACTTCCTTTTGATGTTGTCTTCTCAGTTGGTTCAGCAACAACTGGTTTCCCTTTCTTCTCATTAGCTCTTCTATGGACTTTCTTGACTATATTCTTGGGCTGTTGCCCATTAACTGACTTTTCCTTCCTCTGATCAGTTGCATTTACTTCAGGGGGTTGAACTTGGGCATCTGGTTGAACTTGGGCATCTGGTTGAACTTGGGCATCTGGTTGAACTGAAGCATCTGGTTGAACTTGGGCATCTGGTTGAACTTGAGCATCTGGTTGAACTTGGGCATTTGGTAGTTCCCTTCCAGGATCAACTGAAACATTCTGTTCAAACATGTTGTCAATAACAACAGTATTTATATCATCAACCATGTCTACATCATCCCTCATCCCATATGATCCATCAGAGAAATAATCCAGTTCAACATTATCATCTTCATCCTCAGAATCTGTTTCATCTTCTTCATCAATGGCTTCATACTCATTTGACTCATTCAAGCCATCCATAACAGCTTCTGACTCCATAGACATCCTCCCCTCACACTTGACATACAACTCCATCAATCTACTATTTTGGCAAGAAAAGTAATAGTTCTTCAACTCACTGTCTTCTTCAATTAAAACAAAACCAGAATCTAGTTTTCTGTACAACCCTTCCACAAATATTAAACCCAACTGGTCACAAAGCACCTGCATTCCTTCAATACTAATAACTGAGTAACCAACATAATCCACTACACACTTCATCCCTCCCTCATACTCAACCAAACCCTCAGTCTTCATTTCACCTCCATAGTAAAAATGTACAGATACATATAGATCACCACATTCTGTAAAGGGGAAAACTTAGAGTTAGCTACTCTGTAATATACACTAAACAGTAATGCATTTGGGGAATTAGGCAAAATTAGGGTTCGTCGTGATTTGGGGAAAATTAGGGTTCGTCGAAAATTTGGGGAAATTGGGGTTCTTCGCGAATAGGGCAAAATTAGGGTTCTATATCTATAGTAAATGAAGAGAAATAACAAAAACTAAAGAGAATGAAACGGAAATTCTTACTGTAAATAGGAATTGGGTCCTCCAGATTCGATGCATGTCGAATTTTGGGTTTCGGATTAAACCTACGCGCGCGCCTCGCCATTGTTAAGCTAGTAGTCTGCAACGGGAAAGATCGCCGGAGCAAATGGTGGCAACCAGGAGGGCGGAGAAGAAGAATTAGCGGGAGAAATGAACGCTAGTGGCGGGAGAAATGATACAACCTACATATATTCCATTTTTTTTTCAAATTTTTTTTTGGCTTAGCAACGTGGCATTACAGGTGTACTTAAATAAGAGAAAATAAAATTTTAGGGGTCAAAATTAAGGATTGGAGGTCAACGGCGACCACGTCACCTATTTCCGCCGGGAACCACCGCATAATAGGAACCTGGACAAAATTGGCTCAAAATACCTACATAATGGACAATTTTGGTGGAGTGCCAAATTAATGGACAAAAATGGCGAGGTAGCCAACTTAATGGACAAAACAAATTTTTTTCCCTCCCTATCATACCACTACCACCACCAACTAAAACTGAAATAATTAATATTTGGCCCGACACAAGTGCAATTGCTAAGATTCTCCCAAGTGTTTTTCTTGCAAGAGTCGCTTATTTCGATGAACGACCATTTCCAAATGCCGTAGAGCAGCGCGCGCCGAACCTTTCCAATGCATTGGGGAGGGGGAGGGGGAGGGGGGGGGGACATGGCTATTCAAAATGGACGATTTGGTCCCAATTCATCTATTGATCTCGAATCACCGTTGTCTCACAATATTGAAACAACCAAACAACATGAAATGGTATTTTGTTGTCTTTGGCCAACTTCAAACAACCCAAGCTTCTCAGATTACATGGAAGAAACTTGGCTAGCAACATCAGAGAGAAGCGACGATGCACCGTCCTTTGTGAAGCTCCACAAAGGTAAGAAGAAGAAGTAAAAGTGGCTACACTACCTTGTTAACTGTGGGGTCTACGTGTTATAGTGTGAGTTTGTGTGATATATTATGGGACTGAATGTATTTTTTTTTAATATGGCCTTATATTATGTGTTTCTTATGGTGCGATTGGTTTTTTTAATTGTAAATATTGCCGTGCTAGTCTTTTATTATGTCATGAACATCGTAAACCACGTACCGTTGTAAAAAGGGTTGTACGTTACTCCAATGATAAAGCGTGCGATTTGATTTGTGAGAACATCTTGTTGTAACATTGTGCTACAATCATTTATCTATTTGGTTATTTTGTTATTTTTTTATGATTTTCATTGGGGTGACTTGTTTTCATGCTATTTTTTACTATTTTTGAAATAATGGTTAACATTGTGAATAAATAGCCACTACAACAAAAATGGCCTATAGTGGCACACTGCTAGTGACATTTAGTTTAAAATGACACAATTAGTTAATTAAATGGCCTTTAAAAAATTGTCATTATATCTGATACATTAGTGGCATTAACTTAAAAGTATTAATGACATTGGTTTAAGAACGCCACCCTACATTTATATAATGTCATTTTTAAAAAACGTCACTTACGATTAATAAATTAGTGACATTAGCACACACTAATTAATGACAACAGGTTGATAATGTCACTGTAAACCTATATCATGTCATTCTTTTAAAACGCCACATATAGTTAAATTATTAGTGACATTAATTAATAAGAATTAATGATACTAATTTGAAGATGTCACTATACATTAGTATAATGTCAAATTTAAGAAATATCACGTTTAAGTAATGTATTAGTGACATTCATTTTGTGATAATTAATAACATTAGCTTTAAAATATCACAATAATATGATGTTATGTTTAAAAATAATTAGTGATATTGAGAGAAAGGAGCCGTTAAGCTTGAATCTACAATCTACATCACGTACAAGCAAAAAAATCTTTTGAATTGAAATGAACTAAAAGAAAAGTTTGACTAATAAGTAGCCAAGGAATAGTAAAATTGTAAAAGAGGAAAGATTTTGAAAAAAAAAGGAAAAGAGAAAAAGGAAAAAGGGAATAAAACCAAACAAAATAAAAAGTAGTAAAAGTAAAAGAAAGAAACAAAACTGTTCGTAACCCAAAAAAAAGAAACAAAAGTTGTTAAAGAAAAAAGAAATGAATTGATGATGCGTTTACATAATATAATATTTAAGGGACTAGAAAGGAAAAGTAAATTGCTTCGAGGTGAAATAATTCAACAAATAAATTACCAAACATTAAACTAACGGTCTAAACACCATAGACCATAATAATTTGCCAGGTCACTTATATACAAGATTTGGTTAGACTGGAAAAATGTATCAAATAACACAATAAAAAGAAAACAGAGAAAGATATGAAGAAAACAACATATATAGCTCCGCCGCCGTGATTTTTTCCCAACGCCACTGCTACTACTCTTTGCAAAAGTTGCTCGATTGTCGCTGCTTCTACTCTTTGCACTATTTTTGGATTGCGTTTCCGCTGCCGCTGCTCGATTACCGCTGGTGCTGCTCGATTGTCGTTGTTGGTGGTCGATTGCTGCTGTTGGTGGTCGATTGCTGCTCGATTGTCGCTGTTGGTGGTCGATTGCTGCTTGATTGTCGCTGTTGGTGGTCGATTGCTGCTGTTGGTGGTCGATTTTCTCGTATTGTTGGTGGTCGCTGCTGTTATTCTTGCCAAGAAACGTTTGGTAAGAATTGATTTGCAATAGGTTATTTCTATTATAATAGTAGAGTATTCTCGTTGCTGTTATTGTTGCTCGAATGAATGATAATGATGAATGTTTGCCTTCCTTCTCTCAAGTTAAGTCTGAAAAATTTGAAGTGTTAATTGCTTAAATTTTGAATATCTTTGTTGTATTTATAATTTTATGTGAAAATTTGTCCCTATTATTTCATGAATCTGAGTAAGATAAGTTTCAGTTGTGTGGCTCATATTCTCTCCTGAAAGTATGTTTCTGTGAATGCACGGTGTATGCAGATGTATCTGCTTTTTATGCAATTGGAACTCCATATCATATAATGTAACTTATTGAATATTGGCTGTAGGCATCCTATTGATTTGTGTAGGCATCCTATTGAATCTTGGCTGTAGGCATCAATTTGAACTGGCTAATTTCATTTTTTCCAGCAGACAATAATAAAGAAGCCTCCATGCAAAAACTCCAAAGCAACATCAAGTCTTAATACCTAAATTTCTTTCACAAATCAATGCACTCGTTCAAACTCACCTAAACAATGAATTATAGACCCTGTTTTTGGAATACAGAGTATAATGATTCAAGCCAGTGCCTTACGACCAAAATAATAACATACAAGTCAAATTATAAATACAACCAATTCATTTTCGAATTATAAGTCAAAAACAAATGATGCAGCAGTTACATTATTTAGCACCAATTTTTTATGAGATACTTACAGGATAGTATATAGCCAGAAGATTCTATCCAGAAAACATTATTTACCTCTTGCTATTTAGCACCAATTTTTTATGAGATACTTACAGGATAGTATATAGCCAGAAGATTCTATCCAGAAAACATTATTTACCTCTTGCTATTTAGCACCAATTTTTTATGAGATACTTACAGGAATCAGGATAGTATATAGCCAGAAGATTCTATCCAGAGAACATTATTTACCTCTTACTAGCTTAGTGAAGTTTTGTTTTGCTACCTCTGTTTTCCTCTTGTCTCCTATTTCGCTAGTTTATTCTATGTTATTGATGTTATGTAGTATGCTTCTGCCAGCATGCAAACTCTGTAATTTTAATTGGTTTGCCCTTTGTTTTGCGTGAAAAATTTTCTGGAAAGATATTTATTTCCAAACTTGTGATGTTGCGAATTGCCCCGTCCTTTTCCTAATTACATGCTCAGTATGTATGTAATAATATCACAGTTTGTCTTTTCTATTATTTAACCATAGATTCTTTACAGAAGCAAGAATGGATAAGAGTTGGATGAAACAGTCACGAGTTAGCAATGCTTATGATGAAGGTCTACGAAAGTTTCTTGACTTTGCATTTGAGAAATCAAGTTCTGAGGGAAAAATCAGTTGTCCTTGTAAAAAATGCTGGCTTCTTTTACCTGCCACACGTGAAGAAACATATGATCATTTGATAGTAGACGGTTTTATACAAGAATATATGACATGAGACTTTCACGGAGAAGTGGAATCATCTACTAGATCTAGCAATGAGAGTCATAATCATGAGAGTTCGGATATGGACATAGATATGAATGGTTTATTGAATGATGCATTTGGGTTTTCTAATCTTCAGAATCATACTGAAAGTGAAACACATGCTAATTCTGAAGATCAACCACATGCAGAGGCCCAAGCATTTTACAACCTTGTGAAGGATGCCAATAAGGAGTTATACCCTGGATGTAAAAGTCACACAACACTCTCATTCATTGTTCAGTTATTTAATATCAAATGTCTTGGTAATTGGAGTGACAATTCTTTTGGCTTGTTGTTAAAGTTGTTAAAGGTTGTTCATCCTGAAGGAGAAACCATACCCGAGACATTTTACGAAGCAAAAAAGATAATCAAAGCATTGGGTCTTGATTATGAAAAAATCCATGCATGTCCGAATGATTGCATACTCTATCGAAAGGAGTATCAGGACATAAGTGAGTGTCCTAAATGTCACATGTCTAGATATGTTGAGCCAGAGCCAGAGAGTATCTCTACTTCTTCAAATTCTTCCTCGAACGAATGCTCAAAAGTTCCTGCAAAGGTTTTGCGATACTTTCCCTTAATACCTAGACTGCAAAGATTATTTATGTCTTCACACACATCTTCATTAATGCGGTGGCATAAGGAACAACGTACCAAAGATGGTTATATGAGGCACCCAGCTGATTCTCCGGCGTGGAAGACATTTGACTACAATAATGCAAGTTTTGCAGCTGACCCTCGGAATGTTAGGCTAGGTTTGGCTAGTGATGGGATGAATCCATATAGAACGATGAGTACTACCTATAGCATATGGCCTGTTATCTTGATGGCGTATAACTTACCTCCATGAATGGTTATGGATTCCAATTATTTACTTTTGTCAATGATTATACTAGGTCCAGGATCTCCAGGAAACAATATTGATGTATACTTACAACCGTTGATTGATGAATTGAAGTTGTTATGGGAGCCGGGGGTTCAGACATTTGACATCTCCTCGAAAAAGAATTTTCAAATGCATGCAGCATTGTTGTAGACAATTAGTGACCTTCCCGCGTTGGCCTATCTATCAGGTTGGAGCACAAGCGGAAGATATGAGTGTATTTGTTGCCACAAGGAAACTTGTTCTAAATGGCTTAAACATGGTCGTAAATTTTGCTACATGGGTCATCGACGATTTTTAGAGAAAAAACACCGTTTCCGCGATGATGAGAAATCTTTTGATGGTGGTAAAGAAAGAGGAGTGGCACCCATGGCTTTGGATGGACAAATGATATTGGACATGTTGGAGGGTTTTGAAACTGAGTTTGGAAAAACAAGTATTAATCCAGATTTACCATACAACTGGAAGAAGAGAAGCATATTTTTCGAGCTTTCCTATTGGAAAACCAATCTCATTCGTCATAATCTTGATGTAATGCACATTGAAAAAAATGTGTGTGAAAGTGTAGTTGGAACTCTATTAAATTTGAAGGGAAAAACTAAAGACGGGTTAAATGCGCGCCTTGACTTGCAACTCCTAGGTCTGAAACCGGAATTGCATCCATGACAAGGTCCAAATGGCAAAACTACTTTGCCTGCTGCATGTTTCTCATTGAAAAAGGAAGAAAAGATCACGTTTCTTAAGTATTTGAAAAATATCAGAGTGCCTGATGGATATGCTTCTAATATATCTAGATGCATCAGTTTAAAGGACAAAAAATTATATGGATTAAAGAGTCATGATTGCCATGTTCTGATGACACAGTTGCTTCCTTTGGCCTTGAGAGGAAATTTGAGCTCAAGTGTTTATTCATGTTTGGTTGACTTGAGTAATTTTTTCATGAAAATATATTCTAAGATCATGAAGCCGGAAGAGTTTTTGGTCCTTGAACGAGACATTACCATTTTGTTGTGCAAGTTAGAAAAGATATTTCCACCTGCGTTTTTTGACATTGTCGTACATTTGTTGGTCCATTTGCCAAGAGAGGCACGACTTGCTGGACCGGTGCATTATCGACATATGTATCCAGTCGAGAGGTAATGAAAAATGGTATTTCTTACTTTTTTTTATTATGTGATCTATTCTAAGTTTGTATATTTGTTAATAGGGACCTTTGTAAATTGAAATCATATGTCAAAAACAAACGTAATCCAGAGGGTTGCATCGCCGAAGCATATTTGGTTAATGAATGCATAACATTCTGTTCCCTATACATGGTTGGCATAGAGACGAGACTGAATAGACCATCTCGTAATAATGACAATGGGACCGTGACAGAAGATGCGTTGCCCATATTTTCTAGGCCTGGAAGACCACTTGGAAAAGGAAAAGGGAAAACAGAAGTACTGGATGATATAACAAGGCTTATAGCACACCGTTATGTCCTCTTCAATTGTCCAGAAGTAGAGCCTTACAAAGAGTAAGTATTATATATTATAAAAAACAGAAAGTGCGAGAAAGTTGCATGTTTTGTAGTTTAGACGAATGATATCCCTTATAATTGTTTGTTAATCTATTGTCAGACAACACTTGAATATTATCTCTCAAAAGTACCCTAATTTGAGTGATTGGGATAGAGATGCTTTGCACAACGATCAATTTCCATCATGGTTTACAAACCAGGTATGCTTCATGTATTAATTATCATATGCATGCAAATTATTTTAAAAATTATTTAACAGTTGTATAATTAAAATTCAGATGGACTGTCTACCAGAGAAATTAAAGCCTTTAGCTCAAGTACCAAGAGAACATATCAAAGTTATAAGAAATATCTTGTAAATGGATTCAGATTTCACACTAAAAAGATTCATCGCAAACGAAAAACCCAAAATAGTGGGGTCATTGTGACAGCCGAAACCCGAAGCTTTTCTAGTAAAAGAGACAACAATCCTACAACAAGTGATGTCACATACTATGGGGTTTTAAAGGAGGTAGTGGAGTTGGATTATTTATTTGAAAAGAGAGTTGTTTTGTTTAAATGTGATTGGGTATCAAACCGTGGGAAAAAGAGAGAGAAAGATTGTTACAATATATTAGCTTGATGGTATATGATTGTTACTTTTTTTATTTAGATTGGGGATGAGGTAAGCTTGAAAAGTATTTTGAGACCGGGCAAAACAATTGCTGTTGGACGATTATATGGCACAGATCTGACTAAAGAAGTTGGGGGACATGAATTAGGACACGATCACTGGGAAGTTTACATAGATGTGGTTTTAATGCCTAATGAACGGTTGGTTAAGTTCACTGGACAAGACAGGTTGATGAGAGATGTTATTGGGAAATTCATTGCTTGGCCGATATGTTATGTGGTGAGTGTTTTTAGATCTCTTGAATATCAATATTATTTTGTGGTTTATAAATGATACCATTATGAAGGAATTTAATACAACATTTCTTGTTCTTTTTTTTTTGTTGTTGTTGTTTTTCGCAGAAGTTGAAAGAATTTGATGCTGACGTGCGTGAATGATTTACTTGCTAAAGAATAATAAACTATTTGAAGATTTGGGTTCAAGAAAGTTAGTGTGTTGGAGTGGGTGTTAGCAATAAGTTACTTTCAAAGTAGTCTTTGTAATTTCTTTTTAATAAAGTACCGCACAATTTGATGAATTGTTTGAGGGCTCTGTTATGTTAGTTTTCGTATCAGATTTTGATTTTTAATAAAAGTTTCATCTTTTTTATCTTTTATTGTATTGTGGTGTATATTTATGCTTTGCAATTATTTATTAAAATAATATATTGCTATTGATTTTGAGCAATCAAGCTCCGTCATTTAAAAAAAAAAATGTTGGTTAGCAGTGGCAGTAAAAGTTAAAAATGTTGGTTAGCAGTGGCATTAAAAAGTGCCAATATTGGACATAAACGTGATATTTTAGATCGACGCTAATTTATTTTCGGTAATAGTTCTATGTCACTATTGATTTATATTATGTCAATTTAAGATGTCACTAAATTAAATTTGTGTGATATTTTTCAATGCCAAAATATGTATCTATAATGTCATTTCTTAATGTCATTATACTAAGTTATAGTGGTATCTTAAAGTATTAGTAAAATTAGATTAAGTGGCGCTCATATGTGACACGATTTGTTCATATGATGTCATTATAAAGTGTCAGTGATTTAAGCTTGTGTGGCGTTTTATGAAGTCAAGTTATATATCTATGATGTCATTTTCAACTGTCACTACATGTAGCTACAATGTCGTCTTAAAGCATTAGTAAAATTAGATTATGTGGCATTTTAACATGTCATTTTAATTATTTTTTATGGCACTTTATAATATCATTGTATCTAGATGTAGTAACACTTTCTCTTGTGCCACTATCGGATAAAAAAATGACATTACCACCTTTAGCTACACCGCTACAAGTGACATTTCCAAAAAACGCCATTAAACATAAAAATGCCACAAGTATAACTTAATACTAACATTTTTGAATGCCACCAAATCTCATTTTTGTTGTAGTGAGCATATAATTGCCTGAAAATTAATTTAGGGTAGTTTTACCCTATTATAAGCCACTTGGTTTAATTATCACATTCCATTTTGTAGAGTAGTTTAATCATTTTATGTAAAAAGTTGGATAAAAATTAATTTAGGTGTTTGAAAGTATTCAAGCAAACACTTAGTTATATTAATAAATGAGCCTAATTTGATGTGTTTCAAGAACACAACCATGTGCAAGTTTAGCTTTTATATTGTATATTAAACTTGGTAGTTTAATACATGGCAGTTTAATAAAAATAAAACTAAGCGAGCCCTTAATATTAAATAAAAATTTAGTCCACTTCTCTTTTTTAAGTTTTTTTTATTCTACATACAATTTCCGATGGTCAGAGAAACTACTTTGATCAACAAGGAGAAAAGTTCAGATACAATTCTAGGAAATCGATTAAGTTATCTTGAATGTTTTCTCTCAAGGCGTTTATTGTTCAATTGACGTGATTCGATAAAGTCTGTTTTAAATGTATTAGAAGTTTTTCGTCATGGAAGAGTTATATTCTATGATGTGACAGTTTGATTATGAGCCCTCACTACTGATATGATCAACATCGATTAATTCCCCCAGATTCTATCCAATAAAGGTGGCCATGGCACTATGCATAAAAGGGAATTGGACACCAAAAATCTGAATGTGGAACTCACAATTGAGGAGGGCCATGCGAGTTAAAAGCTCAAAGGGCGAGAGCATGATGGTGACCTTTACATATGAAAGATTACCGACTTTCTGTTACTGGTGTGGAATTATCGGCCATCTTATGAGAGACTGTCAAGTTGAATTCGAAAGAGAAGCAGCAGGTATCAAGTCTGATGAACAGGACACTGATTATGGTGAATGGCTGAGAGCTACTCCAATCACACAGAAACGACGATTTTTTGGCAACAACGCTGGCGAGAGATCAGAACGGCGATTTTTCATTGCAGCGCCTCCGTCACCGAACTCCCGAGTCCAAATTAACCGAGAATCCAGTCAGCAACGTATTTTGGGGGAGTTGAACCCTAAAGGGGTAAACCCGGAAAATTCAGAATTGGTCGAGGCTAATCAGATCCCGAAAATTACTCAGTTGGGTGGGAAACAAAACCTAATGGCCAACATCTCAGATTTGAATTTGGCGGAAAACCAGGAACAAAGAGGAAAGCCGAATGATAATAAGGGAAATGAGATTATGGTCTTTCAAGATGAGTCAAATTATAATATGGCTTTAGACTCGGAGGATATATCTTCTGCCCCGCTGACTAGTCAACCCTCTTACCTGATGTATAATCCTGACCCAGGCCAATTCTCCACCAAACAAACACTGTCCATCACAATTCCCTAGTTACAAAAGCCCATCACTATTAGCCCACTTCGTTCTCTTACAGAAACTGATCTGCAGGACATCAATAACCCACCTGTTATCCCCACACAACACCACCAAATTCAGCCAGAACACACAGCTATGCCTTTACTTAACATAACCAACTCACAGGATATACTGAGGAAAAGGGGGAGACCAACAAATCCAAATAAGCCAAAAAAAATTAATCTCAGCTAGCGCCAAAACACAAGAAAAGGAAAATCAAGCAGAAAGGCTGGCAAAAAGAAGAATGGTGAAAGTAGCCACTGAATCAAAGGCGGAGGTTGCACAGCAACCCCGCCTAGCCCAATGAGTTGCTTATCATGGAACTGTCGAGGGTCAGGGAATCCCGAGACAGTTCACGAGCTTGGGGATTTAATCCTCAAAAACCATCCCCACCTTATCTTTCTTATGGAGACCCGTCTCAATAAATATAAGATTGATAAAATCAAGCAACGATTTAAATTATTTGGCATTTCAGTGGATTCGCGAGGGAGATCCGGTGGACTGGCACTTTTATGGACAAAGGATTCTCAAGTGCAACTACAAACATACTCAAAATATCACATTGATGCACTCGTCCAATTCCAAGGTATGGATAATACATGGCGTTTCACCGGCTTCTATGGAGAACCTGAGCTCTCGAAACGCAAAACTACGTAGGAATTACTAGGAAAACTGGGAGAGATGTCGCATCGGGAATGGATTTGTGTAGGAGATTTTAACGAGGTGTTAAGTAATGATGAGAAATCTGGTGGGCTTTTTCTTCCTCCTTATCGCACGCGGGCGTTTCGAGAAACACTCGAGCGAGTTGGGCTTCATGACTTGGGATTCTATGGTGACCCATTTACATGGTCAAATCGTCGACCATACCTACACAATCAAATTAAGACTTGACCGTGCATGCGCCTCCCTGCAATGGAAGGCATCTTTTCCCAATGCTTCCATTTACCATCTCAAGAGCCAATACTCTGATCATCTCCCCCTCCTTCTTACCCTCGACTCCGCTACACCAAAGCCCACCCACAAACGCCAAAAATCCTTTCGTTTTGAGGCCATGTGGATAAAATCTGAAGATTGCGCACAAATCATTGCGAATTCTTGGTCAAAGGAGGATGATTTCATGATTAATTCTGAGAGATGTCGGTTTGGGTTAATGAACCGGAGTTGGACAAAATTTGGAAGTGTGAAAAAATGCATAAGTGAGCTTCGAGATGAAATTGGGAAGATTCGAATGGAGAATATCACAGGAGAAAGTAAGAAAAGGGAGATGGAACTCAAACTTGAGTTGGAAAAAATCCTAGATCGGGAAAATGAGATGTGGCGTCAATATGCAAAAGCTCAATGGATGTTGGAAGGGGATCAAAATACGCGATTTTTTCACTCTCGCGCCTCTCGTCGGACTGCGCAGAATCAAATTAAGATGATTAAAGACAACAACGGGAACTGTCAGAGTACCAGTGAGGAAATTGGGTGAGTTGCAATTGAATATTTCCAGTGCATCTTTACGTCAAGAAATCCGACGACTGCTGATATTGCTAATGTCCTCGAGGCTATTGAGACCCGCGTCACGGCGGAGATCAACCAGGAGCTTACCCAACCTTACTGTGAAACAGAGGTAAAAAATGCTCTTTATCAAATGTATCCCCTTAAATCACCCGGCCCCGACGGCCTCCCTGCGTTGTTTTACCAAAAGTTTTGGCATGTTGTAGGAGGTAATGTGATATCTTGTGTTTTGGATTTTCTTAATAAGCAGATCCTTCCAGAAAAAATGAATTATACACATATTGTCCTCATACCAAAATGCAAAAATCCCGAACAAATGACGCATTTTCGACCCATAAGTCTTAGTAATGTGATCTTTAAAATTGCATCAAAAACCATTACCAATAGACTGAAGCCGTATATGCACGCGGTTATTAGTGAAACTCAATCTGCTTTTGTTCCTAACCACTTGATCACCGATAATGTCCTCGTTGCCTATGAAGTTAACCACTATTTAAAACTTAAGACAAAGGGCAAAGCAAGTTACATGGTCTTAAAACTTGATATGAGCAAAGCTTATGACCGGGTGGAATGGGATTTCCTTGAGCGTGTGCTTTTTAAGCTAGGATTTCATTCTCATTTTGTTAATATTATCATGTTATGCTTGCGTACTGTAACATATTCTGTGTTAATTAATGGCGAACAGTTCGGAAATCTTGAACCCGAGAGGGGGATCCGTCAAGGAGACCCCCTCTCGCCATATTTATTTTTATTTTGCGCTGAAGCTTTTAGCGCCCTTATCGCGAAGGCGAAACCAAACCGTCTCCTGAAAGGGGTGAGTATTAGCTCCACCGCACCGACAATCTCCCACTTGTTGTTTGCAGATGACACACTTATTTTTTGTCAAGCAACAGAGGAGGCGGCGTTGGCAATTTCCGATATTCTTGAACGATATAACAGGGCGTCGAGGCAAGAAATCAATCTTGAAAAATCCACGGTTGTCTTCAGCCGCAATACCCCAGATAATGTGATTGAACAAATTAAGAATAGTCTTCCAGTTCAGGTGGTCGATAAACATGAAAAATATCTAGGCCTACCTACAACAATGGGGCGTAGTAAAAGAGAGATTTTTGACTGGCTTAGAGATAGAGTCTGGGGCAGAGCGAGTTGTTTTGAGAATAAGTTTGTATCGAAGGCGGGTAAAGAAATTCTCATTAAATCCGTTCTCCAATCCATTCCCACATATGTTATGTCTTGTTTCAAACTTCATGATTATTTGCTTACTGAAATTGAGTCCATGATTGCTAGTTATTGGGGGGGGGGGGGGGGGGGGAAGAAGGAAAAAATAAATTACATTGGCTTAACTGGAAAAGTTTGTGCAAAAGCAAAAGGGACGGGGGTTGGGCTTTAGAGACCTTAAATTGTTTAATCTAGCGCTGTTGGGTAAACAAATTTGGCGAGTAATCCAATATCCCGAATCCTTACTCAGCCGAGTTTTGAAAGCCAAATATTTTCCAGATTCTAGCATTTTAGAAGCAAAACCGAAAGGTAACGCCTCTTTTACCTGAAAAAGCATTTGCGCTGCAAAAAAATTGGTCCAAGCAGGTACTAGGTGGAGAATTGGGAATGGTGAGAAAATTGACATCTGGAAAGACAATTGGATCCCAGGAAATTCTAACTTCAGGCCGAGAACCCCCCGACTTTCATTCTGTTGGTACTACTAATGTGAATATGCTGTTGGACATCTACTCGAATGGCTGGGATATGAATATTATTGAGTATCTGTTTTGGCAGGAAGATATAAATGAGATAATGAAGATTCCATTGAGGAGCAGATCTTATTCTGATGAACAGGTGTGGCATTACTCAAAGCATGGAAACTACACTGTCAGATCAGCATACCATTTGGCTATGGAACTTAAAAGAAGAGCAGATGAACAGATTCACGGACGGCCAAGTGACCGAGGAAATAAGGACTGGAATTTTGTATGGAGTTCATTTGTTCCAAACAAAATCAAGCACTTTATGTGGAGAATCCTTAATGACATTCTACCTCTTATGCATACTCTCAGGCTACGACATTTAGCGATTACTGAGGTATGTAATGTGTGTAATGAATGCAATGAAACAGCGATGCATCGCTTTCGGGATTGCCATTTTGCACGACTTTTTTGGGCTTTGTCTAATATTCTTGTAGTGTTTTCGAATGAGAATGGTATTGCTGAATGTATTAGAACAATGTATCAGAAACTTGACAAAAGGGACTTTGGTCATTTCTTGGTATATTGCTGGTATCTGTGGAATAACAGGAACAAGCTTTGGCATGAAAATTACCAGGAAGCCCCGCCAAATCTGATCCGAATCGCCAACCGATACTTCACGGATTTTTGTTTAGCATCTGTTTTACGT
This sequence comes from Linaria vulgaris, assembly GCA_948329865.1. Lineage (NCBI taxonomy): Eukaryota > Viridiplantae > Streptophyta > Magnoliopsida > Lamiales > Plantaginaceae > Linaria > Linaria vulgaris. The sequence continues at coordinate 34,008,391 of OX415254.1, forward strand.
GATCAAGAAACGTGTAACCAAGAGTATTCAGTGCGAAGGAAATGGAAGGCGCCAAATCAGAGGATCATCATGCTTAACTTTGATGCAGCCACGGGAAACAACAAATGTTGGGGGGGGGGGGGTATTGGTATTGTTGCGAGAGATCACCAAGGAAGGGTCATGGTGTGGAAACGAACTCGCATACACGGAGGATGGAAACCGGAAACTGCTGAAGCTGCAGCAGCTCATGCAGCCATACAATTTGCCAAGGACAGAGGTTGGAATAACATTTGCCTCGCTGGAGATTGCCTCACTGTGATTAACTACATAAATTCCAACGAAAAAACTAGAGCGGAGGCGGGAGTATTCATAAACGATATCCTGAAAATGAAAGACATGTTCACCTCATTTTCAGCAACATATATCCCTCGTACCGCCAATGAATTGGCACACCGCCTGGCACGTGATAGTTCGACGAACTCGGAAGGCACCAATGTTCTACCTTTATATTTCAGAGAACCTTTGTAATGGATTCGTAGTGTTTTTTCCCCTGTATTCCTTTTCAAGTGAAATGAAATGATTTCTTACTTCTAAAAAAAAAAACAGTTTGATTATGAGCATATATTCATCAAAAAAGTATTAAAAAATTACACGTGGAAGGAAAATGAAATTCAATCACTAATTGCGATTACTTTTCAATTATCGTTTCAGTTTAGTAAGGAGTTAGGACATTCAGCTTAAAACGTATTAGAAGCTTATACGCCATGAAAATGTTACATCCAATTTCTTGCTAAGTTGCTTTTTAGTTATCTTTTCAACTTAATTAAGAGATACCAACCACCTAGCTAGAACTCTCATGAGCTACAAGGACTAACCCTGATGGGTGTGATTTAAAATTGGCCCAATACTTGTTATTGGGCCGGCCCATAAGCGCATCGAATTGAGTAGATTCGATGCGCGCATCAAATCAACAATCTAATATTTCGTTACTAGGCCGGCCCAGAAGCGCATCGAATCGACAATATTCGATGCGCGTATCGAATTTAAAGGATTCAATGCGCCTTTCCATATTGGTCTCTGGGTCCCACGGGACGGCTGCTATAAATAGCCCGTCCCCTTGTATTCCGTGCATGTTTTGGGAAGACTACTTCTGCACAGTCAGCATCGAATCACTATTCATTCGAGACGCATCGGATCGAACTGTCCTCATTCGACACGTGTTCAAACAGTGTTGGCTCCATTCGATACGAAAAGCACGCATCCAATTCGATACCCATAGACCCGCATCGAATTCGATACCCTTCAGCACACCATCGAATCCTTGTTAGTCATATCGCATCAAACAGAGGCATTCGACACGCCAGCATCAAACACCAAGAATTCGATACGCTACAGTAGTCTTGTAATTAGTTTAATTAGCCTTGTAAGCTTGTAATAAGTGTTTCGGACTAAGCTAGTCCGATAAATAAAGTTGGATAGCATTATTTTGGTTATTTATATCTCATTTTGTACTCTTTATTGTGTTCTATTACCGTGACGAAATAAGACCAAAATATTGGCGCCGTCTGTGGGAACACTAAATTTATTAGTTTATTAGGCATTATGTCTAGAATTACCAGATCTCAAAGTAAAGCTCTGGAAGGAACTATGGGAGAAGCAGGACAAAAAACACCTGAACAGATGACGCAAGATATTGCGGGACCATCAACAGTACCCGCAACAGTACCAACACCAGCGAGGAGGGAGAATCAAGGGACTTCAAGGTGTAGAGGTACCCACCACTGAAGTAGGTGCAACTGGAGCGACTGCAACAAGTGCTTTGATTCCAGATAATATGAAGAATGAATTTTTGGCAATGGTAAAAGCCGCTTTGGCCGAAGTACTGACTCCAGCACCACCCGTTTTGATACCATCTCCTGTTGAACATCCAGAAGCATTAAGGGAACAAGGTTCTATTGCCCGAATGTTTAAGGGAAATGAGAAGGAAAAATCCCAACAAGATGATAGAAGAAGTAGACATGCTTCGGAGGGAACAAAAAGTAAGGGAAAATCCACCCGAATGATCAAGGAAAGAAGTTAGTATCGGTCGAGGTACAATCAAGAAGATACCTTGAGAGGAGAGAAAAAGAAAAGGAGGAAGACCGCGTTACCGAACGGAGAAGAAAAAAAGATAGGAGACGGTCAGAGAGTCATGATTCCAGAAGGGAACGTAATGAGGAAGAGGACCAAAGAGAAGAACTACGAAGAAGAAGAAATAGAGATGACAGAAGACATCCAGACGATCATGATTCACGAAGCGAGCGTGATAGAATGGCCATAAATATAGAAAGGCTGGAGAAAGGGAAAGCTACAGTTGAGGCTCAAACGGTACATGAGGACAATACTTATAACCGCAGTCCATTTTGTCAAGAGATAGAGTCAGAGATCTTGGGACAGGGGGATAAGCTCCCGAAACTGAAAACTTACGATGGGAAATCTGATTCCCAAGATCATCTTTTTCAACTCGATAGGAAATTGTCCCTTTACGGTTTTAAAGACAATATCCAGCCAGGATATTTGCAACAACTTTGTCGGGAGTAGCTGTGGATTGGTTTAATCGGATTCCTCCATGAGTGATCAAAAGCTACAACCAACTCAGAAAAATGTTTGAAGACCAATTCTCTAGTCAATCTAGATTGGTTTTGGATCATTCCCATCTCTATACAATGAAACAGGAAGCTAATGAAAGTCTGAAAGACTTTATGAAACGTTTCAATACTGAGCTACTAAGGATTGATAGCCCATCAGGAGAAATGATTGTAAGCATACTTTTCCGAGCAACCACCAATACAATGTTCAGTGGGGACCTACTCAGACGTAAGCCCACTACCATCGTAGAGATTAATAAAATAGCACAAGAGGTGGTACATTTTGAGGAAATGATGGCGACTAAAGTACCTGTTATTGCGGCAGTGAAAGATAGAGAGAGAGGCAGAGAAGATCACAACCGCAATAACAACAACAACAGGAACAAGAATTACAAAAGGGATAGTTCGCCTAGACGGTACACGCCGTTAAATGCTCACATCATGACAGTTTTTGGGGCAGCAAAGAGGAAAGGATGGTTGAAGGATCCTAAACCGATGAGGGAATCCAAGGCGACGATGTATTCAAGTCAGTTCTGCAAGTATCATAATAAGAAGGGTCATGATACTGAAGAGTGTATAAATTTGAAGGATGAAATTGAACGGTTAGTAAAGGATGGCAAACTCGTGGAGTATGGCAAGAAGGTGCAAGAACAAGAGAAACATTTTGATCGGAAGAGAACCCCATCCCCTAGAAAGGATAAGCAAAGGGTAGTCGATGAACCACACCTTTTCCAGTATCCTCAAATTGAAGATGGAAATGCCAGGAAAGGAATGATCAATATGATATCAGGAGGACCGGGGGGAGCGGATTCCACCAACGGACGGAGAAAAATTACAAGACTAGTGGAGTCGGATAATTTTGTCAACATGGCCAATATACTGAGAATTGAAGAGATGCCACATGAGGAAGTCACTTTCTCGACAACAGACCCAAGGAAGTTGAGCGCACAGGCCATACAAATGTCCAATTTAAATTGACCTTTGGTAATAACTGTGGATATAGCTAATTATGGAGTCACCAAGATGCTAGTGGACCACCGGAGCTCAGTAAATGTGCTGTTTAGTTCTACATTGGTTAAAATGTGATTGGATAATCAGACACTAGAACCAGTAAGAACATCTCTTCATGGATTTGGAGGCCCAGAGATAGTCCCACTCGGAATGCTTAAGCTCCCAACGTCATTGGGAATAGCACCACAGAGAAAGACGCTTCTGGAGAACTACGTGATAGTTGACATGCATTTCGCATACAACAGAATCATAGGAAGACCAGCACTGAATGCTTTCTGAGCTTTACCACAAACTTATCATCAAATGGTGAAATTTCCAACTTCTAGCGGTACAGGCGAGACTCGTCGATTAGGGGGCAAAGCAAAACGTTAATGTTTTGTCCTGGGCTACGCGGACCCGATATGATCAAGCTCAAGAAAATAAACTCCTCTCGCATGCAAAGATCTGGAGGAAGGTTATAAGTAGTCACGAACACGGGCCAACATGAGTATTGGGATCCGAAGTTTCCAAACGGTGTGAAACCGTCCGTGCAAAGACCTAGACGAACGTTTCGTGGCTCGGCAGCAAAATCAGGGTGTGTCCTGTCGAAATGTTTCCACGCTTCCCCTGATGCTGGGTGAATCATAACATCGTTCGAAGACCTACACTTTAAGTGCCACGACATGTGCTCAGCAGTTGTTGGAGTCATGAAGAGTCGATTAAGCCGTGGGGCCAACGGGAAGTACCATAATTTTTTCTTTGCCACATGCTTTTTTCTTCCTACAGTTTCATACCTATTTTCCCCACATTCAGGACACACTATGTAATCGGCAGATGCAAACTCCCCGTAGAACAAGAAACAACTGTTATCACAAACATCGATTATTTCGTATCCTAACCCCAAACCCTTCATTAACTTCTCGGCAACATTCAGATCTGCGGACAAACAATGGCTATCTTCTGGCCCCAAACACTCGCGTGATAATTTGTAAAACTTTGCATACTCAGCTCTGCTAGAGTTATACTCTAGCTTGGTAGTAAAAAACTCAGACACCCACTCCAAAACAGACATGTTTTCCGGGCCGCGCAACTTAATCTCAGACCATTTCACCAATTCCAAAAATCGTTTTGCTTCAGTGTTGGGCTCCTCATCACAATCGACATTTTGAAATTGGCATCGGTAATCATCAACTAAAGCTCCAAAAGAATTGTCGTCTTGAACAGCTATCGGATCGTTTCTAACTGCGTGACTTGACGACGACGCCCCTAAGAGGCTATTATGCTCGTTATAATTTTTCCCGTGAAACACCCATACACGATACCCCTCTACAAAACCCCATCGATGCAGGTGAGCAACTACTTCGTCAGGTTTCAAATATTTTCTATTGGTTCACTTTCTACACGGATATTTTAGATATCGACTATCGTCTAGATAACGTTCCTGAGCTAACGCAAACTGCAAAAAATTGAATACACCTTCGGCAAATATTTCTTTCACTCGACCCTTCTCGGCCAAACGATCGTACATCCAATTTCTATCTTCATTTTGATACATTATTATCTATAAAATTAATAGTTTTTACCATTATCAATACGACAAAATTACGTTTCGTGTCTACAATTAAAAGAGATTGTAAGTATATATATAAATGCGTACGTACCTCTTGTAGAAAATAACTCCGCAAACAACGCTCGAAAGAATCTCTAACACCCGCCTCGTTGCTATTCTTCAATTTGAAAAACAAAAATAACTTAAGTTAATTAGAGTATTAACATATATATAGCATAAAATGTATAAAAATATTACGTAAAATAATAATTAAATATGAATATGAACCTTAATTTTTGAAACGAAAAAATTGTGATGACTTGAAATTATAAATCGATATCGACTATTTATAACCAATCCGGGCGAAAAATCACCCGGAAATGGTCTTTTCCGACGGCACCATGCCGTCGGAAAAGACCATTTCCTGGTGATTTTTCACCCGGATCGGTGACGTGACACCATTCTCCCTCCCCCATCTATAAATACCCTCAAATTTAACACCTAAAATTCATTCATTCATACACAAACACTCAATTATATCTCCCTATAACTACATTTCTTCTCCCAATTCTTTCTTCAAATTTTTTTCTTACTTATATTTTCTTTATATTTTTTATTTTATCATATATATTTCGTTTTCTTACAATATTATTATTCTTAATTTCACATATATATTATTACATTCATAATAACCCATTTTTATTTATCTATATATATTACAAATTAATTTATATTTTTGTTTTTCGTAATAAATAATTTATTTGTTTTTATTTTATTAACTATATATATGCAACAAATAAAAACTATTTTTATTGCTTTTTCCAAATATTCAGACGAAATTGAGAGAAAATTTAACAAAAAAAATAGTTTTTTTTTTCGTAAAAAACAAAAAAGTTTTTATTTTTATTTTTATGAATAATATTTTTGACGGCATATTGCCGTCGGAAATAAAATTTAAATACATTTAAATATTATTTCCGACGGCAAATATTTAAATAATATTTCCGACGGCATATCGCCATCGGAAATGATATTTTAATAATTTTTTAAATAATTGAATACGTATTATAAAAAAGAAATACGTATTTTTTTTAAAAAAATACGGTATAATTAAAAATAAAAAAATTTTAAAATACAAAAAAGACCCCTTTTCCGACGGCATCATACCGTCGGAAAAGATCCTTTTCCGACGGCCAAGTGCCGTCGGAAAAGACCCTCGATAATTCCGACGACACTTGGCCGTCGGAAAAGAGCTTTTTCGACGGCAATTGGCCGTCGGAAAAGCTCTTTTTCGACGAGACTTTTTCCGTCGGTCTTTTCCGACGGGTAATGCCATCGGAAAAGACCTTTTCCGACGGGAAAGATGCCTCTTCCGACGGTTTTCGTGCCGTCGGAAAAGGGCTTTTCTTTTGTAGTGATTTCATATAAGGGATAAAAGCATCATATCCCCTGAACTATGCACGTTTTTGCGACTTGCATCCTAAACAAAGTTAATAAGCTTTTTACCCCCTAAACGATGCACTTCTGTTCGATTTGACCCTTCAGTGGTTTTTCGGCCATTTTTGGTCAGAATATTTTCTGTTTGAGGTGTTTTTTCGCCTACTCTTTGTCATCAACTACCAAAATACATTTAGTACAACACATATGAGTTGGACAGGGAGAAATATTCCGGCAAAAAATGGCCGAAATACAATGAAACGGCAAATCGCATTTTTGGCCATTTTTGGCAGGAATACCCCGTTCGAGGTGTTTTTTCTCCAACGTTTTGTCATTAACTAGTATAATATATCTAGTACAACACATATGAGTCGGGAATGAGAGAATATTCAGGTTAAAAATGGCTGAAAATCCACTGAGGGGGCAAATAGAACAGACGTGCATAGTTTAGGAGGCACAACGTTTAATAAATTTGCTTAGGATGCAAGTCGCAAAAATGTGCATAGTTCAGGAAGCTTGATGCATTTATCCCTTCATATTAATATAAATATGAGTTTGTGAATGGAGTAATAAGAAAATTTCGAAATTTATCATATGCATAATTATATTAAAATCCAAATTTATAGGAGGAGGAGACCCATGCTAGCTGATGATTGTGTCAATGCAAATTGATGAGTTCACGTGAGGTTCTGTTAGCTTTCGCAGTCGAAAGCTCATGTGTTTAAATCCAAACGAGGATTATCATCTCACAATAATTATCATGCATGTGTGAGAAAGTTGTGATTGAACTCATCAAACACTTTATTATAAGTTTATCACCACAAAATTTACAGGCTTTTGACTGTATACTGTATACCGGACCCTCGCATTGCGGGGATGCTTTCGTGCACCGGGTTGCCCTTTTTTTAATGTTACATAAATTTACATGAATTCTTTTTGGCAACAAAATTGCCTCACCTGTATATAATTTTACATAAATTGCTTACATACACTATAACCGCGGTTCAAATAATTAACTACACAGGGAATGTACTGTCGTAGCTAGTAGTATTTCAAAGTACACAACCCAACATTTATCTTATAGATCTAGTTTATTATGTTCAATTTAAATGGTGTAGATGTGGAATATATATGGTATAATGTTCATGCTTATAAATTTTTATATTTGTCACATATACTCTGTCGTGAACTGTCATATTAGATCTGTCGTAGTCGTTCATATGAAATGTCACCGCAGTAAAGAAAACGGTATATATTAAGGGCGGTCAAACAAGGAAATAGGGGCTGAATCTCTACAAGTTGAGATAATGACATGTTACATCAAATTATAAATAAAAACTATTTGAGATAATGACATGTTATATAGAATTAAAAATAAAATTTATTTTAATTTTCATGCGGGGGCAGCCTATTCTATAAGAAGAAAAATTAGAAAATTAGGGAGTTATTATATGTATGTTCAATGTACATGAATTTCTTAATTATTATATGATTTTTCTAGATTATTTCATTTTTGAGGAAAATTAGACTAACTACATATAACCTAACTTCAACATGCAGCTAAGGAGTGCGCATGGCCGCATGCCACCTAATTCGTCAAGCCCACAGATTTCAGTTTTACAGAATCCAGCCCTAGTTAGTCGACACAAAATTAAATCATTCGTTCTTTGGTTATTATAAAAAAAATCATATAATTAATTACTGATTAGAAGATATAACTACGTTTAGAGTTGCTCTAGAAAAAAATCATATGAAATATTTCCTTCAAAACGCTTTTTTAGATGAAGAGAGATAATTGGCGTAAGTTCAATCTCAAGCAATCTGGCGAGTCCATTTTCGATTAGGGCGTGTTCTAATACCCTGTAAACTCAGTTAGTTCGTACCCTCAATGCTGTTGTAAAGTGGACCCTTCAGATAGAGCGAAAAATACGGCAATGAATGAAAGATGGAAAAATAAATGACTCACAGATTTTACGTGGAAAACCCCAAATTACTTTAGGGTGAAAACCCACGGGCAAGGTAGAAGAACTTCACTATAAGTGTAAAATAAGAATTACAACTCTCCGACTTTTACTGTCGTAAAGTCGCACAAACTCTCTATTTTTACCTCACACTTACAACACACTAACAACACTCTTTATATATTAATTACACTTAATAAATGAAGAATTGTATGTTTTGGTTGGGATGATCGAAATGCTGAAGAATAGCCTGCAATTTATAGCTGAATTTCAAACATAAAAGGCAATATTTTTGATCATAGTGCACCGTTCAACACTTCCTTAATGCTGCACTTAGAAGGAAATAATGCTGTACTTAAAAGGAAATAATGTTGCACTTATTGATTAAAAATAATGCCACCCAACAATTAAATAATGCCGCCCAACAATCTCCCACTTGAAGATTTGATTAGGGACTAATCAGATCTTCACACCATTCTTTCTACCTCGTCCTTCATGTTGCTTACGTTTTTACCAGACCACACGAGGACCAACATTGAACAAACTTGTCAGCAATAACACTCTTTGTCATGAAATCAGCTATGTTATCTTTAGTGTGAATCTTCTGCACATCCACAGTACCCTCCTCGACTTTCTCACGAACAAAGTGATACTGGACCCGAATATGCTTTGTTTTGGAATGAAACGCTGGATTCCTTGCAAGATGCAACGCACTCTGTCTGTCACAGAACAGAGAAATACTCTCTAGTTTGTGCCCGAGTTCCTCTAGAACCATTTTCAACCAAATCGCCTCTTTACTGGCGTGCGTAGCTGCCACATATTCAGCCTCCGTTGTTGATGTCGCAACAACTGAGTGTAACTTTGAAACCCAACTCACTGCACCTCCAGCAAGAGTAAACACATATCCTGTCGTGGACTTGCTTTTGTCAAGATCACCTGCATAGTCAGAATCAACATAGCCCTTGACTGTAAAACCCGATCCTCCATAACATAATGCAACATCTGAGGTTCCCTGAATGTATCTCAGAACTCTCTTTACTGTACTCCAATGCTCTCTTCCCGGATCCGCCATGTATCGACTAACCACTCCCACTGCATGTGCAATGTCTGGTCTAGTACATATCATAGCAAACATTAGACTTCCCACTGCTGATGCATACGGTACTTGAGACATCTCCTTCCTCTCTTCTTCACTGCTAGGACACATACTTGAGGATAACTTGAAATTAACAGGAAGAGGGGTAGAGATTGGCTTACAACTTTGCATACTGAACTACTGCAAAATCTTTAACAGATAGTTACTCTGAGAAAGCCAAATCTTCCTGCTATTTCTGTCTCGGTGGATTTGCATCCCTAGAATCTTGTTTGCTGGTCCTAAGTCCTTCATTTCAAATTTCCTAGCCAGTTCAACCTTCAATTCTTCATTACGAGCTTTGTTGGGGCCTAAAACCAACATGTCATCAACATACAACAGTAAAATAACAAAGTCATCACCAGATCTCTTGAAATATGCACAAGGATCTGCATTCAGCCTGTTGTATCCAAGGCTCATTATGAATGAATCAAATCTTTTGTACCAACACCTCGGCACCTGTTTGAGACCGTACAAAGATTTGGTCAACCTGCAAGCCAAGTTCTTTTTTTCTTCTTCAATAAATCCTTCTGGTTGGAGCATGTAAATTTCTTCTTCAAGATCACCATGAAGAAAAGCCGTTTTTACATCTAATTGTTCAAGATGTAAATCAAATGTAGCGTACATCGCCAGAACCACCCGCACAATTGTCATTCGGACCACCGGGGAGGATATTTCGTTGAAATCAATCCCCTCCTTTTGAGCATATCATTTCACCACCAATCGTGCACGAACCTCTCCACTTGGTCATCACTGTTACGTTTGATTTTGTACACCCATTTGTTGCTTCGATTTCCTCCTGCATTGCTGCCATCCACTGAGCTGCATCTGAACTACTCATTGCTTCCTGGAGAGTTGATGGCTCCCCGTCCTCAGTTAAAAGACAATACGCAACATTGTTCTCCATTGAAAAGTCTGTGTGCCAGCCTGGTGGTCTCTTAACACGTGTCGATCGACGTATCCCCGAGACTCTAGACTCCATTGTCTACTCAGGTTCATGCTCTGGTTCAGCAGAACCCTCCTGCTCGACATCCTTCTCGACTACTACTGTCGTAGTTTCTGGATCTTCCCATGTGCTGCTATCATTTCCTTTCTTATCTTCCGTGAAGATAACATCCCTGCTTACAACAATCTTGTGGGCAGTGGGGTCCCACAAGCGATACCCCTTCACTCATTTAGCATACCCTGAGAACAAACACTTCCTGGATTTTGGGTCCAGCTTTGTTTTCTCTTTAGTATTAAACATAACATAAGCGGGACTCCCAAATACATGGAGATTAGAATAATCAACTGGTTTACCTGTCCACACCTCCATCGATGTTTTCAGCCCCAATGCTGTTGACGGAGATCGGTTTACCACATAACAGGCGGTATTGAATGCTTATGCCCAGAACGACTTTTCTAAGCCTGCATCCTGCATCATGGCTCTTGTTTTATCCAACAAGGTTTTGTTCATCCCCTCTGCCACCCCATTCTGCTGTGGAGTGTATGCCGTAGTAAACTGCCTCTTAATCCCATCATCTTTACAAAAGTCTTCAAACTCCTTGCCAGTATATTCCCCTCCATTGTCAGATCTAAGGCACTTGGTCTTTTTCCCAAATTCAAGTTCCACCAGCGCTTTGTACGTCTTGAACATCGAGAACACCTCGGCCTTACTCTTGATCATGTACACCCAACATCTCCTGGAATAATCATCTATAAAAGACATAAAATACTTTGCACCTCCCAGGGATAATACTGGTGCTTGCCACACGTCAGAGTGAATCAATTCTATAATGACTTTACTTCTAGAATCTGAACTACTAAACTTTATACGATGTTGCTTGCCAACAACACAATGATCACAAAAAGCTAAAGATACCTTTGTGAGGCCCAGAAGTAGTTTCTTCTCTGCAAGAACCTTCATGCATTGTTCCGACATATGTCCGAGCCGCTGATGCCAAATCATTGATGATTTCTCAATCGACTCAGATGAAGCCACTGACGCTTCTCCCACTTGCAGAGCCCTCCCCTGTACCATGTATAAGTTTCCGGCAATCTTGTCCGCCTTCATCAGTACAAGCGCACCCCTTTTAACTTTCATGATCTTGTTTCTCGATCTAATCTCACAACCAAGATCATCCAGTTGTCCATAAGACAACAAATTCTTGCATAATCCCTCCACGTGTCGGACATCTTGAATGGTCCGAACAATTCCGTCATGCATCTCCAGCTTGATCGTACCGATGGCAACAACTTTCAAAGGTTCATTTTTACAGCTATACACAGATCCTCCAGAGATCGGTGTATACTCATGAAACCACTCCCTCCGGGGAGTCATATGAAAACTGGCTCCTGAATCAATAATACATACATCATCGAAGCCACGCATACCTCGAATAGCTGTTGCTGCTTCACAGCATAGTACATCACCATCATCTGAAGTGCTAGCAACGTTCTCCTGAGGATCAAAACTCTTCTTGTTCGAATCCTTAAGATTCCAACAGTCCTTCTTCAAGTGACCTTTCTTGCCACAGTGCCAACAACTGCCCTTGGTCTTTGACTTGGATCTCCCCTGTTTTTACCCCCACTTGCACCGCGCTCCGTCGTTCTCCCTCTTGTCACTGACAAGGCACCTGCTTGTTGCGAACCTGCCTCACTGTCTTCTCTGTTCTTGCATCGACTCTCTTCTTCTAGAATAGCGGCTGCAACTTCGTCGAAGACCAAATAATCTGTGAGGACATTATTTGTTAAGTTGATGACAAGCTGGTCATACGAATCGGGCAGACTTTGCAGCAAGATTTCAGCACGTTCAACCACTTCTATTTTATGACTCAACGATGTCAATTGAGAAAATAGAGTATTTAAAACATTGAGGTGCTCAGTTACCGGGGTAGATTCCGCCATCCTTAGTGTGTACAATTTCCGTTTAAGGAAAACTTTGTTGTGTAGGGACTTCGCCTCATATAGCTTGTTGAGATGGTCCCATATCTCCTTAGCTGTCATCTTCTCCTCAACGCTTGACAACACGCCATCATCTAACGCCATGTGAATATTTGCGATAGCGTTGCCGTCCATCTCGTTCCACTTCGTATCATCTGTGATTTCCACCGGCCTGTCGCCGATCGCCGCAAGACACCCATCTTTCCGCAAGATGGCTTTGATCTTCAGCTTCCACAACGAGAAATTACTCCAGTTAAATTTTTCGATCTCGAATTTCGCCGTCATTGCTTCTATCACGTACCACCGTCATTGAAAAATAATTTCAGCACGACACTCACAGATATCACCGAGACCCCGGATATGAACCGAGGCTCTGATACCACTTGTTGTAAAGTGGACCCTTCTCGATAGAGCGAAAAACACGGCAATGAATGAAAGACGGAAAAATAAATGACTCACAGATTTTACGTGAAAAACCCCAAATTAATTTAGGGTGAAAAACCACGGGCAAGGTAGAAGAACTTCACTATGAGTGTAAAATAGGAATTACAACTCTCCGACTTTTACCGTAGTAAAGTCACACAAACTCTCTATTTTTACCTCACACTTACAACACACTAAGAACACTCTTTATATATTAATTACACTTAATAAATGAAGAATTGTATGTTTTTGGTTGGGATGATCGAAACGATGAAGAATGGCCTGCAATTTATAGCTGAATTTCAAACATATAAGGCAACATTTTTAATCATAGTGCACCGTCCAACACTTCCTTAATGCTATACTTATTGATTAAAAATAATGCCACCCAACAATTAAATAATGCCGGCCAACAAATGCAAGATAGAGGGCTGGGACTTCTCACGTCAAAACAGAAAAAAGGAAGATATACCTCTACTCGTGAAGGAACCAGTAGTACCCACAACAAATTTAGTTTGATTCTCCATTTTTCATGATTATTCTCTCAGAATTTCTTTCCCAATTTGCCACATACTTTCCTAAACTGATCGAACAGTGAAATAGGAGTTGTTTTCAAATTTTGCATAATTTATTTTTCTTCCCCTAAAGTCTAACTAACGTGTTTCATAACTCCATTTTTTATGAAACTCGACGGTACAGATCTATACAGTATAACATAATATTTGGTGAAAGAAAAAATAGAACCGAGGTTGTTTTAAAACTTTTGCATAACTTTTATTTTCCTCCCTTAAAGTTTATTTAACACGTTTCGCAGCTCTATTTTTTATGAAACTCTACATAACACATCCATTTAGTATTACACAATATCCGGTGAAAAAAAGTGGACTCGAAGCTAGTAACTTTTGCGTGTTTTGACATCGTTTTGGTTTCAAATTGAAAAAATGGTTGTAATATTTGGGGTTTGAAGTTTGCGAGTGTTTTTGTTTAACGATTTAATTTAAGGCTTTTGTAAGTGAGTTTTTGATGAAACTCGACGGAACATACCTATTTAGTATAGCATAATATTTGCTGAAAGAAAAAGTATATTCAGAGTTGTTTTATAACTTTTGCTTAATAGTATTTTTCTCCCCTAACGTTTATTTAACAAGTTTCGTATCTCCGTTTTTAATGAAACTTGACAGGACACGTCTCTTTAATATAACATAATATCCATTGAAAGAAAAAATAGAATCGTAGGTATTTTGAAAATTTTGCGTAGTTATATTTGACATCATTTTGCTTTCTACTTGGAAGAATGGTTGCAGTGTTTGGGTTTTGAGGTTTGTGAGTATTTTTGTTTGACGGTTTAATTTTACGCTTTTGTACCTTTGTTTTTTTATAAAACCCGACGAAACATGCTTATTTAGTATAAAATAGTATCCGGTGAAAGAAAAAGTATTTTCAGAGTTGTTTCAAAACTTTTGCTTAATAGTATTTTCATCCCTTAAAATTTAATTAACGCATTTTGTAATTCAGTTCTTGATGAAACTCGACGAAACACATCTATTTAGTATAACATAATATCCGGTGAAACAAAAAGTGAAATCAGAGTTGTTTTAAAACTTTTGCATAATTTATTTTCCTCCCCTAAAGTTTAATTTACGCGTTTCATAACTCCATTTTTTACCAAAACCTTTAAATGATAGTCTTTTACCTGTATATGATAAGAAAACTACAAATATATTATTTTCAACTAATAACAAGTTAATATACCAATAACTCATTATGAAATGATAATATGTAATTTTAACCACTTACGTAGGTCAACTTAGGTGACCTATTCGTATATAAATATTTAACTGCTAATATATGATTTTTAACTAATATTTAATTAATAAACTCATGATTCATCATTCAATGTTAAATTCATATTTTAATTAGTGGTTATTAAATATACATTCATATTGGACAAAATAATAATAGTAATAAAACAAATGGGGGACACTGTACTGCTACGGATACCCATACGTACCAAGGACTACATGGTACAAAATTATCAACACCTCTATTACTTGGTACGGGTTTTCTAAACCAATTTTTTGGGACAAAGTTTCTGTACCGAACTTCAGTTATTCGGTACAATTGTCTTGAACCGGATATTCGGTACGAAAAGCTCGTACCGAAAAACTTGAATTAATGGTGTGTCATTTATCTTTCTTTTCTTTATGTTTTTTTATTGATTAATTGGTACCAATGGTTTGTACCCAATACTTGGTAGAAATGATTTGTACCCATACGTACTCTTTTCGCTTTTTTGGTATTGCATTTTTTAGTACAATAATTATGTACCAAAATCTCACTCTTGGTACAAATTTTGAATTCCTACCAAAGTATATGTACCAAATTTAGAGTTTTCTTGTAGTGTACACATTGGACTGTAAATCTGGAATCGGATCCTATGCTTCATGTAGTGTTTGGTTTTGACCGTGCAATATGTAATGGTTTAATTAGAATTTTAGAAGCATGATTATGTCCTGGTGTTTCTCCTATAATAAATTTAAAAAATTATAAACTACTCGATTATATTCAAGATAAAGATATAGATGCTTGCAGCATGATATATGATCTCCAGTTTAATCTAAATATACATGTGCTAAGTAGCTGCGAAGATAACTCATGCTTCAATTGGACAAAGTGTGCATTGTTTCTATAACTTGGGGGCGATCCCAGAAACAATTCCCCCCCCCCCCCCCCCTCTAACAAATAAAACAATTTTTGCGTAGGTAAGTCTATACCATCTTCGTTTTAAAAAAATTCTATACCATCTAATTAAGAATTATTGGTATGTAAATTGACTTACATAAACACATTCGAAAATGTCGTGATGGTTTCGTTACTTGCATATAAGCCTGGCCTCGTCTATTGACATTTTCACATCTATATATACCTGTGTATAAATATGTGTGTATATATATATATATATATATATATATATATTACAGAAGAGAGAGGGGTCAATAATATGTGTATATATTTCGCTGGGTGCCTGATCATCATCCCAAATTTCAAAATTTATATTGTCTACTTGCTATTTATGTTTCAAGGTCCACTCAAATATAATGCGCACGTGATGGAAGTATGGAAATAAGGGATCAATCGGGAGCTAGTGGCAAAACAAAAATGAAGTACAATGGTACAATTATTTTTAAAGATAAGTAGATAACCACGCAATTTGCCTGGAATAAATAAAATGCCAACTTGTTGCATGGAATATGATGAATTAGGTGTCTTTCTATCACTTGATTTCAAGTAGTATCTTATATGTTCAACATAAATCGTGGTATTTTATCAGTCATTCCAGTTTGGTTAAAGAATAATGTTTACAAATGCATATTGTTTTGTCTTATCAATTATATGCAAGAAAAATGATAGAATATTCCAGAAGGAATGATAGGCCTTATAAGAGAAAAGGAGAAATAATCGCGATTTACTTAATCTAATGCTTAGTTGATAATCAGCCATTTGAGAATAATATAGGTTAGTTGAGCCATTTGTTATATACTTATCATTTATCAATATAAAATAAAATATATACAGTTGAACCATTTGCTCGTTTCTTTTACATTATCCTCAAGTGCTGCCACATCAATTTGGCATGGTGGTTTTTTCTTTATTTTATATGTACTTTAAATGCCCGGAATTTATGTCCCACTTGGTGCGTGATATAAATTAGATAAACCTACTCCTCATGGTCTATATTGATCGCTAAAGAATGTTAAAAACATTAATTATATATATATATATATATATTCGATATACTTTTTTTATCTAGTTATGGGCTTTCAATATCTTAAAACTCATGAGCTATACTAGTTTAAAGCTTGTTTAAACTCCAAAAAACCTTTTCAAACTCAATGTAACGGAGACCTCAAAAATATATGAAAAAATAAAGTTGAAGAAAGGATATATATATATATATATATATATATATATATATATATATATGTATATGGCTCGACTGCCAGTACCAACTCCGTCACGTTATATCATGACCTATCTAGCTACTCGCCTTTTAAGAAAAACAACTATAGTTGCAGGCTAAAAGAATTATTTTGATTTCCAATGTAATGAATTTGACAATGCATATATTTATGATCAACTTTAAATTATTAAAAGAAGCTATATCCAGAATGAATAGAAATAATGAATTAAAGTTGAACCATTCAAATAATGACTTAGCCAAACTTTAATAATGATTACGTGATTTGCATATATATAATAAATAAACAAGCTCTTTGTACTTCAGAAAAGTTACAAATTATCTGAGCTTTTATCATATCTCAAACCAATAGTTTTATTGAAGGTATGAACAAAAAAATGTGTCAATACTCATATAATTGTATACCTAGCTAAGAGAATTTATGTGTTGCTATTGATAAATTTATATTTGTACTTTTACAACTAGACTAGATAGAGAAATTAAAATAATGACACTGAAAGTTATACTTGAAACGGTGGAACTGCGCAGATCTAGGCTAACATATCAAGTCTTGGCCCAAGCCCAGCCTTGGCCTATAAATACCACTCCATTTGAAATAAAATGGAAGGATAAAGTGAGGGGATCTCTCTACAGCCCCTATGTTGAAAATTTATGATTGAGATGCCCCTACATGTCGAACATAAATGCTCAACATGCAAAACCTGACATGGAAAATTCAACATAGAGAACATTAGACATGTCCTTTAGACATGTACGTATATCTAATAAAAGATATTTGAGATATGGTTCCATAGAAAGAAGTGGATTGAGGTTTTGACATACGTACATTGAGATACAACCCATACCGTGAAGACGCACAGAAATGCTCGACATGCATAGTACCCGACATTGCGTTCAACATAGAGGAAATTCAACAATGTCCTTTTGATATGTACTTTATATTTAATGAAAGATATTCGAGATGTGGTCTCATAGAAAGAAGCGGATTGGGGTTTTGATCTACCTACAAGGAGATATGGTCTAAACTGTGAATTCGCGCAATGCAAAAACAAGTCAATCACACAACCCGATTAATGCTCGGTCTTCAAAATAGATAAATGAACTACGTTCGACTTGATTCCTTCAACAAGATACGTAGGCATCTTGGGATAACCCGAGTCTAGACCAAAATCATTTAAGATCCAACCCTCCCCTAACTATGTTGCTTGGAATACATGTGTGCTAAGAACAGAGCTGGTTGCAACACAACTCTGAACTAACTTGATGTGGAGTTTTTCCTCAACCTGCCAAGTCACCGGACGACTACGCCCCAAATCTAACGATTAAATGCAAACAATAACAACTCAATTTTTTAATTTATTGATCTGTCAATAAAACGAATAAGTGGTTTGTATATAAATAATATATTTATATTAGAGGAGAGTTTTTTTTGGTATAAAGTAGGTTCATTTACAAAATTTGTAATTACAACCTAATTACTTGTGTACGCTTCTTGATGCTTATATATGTTGATTGGATAAGATTTTGCTAAATATTGATCTTGTTTTTTACTATTTCATATGAAAAATGAAATGATAGCATACTAAATTCGAAATATAACTGGTAATAGGCGAAATCAAGCCCCTCGCATTAAGGCACATAAACTCTCCTCGTACAAAGTAACACTTGGGAAACGATGAACGATGCTGACCGAGAGCCCCTCAAAATTCTTATCCTATCACAAGAGCAATAACGATGTTGACACAGAGCACCTCAAAATTCTTATTCCACCATCAAGACCGACATTAACTCAGGACACCCGTTAGACTCCGCATCGATTATACACCCACCGCCATTTGAAGGGACCTAGTTACGAGTTGTACCTAATTATCTATATAAAGCCCCCCATTTCTTTCCTTTAAAAGGGAGAAGACTCTTCTTCTCCCAAAAAAATTTAGAAAAAGATATACATATCTAGCACAATCTCTTTTATGTTGTTGTTTCCTCTTTATTCCTCGATTCGCAGAGAGACCAACCCCCATTTTTTTACACACTCTTTTCATTACGATATAAATATAAGTGGAATTCTCTATCATCAAATGGCGTCGTCTGTGGAAACTATCTCCTATCCCCTGAGAAAGGATCTGAAGGAATGAAGAAAGTCGAAAGCATAGTATGTATTGATAAGAAAAGGGCATACCTTCAAGAGAACATGACATGTTTTATAAGGAAAAAGCCTTAGCCAATTAAACGCGTATCGCTCCCTCCATCGCGACTCTTGGGCATGCGATCAGGAAGGAAGACAAACGGGAACCCTCCTCCCGTGCAGGAATGAAGTTGACTCATAAGGAAAACCATAAGATAATTCCATATTTCACCAAGATCGCCAAAGCTTTCTTTTTTGAAAAGAAATTTAAAACCGGAAAAATCCCAACACAAAAATGGGGATACTAGCGATATAAAGAAGATGCCAAGAAAAGACAAGGAAATTGATAACATAAAAGTAGCAAGGGATTCGAGGTCCTTGGGTTCTACCTACGACCAACGGAATTGACGTAATCACCGCCCCTCTGCGACAAAGGCAAGAAAAAGAATTCATCAAAGATTGCAAGTAATAAAGAGACATACACACTAAGTCATTTTGTATACAAGACAAGCAAACATCTCCCACCCAGATATTACGTAGCACTACTGCATTATCTGCCCTATCCCCCTTCAAAAACCTATGCTACAAAGTCCTTTATGTTCAAAAGTCGTGCCCATACTATACAAAAGAAGGACGGGAAGAACCATCCAAAATCACCCAAACAACCAAATATATTGCCCCTATTCTAGTACCTGACACTTTCCTTCACGGGATAGATGACCTTCCAAGTCGGGGAAACCCCAACCCAAACTTGGTGAAAATCTAGAAAGCGCCTTGACAGACGACGTCGGTGAAGAAAAGATAAAAGTTATTGAATCAAACCCTCTCGATTATGGCTGAAAGGCCCCCTCGTCAATTGAATATTATGGACAAAGCAAAAGAGCTATCAGAAAGCCTCTCGAGCGTGAACATACATCTCGGTTCTTAGGGTCAACCTAACTACGTTAGTGAAAAATCACGCCCAAAAGGAAAATACGAAGTATAATAAAAACAAATCAAGAAAAAATGGGGAACGCTTACTGAACAACGGGTGCGTGTGGTGAGGACCCTTGGGGAACTCCAGCACCTCAGTGGCCTGCTGAAGCTTGACCATAATCATAGCCCACCGGGTAGTTCAACATCGAAAGCGTGTCATAACATCCCGCATACAAACCTCTTCGCTCCAGATCCTGTCTTACATGTCCTTCTAGAGGGAGAAGTAACGGTGCCACACCCATGCCCTACCGTGTACAAATTCCCCACTCTGCCATCGTAAACTACAGAGAGCCAAGGAAAAGAACTCCTCTCGCCAAACATTGACCTCGCTTGTGAAACCTCTGACCTCTAAGAATAAAGGAGGACCCATTGGCTCAAAATAAAGATATGGAGGATCAAAAGGCATGGCTCGTAGGGGAAAGACCACCAGAAATTGAAAAGAAGAACATTTGATATCTAATAATACACACACCAACACGAATCCCCCATACGTATTGAAATGACGAAGGAAGTAATTGATTGGGGTAAACATGGAAAAACTACAGTCAGTTCCGTATGAAAGGATGGAAGAACCAACATAAACCGCTCTGAACCTGATTAGCATACACCGTCAAAAAACATGCAGGGGGATCATAAGCCCACTAACCAATTGTAAGGATGATGATGTCAAACTTAGATATATCCAAAGACACCCCATCGAATAATCTATGCACATACTATTCTAATACGGTAGTGGACACACTTCCGATCCTTCTCGTACCCAATATAGAGCCTGACTCAAAGTAACCCGACATCAGTTCGATGCCTAGAACAAGAGGGTTATAAGGCTCACCCCACAAGAAAGTCGCGCTCACTTCATCTATGGCGTGAATGGGTGCCGACAAAGAAGAAACACCCCCTCCTGAACCCATATCCCCCTCATTTGGCAACCTAGACCCACATAATTAGAGCGAAGGCATTGCAATCTAGTCATAGTCGCAAGACGAGCCGCTCATTAACAACGAGTCCTCGAAGCAACTCTAGAATGCAGTAACGCTGCCTCCCCTGGCCTGATACCAAATGCCTGCTTAAACTTTGCTCGACCCTTACCAAAGAGGGAGAATGTGTCGTAAGCAAACTAAGAGTACCGGTTGAATCATACTCTTTGATGTGTGGATCAAACACCTCTAAATGTACGTGCTCCATCGCCACCTTACACAAAATAAATAGTAGTAAAGTGGTTCTACTCGCTACATTAAAGCACTTAAAAGAAGAGAAAGTATGTGAGTATGCCCTGGAGGAAGATGAAGGTGTAAATGTTTACAAAAAAGAACGAGTCAACGCGGATATTTATAGACTACGCCTGAGAAGTACCTTCATGCTCCACATTAACACCTCTTCAAATAAACTCCCATGACCTTTTTATAAGACATGGCTAGATCGTGGAGACATAATGAGAGTCCACGTGGCCTAGCAGACAAACCGCAACAGAGGGACATGAATAAACTTAAATGAACAAAATTATGATATGTCTATCTTACATACGTGGCATCCGAGTAAGCCAGATAACTTAAAGATGGCACCGACAAGGTGGCGAATTTCCCTGCCATTCGTCCCTCACAAATTCATCTGATCACCCCTCGAAAAGAAAAAAACCTTCCTCGAAATAAAAAACCTCCCTCAAAGAGAAGGACCCCTTCGGAAAAGACAACACTTTTAGAGGAAAACAAAACCTACCATGAAGGACCCTACGCCCGCCCACAAGGAGCTCCGACGACCTAGACATGACACAACACGTTCCCCTCTCAAGAATCTTCTTCCCCTGACAAAAATAAGAGGAAAAGGAAAAGGAAAAGGATGGGACTTTCTTTTAGCATCCCCACCGTTATCGTAAGAATCTTCCTCTTCTACACCCATCATAATGTGTTGCATCATCATACAAATGCATGCATAGTTCTAAAGAAGACTCACAACTCTAATAGAAACCATCCACTCCAAGGGATTTTGAAAGTAACCGCAATCCCGCGAGCACCACTTTACGAAGGGTCTCGCGACCATGGAGACGGTTGAGGACACCTCTTTACGCCCCAAAAAACACCCACGTGCAAAAAAGGAAAAGAAAGGGAGAGGTTATTGCCTTATCCCTCACACAAAAGCGGGATATTACGTGTCCTAGAAACTGCCTTTAAAGGAGACTCGTGACTCCTCTAAAGGTTCCCAACCGCTACGAAGGTAACGTTCTCAACAAAAATATAAGTTTGGTGCACACATGTTTATAAAAACAAATGTACGAGCTCGATAGAAACACCCTAAGCTCAAAGAAACCTATCATCTAAAAGAAAGAGGAAAGAGAGAAATCCTCACTTCTGCCCTAACCCCTGGTCATACATGTCTACGGAAACACCCTCTCCTTTAAAAAAACAATCGCCAGTTCCTTAATTCCTCCCATCGAAGCGTAGACTACATCCTATCTCCTATAATCGAATTTTTTCTTTTACAAAGAAAGCTTTTAAACCAACTGTCATAACCTCTGAATATTTCTTCTCTAAAAAGATAGATCTATGCATACTAACCCCGCTCGAAAGGCCACTTTAAACTCCGCCCTTCTTGTTTTCAGAAGTATGTCCCGCATACAAGTTTTTGCGCAAGCGTGCTCATATGTCCGAAAAACATAAAATATTTCATTAATTCATACAAACACGGAAACTTTTCAACTTGTCTCCTAACAAAACATAAGACAAAATAAAAATACATGAAAAAAATAATACATTATTTCTAAGAACTACGAGACTGGTTGCTTCTCTTCCCTAGCTCCCCGTACGCGATCCTCTCGTGTCACCAACCTCCCCACCTCTTCTTCTGCCTCACTTTCTACATCTGTTGCTTCGAAAAATGAAGGATGTGAGGAAGTAACCCTTGCCGTCGCCGAAGCTGAGCTAGATGAACTACCACGCTGCCCCAATAACTTCAAAACATCGTCAAGAGATTCCGGCATCCGAAACTCTTTCGGACATAGCAAGGACAGATCAGCCTCATCCTTATATAAGCCGAGCTCTTTCCCTTTTGTACGCAATCCAATAACCGTTTATGATGTGCCCAACGAAAGGACGACGGAAGGCGGCATAATGCTTCGCATACCCCTTATACTTATCCAATGTACCTAAGTCATTGTCCTTCACCATCTTGTACAAATTATGATCATGTTTTTATATCAGCTCGGCCTCCCTGTGTGCGAACTCTTGATGCTGCTCTGCCATTTCCTGGACTGCTCGCTCTGTGACAGCTTCGACATCAAGATGCGGTTTTATCAGTGCCTTCTGTAATCAAGACACCTCTGTGGATTGTTTCTTCACAGCACGAACTAATTCGTTATTAGCTCGACGCAGCTATCGACCTTCCACCAAGGCCGTCTCCTGCCCCAGCTTCCTCTCATCTAAAGCTAGTTGCAGCTCCTCCAGTTAAAACCTACGAGCCGCAGCGGCTTGGCCTGCCTCCTACCTGTACTCTTTTACCTCAGCATACTGCTGCATATGCTGATCCCAATGCTCAAGATTAACGCCCGATAAAAGGGCCTTCTTTTTCTCTAAAACCACCAACCTCTTGTCCAGTTTGCCTATCTGGCTATAAGCTCAGTTGGATGAGTATCACACTTTGCCCATCGATGCAAACGCCTATAAAAGGAAAGAAATGAAGAAACTAGATAACAAACCACCTCATAAACCTCCTAAAAACATACAAAAAAATAGCCAAACATTTCGCCCGAACAACTGCTCACCTCGTTAAAAGCGTACTGTGAACGACGATGCAGTTCCTCCACCTCAGACAACCAAACCAAGGGACACAAAACAACCACCCATCCCAACTTTGCGACCTCACCAACGTCGACAGGTACCCTAGAAGCCTCTCCCTTCCCAGGAGACTTAACCCTCTCTGCTGATTCATTGCTACTCACAGCCACTGCCCTAGGCACCAAAGCCTGCACTATTCTAGTCCCCTCAACATACCTTCACATTCCACTGGCTGTGGTTAGAGAAGAAGAATGGAAAATAGCCAACGGACCTAGAGCGACGCTAGCAAAGACATCGTCAAAATCCCCCTCTAGAAGGGATCCTCCTCAAAGGCTAGACTGAGGGGCCTCGACAAATGCCTCATCTAAGGAACGTTGAAATGCCTCCTGGTGAAGCACGAAACGCTCCCCTACTACAACTCCCAATTTGTTTTTGCGGCACCTCTCCTCGAAGGCGCCTTGGCGAGAACGAATGCTTCACGCGACGAATCTACCTCTAAAAGACACTCTCTTCATTTTCTTATCTCCATTCCCTTTCTTTTCCTTCTTTTTCTTCCTCTTTTTCTCACTCGGACCTGCACCCTCAGCCCCGACCGCAACATCTTGTTCCCCCGCCTGCCCAAGCCCTCCTCCCTAAGCCTCCTCATCCTCATCTTTGCCCTTATATGCATACTCCTTACCACTCCCTTGCTTTAACAACTCCACATCAATATGAGGACCTAATTTCAAGAAACGAAGGCCAATCATCAAGAAAAAAAAAAGAAGAGAAGAGAGCAAAACCCTAAGAAAAGGATTTTCTATAAACTACTGACAAATCATGCGGGACTCCAGTTGAGAAAGGCTCCAAAGAACGACATCCATCCCGCTCTTCTCATAAAAATGCCCGAGCACCTTTGGGTCCAAGGATCTTGAGGCGTCATATAAAGTGTCAAAAAACCCCTCGGCAGGCATATTATTCGCCACAACATCTAGGTTTTTGAAATCCTGGATCAAAGGCCTCTACTTCCACAAATAAGCAACCACACACGCCACTCCCAAAGGACGAACAAAGAAATAACGGGTTTTTCAGTTTCCAAACGAGGACGAAGTGTTGCACAAAAATTGGAAGCGCGAATTTTGAGGGATGAAATAGTAAAACAGAGCACCAGAGGGCAAAAGATTCACCTCTTACACCGCTAGAAGGCGGTCCACCGAGCACACAACCCCTTTTATCAAGCATACAAAAATAAAGCAAGCCAAACATGTATAGTTGTTAGGCGCCACCTGACTAAGAGACAACCCGTACGCTTGGAATATGTCACAGAAGAAAGAAGGGAGTAAAGTTCATAAACCCGCTTTGAGTTGCGCCTTGTAAATAGTCACGTGCTCCGTCGGAGGTTTGTTAGCCTGCGCAGAAGAAAGGGGAACCTTGAATCCCACCACTGACGCATCCACTGCGTACTCCTCGAACTTATCTTTCACGAATTTGTGTGAAACGACAGAAGGAATGTCACCTACATGCATGTGCTTAGACTAAACATCCAACCCTCTCTACTGTCGAGAAGACAATTCGCGACGACTTCCTTGCTGAAAAACCCAATCCACTACCCCCGATTACACCGCTCCAACGGTCGTCGTATCCCTCAGAACTCCCCTTAGAAGAAATAGCAGGAACTGGAGTTTTAGAAGCCATGTGATCTCACTAGATGAGACTAGAACTAAACACTCGCAAAAAGAAGAAGCTATAAACAAGAAAATAAGGGAACTTAGAAGAGAGGACATAAGTCTGATCAAACCTCAATGGTCACACCACGTAGAAAGGTCACAATTAATCCTTAATCAATGCCTCCGTTCCAACCATCAGAGAACCAAGAGTAGCATTGTATTAAAGTCGCATCTGCGTCTTCCTAACCAACACTTTAAATTCTCCTCGTATTTGAGGCTAATTGAGGGACTCTTGGTAATAGGAGAAAGTAAGCTCCTCGCATTAAGGCACATAAACTACCCTCGTACAAAGTAGCACTTGATAAAAGAAAAAGCGACGTTGACCTAGAGCCCCTCGAAATTCTTATCCTATCACCAAATCAACATAAAGCAAGAAGGATGCTGACCTAGAGCCCCTCGAAGTTCTTATTCTATCACAAGATCAACACAAAGCAAGAACGATGATGACCCACAACCCCTCGAAATTCTTATCATATCACAAGATTAACACAAAGGAAGAACAATGCTGACCCAGGGTCCCTTGAAATTCTTATCCTACCATCAAGACCAACATTAACTCAGGACACCCGTCAGATTCACTTTCGACTACGCACCACCACCATTCAGAGGGACCTAGTTACGAGCCGTACCTAATTCTCTATGTAAAGACCCTCATTTCGTTCCTTAAAAGGGAGAAGACTCTTCTTCCCAAAAAAACAAAATTAGAAAAAAATTTGAGAAAAAAAGTAGAAAAAAGATATACACGTCAAGTACAATCTCTTTTATGTTGTTGTTTTCTCTTTATTCCTCGATTTGGAAAGAACAACCCCACCTTTTCTTTACAAACTTTTTCCGTTACGATATAAATATAAGTGAAATTCTCTATTATCAGGAACAAAAATATTTGTTATAAATTAGAGCTTGATAGTAAATAATAATAATAATATACATGTTGTTCAAGTAATAACTTGGAATTTAGTAAAGTTTTTTTTCTTTTATATATATATATATATATATATAAAGAATTTTATCAAAATTGAAAACAAAGTGTATGTTCATCCAAACAGATAGAAGAAATCAAAACCATCAATACACTACAAAAGAAACTGGCATTACCAGCGCGATTGCTACTGGCCCATTTGCGATCGGTAATGACACGGTACCCACCGCCGAGCCATCGATAATGGGTACCGACGGCTCGACGATCGGTAATACCAACATCACCGACAGCTGCGCCGTCGCTAATTGTTAGCAATGATCCAACCGTCGGTAATAGGTGTACGTTGTACACTCAATACCGACGGGCGACGCCTAGCCGTAGGTAATGTATTCAACATAGTAGTGACTGTTGCGCCGTCACTAATGGCTGAAAACACATTGCCTACGGTCAAACAGTCACAAATGACTAGTAAAGATTATATTTGTCAACATATTGCATCAACTTTTGCTTTTTGGCACATATCTCACAAGCCAAAACTAATATTATTTGCATTTTATAATAAGAAAATATCAAATAATCACTCAAGAAGTAAAGATAAATTGATTTTACACATGAATTTACAATTTTACATCTTTGTCTTGACATTTAATTGTCAACAAACAATCAACAAAAGGGAGACATATGCCAAAAAATTGAAGCTTCAAGGAAATTTCTACAAAGCAATGAAACTTATTAGCAACAAAATCCAAATTTATAACACTGTACTTCAACTTTAGTTCTTTCTTTTCCCTTCCTATTTTCTAATTGGCAACTAGATCCTATTTTTATTACCCTCTCACATGAATCTTCACCAATCACAACCCCCCTCTCTCTCTTAGAAAATCCAAGTCCAACTACCCTTCTCTTCTCCCATTGGTTATATTTAACAAACTTGCCACTTTAACAAAAAGAAAAAAACAATTGTCTACTTGTTAAATTAGTTGCACCCCCTCCCCCACCATACCTCACCGCACCCCTATCTCTCTCCTGGCAGGCTAGAACTAAATATATATATACCAAATTTGTAGCCAAAAAGCCACAAAAGCACCCTTAGCTTCACAAATCCAAAAATTAACAAAAACCAAACAAAAGACACTCTTTTATGAAAATGCCTTCAAACCTCCCAAAATCCTCCCTCCTGCTCCAAAGGATCCACGAACCACCCACCACCCCGTGCAAACAACAAACCACCCCACCACCCCATCCCCACAGTTATGTCCCCGATCACGTGGCGCGATACCACTCTCATGCGGTGGGGCCCAACCAATGCTACTCCGCCGTCACCCAACACATCTCCGCTCCCGTCTCCACCGTTTGGTCCGTTGTGCGCCGCTTCGACAATCCTCAAGCCTACAAGCACTTCGTCAAGAGCTGCCACTTGTTGCTAGGCGACGGCAACGTCGGCACACTCCGTGAAATACGTGTCATCTCCGGATTGCCTGCCGTGTGTAGTACCGAGAGGCTCGAGATTCTCGACGACGAGCGCCACGTTATTAGCTTTAGTGTGGTCGGTGGGGACCACAGGCTGGCGAATTACCGGTCGGTTACGACGTTGCACGCGGCGGTTAGTGGCGACGGAGGAACGGTGGTGGTGGAGTCGTATGTTGTCGACGTGCCGCAAGGTAATACTAAAGAGGAAACGTGCGTTTTTGTGGATACTATTGTGAAGTGTAACCTTCATTCATTAGCTCAGATTGCTGAGAGTTTGGATAGCTTAAATCCTACTAGTTCATGATTTTTTTGGATAAATAGGGTTTGGTGGTAAACGGTCGAAAAATGAGTTATCGTCTCGTCTCAAAATTCTGGTACCAAAATCGTATCACTCTTTCTAGCGCGATTATGATTATGTTAATGTCTGCAAGTGTTGTTGTAGATCTGACGGTACAACGAAAAGTGATTGAAAAGTTTTTTAGTCGTAAATCTGATGGTGAGACAGAAAGTGACATACAGTTCATGAGATTTATGATTTTATGTGGCGTTTGTGTTAGGTGTCATGTATATTGATCGGTTGTTATGGTTATTGTTTGTTCAAGAATGGAAATTGATTTTTTGAGGTTGTTGATTGTCATTGTTTGTACAAGAACATTGTGATCTCGAGTTCTGATTTAATTGTTGTTCATATCTTTTTTTTTTTCCATTTAATCGCAATATATAGGCAATAGTAATCGTTGCATCCAAGAACATAGATCTTAAGGTTTATGGTTGGAATTATTATGCACTACAACATGTGAAAGAGAATCCATAATCTTTGAAATCATTTTATCAACGGAGATCTTAGTTTGGTATTTAGAATTATTATTAATTATGTGTATGTAACGCGTGAAGTGGCCGACCTTTGGATGAGTAAGTAGTTAAGGCGGCGTGCAGCAAATTGTTAACTAAGATTAATGAATCTATTTTATGTGATTATTATTTAATCACCCCCTCTGCCAATGTATTATTGTTGGTACAATGTGCGGGTTGATATTTTGCTATTTATTTATTTACTATATTATTAATCTCTACTTAAATGTAAGTACAGTAAATACATGTAGGACAGGGTGGCAGATTAAGATAACCTCGTACGATTAATCACCGTTGTCGATGAGCCGATTTTTAATACCTTTTTATTTGGGAATTAGGGCTTAAGTCAATGTACCTACTCGAATAATTATAAGTAAACTACCAATTAATTGGAGGAAAGAAATGCCGATTTAATAACTAAATAATAATTATAATTAAGAAAACAATCGATCAACAGTATAAATATCTATGTGCTATGTTTATTTGAGAAATTTAAGGAATTATAACCTAATTAACGCCATAACGAATGACATATCGCAATGTCACGTACACAACATTTTAGTTCTTGTTTTATTTAATTTAATTACTAATGTTAACGGATAGAAATTTCTTTTTGTTATGAAATAAAAATATTCAGGATTTAAATTTCCGGAATTAGGTTATGAAATTACAAGGGGGATGTATCGTACAAATAAAGAACAATTATAATTAAGGTCGGATGCGGATAGAATCAAACAGCTATTACTACCTCTGCAAGTTGGCCTTGTGGTGTTAAAAGAAGTGGTAGTAGTACGTATGACCATTGCAAGTTGCAAATATGGTTTACTTTTTCTGTCTGCAACCATATTTAAATATGCATGCAAGTTGGCTCTTTTTTCTGTTTCTTTTTATTTATTTATTTATCATTTAAGTTTGTTGTATTGTGCTTTTGTAACAATAATAATAAAAAAGATCGCAAGTGTTTTGAATTATAGACGGTTGTTGAGGATGCAAGTTGTGCAAGTGGGCAGAAGCGGCTTTTAATGGTCTCCGGATTTCTTGTCCACTTGTGTGTTCAATTCCTTCACGCTATCACATTTCCAACTTTATTTCACGTTCTTTAATTCCCTTTTCTAGTAAAAGATAACGCCATTTCTTTTGAAGTCTTTGTTTTATTAAACTTCATCAAGAAAAGAAAAAAAATGTGATATTAAATGACGAGTAATTGAAAGAAAATTTGTTGAAATTTATTCTACATAGCTTGGGAATTATTATGGTCGTTATATGTGTATTTAGGAATCTCCCCTAGCTCCCTCTAGACAAAGGATAATTACCTGGAATCTGAGAAGATTTTGAAATTTTAAAAATGGTGTAGAACTTTAGCCCAATTTAACGATAAGTTTGCCTACAACTCACGTGTTATCATTAGATGTTATTTGTGATCTACATGTAATTAAGGTTGTATGTCCTATTCCACATGCTTACTGTTGTGGATTATTTTGGGCCGTGTTATATCGACAATCTTTCTGTAGAAAATTAAGCGCGTTCGAAATTTTAATATAATACCCCCAAATTGATTTGGCTACTAATTAGATCTCATGGTATGATATGATTTTTCTTGGTCATGTTGGATCAAATACTTTACGATAAATATTAATTCATCAATAAAAGACCGACACATGTTAAACCATAAAAAAATTCATAAGTTATGAATCGGGAAGCGTACATTGATCCATACAAATAAGTTTTTACGTGAGAACGTGAGGCTTCGGTGGTCTTTCACAGATAAATTCTAGCTCTCGATGGGATCTCGCTCAATTGATGGGAAAAGATGAGGAGAGTGTTTCAAGATTTGTCTTGGAGACCAAAACCCGAGCCGTATATAGTAATCTAATTAGAACCCCATAAACCCTAATTAGACTCCTATTGGGTATTACACATTACAAAGCATACTTAATTAGATGTTAATTGAGCTCCTCAACTTAGATCACTTAATTAGCCCAATATATTTATTAGCTAAATATGATTGTCTCAATTTATTTGTCCAAGAAATAGATTATTAGAAATAATCTAACAATCTCCCACTAGAACTATAAATTGAATCTGAATGACAATTACATTAATAACCATAAGTGCGCACCAAATTCGCTAATACAGAAGCATCTTCCTTAAACAATCTGATCCATCTCCTATACCAACATGGAACCAAATCGGCCTTTGTCACATTAATCGTAACTCGACCTTCAATGATCACGCATGCCAAATGTATTCAATGACATAGACCAAGCATGGATGTGTAACTGGAAATTACATGCAATGTGATCTGAATCATGCCTATTTCCAATCGGTCCTAAATTTTTAGTGAGATCTGAAATTGTGGATTGGTTGATACGAGACAATTGTTAACTTCTCAATGTTACTTTAACAACGTCAAAATTAACAATGCAGCGGAAAACTAAACAACACAAAATTTAAGAAGTGAATATATTAATATTAACTTCCGAGCCGTAGGCAAAATACCACGAGGGTTTATGAAAATATGATTCTTACAACTCTCAAGCTCTCACTCTCGAATTGCTCGAACTCAACAAAGCAGACAAGAATTATTCTCTCAATTCTACATCTAGAACTAATTGAACAACTCACAAACTTTGCAAAAGCAAGACAACACTCAACAACTAGTAAATAAATCTCTTGGATTATTAGCTATTGTCTCGTGTTTGTCTTGATGTACTTCACACCTATATATAGGTTATTGACTTGATCTTCAAGGTGTGTTGCACACGGTTTGATAACTCTTCTAATTTCCTTGTCGGACTCCTCTTCCTTGTTCTCGGCGTTCTTCTTGAATAATAGTTCCTTCGTTAGTGAACTAACTTAGGAAAGACTCCTTCTTCAAATCAGAACTTAACTTGGAAGTTTCCTAGTTGCACTCGAACTCTTCCTTCTTTATTTGTTATGCGGCTAACTTTAGTTAAGGAAACTTTTCTTTATGGAAACTTTGAGTGATCAAGCTATGCCAAGTTTGTTTCCTGAATAATAACCAAAGATAATCACAACTGTGGAACAAGATTAGTCGCGTGAATAAGGCAAAACAATAGATAGTTATTCACAGCAAGATAGTAAAACAAATTATGTCAGTCAATGTTACTCTAACATTGGCATTCTAACATTGTCAGAATACTGACACTTTCAATCTCCTGTTTTTGCCTTACTTCACAAAACCTTAGAACCTGTGATTAGATCAAATATTTAGAACAAACCTATTCATTCTTGATATACCTACAACAAGTAACTCCCCCTTAATATCAGAAGAGTCCAATACAATGTTGCTCTAACATTGATTCTCCAATGTTGTCATAACATCTTCATGTATCAATGTTAACTTAACATTGACTTCAGTCGATTGTTCTTACATTGAATTTTCCAATTTTAACTTAACATCAGATATCAGCTAACTCCTGCAGACAGAGTTAGTACAATGTTGTCTTAACATTAGTCATTAGCTAACACTTGCAGACAAAGTTACTACTTGACAGAAGCTCAAGATATCATAAGCATAAGCACTCAGTACCAATAAGTAGAATACTTAATTACAGGCCATAACTGTAACAAGGAACACACTCCTTGATCAAATGAAGAAAAATAAAGAAAAATAGAAATAGTTCAGCAAAAACAGAAACAGTTCAGAGCAGGCTACCAAAGACAGAAAATTAATAACTCAGAAATTTCAGAAATTTTAAATTTGATCTACTCTCCCCCTTTTTGTGAGGAAGACAGATTCCTTAAGTTCTTCCTGAGGCTGTCAATCTCCTGCAGCCTTACTTGCGTTCCAGCTATCTCCCTTTGGGTGTCCTTGTACTCTATGTCGAGCCACTTGAGGGTGTCTTCCACAAATACATCTGCAATCGCTAAGCAGATGTCACCACTGGCAATGGGCACTGACGAGGCACCAAACTTGTGAGCCTTCTTCTTCTTCTTCTTCTTCTTCTTCTTCTTCTTCTTCTTCTTCTTCTTCTTCTTCTTCTTCTTCTTCTTCTTCTTCTTCTTCTTCTTCTTCTTCTTCTTCTTCTTCTTCTTCTTCTTCTTCTTCTTCTTCTTCTTCTTCTTCTTCTTCTTCTTCTTCTTCTTCTTCTTCTTCTTCTTCTTCTTCTTCTTCTTCTTCTTCTTCTTCTTCTTCTTCTTCTTCTTCCTGCTTGGTCCAATTCTTCCTGCTTGGTCCAACTGAATCCTCAGGATTCCATGGAAGATCTTGGATCCTCACCTGTGTGAAGTAGCTCCTGGTGATAGGCAATCTCGATGATTCATCACTGACCCAGGCACTCCTGTGTGAAGTAGCTCCCGATGATTCATCACTGACCCAGACACTCCTCTAGCTTCCAGCAGCTCAAAAATTATGTTTTCTTTGAAACTTTCCTCCTCTATTTCCCTTTCCTTGTGGATCACCCTAGCTTGATATGCCTCCCATTGCTCTTCTGCTTCCACAGACACATAGAAGTCAGAATAAGGCTTTTCTGGATACTCAACATCCATGACATCACATTACTCCTCATCATCAGATGTTGGAGTAATATCAGCCTCTGCAGGGTCTTCAACCACAAGTTCTTCCTCCTCATACTCAGTTTCCTCCTGGTCCTCTTCCTCATTTTCTTCTTCTTCTCTAGCTTCTTCATCAGCTGCTCCTTCAAATGCTTATAACTCAGACTCATAAGCAACCACCACTTGTTTGGCCTTTCTCTTTCTAGCAGACTTAGCTCGAGCAGACAGAGTAGGACTCTCTTCTTCTTCCTTCTCACCCACATCGTCCTCATTATCAGTAGGGATACCCTCAGTAGTATCCATCCCAGCAACATCCTCCTCAGGAACAACCTCAACATCCTCCTCAGCCACAATCTCAACATCCTCATCAGCAACAACCTCAACATCCTCAGACTCACCCACATCCATAACAGAATTCAAATTCTCCCCCTCAATCTCAACTTCAGCAGGTAAATTCTCCCCCTCAACCTCAACATGTTACCAAAATATTCTGACCACTTACACACGTTCCTGCGTACAGTCCTTGCCCACGTGTCGTTGTTGGATTAACGCGTGACCAGAGCAGCTTCCTTAATTAACAGCAGGTCAGAAAGTTGGAGGTTTTGGGCTTTCATCCAACTAACTTCATGTGATAGCGTGAGATATTACTAAATACAGATCTGAAACTTCATCAAAACACATAAGTACACAAAACACAGTTTAAGATCATCAGTATGAGTAAGTAACACTTATGACAGAAGAAATACACAGATAGAAGGTGTAAATATTCAGAGGACATTCAATCCCTTAGCATGACAAATCACAATCCAGTGTGTTTACCTATAGTATAGTCACCCAAGGTGCGTGCCTCAACACATGAATTTGGATTACTACTCCCCCTAATCCCAAGCCGACACAACAATAAAATGCAGAAAAGAAATAATGAATGCAACCATGGTAGATATACACTGAGAGATGGTAACCAAGTACTAAGAACTGCACTGACTGAGTCCATGACATATCAATTTGATTTATTTTAACATGAAACTCATTTAGAACAAAAGCTGAGAATGATTAAACAAGGATAATCTCATCACTGAATGTGGGCATCACAGGACTCCACACACCCAAGCAACTCAATTATCAGCTACAGATTAGGCAAGTACAAAGGAACTGAATGAGGACAATACACTTATCATATACTTCATCACCCCAACTCCTTATGCATACTTGTTGACCAACCTGTTTACAAGAGAAACACCAAGTGATCAGTGCTACTAAATGTGAGGCAGTCGAAACTCCAAACATCCTAGTAGAAAGGATCACCATCATGCATTTCCTCGGCCAAATATAGCAAAAATATGAAAATAAACACAACTAAATCACACTGAAGCTCTCAACATCATGCACCCCAGCTTCTCTTCATGTTCTGTTTAATCTTAACATGGATAAGTCACAACTGAATGACACCAAAGTAGTGAACTCTGGGCACCCCAACTTCCCCTGATGTTAGATTAACATTCTCAGACCAACATCAGAGTTTCTTACTTTACACAACTTAAGATATGAACCTGTTCACCAGTCAGTCCAGTCAGGAGCACATGTTAACCACACAACCTAAATGAAGACAAACCAAGATGAAATACGCAAGAAAAAAGGAATACAAAAATTGGAAATAAAAGAATTACAGACACACCACATCCAATAACCAGTGCTAGACAGTGGTGTGATGACACCACTGGTGGACTAATATTCTTACACAATGCATATGCCAAGAGAATTCCTCAAACTGAAGAATCTCTCAAATCTAAGGGCTTAGTGAGCATATCAGCAAGCTGATTGTTAGTCTCAATGTGCTCAGTGTCTATTAACTTGTCCTCAGCCATATTTCTCAGATAATGATGTCTTATGTCTATGTGCTTAGTTCTAGAATGTTGGACAAGATTCTTAGAGATACTGATAGCACTAAGATTATCACAGAACATAAGTAAAGTAACACTATCCAACCCATACTCCAGCAACATGTGTTTGAGCCACACATGCTGGGTGACACAACTACCTGCTGCTATGTATTCTAATTCAGCAGTGGATAGAGACACACAATTTTGCTTTCTTCTGTACCATGAGACTAAATTGTTTCCCAGATAAAAACATCCTCCACTTGTGAACTTCCTATCATCAGCATCACCTGCCTAGTCTGAGTCACTGAAACCCACAAGGTTTGTGTTAGCGTCAAATGAATACCAGATGCCAAGAGACAAAGTTCCAGATATGTATCTAAGGATTCTCTTCACAGCAATCAATTGAGACTGCTTTGGACATGCTTGGTACCTCGCACATACACAAACAGAAAACATTATGTCAGACCTAGAAGCAGATAAGTAAAGCAAACTTCCTATCATTGATCTATACACCGTTGGATCAACATTGGTTCCAGTCCCATCTCTGGTGATCTTCACTGAGGCAAACATAGGTGTCTTACACGGCTTTGAATCTGCAAGTTCAAACCTTTTCACCAAATTCTTGGCATACTTCTCCTAATTCAAGA
Source organism: Linaria vulgaris (assembly GCA_948329865.1). NCBI lineage: Eukaryota > Viridiplantae > Streptophyta > Magnoliopsida > Lamiales > Plantaginaceae > Linaria > Linaria vulgaris. The sequence goes on from OX415254.1 coordinate 34,044,246, forward strand.
ATATGCCGGTACCTATTTGTCTTATTTGGAGACCAAGAAAGAAATTTAATTCTCCTATCATACTCATCTCAAATGTTTCTGTCATGGATTCAACAAGCTTTTCCAAAATAGAATTGTTAGTAGAACCAAACACTATATCATCAACATAGATTTGAGCAATACTGATATCCGAATTTTTCATTAAAACAAACAGTGTTCTGTCACCATCACCTCTAACAAAACCAAGACTCAAAAGAATTCAGTAAGCCTTTCATACCATGCTCTAGGAGCCTGCTTAAGACCATACAAAGCTTTCTTCAACTTATACACATGATTGGGGAACTTAGGATAGGGAATCCTTTTGGCTGTTCTACATACACTTCCTTATCAATCAGCCCATCCAGGAAAGCACCCTTTACATCCATCTGGTATAATTTTATCTTAAGACTGCAAGCAATGGCTAGAAGTAACCTAATAGATTCTATCCTAGCAACTGGTGCAAAAGTCTCATCAAAATCTGCACCTTCAACTTGAGTATACCCCTGAGCAACAAGTCTCGCTTTGTTCCTAACAATTACCCCTTCCTCATTACTTTTGTTTTTAAAGATCCATTTAGTCCCTATTACATTTACATCAGGTGACCTAGGTACCAAGACCCAGACATTATTCTTAGTAAACTGTAATAGTTCATCCTGCATGACATTAATCCAAAAGTTATCTAATAGAGCTTCAGATACAATCTTAGGTTCTATGGCAGAGACAAAACATGAGGCATAATCAACAGTACAAGTGAAGTTCATACAAATATAAAGTTTAACCATATCTCTATAATTTAGTCTCTCTTTGTTGCGTGTCCTTACCCTTTCAGTGATCTCACCTATTACCTAAGAGGCTGGATGATCTTTTTGTATCATAGCAGGGGGATCTCTTCTTGATTTAGTGCCAACCTCAGTTTCTGAGTCAGACTCTTTTGTTGTTAGTCTAACATTCGATCTGGCTGGTGTTAGTCTAACATCAGTTCCTGTCTCCTGCTCAGTGGTTCCAACTTCAAGCTCCAGCGTTGGTATAGCCTTCTCGGTTTCCAATGTTGGTTCAACATTAGAAACTGAAATATCACCAGCACCTGTTTCAAAAGTGAAATCATCAAACACAACATTCTCAGACTCTTTGGACAGTCTTTGATCTAGGATTATATACTCTAAAGGAAGCACTGTTAGCTGAGTAGCCTACAAAGATGCATTTCTCACTTTTGGGATCAAATTTACTCAGGTAGTCCCTGTCCTTTAGCAAATAACAGTCACATCCAAACTCATGAAAATATGCAATGTTTGGCTTTCAACCCTTCAAGATTTCATAAGGTGTCATATTAATTCCAGGTCTGAGATACACTCTGTTACTAATGTGACATGCAGTATTTAAAGCTTCGGCCCAAAGTCTTTTAGGCAGATCTTTAGCATTCAACATCACTCTGGACATCTCTTGAAGAGTTCTATTTTTTCTTTCAGCAATGCCATTCTGCTGAGGTGTTTTAGGAGCTGAGTATTCATGGAAGATGCCTTTAGCATTACAATAGTTATCAAAACTTGCATTCTCAAATTCCTTTCCATGATCATACCTAATCTTAGATACAGTAGAACCATACAAAGTTTTGATACTAGCACATAGAATTTTAAACTAATCAAAGGCTTCTGATTTCTCTCTAAGAAACTTTATCCATGCATATCTAGAGAAATAATCTACAATTACAAAGGAATATTTCTTTCCACTCAGGCTGCTTACCTCAATTGGACCCATTAAGTCCATATGCAGTAATTCAAAACACCTACTAGTTCTAGGAGTAGCATTATGTACCTGTAGGGGAGCATGAACATCTCTGATTTGCTTACCTTTTAGACAATCACCACATACAAGCTTACCTGGAATGGATAGTTTAGGCAAACCTCTTACAACATCAACTTTTTGCAATTTCTCTAGGTTCCTATAGTGCACATGTCCCAGTTTCCTGTGCCAAACAAAAGCTTCATCTATTTTGGCACAAAAACATTATGCTTCTTCCTGAGCCAGATAGCAGTTGTCTTTAGATCAAGTAACTGTCATAACAAGAACATTGTCACTATCATAAACATCACAAGACACTTTATCAAAGGTAACTAGCAGATCATCATCACAGAGCTGACTAATGCTAATTAAATTTGCTTTTAACCCATCAACCAACAGAACATCCTTGAATGGAGGAATTCCTTCAATATTTTGAGTGTCCCATTTCTAATGATTTTCCCTTTGGTGCCTCCTCCATAAGTGACTGTTCCAATACTTAGAGGAACCACCTGTTTAAGATTTTCCTTGGTACCTGTCATGTGTCTTGAGCATCCACTATCAAAGTACCACTTCCCTGAAAGGTTAGAATAAACATGAGAGAAAACCACATTGCACACAATCTTGATCTTAGGGGATTTTACCTTTTCAACCCAAGTTCTACCTTTCTGTCCAGAACCCAATGTTGGACTAACATCAGGAACAACTGTTAGTTTAGCATCAGCTGCAGAAGTTGTTTTCTTACTACTCACTCTCAAATATTTTTTACAAAATGGTTTAATGTGACCTGGTTGAAAACAATATTGACAGATAAAGATAGGTTTTCTTTTTGCTATGCTGACTGGACCAGAACTTGATTTAGAGGATTCTTTGACAAAACTGGTTTTGAGGTAGGAAGATTTCTCATTAGATGATTTCTCAACAACATCTTTCTCAACAAAACCTAGACCATTTGTACCTGTGTTTCCCATGTTCAGTACCTCATCAAGTTTGGAAGTACTTGAATTCCATCTGGCAATGATCTCAGTGTCCTTTTTGAGTTTATCTTTCACCTCCCTCAACTTAGTTTCTGTTCTGTCAAGATCTCTTTCATAGAGTTTCATCAAGTTCTTCAAACACTCAATCTCAAATTTCAGGGCTTTATTGCTTTTGATGAGCGTAATGTTCTCTTCCTCAAGTTTGATGAATGTAGAATGAAGTTCTTCAATGATTTCATCATGAGACTGTTCTTCATCCAAGCAGTGTCCCTCCTCCAGATCAACTGAACCATGAAAACAATCAAAGTTAGTATCATCATAATCAGAGCAAAAATCAGAATTAACCTGTAAGTCATTGTTATCCCAATTTCCAAAGAAGATCTCCTGTGCTGTTGTTGGTTCCTCAATGTTAAAGTAACATTGTGGATCATTGCAGTCCCTGGAATCTTCTCCTGACCAGTTAATCTGAGTGTAGAGCGCAACAATATTGACTTCTTCTGAGTGTTCATCAGCACTTGATCCAGAGTTGAACTCAGCTTCATCAAAATTATCTACACAAACCCAGTGAGAGTTTCCTCTTGCTCGGAGGACGTTAGCACATTCATGTTTATAATGACCAAACCATTTACATTCATAGCACTGGACATCTTTTAGTTTTTCGGCATCTTGGGGAGTACTCTTTGATGCCATGTACTTTATGAATTTAGGGGGTAGCTTTTTATAACTAGGATTAGCATTACCAGATTGTTTCTCATTACCTTTATCTTTGAAGCCTAATTTGCTAAACTTCTTGGTAATGTTTTCATAGTTAGAAGAGATCAACTCATACTCATCATCATCACTTCCTACATTATCTGAGCCAGTTCCAAGTAGGGCTAAAACAGGTTGCTTACTAGACTTACTTAAGAATTCTAGCTCAAATTCTTTCAAAGTGTTCATTAAGGTTTGAAAATCCATATTTTCAATATCTCTAGACTCATTCATAGTATTCTTTTGACGGTGAATTTAGTAGACAAGGACCTGAAAGCTTTGTAAACCATGGTTTTATTAGAAATAACAAATCCTAGGTTTTGACACTGGTTAGCAATATCAAGCAGTTTCTCAAAATGGCTCTCAATGCTCTCATCTTCACCCATCACCATTTTTTCAAAATCTTGTAGTAACTTCCTATGTTTAGAGTCCCTCACAGCCACATCTCCCTCACAATGCAGTTTAAGAATATCCCAGCAGATTTAGCTGTAGTGCAGTTTTGAATAAGTTTAAACATATGATTACCTACCCAACTGAAAATCGCATTGAGGGCCTTTTCATTGAAGTTGTAGAGAGCAATCTCATTGGCTGTCCATTGTCCTTTGGGTTTAGGCACTAGATCAGCATCTCCATCTCTTGGTAAGTAAGGGATGGTGTAGCCTTCCAGAACTGATTCCCATGCACTCAGGTCAATGGATTTGATGTGGACCCTGAGTCTGATCTTCCAATATGCATAGTTGTTTGGTCCTTCCAACACAAGCAGTCTGTTGGTATTGGGGTTGGAGTTGTCCATCTTATCGTATCAATGCTAAACACCGGTGAGGTTGGTGCTTGGCTCTGATACCAATTGAAATTGTGGATCGGTTGATACGAGACAATTGTTAACTTCTCAATGTTACTTTAACAATGTCAAGATTAACAATGCAGCGAAAAACTAAACAACACAAAATTTAAGAAGTGCATATATTAATATTAACTTCCGAGCCGTAGGTAAAATACCACGAGGGTTTATGAAAATATGTTTCTTACAACTCTCAACCTCTCACTCTCGAATTGCTCGAACTCAAGAAAGCAGACAAGAATTATTCTCTCAATTCTAAATCTAGAACTAATTGAACAACTCACAAACTTTGCAAAAGCAAGACAACACTCAACAACTAGTAAATAAATCTCTTGGATTATTAGCTATTGTCCCGTGTTTGTCTTCATGTACTTCACACCTATATATAGGTTCTTGACTTGATCTTCAAGGTGTGTTGCACACGGTTTGGTAACTCTTCTAATTACCTTGTCGGACTCCTCTTCCTTGTTCTCGTCGTTCTTCTTGAATAATAGTTCATTTGTTAGTGAATTAACTTAGGAAAGACTCCTTCTTCAAATCTGAACTCAACTTGGAAGTTTCCTAGTTGCACTCGAACTCTTCCTTCTTTATTTGTTACGCGGCTAGCTTTAATTAAAGAAACTTTTCTTTATGGAAACTTTGAGTGATCAAGCTATGCCAAGCTTGTTTCCTGAATAATAACCAAAAACAATCACAACTGTGGAAGAAGATTAGTTGAGTGAATAAGGCAAAATAATAGATAAAGTTATTCACAGCAAGATAGTAAAACAGATTCTGTCAGTCAATGTTACTCTAAGATTAACATTCTAACATTGCCAGAATACTTGCACTTTCAAGATCAACTTTAGTCTTTCAAACCTTATGTCAAACCACAGTGAAAGATAAATCAATGAAATATTCAGAGCTATAATAAGAAAACCATCAACCTTTTTCTGCAGAAAACTGAACATACATAAACCAATGTATCGTGTCAATAAATGAGCCAAACACATAAAACAAACTTCCACTAAAACTACATATCATAAAATAAGACAACACTCGTGTAATCAATATGCTTATGAAAGACCTTGAGTGTCAAACCTTTATAAGTGGGTCTGCTAGCATTACGTTTGTTTCTTTACCCTCATAAAACACTAACTGACCCTGAATTCTCTGATAACAATTGGATACTTTGATGTCTATGTGGCTAGAATTTGAAGAACTCCTATTGTTCAAATATATAATTGTAATATGTTGTCACCAATATTCTTGATTGGTATTTCAAACTTATCCACAAGTCGCAGCCCAGTGACAAATTTCACAATCATATCACAAAATTGGTTACCTCATAACAAGTTATGAACTATAATGCTATTCTGAAAGAACCTATAAGTGTCTGCTGAACACTTTCCCATAATATAGCTTTATTTGATAACATATAGAAATAATAAGAATTGGATCCTTTGGCAATCCCATATTGTAGTCAAAATACCAAATGATCTCCTAATTTTCTAACTTACAATTGATGAGCATGTAATCTTTTATCCTATGAAGTACCTTATAACCCATTTGGCTGCAATCCAATGATCCATACGGGTTCACTTAATTATTGCCCAACATATCAGTTATGTATGCTAAATCGAGATGCATACAAGCTTGTGCATACAAAAGTTTCAATTTCCAAAGCAAAATGAATATTTTGTATCTCATTTAGTTACAAAAGCAAGTCATTACACCGAGCATTAAGAGTATAAATTACTCCCACTGAACTAATGATATACACAAGTATCAAGTGTATTAAACTTTAAATTGCATGAGGAAATGACTTGATTATACTTGTGATACCACTGACATGAATACTTATTTGTATCACATAAGTGACACTTCCTCTTGAGGTTGTTGTGTTTGCTCTTTTGAAGCAAGCTTTTAATATTGGGCAGGGATTTCCATAGACGAGTCCTCATTGTTGTCTTGCAAAGACAACACTATCTCCCCTCTCAAATTCAACATCCTCAAGATATCTCAGATTTCCTATCTCAAAGAAGGACTCAGATTCTAAATCACAGAGTATGTATACTACAAACTTTTAGTGCCTCTTGATTTTATTTGCGGGGTTTTATTAGTTAAAGCAATTATTTTAGCATACATAGTTTATCAATCAAGGTACCAGTCGTAACCAAAATAAAATTAAGTAAAAGACTAAATTATTATTTCTAAATGAACAAGAATTACCAAATTTGTCCAAAAGAAATAAAACCATACCCGTCTAAATGACGGTACTACGGAAGTCTTTCTTAATTCAACTAATTGACTAGTCCTAAAAGATAATCTAGGTATGCTTAATGTCTTCAACTGAAAACTGTTTTGTCATCACCCCATATAGATGATTCTTTCAACATCACTTGGTGATTGACTCCGAATGCAACCCTTCTTTGCACGCCATAAGACGTATTTTGCATATTTGGAATAATCCTTCTTCATAAGTCCAAGTGTCTCACAAAAGAAACAAATAAGTCCTTTATCTTGAGCTTTGGCTTGTGATGTTCCCACTGTAGTAACCTTATTTTTAGTCCTCTTTTGCTTAATGCTCTTAGAGGTAATTGCAACACGAGCACATTTAGTCTTTTCACGCTTTAATTGGTCCTCTTCTTGCACATAATGAACACATAAAGAGTCCATTTATCCTTATATAAGTGTTATAGCTAAACTATAAACTAACCATAGTATGCAAGAAAGGAAATAAGTACCGAATGCACAAGCAAGTGATCATGCAGATCAAGCTTCAGTGCCTTAAGTTGAAGCAATGTTAGATAATTTCGGAATGTGCTCCCTATTGTTTCCTTTATCCTTATATCTCATATGGACAAGGTTGGCTAAAAGCTCGCTTGTCTCAGCCTTTACGTTCTTTACAAAACGTTTTAACTTTATTAAAGGAAAGCATTGACAAATACCACATATGACATACTGGACCTAAATACTTCTGGAACGCTGCGCTTTAGTATATTCAGACTCAAGTGAGTAGAACCTTCCCACTTCTCAAAGTTCACTTTGACTTGAATGGAACCTGTCTCTGTAAGAGAAGTAGGTTGTTCTATCCTTAACACTAAGTCTAAATTCATGCAACATAGAACTAACAGAATGCTCTCTTTCCAGCTCTTAAGTTGTGCCATTAAGCACCAAAATTTAGATTATGCCGGCAATAATATTGATAGTAGAATAATAACTAATAAAAGACAAACAGATTACATAAGCTCACTTAATAGAAATTCATATCATAACATGCAAAGTTTAGTAAAATAATCATGTAAGACATAAATTCAGTCAACCGAAGTGTGGTGGGCCCATTGAAACAAGGTACCTAGCACAACATTGAGGTTTAGTTGTTGGACTGAAAGCTCAATTTGAAAGTGGTACTCTCCATGCAGAAATCAAATGCTAATAATAAATTCTGTCAAACAACAACCTTCCGTTGGGCCGATATGTTGTCCACATGGAAACCTTATAATTATTACACATCATACGCGCAAGTGCATCCCTTATTTTGCCAATCAAAGACCTTCCGTAGGGCCGATCATCAACCGCATAAACAAGAAACACACACATCCTATTATCTCAGAATAAATAAATTAAAAAACAAGAGGCTACGTTGGCAACATTCTGTTTCAACCCATCTATTTCAAAATAAAGGACACATGGTTTTAAGAAAGTGCCCAATCCAAGTTACCAAATTATGACTATAGAAATATAGTCATGAACAATATCACCATACACCATAAAACACCTTTATGCATAATTGACAAAGACACACATCATATCAAATCCTAATCGGACAATCTATATGATCACATTTAAGATGGCAGATACAGAAAATACATTAACCAAAATCACAAAAATAACATGCTTTAAACATACATAAAGGGCACTTAATCCAGAAATATAAATTTACTTTATTTTATACAACCTCATAATGACAAGACCAATGATTTAAATTATGTGAAGAACTGAAGTTAGGTGAATCCTTATGAGATGCCGAAAACAATCCTGAAATTTAGTCTTTAGACAAAAATAACAGTTGTAAGTGGTATTCTTAAAACCAAAATAATAAATATTGATAATAAATATACATCTTCTGTTGGGCCGATATACTATATGCATGAAAACCTCAAATATCACATATTTATTATCTACCGTTAATAATTATTCGACCACAAAATTCTACCAATAATTTAACTTCCTTTAGGACGAAATATTATATGCATGGATAAATCCTAACTTGTCAAATCTTTATTAACTAATGTCGTTATCTGGCCAGAAATTAACCTTTGGCCAGAAATTAACCTTTGGTTGGGCTGATTAATCTTCACATAGATATTATACATTATTTATATCACATAATTTAATCAAAGATTTTCCCCAAATTTTACCAATATGAAGAACTTTAGAAACTTTGGGCTAAAAGTCTCGATGAAGGACTGTTGGGCTTGAGGTTTTCTAAAATTGGGCTTTAAATCCGAATGTAGCAAAATAAAACTGAACTAGTCTCTTAAAAGACTCTGGGCCAACCCATAAACCGAACTGGGCCAACCCACCTTAGAGCAAAAGATATTGAATCCAAAATAGCCCAACCTACAACTTCATCTTCTTCATCTAGCTTCCACCAAAACCAACCACCACGCACTACGGCGAGTTGCATCGTCGAAGATGGCGATTTCCTAATGCCGTTCGCCGACTGTAACTAGAGATGGAGATGATATCCCCACGGCGGAAGACAATGAAACCGTATGTCTTTACGTCGCCACTGAAACTTTGATGGTTTTCCTTCGTAACACCGTCTGTTGCCGAATTTCGTCCACCACAGCTGGGTGGTGGTGGAGGAATTCACAGACGGTGACTAACGGCGGGCATTTTCCATTATCGACGAAGATGATGGTGGTAGTTTGGCGATGGACGTGGCTGATTCGCGTTCATGCACCATTGTTATGCTCCGAAACCCGTCCACCATAACATGATGTGGATGAATGATACACGACGGCTGGAGGAACGCTACATGCCCGCTGTTAATTGCCGAAAGTTATTGGGATAGCGGCGAAAATAGTTACAAAAAGAGAATCCTTTTTCCTTTCTTTTGATAAATAAATTGGCTAATTACGACATAGCCCTTTAAATTAAACAATTAAAACAAAAGATGAAGTAGGACTCCTTTTACACAAATAAAGTAATGGTCAAACTGTCAAACCCAATAGCAAATTTTGTAATTAGAAAGTATGACCCAAACTTCCTTACCTTAAGCACGAATAAGCCCAATTTTTCGAATATAATTCTTCTTTCACAAATAGCATGCACATGGAAAAGAAACGTGTCTCACCGAAAGAGATTCTACAAAAGATAACATTCTTTCCAAATAGAATAATACTCCCAAATACTGCGTTCTCCGAAAAAAAAATTCACTTGCCAAGCTTGAGGTGAAAAAGAAATTGATTTTCAGATTCATGATCACATATATCGTTTCAGTTAACCAGCATAACGAAAACCATGAATCAACATATCGTAAGCAATAAAGCACCATAAAACGATTATTCAATAAACGGAGAATAATCATTCAACATAATAATAATTGCACATCTGAAAATCCTTTTCAACGAGAACCAAATTAAATCTCGAATTCCAATATGATCTAACATGGCGGCTCTGATATCACTTGTTGGATTAAATACTTTACGATGAATATTAATTCATCAATCCAAGACCGACACATGTTAAACCATAAAGAAATTTATAAGTTATAAATCGGGAAGCATACCTTGATCTATACAGATAAGCTTTTACGTGAGAACGGTGAGGCTTCGGTCTTCCACAGATAAATTCTAGCTCTCGATGGGATCTCGCTCAATTGATGGGAAAAGAGGAGGAGAGTTTCAAAAAGTGTCTTGGGGACCAAAACCCGAGCCTTATATAGTAATCTAATTAGAACCCCATAAACCCTAATTAGACTCTTATTGGGTATTACACATTACAAAATCTATACTTAATTAGATGCTAATTGGGCTCCTCAATTTAGATCACTTAATTAGCTCAATATATTTATTAGCTTAAATATAATTGTCTTAATTTATTTGTCCATTAAATAAATTATTAAAAATAATATAACAGGTCATGCTTGTCAACAACCTAATTACATTCTTTCCATACCAAGAACTTCTAGAGAGAGCGTTTAAAATATCCTAATAAAAAAGGATCGGAGGCTTTATTTAACAAGGAAAATATCAAAAGAATAACAAAACTAAGATATTATTGAAGAAATCAAACAACAATGGTGGTCGAGGAAATTATCAATGTTCCATCATGGCTCCGTGGACATTTTCAAAGCTGCACTAATGTTCCTTATCTATTATTCGGTGCCATTTCTGATTCTAAAAGTTAGTAGTTCCTTATCTAGTTCTTACCATTTAAAAATTGTTTAAGGTTTTGTGAAGCTTCAACTCTATATTGTGGATTGACTCATATGTATATTATATATTGCATAATAGTTTCTATTTTAGCTTGTTTAGTTTTTTTGTTTTTCCTCGCATGGTGGAAATCCACCATAGGAATATTAATATATGTATACGTGCGATGCCAGGCTTTATTATCGTGAGGCTTTATGGTCCTGGTCCATACCGAATTTGATAAGACTGGATTGATCATTATAAATTTTACTTTAAATTGCAAACATTATAATTTTATTTGTTTTGTACGAGATTTTATTGTTCAAGCCATGCACCAATAGCGTATGACGCATGGCAAATGCAACCATCGATTTATTATCGTTTGGCCATCGGTTTGTGCGATGCACGAATTACAAAGTTCTTTTAAACAAATATTCGCATGATAAGAAAGCTGACAGTATGATTCTAATGATTGAGTTCTTATCAATTTGCAATAATGTTGATAGATTCGTTGAATTTCATTTTAATTTCAACACTCAAATTCCGGTTATGATGAGTTAACCTTATGACTATCAAAGTTTAAAGTGTACATACACATACATTGAAATACGGCAGTATTGTTGTCATTTAATGAATTATTGATTGCACAAACTTGCACTGCACCAATTTAATATGCTATACCCAAGAACTTAATTATTTTAAAAACGATCGTTAACATTTACATTTCTACCCCGTGCAATTAAAACTTACTCGAGTTAATTTTTTTAATGATGCTTTAATTTTAAGTACATCTTATTAAGATAATATTGTAGTAAATAGTTCGCTATTAACATTAGACACGTGTTGGAAAATCTTCATATACCACCTTTAAATTTTAATTGCAAATATTGTGCAACATTAGTATGTTTAGTTTTCTTTCCACATCTTAATTCTTGACACATTGAGTCGAGTAACGTACAATATCGAGTACGTACTAGAAGATCTTGAGGTCCAGTCCAGTTTGTGGCTCAAGAGACTTGAGAGTTTATTAATTTTTTCATTCTAAAGTTAACTATATTAATAATAAATTATAATGATAAAGAATATGGTCGAGAATGTATGATCTCTTCACGTCAAAGATTGAAGATGTACACCAATATTCCAACTGCCATACCTAATATCCCACCTTAACATCCAACTTCCTAAGTTGCCTTTTCTCAATGAAATAAAAGCTATATATACTATTAAATACAAAAAGAAAATCAATTTTTTTTTAATGTTTTTTAGGTAGACATACATGTCTTAATATATTCTAATATTCATATTTAATGAAGAAAGAAATTCAGTTTTCATTATGATGGTGTCTCCTTATTATCAAAATTAAAGGTTGTCAATTTCATAATTATCGCTATGACTGTTATGTCAGTTTAATTTCGTATACAAAGCCACTTTGCAAAACCTTTAAGTAATTGGCTTGTTGAACACGATGGTCTAAATTTTTATATATAGTAATTGATTTAACTGCGGCAAAATAACTCTTTCAACCAATTGTTTTTTGAGTGGCTTCGAAAAACTGTAATATTAATTAATTGCAACTTGCAAGCAATAATATATTGTAATCAGTAAGCTTTATAAAAGAACAATATTAGCTACAAACTTTTTATACAAAGTATAGATATTTAAATATTTTTTTCTCACCATCCTTCAAACAAATATGTTGTAAAACAACCAAATGTGTAAATTTGATGCATAACTGAACCAAACCAAAATCATCACATGGAATCGAGCATGTGAATTTCTCCTCTTCACTCGTTTTAGTCGAGTAAAACGACTTATTTTTCTATGCTTCATAATGATCACCCAAATTTTCTTTTTTCGCCCTCTTGTTTTCTATTTGTTTGTCCAAAATTAAGAATCTCCACTGGTACCATTGCGACGACCATTTTAGTTGTTTCACATAACCAAACCATCTTATCATCTCTTCATATATAGTACACCTAAACCCTAAATGAGTAGTTTTTGTTACTTTTGGTGATCTAAGTGTTGTACTGCTGGGAGTATTATTTGTACTCCTCATGATATTTTCCTTTAATTAATAAAATCTTTATTTTTCAGATAAAAAAACCTAAATGAGCCGTACGTTAGTAACTTAAATAATCAAGGGATATGACCAACTAATTAGTTGTAAGATTAACGAAAGAGGAAACTAATTGCAACCAACAACTCATAACTGTAAAGTTCACAAAACCATCCGGTATGATAGTTCACTTTCCTACTCCACAAATCACCCCAACTAAACTCGAAAGCTCTATTCCACCAAACTTTGATATTAAAATGATCTATCCTTATCGTACATCGTATATATCAAACTGATAAACTCTCGGACAACGACAACATTCATTAGCCAAACCGAAAAAATGACAAAAAGAAACATTAATTTCATTTCGGATTTTCCGACAGTGGACGTAAGGTACAGCTTCCACACACTCGTTGCGATACTTGTGGCGGCATTGATCGTGGGAGTGGTTTATTTGACGGCAGAGAGCGGGTACTTGGTACGAGAAAGTGAGAAAGTGCTTAATGAAAGAAGTGATTCGTCCTCGTTTTCGAAGTGTGATTTGTTTAAAGGGAAATGGATATTTGATAATGAGTCTTATCCATTGTATAAAGAGGAAGAGTGCACGTTCATGTCGGATCAATTGGCTTGTGGTAAGTTTGGACGAAAGGATTTGAGTTATCAAAATTGGAGATGGCAACCTGATCATTGTGACCTTCCAAGGTATTTTAAATTATATATGATTCAATATGTATATATATATATATATATCGTGCATGTTAGTTATTTGTTAAAACTAATTAAGGGGTTTATTTAATTGTAAGATTCTTCTGATTTTAGGGGTTTCTATAAAATTTCTGAACTTCAGGAGGGTGTAAAACAGCTTATCATGTTTTTCTCAAATTTAAATGTGTGTTTGTGTAATATATAATTTAAAAAATGGCGGTTTTCTATAATAAAACACGTTTTAATGATAATTACACTTCGCCTTCCCATTCTTTAGCCTGTTTTTATTTCACTACCTTATCTTTAACGAGTTTTTTTTTATTTTTTATTTTTTTTCCTATGGTTAATCTTTAACGAGTTCAAGTGGCTCTTTTGTCTTTCAATTTTATTACATGATGCCCCCTCAAATAAGAGAAGAGGAAATACTTCGGCTAGTTCGTATTTTCAAGAACGAGAGCTTGATCGAATGAGTAAAACTCAAACTTTATTAGTTCATCTCAACTAGTGAGGAATGAGAAGTTTGGATATTTTCAAACTTTATTTTTGGCAACATGGATTGGGTATTTTAGAGAAATACTAGGTCTCTATGTGAATTTTAGAGTGAACTTTAGATGAATTCCAGTTTACCATTTACTCCAGATCTTGTGTATGCAAATTCGTAAAGCTTGGACATTGTTCAATTTTCCTTTGTAAGAATATATAATAATTATAATAATATTAAAAAATAAAAAACCCTCGAGTTTTAGCATGGAGAGACATATATACTCAAAGAGTACAAAGACTCATAACGTGGGCATTAAGATTTGTTTATCATGGTATATGAATTTTGAGCACGGTGGAAATGTTTTTCTATCTTAATAAAGGTTCAATGCCACAGCACTATTAGAGAGATTGAGGAACAAAAGGCTTGTGTTTGTTGGTGATTCCTTAAATAGAGGGCAATGGGTATCTATGATTTGTCTTCTTGACAAGGCAATCCCATCGGGCCGCAAATATATGCACAACAATGGAAGTTCTTTGATCACCTTCAAGGCTAAAGTAAGTCCACTCCTCATCACTAATTTGCAATAAATACTTTGGGACTCAAAGGATCTTCCCTTTTAGTATTCTTACAAGTTTTAGGACATTGTGGGGTTATTTCATTTTTGTTCCTATACAGTGCGGCCTAATATTGCTATTCTAGCACGAAAAAATTCTCAATTTCAGCCCTCGGTCATTCAAATCGACTAAATTTTGTTGGATTTCGGCACTTGATACAAACATGACAATTTGAATTGGCGATTTTTAAGAATCCTGCTCCACACACTTTTCAGCAAATATAATTTAGGTCCTTGATTTTGAATTATGATGTGCAAATACTATAGTTCCTAAAAGGTGTGTAGAGGGAATTTGCGAAGTCCCTCAATTTTAAGTTATTGCGTCTGCATATCATGCCAAACTCCAACCAAAAATTGAGTCAATTCAGGTGATGGAGGACTGTAATTAGAGATTTTCCACATTGAAGGACTGAAATTGAATAATTGTACTTTAAAAGACCAAAATTAAAGTAATGCCACCATGGATGGCCAAAAGTAGAAGAAACCCATCACAAGAATCAATATGTTTGTTTGTTAGGTTGGCTATTCAACTTAGAAAAGACAATTGGTTGTGTTTCACTTTTAAGTTATGCAAACAAGAAATTTAAATTAAAAATTGAGAATAGAAAAGAAAGAAAGGGGCGAATGAAGAAAATAATACCATTTTTTCTTTTGAACCAAGTTGTCTAATTAAATGTGTGGTTGTGCGTTAATGAAGGATTACAATGCAAAAATTGAATTTTATTGGGCTCCGTTGCTGGTTGAGTCCAATTCAGATGACCCAACATACCATCGATTACCAGACCGCATAGTGAGAGCCCAAGCTATTGAAAAACATGCACGACATTGGACGGACGCGGCCATTCTCGTTTTCAACACTTACCTTTGGTGGCGTCGACCTCAAATGAATGTATTGTAAGTAGTTAAGTTACATCATAAAACCCACTCGAGCCACAAAGAGAGATCATCATATATGAATTAAAGTTACAATGACTTGACATTTGCATGATCACATTGTCGTTTGGTAGCATAACTTACTTCTGGCTACAAATTATTTCGCCATATAGATATTGTTTTACCTCGGGGAGACCTATTATATTACCGTATTCGACAAGATGGACTGTCCTAAAACTAGCTTATCAAATGCACTAATAACATGTAATTTCATAGATTCATCAAAAAAAAAAAAAATGTAACTTCATGGTACATAGCAACTGTGGATACAAACGTCTTGATTTCTTAGTTCCTCTTTCTCCTCCTCTAGCATTTATAATTAATTAAATATCATGCATGACGTGTAATCTGTAACCTTTCTTTTCATTAAATTGATTCTATTTTGCCGATAAAAAAAATGATCAATCACTCCTAAATTTTACTATGGTGGTTCAACTCTAAGCTCAGTTACGAGTGACAAGAAGCAAGAAACTTTTGTATTTTTTCCGACAAAACTAATTGATGTACTTAATATTAGTCTATAGGTTGTAAATTTTAAAATATTTCAGGTGGGGTTCATTCAACAGTTCAGATGGAATATACAAGAAAGTAAACATGCTTCGTAGCTACGAAATGGCTTTAAAGACATGGTCAGATTGGCTGGAAATTCATGTCAATCGTAGCAAAACTCAGTTGTTCTTCATGTCAATGTCGCCCACGCACGAAAGGTACATACAATTGAACTTGAGTCTTATCTAAAACTCAAGTTTGGTAATGAAAATGACATATAATATATTATGCCGGCTTACATATACACTTGACCTTTTTTTGATAAGTGCGTGGTTGTAAGACTTGAGTCCAAAATCTTACTTGAACTCTATTAATATATTGAACACACATCTCATTTAAAAGCTGAAGCTGATTTTTCTCCATAATACTATATGTTGTAATTACATAATTCTATGTATGTTCGATTGGAACTAAGTTGTCATGCATATCACAACAAAAATATTTTCAGGGCCGAAGAATGGGGAAGTTCCAAAGGCGGGAATTGTTACAACGAAAAGGACATGATATTGCAAGAAGGATACCAGGGAAAAGGCTCGGACCCAAACATGATGCGACTAGTCGAAAAAGCAATTAACGAACTACAAGAGAGAGGATTAAATGTACAAACAATAAACATAACACAATTGTCTGAGTACAGAAAAGAAGGGCACCCCTCAATTTATCGGAAACAATGGGAGCCACTCAGTAAAGAACAGATTTCTAACCCCCTCGGCTACGCTGATTGTATACATTGGTGTCTTCCAGGAGTGCCCGATGTCTGGAACGAGCTTTTGTATGCTTATATTTTTAATTAATGTATGTGCCTAGTTGAAATCTGCTAAAGGAAAAAGTTCCTGGATATGGACAATGGCACATCCGTTTTTTGTTTAAATTTTGATTATCAGCTTTTTTGTTGTTTAGGGGTTTGGCGATTGATTAAGTTTGATCGAACAATTAGTTAAAAAGAATCTAAAATATTAATCATCAAATTACACAAATTTCAAGAATAATCACAAACGGGTTAGTGCTCACATAGCTAGCTCGAATACTGATCACTACAATAATTAAATCTTAAAACCAGATCTTATTTACATATTAAATACCGAAAATACAATTAATGTGAGGAATAACTTAACTATTCTCACTTAAAAAGTCATCTCTTACTAGAATAATCATATGGTAATTACTATCATGTTCACGTGTGATAATTCGTAGCCATGTATATAGTGGCCTAAAGCGCAATGTCAAATAATAGTATAAAGATTTTCCAGTTAAAGAAGTTAATCAAAATGCTTCGAAATTATTACAGTGTCATGCTATTACTCCATCTTGTTCTTCCCCTCACTTTTTCATACATTAGTTCATAAATCCCACGTGAGATTACCGATAAAACGTACATTTAACAACATACCATAATTCGACCGATTCTCCATAAATTATTTGATAACATCGAAAGTTTGATTAGTAACCCATGGCTTCATCAGTTGAAAGAAAAAGCTTGATGAGAAAAAGTTGGGAAATTTTTGACAAAATGGTTACTAAGGGTTGGGAATTTGTGTTCAAGATGCCACACCTCACAGTCATCTTCCTAGTAGCCTTACTAACTTATGCTCTTTATCTAACACAAAGGAGTCACTGGAAAATGGTGAGAGTGTCGAAAATCTATACCAAAAACAGTACCAATATTGCAGAGTGTGACTTACATCATGGAGAATGGGTACTCGACGATATGTCACATCCTATGTACAACGGATTAAAATGTCCATTCATCGAAGATGATTTCGCGTGTGACAGGAATGGGAGAAATGACTCTAAATATCAAAACTGGCGGTGGCAACCATATCATTGTGATCTTCCGAGGTTATTACATCCTCTCCTATATCTATATACACATACGTAAATTGAATCCAATAAAACATGGAATTAAAATGATTGCAAATGTAATTAAATAGGTTTAATGGCACGGCATTTTTGGAGAAAATAAGAGGAAAGAAGCTTGTTTACGTGGGAGATTCATTGATGAGAAACCAATGGGAGTCGATGTTGTGCCTACTTGGTCCTGCCGTCCCAGCCCCACCACCCGGATCATTTCTAAAGCCTCACAATTTTAGTATTGTGGTTCCTGTAAGTTTAATGTTATGTTATTGATATGTGGAATCAAAGGTTATATTATTTGTATAGCCATTTGTGGGGTAGAAATTCTTTTTAGCACTCAAATTTGGTCTATAGTTAATTTTGGTAGATTCATGTCTCGTGCTAAAACTTCTTCATGGTTACAATAATGAAGGAGTATAATGCGACAATTTCATCCCATTGGTCGCCTATGCTGATCGAGACTAATCGTGATGATCCTCTGGATCACAGAGGGGTCAATCTCACTCTGAGAATCGAAGCAATTGAAACTCATGCAAGACAATGGAGCGATGCCGACATAGTTATCTTTGATTCTTTCGCATGGTGGAGGGACATATATATTACCCTAATGTAAGGAATCAAGTAAACAAATTTTTTTTTCGACAATCACATTATAATTCAAGTTAAATGTGATCTTTATAGGTGGGGATCATTTGATAGTCCTGATGCAACTTATAAAAAAGAATTAGTTAGTATGCGTCATTTCGAAATGGCCATAAAGACATGGTCGGACTGGTTGGAATTCAACATCAATCGGACAAAGACTACGTTATTCTATATGAGCATGGCACCTACTCATGAACAGTAAGTTTAAATACTCTATTTTCATGTTTTAATTAGTTACTCTAGAAGTTTTATATAATTTAATTATTTGATAATATATGAGTCCAGCGCACAACAATGGGGAGCAGAGCAAGGTATCAACTGTTATGGAGAGACCGAGCAAATAGTGGAAGTGGAAAATTATTGGAAAACTTCGATAAATCACCGGCTAATGGCTATAGCAGAGTCGACAATAAAAGAGCTAGATACTAGAGGTGTGAAGGTGCAATATGTCAACATAACAGGATTGTCGGCTTACAGAAAAGACGCGCATCCATCGTATTATGGATCGTTTCCGGTACCTCATCGTTACAGAAAGGCATGGATGAACCCCGCTGTGTATTCAGATTGTTTGCATTGGTGTCTTCCTGGTGTACCCGATGTTTGGAATCAATTTCTTTATGCGTATATCATGGATTCTTGAGTACAATATTATGGCACATCTTTAAATTTTCTCAGTTTTGTGATTCTCCCCACAAATTTTGTGACAAGTGTACGAATCATTCAAATAGGCTTTTAATTAATATTGACATTTTGATTTCAGATTTTATCCAATAGTTCTATGATATGAGGAACAATATATTGATTTACTGATGTATATTTATGTAGCTAATTGGATTTTGTGTAAGTACCATATATGAATAATTTTCTTTGTGCTTTCTTTAAATATATATTGGCACAAATGTTTTTTTATGTATCTATCAAGAATATTTTACGTAAATTTTCGTTTTTGTTTTTGAAGTTAAGATATCATATATCATATAACCCGACGCTAAAAACAACGTCACAAACAACTCATGTCCCCTCAACAGCAAGGAAAAACAAAAAAAGAAGCACAACTACCAAAACTACTAAGGCTACTTCAAGAGTTTTTAACAACTTAGCCCATTAAGTTGACATCTTTTTATTTTACACCCGTTATGTTGGCACACTCCGAACTTAACCCACTAAATTGGCATCTTTTTATTCTGTACCCGCTATGTTGGCACTCTCCGAACTTAACCCACTAAGTTGGCACTATTTCATTTTACGTCCACTATGTTGGCACACTTATCAAACTCAACCCACTATGTTGGCACCATCGTCGATATTCGCCCATCATGTGTGCCAACATAGAGGGTGAATATCGATGCCAATGCCAACATAGATGGTGAATATCGACAACAGTCCCAACATAGTGGGTTAAGTTCGGAGTCGGCCAACATAGTGGGTTAAGTTCGGAGTCGGCCAACATAGTGGGTATAAAATGAAAAGATGCCAAATTAGTGGCCTAAGTTTGAAGTGTGCCAATATAGTGGGTGTAAAATAAAAAGATGCCAACTTAGTGGGCTAAGTTTGACAAAAACCCGCTACTCCAACTAAACAACTAGTGAACTGCAAAAATTAAGTCATGTGGATCCAATATGTTCGCATTCGCCGTATGAGCCAAATTGTGGGCGACTTGATTTTCATCCCGACCAACCCACCGAATAGAGAAGCCCCCCTCGCGTCTCAAACATTCGGAGAAAATCCGCTACAATGTTAACATATGTAGCATCTGCTTGAGCCCGGTGAACAATGTCGTGAATTATCTTAAGACAATCGCCTTCGAACACGACCATGTTCCAATTCATCCCAACCGCGAGTTTTATGGACCATAACGCAGCCAACACTTCAATACTTGACGGATCAAGCGTACCCATCATTCTTTTTTGCACCCGCGCCACAACCGATCCCTTACGAACCACAATTCCTATCCCAATTTCTCCCGCGGCCTCAAACTTGGTGCAATCAAAAGTAATTTTGTAGCATCCTTCGTTTGGAGGTTCCCATAAATTACTCCCCGTGGTTGTAACACTACCCGAATTTCGACCAACCTCTTGCCAAGTACTAGCATAGGACGTCACAAACGTCACAATATCCCCCCCACACTTCGGCTCTTCCCCAAAGATCGCATTGCGATTACTCCACAATGCCCAACACATCGTGATGGCTACCCCGCAACGATCCTTCTCCAGTGCACTATTAGGGAAAAGTTCGCTAGTGCCCAATCCAAGAGTACTTCGTGAATTCGCGGCGCCACTGTTAGGGAAAAGTTCACTAGTGCCCACACCTATCGAGCGACGTGACACTTGAAAACATATGCTGCGGGTTCTCCTTGCCTTCCCCACAAACAACACAGCAAGCCGTATCGCATACCGTCCGTCGCACAAGGTGTTGCCGAGTTGGTAGAATGTCCAAGCATGCGCGCCACCAAAATAGCTTTATTTTATTTGGGCAATCAAGTTTCCACAAATTCTTCCAACTTCCGTGGCTTCTGGAACTCCCCGTTTCCGCTGCTCCTCTATTCGCCAAACCTTGTGATATGATTAAATGATATGCGCTCCTAACCATCAATCGACCATGCTTCTCATAGTGTGAAATCTGTTTATCCAAGTTCTCCTTACCCCCAAGTGGTATCGATAGGATAACAGCCGCGTCAAACTCCCAAAACGTAGTCCGAACAAGGTCGACACCCCACCAACCCGAATTAATGTCAATCAAGTTTCGAACGAGCGCCACAACAGTGTTAGGTGGTCGTGGCGTGATAGGCCAAAACTTAGAGGGTCAGGGCAGTCAAGCATCGTCCCACAGTGAAATCTCGTGACCATTCCCCACGCTTCAATAACTTCCTCGTCGAATGACTAAAATTATTTCCCAAATACAACGCCACGAGAAAGATGGATTACTCCCTAGCTGCGCATCAAAAAAATCAGAGTTTGGGAAATACTTTGCTTTGAAAATACGACTAACCAAACTACCCAGATTATGGAAGATACGCCAAGCTTGTTTTGCAAGTAACGCCATATTCAAAGCCTTAAGGTTCCGAAAACCAAGGCCACCCTCCTTTTTTCGACATAGTTTTTCTCAAGCAATCCAGTGAATCCTATTCCACGTACCACTACCCCACCAGTAATTACTAATGATCGAGCCAATCTCTCTAATTAAAACATCTGGAAGCCTAAAACAACTCATCACAAAAGTCGGTATGGACTGCATTACCGCCTTAATCAACACTTATTTTCCCACCCCCGAAAGTATTTTTCCTTTATACCCATGCGCGTGTTTTGAAACCCTTTCACGAATAAATCAAATAATTCTCACTTCGACTTGCCGACCACAGATGGAAGCCCCAAATATTTCTCATGCCTTTCAGCAATAGCCACACCCAAGAGTCCGCTAATTTCTTGCGCCTGAGTTGTGCTCGTGTTATGACTAGGAACGACCACATACTTCTCCAGATTGATTCTTTGACCCGAGGCGGCCTCAAAACGAGTGAGAAGGCTCCTAACCTCCAAAGTTGATTCTTGATTTTCCTCGCAGAATAAAAGAGTGTCGTCCACAAACAAAAGGTGCGAGACCCTAGGCACGTTTCGACTTAACACCAATCCTTGTAAAATCCCTCGCTACTCTACCTTCGCAAAAATCGCTAAAAAAGCCTCATAAACAAATAAGAATAGGTAGGGGGATAATGGGTCCTCCTACCTAATGCCCCTCTCGAGGTAAAAAACCATAGACTCTCGACCGTTAACAAGTGTAGAGCACGACACTGTACGCACACCAAGCATGATAATAGACACAAAATCAGCACTAAAACCTAATCTAAGCATTACCTTTTCCAGGAAGGACCACTCGACTCGATCATATGCCTTGATCATGTCAAGCTTCAACGTCATATAGCAACGGTTCCCAAATATCTTGTTCTTTAGGTAGTGGTTCAACTCGAAAGCAACCAAGATATTGTCAGCGATGAGGCGCCCAGGAACAAACGCCGATTGGGTAGGAACAATCACCTTATTCAAGAAAGGTTTAAGATGATTTGATAACATTTTGAAGCAATTTTAAAGCTCACATTAATGAGGCTAATAGGTCAGAAATGTGTCATCAAATCAGGGTCAGTGCATTTTAGAATTAAGACAATATGAGTAAAATTGACCACCGGATCAAGGATACGATCATTAAGATAAGTAAGAACAAAAGTGATCACGTCATTACCAACAATAGACCAGAATTTTTGATAAAAGAAAATAGAAAAACCATCCGGCCCAGGAGATTTATAAGGATACATGTCTTTCAACGCTTTACGTACCTCATACGGTGTAAATTATTGAAGAAGGCGGGCATTCATCTCCGGGCTAACACGCGCGTCGACATCCCGTAACACATCGTCAATTGCCTCACACGAAGGACCTATGGACCCAAAGATAGACATGAAGTATTTAGCTGCGATCGAATCAACCTCGCTCAGACTTGATCTAAGGACCCACGTGCCATCTTTAAGAGCATGAATCTCATTCTTACGCTTCAGTTCACTTGCCCGTTTGTGAAAATAAGCTGTATTACGGTCTCCCTCACACAACCATTACACCTTCGCCCTTTGTTTCCAATAAATTTCCTCTGTTGTATACAACTCCTCAACTTCCGCCTTTAGTTTTTTCTCTTCCTCATTGTCTTCCTGCATGAACTTACCCTGTCGTAGCATCAAGATCCTCTTATTTATTTTCGTGATTTTCTGTTTCATCGCCGCACCCCCCAATGCTAGCCCACTGCAATAACCCAATTCGACACCCTTCCAACCTTTTCCCTAGATCCGACTCCCTCCATTCTAGGCCCAAAGTTGCCGAACTAGTATCTTGCAGTCGGATTTTCGAGCCCAAGCTACTTCAAATCGAAACCGAGGCGGCGGTTTCACAGTTCCATTGACCGACGGTCGGAGTTCAATATGTAGTGCTAAGTGATCCGAATTTAGAACATGGTAGTTCACAACATGCGCCGTTGGGAATATACCATGCCAAGAACTATTTGCACATGCTTGATCGAGCCGTTCCCACACCATCGCAAGATGAGGAGTATGATTACACTACGTAAAATGTGGCCCACTAAAACCCAAGTCACTCAACTCCGTATCTGCAAGAGCTTCCCTGAGATCGCGCATCATCCAATTTGATTGTCTCTGTCCACCACGTTTATCCCCTTGCCTCAAAATCTCATTGTAGTCTCCCGCACACAACCATGGTCGAGCTGAATCATTTTTTAATTGCCGAAGAAGGTTCCACGTGATCATCCTTTGATTGCCACCCGGTTCACCGTACAGTTCAGTAAACCTCCAATCTACGCTAGCACTCATCCTTGATACAACCACGTCGATGTGGTTAATCGACATACTAACAAGACGAACATCTAGAGCCTTATCCCACAATAACACCAAACCACCTGATCGTCCCTTAACCTCCATACAAACTCCAAAATAATCAAGTTGCCCTTTAATAACCTCTATTTTCCTACTACGACATTTAGTTTCAGACAGGAAAATAAGATAGGGGTGAAACTTTGCGACCAACTGTCTTAACTCCCGAACTATCTAAGGCTTCCCCAGGCCATGACAGTTCCAACATAGTATACTCATTGATCGAGGCGGGGTTGCGCTGCAACCTCCACCAACTCTGTGTTTGTATCAAAAGACGCCACCACCTGTTCTCCACACAATCTCTTTGGTCTTTTTTCTATCCCTTCGCGTAATTCTGAACCCATTCTCTTAAGTCCCGAGCACGTGTTTCGCATTTGATAGTCAGTTGACCCCATTTTCTCTTGATTTTAACTGGACGGTGTGGACGACGAGGCACCGAGGTTGACGAAATGGTCTGGTCCAAATCACTTGCTAGAGTTAGTGCAGTTTTTCCCCGCTCCCTTGCAATAGCTTCATCCTCAAGTGTTATATCAATGCGAGCCTCTTGCTGTATCGCGATTAGTCCCCTATCCATGTTGCCTCTCGTATAACGGTTGTCAGGTTGAGTCTCAAAATTTATCGAATATGGTGGTCGGCGCCATGGCTAATCAGTGTTGCGAGAGGGACCTGACGTAAACCCCCCGCGATGCGTTCCACGATCAGAAAATCATTGATGCGCAAAATTTCCGTGCTGATTTGGTGGTTCACGTAGCCACGCCCCGTACAGAAGGTTCGTATCATCCTCATTCGAACTTGTAACTTCCACGGTCTGACGTGATAATGGCAGGTCATGCACCCCCAAACATGAAAGCTACAGAGATGTAAGTCAACCGTAGTGGAATTGTCATCCGGTCCAAGAGTACTAAGAATTAAAACCTGTTTGTCGAACGACCAAAGATAGCCTCATAGCGCCGTTTTTTTGTCGACCGCGTGGAAATTGGAAAAGAAGACGATCAACATTAACCCTGGTGATCCCAATACCCTTATGTGCCCTGAAGAGAGATTTAATAACGGTACAGAAAGCCGTAAAATTGAAGTTCTTCCTCGACAACAGTTTACCAACCAGTACGAGTTCCGAAGATGCGTTGGTTTGTTGCCATGTAGCCTCTGGCATGACTATCCCCTCCTTCACATCCATAACCCGCATATTATCCCGTAACTGAGCGTCGATGTCTTCCTCGAATACACATGCACCCGATTAAAACAACCAACGATGTATTATGGAAACTGACGAGCGCACAAGATAATCAGAGAACAGCCACCTTCTAGCAACAATCCGCAGCAAAAACAGGTAAGAAAACGAAGATTAACTAGGAAAAACCGAGAACAACTACCCTACGCGAACATGAGAATGATAAATAAGGAAAGAAAAAAAGACGGCTGAAAGAAACAGGGAAAAGACGGCTATAAGGATTCTCTTCACAGCAATCAAATGTGACTGCTTTGGACATGCCTGGTACCTAGCACACACACACACACACAGAACACTATATCAGGTCTTGAAGCAGACAAATAGAGTAAGCTTCATATCATTGAATTGTACAATGTTGGATCAACATCTGCACCAGTAACATCCCTGGATATCTTCACTGATGAAGACATGGGAGTCTTGCAAGGCTTTGAATCTGCTAATTCAAACCTTTTTACCAAATTCTTTGCATATTTCTCCTGACTTAGGAATATCCCATTACCTGTTTGTTTTACTTGGAGACCAAGGAAGAAATTTAATTCTCCCATCATACTCATCTCAAACTGCCCTGTCATTGATTCAACAAATTTTTCTAAAATAGAATTGTTAGTTGAGCCAAAAACAATATCATCTACATATATTTGAGCTATACAGACATGCGAATCTTTCTTCAAAACAAACAATGTTCTATCTTCTTCACCTCTAACAAAGCCAAGACTTAATAGGAATTTTGTAAGCCTTTCATACCATGCTCTAGGTGCTTGTTTAAGTCCATACATGGCCTTTTAAAGCTTGTACACATGGTTGGGATACTTAGGATCCGTGAATCCCTTAGGCTGTTCAACATATACTTCCTTATCAATCAGCCCATTCAGAAACGCACCCTTTACATCAATTTGGTATAGTTTTATCTTAAGACAGCATGCTATGGCTAAAAGTAACCTAATAGATTCAATCCTAGCAACTGGAGCAAAGGTCTCATCAAAATCTACACCTTCAACCTGTGTGTAACCTTGAGCAACTAGTCTAGCTTTGTTTCTAACTATGACCCCTTCCTCATTACTCTTATTTTTAAATATCCACTTTGTCCCTATTACATTAACATTAGATGGTCTAGGCACCAGTTTCCAGACATTGTTCTTAGTAAACTGTAATAGTTCATCCTGCATGGCATTAATCCAAAAGTTATCAAGGAGGGCTTCATTCACATTCTTAGGTTCTATGGAGGAGACAAAATATGAGGCATTATCAACAGTACAAGTTAAGTTCATACAAACACACAATTTAACCATATCTCTATAATCAAGTCTTTCTTTGTTGCGCGTCCTTACCCGTTCAGTGAGTTCACCTATTACCTGGGAGGCTGGATGATCTTTCTGAATCCTAGCTGGGGGATCTCTTCTAGGTTCAGAGGCAACTTCATGTTCTGAGTCAGAGTCTCCTGCTGTTAATCTAACATCAAATCTCGCTGGTGTTAGTCTAACATCGTTCCCTGTCTCCTGTTCAGTGTTTCCAGCTTCCAGTTCTAATGTTGGTGTAACATTGTCAGGAGTCATATTCTCGGTTTCCACTGTTGGTTCAACATTGGGAACAGAGATATCACCAGTACCTGTATCAAGTGTGAAATCATCAAACACAACATTCACTGATTCCTGAATTGTCTTCAATCTAAGATTGTAGACTCTAAAGGAAGTACTATTGGCTGAGTATCCTACAAAGATGCATTTTTCACTTTTAGGATCAAATTTACTCAGATAATCCATGTCATTCAGCAGATAACAGTCACAACCAAATTCATGAAAATATGCAATATTTGGTTTCACACCCTTCAAGAGTTCATAAGGAGTCATGTTAGTTCCAGACCTAAGATACACATTGTCACTAATGTGACAAGCAGTATTTAAAGCTTCAGCCCAGAGTCTTTTAGATACATCTTTAGCATTGAGCATAACTCTGGCCATCTCTTGAAGAGTCCTGTTCTTTCTCTCAGCAATCCCATTCTGCTGAGGAGTCTTAGGAGCTGAATATTCATGGAAAATACCTTTAGCATTACAATATTTATCAAAACTAGCATTTTCAAATTCTTTACCATGATCAGACCTAATCTTAGTCACAGTGGAGCCATACAAGTTTTTAATACTAGCATAAAGAATTTTGAACTGATCAAAAGCTTCTGACTTTTCTTTAAGAAATTTTACACAAGTGTATCTAGAGAAGTCATCTACAATCACAAAGGCATATTTCTTACCACTGAGACTACTTACCTCAATTGGACCCATTAAGTCCATGTGCAACAATTCAAAACACCTACTAGATCTAGGATTAGCATTCTGTACCTGTAGGGGTGTATGAACAGCTCTAGTTTGCTTATCCTTGAGGCAATCACCACACACAAGCTTACCTGGATAAGACAGCTTAGGTAAGCCTCTTACAACATCAACTTTCTGCAGTTTCTCAAGGTTTCTGTAGTGAACATGTCCAAGTTTCCTATGCCATATAGAAGCCTCATCTATTTTGGCATGGAAACACACTGCTTCCTCTTGGGCTGGGTAGCAGTTATCTTTGGATCTAGTACATGTCATAACAAGAACATTATCACTATCATAAACATCACAAGAGACTTTGTCAAATGTAACCAGTAAGTCATCATCACACAGCTGACTGATACTGATTAGATTTTCCTTTAACCCATCTACCAACAACACATCCTTCAGGGGTGGGAATCCATCAACATCCAGTATCCCATTGCCAATGATCTTTCCTTTGGTGCCACCTCCATAGGTCACTGTTCTAGTACTCAAATGTATCATTTGTTTAAGATCTTCTTTGCTGCTTGTCATGTGTCTTGAGCATCCACTGTCAAAGTACCACTTACCTGAAAGGTTAAAGTATACAGCAGATAAAACAACATTGCATACAACTTTGATCTTAGGGGTTTTAGCTTTTTCAATCCAAGTTCAACTTTTCTGTCCTGCACCTAATGTTAGTCTAACATCAGAACCTATTGTAGTTTTAACATTGGACACAGAGGCTGTTTTCTTACCACATTATTTTATGAATTTTTTACAGAATGGTTTAATGTGGCCTGGTTGAAAACAGTACTCACAAATAAAAGTAGGTTTACTTTTTACAGTGTTGATGGTACCAGAACTCATTTTACCAGATTCTTTGACAAAGCTTGTAGTTAAATAGGCAGAATTAACATTAGAAGAGGAAGGTTTCTCAACAAATCCCAGACCGCATGTACCTGTGTTACTCATGTTTAGTACCTCATCAAGTTTTGAAGTACCTCCATTCCATTTGGCTATGATCTGTGAATCCTTTTTGAGTTTCTCCTTTACCTCTTTCAGCTCAGCTTCAGCCTTGTCAAGGTCTCTCTCATAGAGTTTCAACATGTTCTTCAAGCATTCAATGTCATGCATCAGTGCTTTGTTACTCTTCATGAGTTTGACATTCTCTCTCTCAAGTCTGAGAAAGGTTGTATGTAGATCATCTAGGATTTCCTCCTAGGACATTTCTTCTACATTGAAGTACTCTATGAAAACAATCAAAGTTAGTATCATCACAGTTAGAGAATACATCATAGTTAACATGTGTATCCTTGTTGTTCCAGGCTCCAAAAAAGATTTCCTGCTTTGCTGCTGGTTCTCCAATGTTAGAGTAACATTGAGATTTTTGGCAAT
Source organism: Linaria vulgaris (assembly GCA_948329865.1). NCBI lineage: Eukaryota > Viridiplantae > Streptophyta > Magnoliopsida > Lamiales > Plantaginaceae > Linaria > Linaria vulgaris. Next base: position 34,073,184 of record OX415254.1, read on the forward strand.
TTCTGGAGTCTTCTCCTGACCAGGTGATCCGAGTGCGTATCGCACCAGTGTTGATTTCCTCTGATTCTTCATCGGCACTTGTTCCAGATCCGAAGTCAGCTTCATTGAAGTCATCTACACAAACCCAATGAGAATTCCCTCTTGTTCTGAGGGTGTTAGCACATTCATGTTTAAAGTGACCATACCCCTTACATTCAAAGCACTGGACATCCCTCAATTTCTCAGCATCTTGAGGCGTGCTCTTGGATGCCATGTACTTTACAAACTTTGGGGGCAATTTCTTATAACCTAGGGCAGTATTACCAGATTGTTTTTCTTTATTTTTATCTTTGTAGCCTAATTTACTAAACTTCCTGGTAATGTTTCCATAGTTAGAAGAGATCAACTCATATTCATCCTCATCACTTCCTGTAGAATCCGAGCTAGTTCCTAGTAAGGATAAAGCAGGCTGTTTACTAGACTTTCCTAGGAATTCTAGTTCAAACTCTTTTAAAGTGTTCATTAATGTTTGAAAGTCCATGTTGGCAAGATCTCTAGACTCATTTATAGCAATTCTTTTGACAGTGAACTTAGAAGATAATGTTCTAAAAGCTTTATAGACCATGGTTTGATTTGGGATGGTAAAACCTAAGTTTTGACACTGATTCAAAATATCAAGAAGTTTCTCAAAATAACTATCAATGCTTTCATCCTCACTCATCTCTATCTTCTCAAAGTCCCTCAAAAGTTTTCTATATTTAGAGTCCCTCACAGCCACATCACCCTCACAATGTAATTCAAGAACTTCCCATGCAACTTTAGCAGTAGTACAAGTTTGAATAAGTTTGAACATATGATTACCTACCTAGCTAAAAATAGCATTGAGAGCCTTTTCATTGAAGTTGTAGAGAGCAGTCTCATTGGCTGTCCATTGTCCTCTTGGCTTAGGTACCAGATCAGCATCTCCATCTCTTGGTAAGTAGGGGATGGTGTAGCCTTCTAGTACTGCGTCCCAAGCTCTCAAGTCGATGGATTTGATGTGGACTCTGAGTCTGATCTTCCAGTAGGCATAATTGTTGGGACCCTCCAATACTGGCAACCTGTTGGTATTGGGGTTGGAGTTGTCCATCTTGTCATATCAACGCCAAACACCGGTGAAGTTGGTGCTTGGCTCTGATACCAATTGAAATTGTGGATCGGGTTGATACGTTGTTGTTGTTAACTTAACATTGGAGTGTTAACAGCAGTTTGGTATGTTGTTAACTCAGTGATGTTACTTTAGTAACAGACCAGAGTAATAGTGCAGTGGAATAAACAAACACCAAGTTTAAGAAGTGAATATAAGATTATATTAACTTCCGAGCCGTAGGCAAAATAACCCATTAAGGTTTTAACAAAAGTCGTTCTCTCAATTTTCAAGCTCCTCACTCTCAAATTAATTGAACTAAGCAAAGCACACAACGATTGCTCCAACTATCTCTAACAGCTCCTCACTCTTAGATCTATTCTCACAACTCACAAACTTTGCTAAAGCAAGACAACACTCAACAACTGTAAATTAATCTCTCGGATTGATTGGCTCTTGTCTCGTTTTTGTCTTGATGTACTTCACACCTATATATAGGTTCTTGACTTGGACTTCAAGGTGTGTTGTATACGGTTGGTAATTCTCCTTGTTTCGTTCTCGAACTTCTCTTCCTTGTTCTCGTAGTCGTTTTTGAATAATAGTTCCTTCGTTAGAGAACTAACTAAGGAAAGATTCCTTCTTCAAACCAGGACTCAACTTGGAAAGCTTTCCTAGTTGCACTCGAACTCTTCTTTCCTTGTAGAGCGGTTTGCATAATTAAGGAAACTTTCCTTCTTGGAAACTTGAGCATCCAACCTATAACAAGCTTGTTTCCTGAATAATAATCGAAGACAATCACAACTGTGGAACTCAGTTAGTTAAATGAATAAGGCAAAACAATAATAATAAATAAGAACAAGATTGTAAATCGGATTCTGCTTCAGCAATGTTACTCTAACATTGACTTCTCAATGTTAATCTAACATTGCCAGAATAGCTGCACTTTCACAATGCAACATGGAACTCATGAGCTACTACATAAGAAGGCAAAAGAAAGAGAGTTCATATGCAAACAGCGATGGAAGAAGACATGACGTTGGAAAGCAAGGTAATGATAAAGAGTCTCCGTTGGGAGTAGGCAAGAAAATTGCCTAAAGCTGATACATTGAATCATTTTGAAGATTGGAGTCTCATGAGAATATTCGAACCTCCATGAATCCATCAACAACGCCGAGCTAACCAACGCAAAAACTAAGCACTGTGAGGGAGACAATTTAGTTCAATTTTAGTAAGTTTTTATTTTATTGAGTCTTGCAATTTAGTTCAATTTTAGTTGTTTTGTTTTGAGTCATATATAGCATAAATGTTTCAGTCTCTCTTTGAGCTAATAATTGAGATATGAAAAGAAAGTGAAAGAATATATAAGTGGAGAGGCAAACAAGACTAAAGCAAGAGTATAGTTGACAAAGTTAAGGACATCACAAATTAGAGCATGCAAAACAGATTTTTCTAGTATTAGGCACGACCAGGAGGCACCACTGTTCATATCGCACCTCACACGCGCGATCAGGACCGCGGTTTGATTGCATTGCTCCACAGTTCCCGCGTTCCATACTGGGTCAAGTTTTGATCGCGCTTGTCACACGCGATTGGGGCTCAATGTCCACGTCGCGCCTGACCAGTTTCCACGTTTCTCAGTACAAAAGGCAATATGAGACATGAAGAATTCAGGATCTCCAAGAATTGGCTGAGTATTCTTTATCTTGTACATTTTCTACTATACTTATACTTCTCTTATGATTAAATTCCATTGATACATGAATTATTCCTTGTGTGATTACAATTAAAATGAAAGAGTTATGCAACTTTTGAAAAATTAGCAAATTTTATTAAGAACTCTTATTTATTGAAAACTAATCACATACATAATTATCACTTCTCTCAAAATTCATAAGACTCTTTCTATTGTTCCTAGTTCCCAATTAATTTATTTTCTTGTGAAAATATTTTATTTCTTACCTTGTTCTTTGTAGAAGAACATGGAGTTCGAAAGTTGCTACACCATTGATCTAGCCACGGGAATAAAAGCATATTGACGGTCACTAGCATCAACAATGGACGTAGCAATGCTAAGCTAGTGAACACATTGGAAGATATCAAGGAACAACTTCTGAATACCAACACCATCTTTAGATGGAGTTGAAAAACATTGAAGGAAGATAACAAATGAAGACATCACCAACTCCCACAGTTCGACAAGCGTCCCATGAGCTTGTTGCTCAATCTGGGGAGTACTCTCATCTATGCTTTATTTTATATGTTTTGACGATGAGGACATCGTCTGATTCCATGTTGGTGGTGGAAAAACTTTGCTTTTGTTATCTAAGCTATATATTTATCATGTTTCAGAGTCTAGTTATTTTTCTTAGGATCTAGTCATTAGATTCGAGTTTGAAGCATTAAAGCATGAATAAGGAGGGATCAATGATGATATATGCATAAAATGATTTGAATTTGAGTTGCAAAAGTATATGTGCATGAATTGAATACATCTTGTGTAATATTTTCAAAAGCATATTTTATTTCATATACACCATTCGCGATGGGCATAAGTAGAAAATATTGAGATAATTGTATTGAATTTATGAAAAAATGGGGAATTGCATTGAAATTATGAATCTCAAGTAATTTACTCTATTGCTATTTAAAAGAAGGATGAATTTGAATTGTGGAGGAAATTAAGTATGCCATCTTTTCTATCACCTTTTGAGCATTTCCATCCCAAAACCCTTTTACAAATAAAATGATCCTCAATACCACACTGGAGCCTTTTCTATGTAAGCCTTTTCCATCTACCTACCGTTTGAGCTGGATGATATACTATTAAATAATATGAAAGAAAAGAAAAGGAGAAGAAGGATGTGATGTGGAAAAAAGTGTTCGCGCCTAAAAGAAAAATGAATAAGGCTGAACAATCCAAATGAGGATGAAAATAGTAGAGAGCATATAATAACGTCACACAAAAATATAACTGTGGGGATAAAATCCTCCGAGTGACTGACCATCACTGACGACTCGGCGTCTTTAGACCAATGAAGTATAGGGTGGATTCATACATGCGTAAATAAAAACACAAGAAAAAAAATGAAAAAAATAAGAGAGCCTAATGTATGGCCAATGAAAAATGCACAAACAAGGGAGGAAAAAGAAACAAATGAGTGGTTTAATACGTGCATCTCTAGAACTCATAAATGACTTGTCCAATAAGCCCATACCCGAGCCTAACATTAAATGTCTTAAAGATCCTCAACATGAAATGTTCTCATGTATAAAGAATAGTAAGAAAGGTAGAAAACAAGGGTGAAGTAACTATATGTGAAACTCTTATGCATACATGAGCACACCACTTCGCACGACAAAATTTCGCATGGCAATGACTTTAGTAAACTTGATGTACAATGCTCATTTCTTATTTTGATCATAGGTTGCATTTTGAGATAATATATCTCTATGCATGAGTGTTGCCATGTTGATAACTTGAGTTTTAATTTAGATTGTGTGAGTTTTTAGTTACTCGAGGACGAGCAACGATCTAAGTGTTGGGGTATTTGAGGAGCGCTTTATTTAACGTTATTTGAGTACTCAATTCCTTATATATGCTTTTGTATAAGTATTGGTGCATATTGATTGGTTTAATATGATTTCGTGTTTTTATAGATATTGGTGAGATAATGCAATATGAAGCTAAAAGAGCCTAAAATGGATGTTCTTGAGAACATGGCTTCAAGACAAAACATTGCAATAAAGGGAATAAAAAGGAAGCCATTGATTCAAATGCAAAGACAAAGATAAAAGAAGAATAAGAAGTTGTGCTAAAGAGCACTAGAAAGCCATCGAAATCACTATTCCAGAGCAACAAACGTATCTAGATTCTAACATCCAGAGAGAAAGTTATAGCCAAAACCATGAATCCCTGTAGAGAAAAAAAAAAAAAAAAACAGGCGCGATCTGCTAACCAGCGCCTGTTAGGCATGATTCAAGCGCGACCTGTTTTGGACAAAGAAACAGAGAGTAGTTATCCCAAGCGTGACCATATCATGATCATGCCACTCATGCGCGATCTCAGGCGTGACCAGAACCAAATCGTGCGACAAATCCTAGAAACGTACAAAAACTATAATTTTGGCCCAACTGCTATTTTTCGTACATAAGGACATTCGTGATACAAAATCCCGCGCTACGAAACTCAGCGCCCACTCTTCGTTATTCACAAGAGCAAACACACGCACAAAATAACAGTCACGAGAATTATGATCATGAACAAGGATTCAAGTCAGAGATCGAGTAGAAAGTAGCAAGACGGCAACGATTGGGAGTTTATCTTTCTTTTACTAGTTTCTTACGATGTTCTTTTTTATTTGTGATGTTGAACTTTTAATCATGAGTAGGTAATTTGTTTTGTTTAAAGTTATGGTATAGTTGGATTTGTGAACCAATGTGATTTTTTATGTTTTGATTAAGACATTTTCGTTTAAATTTTTATTCATCTATTTTAATCTCAATGCTTTTATGTATCTCGCCACTGATTAGATATACCAATGCTTTTATGTATCTCGCCACTGATTAGATATACTACGTTGCCAGATAACATGTTCAACGAGATAGTCGAACCTCTTGAGTGTGTGGGCCCACTAACGTCATCTCATGTCCGGCTGTTGTAACACCCTGTTCTCTTAAATGAGTTTATTTAAATTTTCTTATTAAAAAGAAAGGCTAATTATCCTTACGTGTTTCTCGATTATTTAGAGTCCTTTTAATAGTAATCTTGTTGTGGTGAGAACCGACTCCTATATTAAACGAATGCAAAGTGAAACATTTTTTTTAAGTTATGAACAAACAAAGTTTCATCCAACTTTGACCATTTTAAAGACGTGTATTTCATTAATAAAATTAAATAGCAAGAATCTAATTTTATATTAAAGCAATTTGACACAAACAACTTAATACTCCTATCATTCCTCAGTTCCGCCCGTCGCTTTTTACATCAAATTGCTTACACTAGTATTGATTTTCCATTCACACACATTAGACACGTGGCAAGGGGATGAGTTGATCCCTAAGACATAATCTGAATATATCTTACAACACCTCTGCTCAATGCATATCATGAAACTAACAAATCATAAATTATGAGTAAACAAGAAAGGAGAGAGAGCGAGCGAGTCACGAAGAGGAAAGCAACCATGCTATTAGGATTTCAAAAACATTATCACAATGCCGTATGACCTTCAAGATGGGTAAAGATAAATTATCTTGTTCTTTTTATATTATACGATCGATTGTTTAAGTAATTAAATAATATTGTTCGATTTTGCACTAGAATTGTATTGAGTGTAAGGGATCCATGCTAACTTATTAACAGGTAAACCATGAATCAATAGTAATAATCCATTATATTATTTGTTGAAAGCATGTTGAACTAACCCATTCAATGGAATATAATTTTTTGATGTTTAGGAACAATAGATAGAGAATGTCAATATCTAAACAGTTGTTTAAAATTAATACGAAAGAACATATGCTCAATATTGTGCGTTCAAATAATTTTTACATTGATAGTATTAAGATATTGTAATCACCGAAGGATACTGATTATGATTAGTTATGGAGTTATGAACTCACACCTGTACTCGAGATATTGAACTCTCTTAACTTCATATTTGAGCTGATGTTATTATGGCGTCTAGACTAGTAATTGTTCTTTTAATAATAGTGATTAAGTAACTAGTATTTAATACTCAAAAACCGTATGGGAGATCTGTTAAAGAAATTGAATCACTATATCCATTTAACTGGCAAGTGTTTAGTCTTGTGGTTGTTTGAATTGAAATGAACACACAAGTAAACATGAGACATCTCTGTATACATAGGTAATTGAGATATTATTATTAATTGCAAGGTGATAACTGTTATTCATTAAGTAACTTTATCAATAAGTAAATAGCTAATTATAATTCATGTAAGACAATATTTTGCTGAATGAGTTCTTCATTAATCTTGAGGTCAATATATAGTACAACAAAGAGTTTAAGTAAGGTAAACTACCTAATCTAAATAAGTACAAAATCAATCTAAGATATACACAAAAGAATATACTAGAGAATATACAACATATATTTAATAATATCTAATACACCCCCGCAGTCGAAGTAGGAGGATCATGAACGGTTAGACTGTCACGAAAGTCATCAAAACGAACCCGGGGCAACCCCTTAGTGAAAATGTCGACAATTTGGGACCAAGAGGGGACGTGTAGAACTCAAACATGGCCCCGAGAAACCTTTTCACGAACAAAATGGATGTCTAACTCAATGTGTTTGGTGTGTTGGTGTTGCACTGGATTAGTAGTGAGATAGATGGCGCTCACATTATCACAATAAACCAAGGTTTCTTTTGAGAGAGGAAGGCAGAGCTCCAAAAGAAGATTACGAATCCAGCATGATTCGGATACTACATTAGCAACCCCACGGTATTCAGCTTCGGCACTGGATCGTGAGATAGTGGGTTGCCGTTTAGAAGACCAAGAAATAAGGTTGTCACCAAGAAAGATGCAATAACCAGAAGTAGAACGTCTCGTGTCGGGGCAACCTGCCCAATCAGCATCAGTATAAGAGAGAAGAGAGTCGAGCCGTGAGCGAGAGAGATGAAGGCCGAGATGGGCCGTGCCTTGGATATACCGAATGACTCGTTTGAAGGCTGCCATGTGCTCTAAACGAGGGTCATGCATATGAAGACAAATTTGTTGAACAACATAAGATATATCCGGCCTCGTGAAGGTAAGGTACATGAGGGCGCCTGCCAAGCTACGAAACAAAGTCGGGTCGGGAAAGGAAGGACCCGAGGAACCGAGCTTTTGTTTAGTATCAACGGGCGTAGAGGCGGGTTTGCAAGATGACATGCCCGCACGTTCTATAATTTCCCGAGCATATTTGCTTTGTGACAAGAAAAGACCACCTGCATGATGAGTGACAGCAATACCCAAAAAATAGTGAAGGGAACCCAAGTCCTTCATGGGAAATTCAGTCCCAAACTGAGCAATAAGAGATTGGCGAAGAGATACAGATGATGCAGTCAAGATAATATCGTCAACATATAGAAGCAAATAAGCAATATCATTACCCCGCTGATAAATAAAGAGGGAGTGGTCGGATTTACTGTGAGAAAACCCAATACTGGAGGCAAAATCGGCAAAACGCTTATACCACGCCCGTGGAGCTTGCTTAAGTCCATACAGAGACTTCTTCAGTAAGCAAACATAGTCGGGGTGGCGTGAGTCACGAAAGCCAAGAGGTTGGTGCATGTAAACCGTTTCTTCCAAATTCCCGTGAAGGAAGGCATTCTTGACATCCAACTGATGAATGGACCAAGAACGAGAAAGGGCAATGGTAAGAACGGTGCGAATGGTGGCGGGTTTAACACAAACACCCAAAAAGTGCGTAGGTGCGTGTAGGAGGGTAGGCGGTAGTATAATATTTGAGTGGGAGAAGAGTTGTGTATAGTGTGATGGGGTAGTATATTGGAGAGATAAGTTGCAGTTTGTAAGGCGTGAGGCCATAGAGAGGGAGGGACGGCCGATTCAGTGAGGAGAGTGCGCACAATATTATTGATGGATCTGATTTGACGTTCAGCTTTTCCATTTTGTGCCGAGGTGTAGGGGCAAGAGAAACGGTGAGTCATGCCAGAGTTGTGACATAGTGACTTGAATTGCTCATTATCAAATTTCCTGCCATTGTCACATTGTAAACATTTAATAGGGGTACCAAATTGAGTGTGTATAAATGTAGCAAAGGCAGAAAATATGGCAAAAACATCAGATTTGCGCCCAATTGGAAAAGTCCATAGATATTTAGAGAAGTCATCCAAAAATAATATGTAATATTTGTGATCACTAGCTCCTAAGACTGGCGAGGTCCATAAATCACTGTGAATAAGATCAAAAGGTTTCAAAATAGCAGTAGAAGATAAGGAAAAAGGAAGTCTAATATGCTTCCCCAAAACACAAGGTTCACACAAAGTTTGTTTAGACAAAGTACGACAAGAAATAATATTGTTCTTATGTAAAAACTGTAAGATAGGGGAGCCCAGATGTCCCAAACGACTATGCCAAATGGAGGGTGAGGTGGCGGTGAGGGCGAGAGTGGGGCAGGTGGATGGTGGCGGCAGTGATGAGGGAGTGACGGGATATAGGTCACCGGTACTGTTACATCGCATGATTGGGGTCTCCGTCCAATAATCCTTCACAGAGAAACCAAAAGGATCAAACTCAATAGAAACACAATTATCAGTTGTGAATCGTCGTACAAAGATGAGATTTTTAATGATATCGGGAGCATGTAAGACTTTTTGTAAGTATAGTGGGTAAGAAGAAAAGGGGACTAAAGCGTTACCATGACCTTTCACTGGAATATTAGAACCATTGCCGACCAGAATATTACGATGCATGCCTGAAAAAGAATAAGACGAGATAGTACCTTTCGCCGAGGTCATGTGAGATGAGGCACCGCTGTCCAAGTACCACTGCTGATCCAGAGGTTGCAAGGAGAGAGTATGCATTGCACTGTCAATATCTGTAGGTGCATAACCTTGCTGAGAAGGGGCTTGGACGGAATAGGCTTGAGGCCGTGGGCCCAAAAGGCCGGCCTGAGATGGCGCCGTGGGTCGTGACCACCCGGTGGTAGGGTAATGGCAAGGCAGATAAGCCCACAGAGCATTGGGCCAGGGATAGGACGGCCAAGACTGGAGCGGAGGAGCCCATGGGCGTGGTGCGACAGGCCCGGAATAGCCGCGACCACAGCCACATCCGCTGTTACCCGCCGCGGCATCCTCGTTGATAAGAGGAGCAGCCGCGGGTTTGGGATGGCGTACCGCGGTCGTGGTTAGGAGGGTCCGGTGGTGGCGCAGTGTGGACCATGGCGGAAGCAGCGGCGGTGGAGGCCTGTTTGGCCTTGCGCGTCTCTTCCATGATGAGACGGGATTGAGCCTCATAGAACGGAGGCAAGGGATCACTTTGTTGAATGAACGTTGCTACACTGTCATAGTTCTCATTAAGGCCGGCAATGAGTTGGAGAACGAGACAATGATTGGAGACAGGGGCACCAACGTTGGAGAGTTGATCTGCAAGTACTTTCAGTTCTTGACAATGAAAAGAGATATTTGCAAAATTATCCAGAGATACCTGAGAGAATTGATTCTCCAAATAAACCGCTCGTGAATTCTTGTTGTCCTGAAAGATATTCTCAAGATGGACCCAGGCTTTGTGCGCTGTGGAATCCTTCTCAATGATGGTGTGCATCAGATCGTCGGATATAGTGCCATATATTCATTGGAGAACGATGGCATCAAGTCGGGACCAGAGCGCGGCGTCCTTAGGCGGAGAAGACGGGGCCTTGTCCGTGGCGGCGTCCTTGTCCGCTGCTTTCTCGGAGGCGAAAGGTGGTGGTGGGATGATGTGGTCAATGACTTGATATGCACGGCAGTGAATACGAAAAAGTTCTGCCCATGTGGAGTATTGTCCTTTCTCCATCTCAAGAGTGGTCGGGATGAAGTTCCGAACATTAGAGACGGCTAAAGCGGGATGAAATTTTGATTCAGCCATGAGAGAGAGAGAGAGGAGAGGGACGACTATGGGGGAGAGAAGGAGAGAAAGAGAGAAGGTCCACGGCTAGGTATAGACTCGTGATACCATGTAAGACAATATTTTGCTGAATGAGTTCTTCATTAATCATGAGGTCAATATATAGTACAACAAGGAGTCTAAGTAAGGTAAACTACCTAATCAAAATAAGTCCAAAATCAATCTAAGATATACACAAAAGAATATACTAGAGAATATACTAGAGAATATACAACATATATCTAATAATTCACACTAAAAGAGACCCATTTTCCCGTTCATATAAATTAAGTTGTACACTAATTATGATCATAACTATTAATGGCAAATTAATCTTAATTCTCTGTAGTTAAGTTATATGAGGGTATAAGCTGGATAATATTAGGTAGATTGTTTCATTAGATTTGATTTTGGGGATTATTCTTCTTAGACACGTACATGTCATTGTAGGATATTTAGACATCGTGCTCGCAGTGAGACGTCATGATGCCTTTTGCGAATATGATGCAATATAGCACTCAGATGGATGTGAGACTAAAATTATATATTTTCTCGCTGGAATAAAAATTATACATATTATATACAAAAGTGTTTTATCCTAAAAATTATGAAAGCATGACGTTTTCAAAGTTGCTTACAAACGTTATATATGGTTTGAGGAATGCTCAAGCACTTGGTTACAAATCATGAATTTGTCATTAATATTATAGCAATTATATTATCATGTTGTACTAAATTATCCCTTGAGAAATCTTGATATATGTGCTCAGTTTCTTGTTTTAAAAATATGCCAATATTGTACATGAATTAGTTTCATAATTGATCATTCTTAAAGCCATTTCAATGGTTATATTATTGCCACTTGCCTGAAATAGATCTGTGAAATTCTTCTAGATAGCATCGGACTATCAGCGTAGCTTTCAAAGTCTAGCGCCGCTTTGAGCACCCTCTATTCTACGTCTGGGACGGGACATCTTAGAAGGGTGAATCAGAGTTGAGGCGCGTATCTAGGCACGTCCTTGTCGTTTTATGGGTCGCTTCTGGATAGGGGGTATAAGGAAATGAGATACAAGGCCAGATTGTTATGACATGATTGACCTAATAAGTGTTATGATTTAGCATGAAAGTATGAACTCTTTAGAAAAGCATTCTCGTACGATCATGTTTTACAAAAATATATTTTATAGAAAATCCTCATGCATTAAATCTCACTAAGTCCTTTTGACTCATAAAAATATTTTTATGTTTTTATTATAGATTTACAAACGAATTAGAGTTCATTGTATGGGACAAGCCTAGTCAAATATCAGTAGGAGCTAATTGACAACTGAAGGTATTGAAATGGAACTCTTTGGATACTAGCTTCGGCTTTCTGATTATTTTGGGATAGCTGCATTTTTTAAAAGAGAAGCGATGTGTTCTCTAATGAATTTTGTAGTGGTGGCGTTTCGAGCAGAGCAGAGTGCTTGGTAAGGGGCGTTACAGCTGTGGCATCGAAACAAGTCATTAACACGTAGATCAAAGCTATTAATTAAAAGCATGAGAGTGAACATAGGGGAGATCCAACAAACGTGACGCTCTAAACATCCATCCATCATCTGAGTAGATTTAAGTAGTAATTAGATTTAGTATTAGCATAAATGAACCAATCATCCAATTCAATTTAGTCTATTAGTCTAGCTTAATTTAGCTTAGTTAATTAAGATAATTAAACATACGACATACAAATCTTATTAAGTGACGACGTGAGAATAAAATAGAAGAAGCGTTGATTCAATACAGTTTTCGTGAGATTCGATACTTGCGACGTAATCTTACTTTTTTTTTATATTACTTGACTCGTATACTTAAAAATGTATGTATTATTCTAATAATAACACGTGTAAAAATGCATCAACGCCTATACCAAAAGGTTTCTCATGCATCAATGCAATTCTAAAATAATAATACCACGCTAATTTGACTTATCGAATACAATTGTAAATTAATGTGAAATTTATAACAATAGATCAATTCAAAAACATTGCAAAAAGAAATTTAATCAAAATTTTATTGGTCATCAACGATTAAATGCAAAATCAAATGTAGAATTTGGGAGGATATGTTCTTCTCCCACTCTATGATCAAAACATGAAGTGTGTGCAATGCAATGGAGCGTGAGTATTTATACAACTGCCTAACAAACATTAAGTGGAAACTCAACGCGGTGGAATATAACGACAATTTGAATACTTGCTAAATTAAAAAAGAAATCAAAATCAAATAATTTTGATCATCTAACCTCCCTACAAGAGAGGCACGAATGTTAACGAGGCCCATCTTGGAGGCCAGTCTACAATGGTTGAAGTGCGAGTGGTTTGGTAAAAATATCTGCAATTTGTTGATCATTGGTGTTGTGAAATACTTCGGGTATTCTCTTCTGGACCCGTTTTCGCAAAAAAAAAGCAAACACTTTGTATATGTGCGCTCGTGGTGAACAAGATTAATTGCAATGGCCACTGCAGTTTTGTTGTCTGAGTAGAGAAGTGGCATTTTGGCTTGAGTGATTCACAGATCTTTGAGGATTTGTGTCAACCAAATGACTTCAGAAGTAGTAGAAGCAAATGGCCTTGTATTCAACCAGTGTGGATGACCTACTAACCGTAGGTTTTTTCTTGGATCTCCAAGATATGAGGGAATTGCCTAAATAGGTTAAATAACCTATTATGCTACATCGAGTATCCTTAGAACCAGTCAGTCACTATCTGATAAGGCTTTAATGTGTATGTTAGATGAAGACGGGAGAAATAATACAGTGCCAGGGGTGCATCTCAAATATCTAAGAATGTTTTGAGCTGCCACAAGGGGAGTGAGTAAGAGATGCCATGTGTTGAGTTAAGTATTAATGGTGAAGCCCGGGTCTGGTCATGTGATGGTTAGATACAATAAACCACCCACAAGTCTTCTGTATATAGATACATCAAGTAGTGGAGTGGAATCTTCATTGGAGAGTGATGTTCTGGCATCCACAGGAACGCTGCTTGGCTTGCAACCCATATATCCTACTTCTGATAAGATGTCCCGTGCATATTTCCTTTGTGATAGAGTGATTCCATTTTTAATGCGAGCTACCTCAATTCCTATGATGTATTTAAGATTTATTAGGTCTTTGATGGTGAACTGATCATCAAGATGTTGCTTTATCTTGTTGATTTCAGTCATATTATTACATGCTAAAATGATATCACCTACATAGATACATATGGTTGTAAAAGAGGAGTTATTGGTTCTAACAAATAAAGAACAATAAGATATAGACTCAATGAAACCATAAGCTGTTAGATAGGTAGTGAGTTTGTTGTACCACTGTCTTAAGGATTGTTTTAAGCCATAAAGAATCTTCTTCAACAAACATACTCTCTTATCAGATGGTTTACAATAACCTACAATAACCTGGTGGAGGCTTCATGCTGATTTTCTCATCCAAGTCTCCATGAAGGAATGCATTTTTCACATCTAGTTGAGTCAAAAATCAGTTATTGGATTCAACAACTGATTGTTGTGAGCTTTGCAACTGGTGAAAATGTGTCAAAAGTAATAAAACCCTTACTCTTGTGTGTATCCCTTTACCACTAGCCTTGTCTTATGCTTATGTATAATGCCATATACATGTTGTTTAACCTTGTAAACTCATTTGCAGGCGATGCGATGTTGTCCAGAGTGTAAGTTAGTGAGAAACCAAGTTTGAGTCCTCTTAAGAGTTGATATTTTAGTGTTCATGTTGCCATTTTTTGTGTTTGCTGGCTTATGTGTAAGACTAAGCTCTTGTAATTGAATAACAATAGTAGTAAAAGCTTTATGAGAGGAGCAGAGATTATCAGCAGACAAGTAATCATGAATCGGGTCTTTGCATAGAGAGTTAGTATTGACATGATTAGATTTATGAATGGATTTAGGCAATGCATACTGATATAGGAAAAATTAAAAAAATAGTCCGTTAATGTGGCTATATTGTATTTTAGTCCGTTATTATGTTCCTTTACAAGAATAGTCTGTTATTGTGAACATTTGTACGAATTTAGTCTTAGGCAAAAAAGTTTTCCAGAAATGGGACGTGAGGCACATGACCATCAACATGGCAATAATAAAACACACGCATGAATTCGCACATTAATATAGAAATTAACTAAAGATTAAAGATAAATCAAGAGTAGTCGCATTTTTATTACATCAAAATGCCCAATTTGTACATGCACATGCGCGGATTTGCACATGTGTGTTTAATTTTGCCTATTTTAGTGGTTGCGTGCCCCACATGTCATTTTCGGCAAGTTATTTTTTGCTAAAGGACTAAAGTCACAAAAATTTCAACAATACTGGACTATTCATGTAATGGGACATAACAGACTAAAGACACAATATGACCACATTAAAGGACTATTTTTGTAAGTTTTCCTACTGATATATATATATCAAGACAAATAAGAGGAGCAGTATGTCTGGAGGACTTCCATGAAAGAACCAATGTGTTGGCACGCAACCAACAAGTAGCCATTACATGATCATAATCTTCAGGTTTAGGTAAAGATCTATCAATGAATTTGATCTTATTCTTTATAGTGAGTGCCATAGTAATGCACTTGCTCCAAGACAAGTAATTCGATCTATTGAACCGATAACTAACAATTGAGGCCCCTATATAATCGTGAGCCAAGAAAATTAACTGAACTAGAATCTTCTCACGAATTCTTCATTACAGTACCAACATTGGTGCTAGTAGAACTAACAATACTGCTAGTTGGAGCAGGAGTAGTCATTGATTTCAATCAATTAACAAGAAACATCGAATTTGGGGAAGAAATTGGGGTTTGCCAATCGAGAGGCGATCACAGAGAACACAACGAGGAACTCAATTGAAAATGAGTGTAGACAAAAGATCGATTAAGCCCAATAAACTGATACCATGTGAAATTGATAATAATCAACCGATTAATTAAAATGGTGAAAATAAATTGAATCAAACTTTTATTTATCGTCAGTGATTGAATGCAAAATCAAAGGTTAAAGTTGAGAGGAATTGTTCTTCTCTTCTTGCTAAGATCAAAACGTGAAGTGTACAATGTGATGGAGCGTGAGTATTTCTACAACTACCTAAGAAACACTAAGGGTAAAAAGTCATGGAAATGGAAACTCGAGGTGGTTGAATACAACGGTAATTTGAATACTTGCTAAATTGGGAAATAAATTAAAATTAAATAATATTCATCACCTAACAATTATCGTGTAGCTATGTTGCACAGATACTTCAAAACAATGGCTGGTAAGTGTCAAATACGTATCAGATACCAATACTCTTCGGATACGTATCGGATACGCCACATGGCATATCCTGCATTAAAAATAATTAAAAAAATAGATACACGTATCAGATACGCTGTGAAGCATATTCGGGGAGTATCCAATACGTATCACCAATTTATAAGAGTAGTATGGTAGTTTTCTTAAACTAGAAAAAGTCCAACAAGAAACAAATTGCAATATCTTTCCAAAATATTAAATATAAAATCGTGAAAACCCTCTATTTCAAACCAAAATAAAAACAACACACAAAGATTGTATATGCTTCATAATCGTATGTGACTAATGACTGTGCAAGTGATTAGATATAATATTATTTGATATTTTTATTTAAATTATATTCTTATATATAATTATTAATATTAAATATTTGACGTATCACATACATATCGTATCTTGTAAATGTTAAAAAAATCGTATCCATGTATCCGTATTCGACAGATATCGATACTCGTATTCGTATCGTATCCGTGCAACCTAGTCGTGTAGAGACCCATGAACTGTTCTAATGAAAAAGGTAAAGCAATTCTTCAAAGGAAAAACATAAGCATTGTTTTTCATTATATTCACGCGCATTGTTATAAATTATTAAGATTTCATGACTATTAATCATGTGCAATTTTGATAGTTCCTTAGTAGTCAATTTTAGGTAAAGTTTAGTCATAAATGTTTTAGCAATTCTTGTTGCACATGATAGAAAGTGTTCAAATTACCAAACTCGAAAAAAGCGAACATGCGAACCCTGCTGCCACCTACGCCACCACCACCAGACATCTACATCCCGACACAAGGCGTTCAAATTGCCATGGAACATGATCTCACGGGAAACAGAATACATAAATGACCATGTCATACATATGATAACACCACAGAAGCTGAAAATCTTTATGTTCAATCTGATACGATAACAAATCCTAGATCGCCTCCAATTTTGTAAGTAGGGTCTGTTAGACAGAATCACAGAGGAAAGCATGTGCATATTGACGGAGGGATAACGACATAGGAACGTAAATTGATTGAGGTGAAGAATGATGATGGAAATATTCCGTTCAAACTAGTTCGTTCTAGTGACGCCTACAAAGCCCTAATGCAAAAACAATGGGATGATTATATTGTGATTCAAATCCTTAGCAAACCATTGTACTTCACGACACTCCATACGACACTTGACATTATGTGGTCACTTTACAATGACTTCAAGTTAATTGATATAGGTTTCGGATGTTATTGCATAATAGGATAAACACCAGAAAAAGGAGAATGGATACTTACTAAGGGCCCGTGGCAACTCACCGAGACTTTTCTCTCGATAAGAAAGTGGACTCCCACTCTTCGAGCATATATGGAAAACATCAAGAGCACAATTACGTGGGTTAGGACCCTAAATCTCCCAATCGAATACTTTTGAAAGTCGATGGTGGAAACCCTTGCGACATGCATTGGAGATCCTATTAAAATCGAGGGCTACACATTTAATGCCGAAAGTGGTAATTACACAAGATTTTGCATGCAAATACCGGCGGACCAGCTATTAGAAGTGGGATTATGGATCAACGACAAAGTCTATCAGGTCGCGTATGAGAACATAACACTTCTTTGTCATAAGTGCGATCAAATTGGCCAAACTGAATGTAACTGCAAGGAAAACATCCCAGAAGCACGGGTCGAGAAGACTCCTCAACCAAGGACTCAGATAGAGAAGGATATGGCTGAACCAAAGAACACTGAATGGTTAACGAGCATTGCAACAAATAAAGTCTACAAGGACTAGTGGCTTCTTAATTGAAGGAAAACGGAATCCCAATAGAGAAAGGGAAACCAAGTGGGTATAGTAATCTTAAACTGATTACAATCTCTGATGCAAGGGAGATACTTAATAACAGAGAAAGGGGATTTTTATGTACAACAAGGTCCAAAATCTTAGCACACACGGATTACGGATTCTACCTGCGAGCCTGAATTCTAAGCTGAAGAAAGGAAACAGTTTGGGGAATAAAAGAAACATAGTGCGCAATAAGTCTAAAACGACAACAAGTTGAAAAGACGAAGGTTACACGTCGTGGTCTAATAATACCAACCCCTTTGAGATACTTTCAAGGAAAGAAACACCAGTCCTCCTAAACTCAAATACAAACAATGCAGCAATCCAAGAAGTTTGCTATGGAGGTCAACTTGGTGAACATGATACTTCTTGCACACTGGGGGCAAGTTGAGAACTTCGAAACCCAAGAACACCAATTTAGGCCATTGCAAGATTTTACAAATAGAGACTTGGGAGAGATTTTTCCATGTGCTAGAGATACCGATGATAATTTGGGAAATACAAACATCAATATATCAGATAGAACGGGAGAACGACCTCGATGCTTGGTGGAAGAGGACCGAATGGACCCAATGGGTGTCGAACAGACAGAAAATACAGATGAAAACATTGCGGCAACTAGCTGTGATAAGGATCGGGACTCCAATTGAGTACCCCATTCACCTGACGCATCTCTACCAACCTAAGATGAAGATTATTTCATGGAATTGTCAAGGAACGGGAGATCCTGTGAATTGGTGGGCAGTGACCAACCGAATGTCGTGTTTATTCCAGTGAAGAGAGTTAGTTCGCATGAGGTGCATCGTATCACCCCCTTCTTGGGGTTTAATAACTATGTTATTGCTCCGACTGAGGACATGTTAGGGGGAGTCTGGATATTGTGGAACGAGGTTGACGTAGATGTGACGGTTACATATTTTGAGGACCAAACCATCCATGCGATTATTAGTCCCCGCAGTAACAATTGGTGGCACGTTATGAGTATTTATGCACAACCACGGAAAGCTGCAAAGATTCGAGTGTTCGATAAAATGGCAAAAATTGCTCAAGAATCCGAGACACCTTAGTTGGTAGCCTGGGATTTTAACGAATTCTGCTTCGCGTAGGAAAACATCTAGGGGAAAAACTAGATCATTTAGTAGACTTCAATTATTTTGAAGTTTTATGGAGAATTTCGGCCTATTAGATCTATAATTCAGCGGTCCTTTGATCACATGGACAAACAAACGCGAAGATGGAGCTACTATTAAACCTCGGCTTGATTGAGTGATTACGAACCAACAGTGACATGACATGTTTCCCGATAATGAGGTTGTCTATCTACCGCGAACATATTCTGATCATCACCCCTTGCTAATGTGTTCCTATGGCAAATATATGCAATGGCCCAAGTGGCCTTTCAGGTTTAAAGCCACGTGGTTTCAAAACCCTGAATGCAAAAATCTTTTGAGACAAGTTTGGAAGGGAACGGAAGAAATCCTTGAGTCTATAGAAGAAGTACTAAAAGTTCTTGAGCCATGGAATCAAAGCAAATTCGGTAACATATTCAGGTAGAAACATGAACTTGTGGCGAGGCTAGGAGGTATCAAAAGGGTAATTGTAGTCGACCAAATAATTTTCATCTAGCCCTCGAAAGGGAGCTCACACGGGAGTACAATGAAATCTGGAAAAGAGAAGAGTTGTTTTGGTATTAGAAGTCACGAATCAAATGGATTAGTGAGGGTGAAAGGAATACAAATTTTTTTCAAAGATTGACTCTTACGAGATGGAGCAGTAAAAAAATCCACATGTTGCTGGTCGAGAATAGATGGGAAAATGATGAAGCTATTTTAAAGGAACATGCGAAGGGCTATTACCTTTGACTCTTTTCGGACACGGGGACTACTTGGATGTGCATCAACTAACTGCGACCTCCGAAATCTGATATTCAGATTACTCTGAATTCCAAGGAGCAGCAAAATCTGGCGAGACCTATTGAGGATAAGGAAATCTGGAACACGATTTTCAGTATGCACCCAATAAAGGCGTCGAGCCCGGACGACTTACACTCAAGTTTCTACCAAAAAGTGTGGGAGTGGATGAATGATTCGTTGATACAATTTGCAAACAAATAGCTTTAGAAAAGGGAGCTTTGATGTGCGAATATGTGTGGTTTTTGTATGTCTAATTCCAAAAATCCAACAACTCGAGTCACTTGCAGAATACCGGTCGATTGGTTTATGAAATGTCCTCTACAAAATCATTACAAAAAGCATTACAACGAGACTTAGGGGCTTGATGCCGACTCTCATAACTCCCACACAATCGAGCTTCATAAAAGGGAGGGCAACGCAAGACAACATCTTTGTACTACAAGATGTGCTTCATTCCCTAAGAGCGAAAGCAAAAAATAATATGGGTTGTATGATAATGAAGCGACCTCGAGAAATCATACGACAAGCTAAATTGGGATTTTCTTGAAGAATTCGTACATACGTTTAATTTCCTGAAAAATCTTGTTGATTTAATTATGTTTTGTGTTCGTATTGCTTCTATGAGAGTGTTGTGGAATAGGGAGCCGTTGGAATCATTCAATCACACATGTGGCCTTAGACAAGGAGACCCGTTGTCACCTATCTTTTTGTGCTTTGCATCGAGAGGCTCTCGTATATCATTTACGAGGCTGTGGAAAAACGTAAGTGGTTGCCGATTACACCTTGCAGAGGAGGTCCATAACTCTCCCATCTCTTCTTTGCCGATGGACTTATTTTGTTGGGCAAGGCGACCGTTACTACGACGCCAATGGTTAAAAAAATCTTGGATCAGTTTTGCATTGCTTCGGGTTTAAAACTAAACCCACAAAAGTCCAATAGTTTTTCTGTAAACGCGAGGGTTCAAGTGTGAAGCGTACAATTAGTGAACTACTGGGCTTTGGGCAAACCTGAAACCTTGAAAAATATTTGGGAGTGAAATTGATCCATGGGAGGGTCAAGAGAGAATCTTTCGCCGATATTTTTGGTAGGGTCTTGAAGAAATCAACGGTTGGAAGAGGAAACTTCTCTTTATTATGAAAGCACCACCCTCATACAATATGTTGCATCGGCGATGACCATCTACACTATAAAATCAATGTGGCCTCCAGAGCATGTTTGCGAAAGGTTGGAATAAACTTAATAGAGATTTCCTTTGGTCGACCAATATTTCTACAAAAAAATTCCACCTTGTAGGTTGGAAGAGAGTCACTAAATCAAAAGATGAGGGTGGGGGGGCTCAAAATCCCTACTACCAGAACTAGTAACGACACTTTTATCCAAAAGAACTTGGAAAATTCTCCGCGGGGAAAATTCAATTTGGAGTGAACTCATACAAGCTAAATATTTTTGCCATATGATTTTTTTGCACTATTCCCCTAAGGTGTCAGACAACCCAACTTGGAATGGAATTGTGCAATGTGTAGGTCTTATGAAGCCTTTTTTGGGGTGGAAGATAGGCGAAGGCACGAAAATCTCCTTTTAGTTCGATAATTGGCGGGGTACAAGATGTTTATGCTAGGAGGGATTTATCATAGACCGCCATGATGTGACCCTGTCCATGAGAAATATGAATGATGATGTCGGGAATTGGCGATGGGGAGATATCAACACGAATGTGCCTTCCAGTATTAGGGCTGAGATTGATGTGCTAAAAATCAATTTCAATGATACCGAGGACCTGAGCATATGGACATAAACTTCAAGAGACTCCTTCTCCTATCAATCAGCCTTTCATACTTTTCGGAAATTCTATGCGTCAAATGAACATGCCTCTACTCAAAACAGATGGGTTTGGAAGATGGATTTTGGCAATAAACTGCAGAATTTCCTATGGCTTGTAATGCAAAGAAGGTTTGCCACCAATCACCTTCGCCACATACGTAAGTTATCTCAATCAGATGAATGTGTTATCTGTAATTTCCACGATGAAACAGAATTGCATATCCTAAGATGTTGCAAAGCCGTGCACGCAATCTTGGAAGGGATCTTGGGAAAAAGAAGCGCTAGAGGAGTTTGAATGACACAACGATATTGAGTGGCTACGGGTTGACTGCAAGAGATTAAATCTGGCAAATTCCTTGGGTCCGAAGGACTACTAAAAGTGAGCCTTTGGACCATTTGGAAACATAGGAACACATGAGTCTTTAACGGCAAAAGAAGCAACGTGCACGGGAGATTTTTTCAAATTAGACTCCTTAGATGCGAATTGAAAGATGGTAAAAGGGGATGAGGCACGATGTCAAAAGCGAGTGGTTGGTTAAACCGAGCTACGGATGGGAAAAATTACACGTCGATGGAAGCGTCAATAGGACCAACAATAAGGGTGCAATAGCGGGCATATTGATGTCGGATTATGGCCTATGGATTTGGGGTTTCAAAGAACAACTAGAAAACCCAACGGTGGATGAGGCGGAGCTCAAAGCGCTGAAACTTGGACTTGAACTCGCGTGAAAAAGAAGAGTGCCGAAAATAGAAATAGAAAGTGATTCTATGACAACTTTCAAGCTTTTGACGTCCGAAATTGAACCACTCCCAGAGTTTGTTGATCTTGTATCCGAGTTCAAGAGACTTCTACAAATACCGTGGGAATTTAAGTTCAAGTGAATTTCGAGAACCGCAAACAACGCATCAGATTGCTTAGCAAAGATGGACACATAAGCTTTAGATAGAGTTTTATTTTGGGATAAACCTCCGTCTTGTATGATTAGCATATTGTAGCTAACAAAGCGGTCTAAGGACCTGTTCTTTCTCTTTTCAACAAAATAAATAATTTTTTTTAGTTAAAGTTCATTCATTACTAAGGAGATTCTTTAATTTTGATTTATAGAATATGAGTTATAACGTAGGGATATTGGAGGTACTTGATGATAATTATAGAACTTTAATTAATTGGCGTGTGATTAGGTAACAGAAAGAAAACGTGTACTTAATTAAAGCATACTAGATCTTCATAACGTATTATTACAATATTATAATTATAAGCTGTAAAAATGCCTTAAATGTTTATTACTTACCATGATTTTTGCTACCGTCATCCTTCATTTCCACATGCGATAATGTCATGAATCATTTGAGACAATTATGAAAGCACCACGTTTAACACCATTCTATAATTTGGTGGATTCTGCATAAGTTAATTGAATAACTCCGATAGTACTACTAATAATCCCGAGGCTACATTTCACGAAATATTTTGCACAAAAGGTTGAGAAAAAGAAAATGTTTCTTAAGACGTGGGATATTGTGTTCAAGTTTCAGCACATCGCAGTCAGCTTTCTCGTAGCCTTAGTAACCACATCTCTTTATCTAACACAAGGGAGTTATTGGAAAATTGTTACAGTACAAAATATGGCAAAAGAGAAACATTCTAGTTTGGGATGCGACTTGTCATCTGGAAAATGGGTTTATGACAACACATCATATCCTATGTACAAGGAGAGACAATGTCGTTTCGTCGAGGATCACTATGCTTGTGAGAGACAAGGGAGAAAAGATCACAAATATCAAAACTGGCGATGGCAACCTCATCATTGTGACCTTCCAAAGTTCTCATTTCTCTTCACTGTGTAGCTTACAAATATAAATGGGGTTTTGGCACAACATCTCTATGTTATGTGAAATAAGCACATTACCTCGTTGCTTTTGGGGTTTTGGACCAATAACTAATACATTAATCATATTTTGTATATATGTTAAGCAGGTTTAATGCGACAGTATTTTTGGAGAAAATTAGGGGAAAGAAGGTTGTATATGTGGGAGATTCATTGATGAGAAATCAATGGGAGTCCATGTTGTGTTTGCTTGAGTCAGCTCCTCGTCCGTCACATTCATCACTTAAGGATTTTAGCTTTTCAATTCCTGTAAGTCGATGTTATATTTAATTAAGTACTATCATTTTCCACCATAAACTATATGCGAGTTATGTAGGTTACCTTGCAACTTGTAAACCACTATAGCTAAGGGTTTGGTCACTATCTATAATGTCTTTTGATAGTCCAAGGCTTTGATTTTGTTTAGAAAAAGGAACTTGAGAGTCTTAGCTTCATCAATTTTTTTTCCATGCGTATTTTAATGGGCAAATTAATAGTTATGCTTTATAAGTTTACCCATTTGATGAATATGCCCATTAAGTTCCGAATTATTGAAGATGCCCCGCGTTTTGGCAATTTCTTAATTTTTTTGCCCTGTGTCTGCCACATGTGAAAAAGCGGTGACGTGTCTGCCGACTTGAAAGGAAAGACACACCCTCTTAAAAATGATACGCCACATCAGCCCAAAAATATATACATAAAAAATATTTAATATAAAATATATTACTTTTTATTTTTGAAAAAAAAAAGAAATAAAAAAACCCGTCATCGTCCTCTTCCCACCCCCCCCCCCCCCCCCCTCCCTCGCCGGTCATGTTCATCACCACCCCCATCGCATATTCATCACCACTCACCGCCGCATCTTCCTCACCACTTCACCACCACCAAGCTCGCCCTCCTTTAATTTCGATTTCGAATTCAATTTCGATTTCGAATTCGATTTCAAAATTGAATTTGAGCTTGGTGGTGAAGATGACCGGCGACGAGGGCTGGGGTGGGGGTGAGGACGATGATGGGTGAGGCAAGGGGCGGGGTGGGTGAGTCCAGGACGATGGGTTTTTTTTTTTTGTTAAATTCTAGATATAAATATGTTGTAATACGTACATAAAGATATATATATTTCTATATTTATATATATTTTGGAATTAAATATAAAATTGTTTTTAATACATAAAGACATATTATTATAAATCTAATATTGTTTTTAATACATAAAGATATATATATTTTTATATATATTATATATATATTTTTTGGATATAAATATTATTTTAATACATAAAGACATTTTTTATATATTTATATATATTCTGGAATTATATATGATATTGTTTTTAATACATAAACATTTTTTTATATATTTATATATATTCTGAATATAAATATATTTTTGTT
Source organism: Linaria vulgaris (assembly GCA_948329865.1). Lineage (NCBI taxonomy): Eukaryota > Viridiplantae > Streptophyta > Magnoliopsida > Lamiales > Plantaginaceae > Linaria > Linaria vulgaris. The sequence continues at coordinate 34,098,058 of OX415254.1, forward strand.
TTAAATATATTCCATGTGGCAGCTACATAGTACAAAAAATATATTTTTGTTTTAAATATATTGATGTAACGTGTGTCTTTCCTTCCAAGTCGACATACACGTTACCATTTTTTCACATGTGGATAATACATGGCATAAAAATTAAGAAATTTCTAAAACGCGGAGCATTTTCAATAATATGGACATATTCTTCAAATGGGTAAACTTACAGGGAACAAATATTAATACGTCCTATTTTAATTATTCGCTTATAATAATTATACGGTTTTTGATGGCCTCATAATCTCTCATGCTGATTTTTTTTGTCCCCTCAACAAAGGAATACAATGTGAGGATAAATTTCTATTGGTCACCTTTGCTGGTTGAGTCGAACCTTGATCATCCTTTGGCTCACAAGAGGCTAAATATAACGTTGAGAACCGAATCAATTGAAAATCACGGTAGACATTGGAATGATGCCGATATACTTATCTTTGATTCTTTTGCGTGGTGGGTGCCAAATCAAGATTTAACTCTCTTGTAAGTACATCTTTTAATGAGCATGGAATATCACATTAAGTTCTCTCATTTGTTACATATGATGCATTACCGTACTTCAAACTTTTCAGGTGGGGAGCATTTGGAAGTGCTCAAGCAATTTACAAAAAGGAAAGATTGAGTTTGCGGTACTTTGAAATGGCCATGGAGACATGGTCGGACTGGTTGGAGTTTAACATCAATAGAGCTAAAACAACGATGTATTTCATGAGCATGTCACCTATTCATTCTGAGTACGTGCACTTATTGCATATTTAGATCATAAATATTGGTAAAAAATATATAAAACCCAACTACGGTTAGAAAACCTAAACAAAACCCCCCTCTGACTTTTTAATTTTCTAAAATCATATTGTAGTTTTAAATACTTCGCACAAAACTCACTAATGGTTTCATATGTTTTTGCATAAAACCTCATCGCCAGCCAACTCCATTGATAGATGCCTTACACTCTCCTTGGTCTAACTTTTGTACTTGTTCTCTTTGGAAAGTGCACTAAGCATCTTATAACTATTAACCTAAGTCCCTTTATAGTTAGAGAACATAAGACTCCCCTATGATTTGGCAAACCTTGCACGAACACCCCTTACATTTACTTTTCTAAAGCAAAGTACTAGGTTACTTTTATCGTCTCTTATACAAACAAACAGAAAACCAGTTCAGGAAAATCAATAAATTGAATATTTCTAAAGTTAGAAATACATTTTAAGTATACAATTAAGAGAAATATATTCATCAAAAAGTATTAAAAAATAGTTAAATTGAAGGGACGAAATTTAGTAGAATATTTGCAACCATAACCACCTCTTAGAAAATTAGAAAGCACATATATAGGAAGATTTTGTGTAAGGTTTTCAAAAGAAACGGTGGTTGTAAGTTCATAGTCCCATAAATATTTCAGTATTCATGAATTGATGAATAAATCTTCTAATATTTTCTTCAAATAATATAAATTGTAGCGGTGAACAATGGGGAGCGGCAAAAGGCCAAAATTGCTATGGCGAGAGTAAGCAAATACTCCCAAGGGATGAGCAATGGGGAACTTTAGTAAATCACCGTCTTATGGCAATAGTTGAGTCCACTATTCAAGAGCTACATACAAGAGGTATAAAGGTGCAATATGTCAATATAACACAATTATCAGCTTATAGAAAGGATGCGCATCCATCAATTTATGGATCATTTGCCATGTCTTACCGTCTTCGAAATAGATCAAAGACAAAGCCAGCAAATCCAACGATGTTTTCAGATTGTTTGCACTGGTGCCTCCCGGGAGTGCCTGATATTTGGAATCAATTCCTTTATGCCTACATCATAAAGTCATCATAATTTTTGCGGCGCGATGTTTATGGGTTTAAGGCTTTATGAATCAAAATTTTAATTAATTCTTGATCGAGTAAATTGTGTTTGCCAAATATTAGAATTATTTTGTAACTTTTTAAAGTGTTCTTAAATATGCTACAAAACTTAATAACAATAGTTATTGTAATGAACTTCGAAACTAGTTTTATGTTTCGTTTCTGCAAGGTCAAAAAGTAAAAAAATTATGTTCGTACATCTCGAGGAAGCGTGTTGTCTGAAACTTTGTCAAGTAGGAAGAGGAATATACAACCATAATTTAGGCAGATATACAAAAAACGAAGAAGTTGCATTGTTTTTTTAGGATTCACGAGTTTTTTGTGCAAATCATATCAATATAGCAATTGTTACTGTATTAATATATACGTGTTGTACGATCAAATATTCAGAACTAACTTTCTTTTCTACATCAAAATTGTTCCAATATTCATCGTCCCAGAATTTCATTAAAGTTAATTTAAGATTTATGGCAAGAGATGGAGAGGTTCATACATTTTATAGATCTATGTTGTATACAAAAAATAATTAGGCATACTTATTAGTGAGTAATTTGCTTAAAATATATAGTTTATGTTAGTTATAAGTTATAAATAACATAAAAAATTGAATAACAATGAATTATTCATTAATTACCAAACATAAAAAATGTGATAATGATTCATATATATGCTATTACTTAATATCCTCATTGGAACCAATTAATTAATTAAGGCATGTATGTGCAATAGTAACATGGTTCCCTATATTATATATTATAGAGCGAAATATTTTTTTTGCCCTTTAATTTTCCCCAACTTCAAGTTTTGCCCTTTTTTTTAATGGGCTTAGAACCCCACTAACCTTTTTTTCTTTAAATAAAAAATGCCCAACGGGTTCTGGCTTGGGCCAGCTCCAAGTCCAATCTACGTGGCCGATGACTAGGACACCACGAGGACGACATGTGGCGCCACATACTGCTTTTTTATTAATTTTAAAAAAATACTTAAATTTTGGCATAGTTATTTTTAATTCAAAATTATATTTAATTTATATTGATCTAAATCATAAAACATTTGTATACATTCAAGTTTAATAAAAATGTCTATATTAAAATGTTTAACAAATTTATATTTAGTAGTAAAATTCAAAAATAAATTTATATTTACTAATAAAAATTAAAAATAAATTTAGATTTACTAGTAAAAGAAATAAATAAATTGATATTTACTAGTAAATATTAAAAATAAATGTATTCCAATTATACATATTTTTCTCCTTTATTCCAATTATAAACATTAAAAACAAATATTCCAATTATTTATTTGGCTCAAAATAATATATATTTTCTTAATAAACTTAATTTCAAACATAAAATAAAATAAAAAATAGAAAAAAAAAGAAAAAAAATTCGATCATCTTCTTCCCAATTCTACCACCACTGTTGCCCAACCGCCACTGCCACCGTGTTTCGTCAATCTCCACCGCTAACTTTTAAGTCGGAGTGAAACCCCAATCAAACAAAAATTGCTTGACTTCGATTCAAAACTGAATCGAACACAAATCAAAACTGAATCGTGGGTTTTCACTTTCTTGTTGGGTTGAATGATTGTGGCGGGAGTGAGATTGCGGTTGAGGTAAATTGGGGTGCCGAGAGAATTTGTGTGTTGGGTGTTGGTGGTGTTTTGTTTGTTGGGTGGCGGCGGCGGTGGGGGTGATGAGTTTCAAGTTACAAAGTGAATCAGCGCGTTGGTAGTGGTGCGGCCGGGGGGAGGGGGGTGGGGTTCGGGGGTTCTCAAGAGGGAAGACGATCTGAATGGTGAAGCAATTTTTTTTTATCTCATGTTAAGTTTATTATTTTATTGAGAAATTAAGTTTATTAAGAAAAAATATGTATAACTGGAATATATTTACTTTTAGTATTTACTATTAAATATAAATTTATTTTTAATTTTAACTAGTAAATATAAATCTATTAAACATTTTAAAATAAAGTTTTTTAATTATCTTGAATTTATACAAACTTTCTTATGTTTAGATCAATATAATAAAATTAAATATAATTTTGAATATCAATTTATTTACTGAGGGTAATTAAGTAATTACACCTCGCGTCAAGTCAACGAATAAAAAAAATAAAAAACTTTTTGACGTGTTTCCATGTGGCCATCGTCCGCACGCCAGGTCAACTGTCTATAGAATGGGCTTGGAGCTGGCACAAGCTCGAGCCCGTTGGGTATTTATTATTTAAAAAAAAAGTTATTAGACATTTTCTAAAGCCGTTAAAAAAAAGTAAAATTTAAAGCTGAAGAAAATTAAAGGACAAAAAAAAATTCACCCTACATTATTTATACATATATATGGGATAATTACAGTTACACCCCCTGAGATTTGGTGTAATTACAAAGACCTCCCTTGAGGTTTGAGTAATTACAATAACCTCTCCTCTAAGCTCTAACAACTACTTGTAAGGATGATTACATTTACACCCCTTGAGGTTTGATATAATTACAAAGACCTCCCCTCTAGCTAGTAATTGTAAATGTATTTCCAACTTTGCTCCTGAACAATTCTATTATTTAAATAAATTTAAATGTCTTGTTGAAAGTACTTGATATTTTATTTAATTTCAAGAGCTTGAATCTAATATTACATAAATTAATTATTGGATAAAACGTATTAAAGAATACACAAAATTATTTTTATTCATTCTCACATATATTTAATTTTGTTACTCATTAAGTCATTATTTCTTGACGAAACAAAACCCC